>JAVMKO010000005.1:42035938-42640906 GCA_032164245.1 Sternotherus odoratus
CCCCCACCCCAAATGCAGAGTCCAGCTCTCCAGGGACCCTTTGGGCCTCCCTCCCCAGCGCAGTGGTGTGGGGGGCTGTGATCGGATTTCAGATCAGCCATTTCCTCTGCCACTGGAGATCTGTCGCAGTTGGGACGAAGGTGCCAGCTGATCCAGTCAGTAGCTCTCCTCCCTGTTGTTATCCCCTGGCCTTGGGCCTCACATGGTGGGCATGCACTGCCAGAACCCACCCGCTGCTGCTCAGAGAGCATTGCTGGTACCTCTCTGCCCTGATAATGCTGGCACCTGGAGCACTGGCTATGGGGAGAGCACCCAGCTACTCCACCCTCTCCCAGCAGGGAGCGCTGTAGGGAACAGGACAGGAACACTAGCTGGGGGGGGGGCATCCCAGATATTCCAGTTCAGCCTCTCCCCGCAGGGGGTGCTGTGGGGAGTGTGGGAGCAGCGCTGGCTGTGGGAGGAGCTCCCGGCTATTTCAGCTCCAGCCTCTTCCAGCAGGGGGTGCTGTGAGGAGGGGCAGGAGTGCTGGGTATGTGGGGAGCTCCCAGTTACCAGGCTCAGCCTCTCCTGGCAGGAGCAATAAAGAGTGGGGTGGTAGCAGTGCTTGTCTGTGGGGTGGCTGCTTGTTAAGAACAGCCCTAAGGTGACGCCCTGTTGTTTGTCTCTCCATATGTGTAACCAGCCTGGGGTGGGAGTGGATCTTCTGTACTGGGCTGACTGCGGTGCGAATGGCTCCTTACCCTGCGGGGATGGGTGGGGGAGGAGTTCTTATCCCAGCTGTCTCTAGTTGGCCTCATCCTGTTTGCTTGTTCGGACTTGTGCACACGGGAAGTTTTAGCAGTAGAAGCTAAAGGAGTGAATTTAAACAAGCCCACACATGGACAGCCAAAGGGAGCTAAGCTAAATCAGAAGCAGAGAGTTCTGGACTAAGCATATGTGATCAAATTTCCCATGTAGACAAGCCTTTAATTACTTTACACCCAGTGTCTTGTAAATGGCTCACATGTGGCTGGAAAAGCAGGGTCTGGCTAGAAGCAAGCCCCAGGGTTATTCCCCTGGTGCCCTGCGAGCCCAGTGGAGGAAGGAAGGGGAGGTGCCCAGACCAGCTGGCAGTGCAAATGTAAAACTGCATTGGATTGGGGGTGTGAGATTGGGGCTGTGGGGGGTGTGAGATTGGGGCTGTGGTGACAGCCCTGGGGCTCAAAGACCTCTGGGTGCTTGCAGCCAAGATACAGCATGGCCAGCAGCAGAGCAAACAGCCCCCACATCACCCACATATCTCAGCCCCGCCCTGCAGAGACTAACCTCTATGTGTGAGACTGGGGAGTCTGCTGGAGGCCAGCAAAAGCAATCAATACATTCTCCTTGGACAAAACCCTCACCACTGAGGGAAGCTGCTACTGTAGATGGGGCTCAAACCATTTGAGAACTGGGGCCAGGTCATGCACCCCTTTATAGTGTCCCCAAAGATCTTGTCCTGCTGTCCCCATTCGTAACGGAAATCCTGGGTGGATCACTAGGGATCTACGGAGGTGGGTAACCTTGGTCAGCCCGTGGGATGTTTCCCTAGTGCAGAGGGATTCTGTGACCGACTCAGCCCTCAGTCTCGCTGCTGGGAGCGCCGGCAGATTTGGCGTCCGTGGGTGTCACGTAGATACTGGAGCGTTTGGAAATGGACTGGGACATACCTCCCCAACTAATTCATGGCCAACAGGCCACTGATCAGCCACCCCAAGGCAAGGCTCTTTGGTCTCCTTCGACCTGGGCTGGGTTACAGAACTAGGGATTTAGGTGAGAGACTCCATCGACATCCCCAGAGCCATGCCAGTCCCCAGTGCCATAGGTGACTGAAGGCACGTTTTGGAGGCTTACCCCCATGTTCCTGCTCAGAGTCCAGGGCTCCCAGAGAGGGGTGTTCAAGCAAAGGGTAAAACCTTGGAGACATTCTGAGCTGACAAGCACCATTCCTACTCTTGGTGGTGGCACTCTCACCGGGGAGGCCTGGGACACCATGGAGTCTCAAGGTCCTTCTGGGACAGGGTTGAGGCCCGCTGGCCCAGTGGTCTGGGGAAAGCAGGGGCTCTATTATGTAGGTGGGGTTTTTTTCAAACAATTTTTAGACCATAAAAGCATTGATATGAAGAATCATAAAATCTCAGAGTTGGAAGGGACCTCAGGAGATCATCTAGTCCAACCCCCTGCTCAAAACAGGACTAATCCTATTTTTGCCCCATATCCCTAAATAGCCCCCTCAAGGATTGAACTCACAAACTCTGGATCTAGCAGACCAATGCTCAAAATACTGAGTGATCCTCCTCCTCCCCCCCCCCCCATCATTATGTAGTTAGACAGAACCTTGATTTCCCGAGACAAGGAAAACCCTCGACTGCAGCTGAACTCAACCAGGGCTCGTCGCTCAGTATCCTGTGTCTGCAGGTTGCCCAGCTGGCACTGTACACCAGCCCACTGCCAAACTCAGACAAGCCCCGTTGAACCCCTGAGCGCCATCGGCTTCTGCTATCCTGAGACCATGCAAATAACCTCGTGGTGGGAGAAGATCCAGCTGCTTGGCCTTCTGGCTCTGAAGAGCTGGTTTTGATTGAGCTCTAGTGGCACTTTGGAAGGGCTCCAGAACGCCGGCTGGTTGGATTGCGCCAGACGTTTGGCATGCCAAGCCCTGCCCCGGCAGCCGGTTGCCAGAGCTCAGGGGGAGCCATTGAACCCAACAGACTGGTGGGTGCGTTCCCGGGAAGGAAAACGGCCCTCTCGAGACAATGGCCATTCACTGGGGCCAACATTGTTCCCCCAGCAGATGTTTATGTAGAGTCCATAATGAAACAGACCTTCCGAGGGATTCCCGGCCGTTGACATAACAACCCCTTTGTGACTGGATCACAGAGCCTGTGCTCCCGACTCAGTCCTTAGACCAGCTCCCGCGGGGCACGGGCAAGGCAGCCGGCCCGCCCGCCCCATTGTCTGCAGCGCCAGAAGAAGACAGGCTCCGAACACTGGGATCACACAGGACTCCGGGGCTGGGGCAGGTGGGACCCGCACCCAGAACCCTCTGCCCCCTGCTGGGAGAGGCTGGGACTGGAGTAACCAGCCCCTCCCCACCAGTGCGCCTACCCCACAGCGTCCCTTGCAGGCAGGGGCTGGGGCTGGAGTAGCTGGAAATTCCCCACAGCCAGGGACCCTCTCCCCCCCCGACACACACACAGCGCCCCCTGTGGACAGAGGCGGGCGCTGCAGCAGTTCGCCGCTCCTCACTGCCGCCCTGTGCGGGCTGCGTTGTCCCGGCCGCTCCCCTAGCCCCGCCCTGCCTCGGCGCGCGCGCGCCGCCCCCTGCAGTTCAGTAGCAAGCAGCGCTTGGCACGCCAAGCCAGCCGGGCTGTACCAAGTGTCTCCTGCCGGCTGGGGAAGGGGGTGAGGACCAGTGCACATAAAATCAATGGTCCCCGTTGCGACAGAGCGTTAAAAACGTCGCAGACCGAGCCAGGGGCCGTAGGACTTCCCTCCCGCTTCCGGCCGGCCCGCGCTGCGCCGACACCTCCCGGGGGGCGGGTCCTCAGGGAGTACACCTCCCCTACTGCTTCTTTTGGGCCGCTCCAGCCGCTGGGCTTTTAAAGGGGCTGCCGAGGCTGGCGGCGGCCAGCGGGGCGGTGCTGGGCTCGTGGCCCTTTAAGAGGGGCTCGCTGGGGGCCGGCCGGGGGGCGATGGGGAGCTGAGCCGAGCCCCAGGTGAGTGCGACCCCGGAGCGCAGGGGGGCTGTTGGGGCCCGTGCGGGGCTGGGCGGGAGAGCGGGGAACTTTCCCAGTTGCCGGGACCGGGAGCAGCAGCGCTGGGGCGCGTGGAGCGCTCCCACCGGCCCCGGTTCCACGGGGGGGCTGGCGATCCCCCCTGCCCCTCCGCGAGCGTCCCGCTCCGGAGCGGAGCCCTGCGGGGCTGGGACAGGTCCCCTGTTTCCATCCCCCTTGCCCTGCCCCGCTCCAGCAGCGCGCGGTCTGGATCCGGGAGTGCGGCTTGGCGGGGGGTCTGGCGGGTGGGGGTGTCCGGCGAGCCCCCCCCCCTCACCCCGCCGCCTGGGTAGCTGGTAAGTCTGGGGAACCCCGGCTCTGTCCCGGACGCTCAACCGCGCGGATTCCCTCTCCCGGCTTTACGCCGGGCTGTGATTCGTGCTGCTCGCCCGGCGGCCGGGCTGGGAGCGGATCTGTTCTAGCTGCAGCCTCCGCTCGTGGGGCTGCTCCGCGCGGCTTTGTGCGAGCGCTGGCTTTGCTGACACCCACATTTTCCCCTCTCCCCCCTCCCCCCACGCTTTGCTATTTGATCTCCGGCTCTCGCTTCCCAGGTTGCAATGGAAAAAAGTTCGCGCTGCCCCGCGGCTCGTGCGAAGCCTGTTGCTCGGTGCGCCGAGCTGCCGAACAAAAGGTGGCCTCGCTGGGACACCCCGGCGGAGCTGCGGCGGGGCTCGCAGGGAGGGATCTCGGTCTGGAACAAAGCGGGCCCGACCCACCGGCTGCGCTGATAAGCCGAAGCCCGCACATTCCTGGGATGTTTCAGGGCTTCCAACCTCCGGCGTGGGGCCTGATCCTTCCAGCTCACCGCCAGTGTCAGTCTGGAGGGACTCGACCCGAGTGATTGGCGCCACGTGGGGGGGAGATCGGAGCCAGGCCCTAAGTTGCAAGCTCCCTTGCAGGGCGGTTAGGTGCCTGGTGTATGGTGGGGCCTGGCTCTCGCTGGTGGGACTGTCAAGAGAGCTATGCTGGAATTGCATCGCTGGAGCTGAGCTCTGGAGCTGGCCCTTTGCTGGGGGTGGGGAGGCTGCTTCGCCTGCTGTGCTGACAGAAATGGGTCTGGGACTGCTCCCAGCCCTGGACCGCAGCTGGTCTTGGAGGGTTTTGTGGCTGGACACTTCTCTGAAGGACGAGTGTCTGCTGCCCGTCGGGTCGCACTGTGCTCAGGACCGAAGTGCTTTGGCAGAGCTGTGGGAGTAGCTGGAACGGGCTGTGGCGGGTTGGGCTCTCAGGGCAGGAAGGCTGGTCGAGATACTAGGCTGCAAGGCAGGAGATCTTGGTTCAGTTGCCAACTCCACTGCAGTCCTGTGTGGCCTCAAGCCAGTCACTTGAACTTTGTGCCTCAGTTTCCCTTCCCCAAAATGGGAAAGTATTCTCCCGAGCTCTGAGCAGAGATGTACCAATGTTTGGCTGGTGGCACTTTGATGGATTGGAGGGCTGGTGGCAAAGCTGGGTTTGTGGGGCTGGGCTAGTAAGGGGGCATTGGCAGAGCTAGGGGAATCTTGCAAAGCTCTCCTGCTAGCGGGGTAGGGGAGTGCCTTTTGCCCTTCCTTCTTACAGCCTTGTCCCCCTGCAGGCTGTGACCTGAAGCCACCCTGTGACTGAGCAGCCTAGCAAGAGAGAATGCAGGGAGGCTCTGCACTGGCAGTGCCATGGCTCCTGCTACTTGCTGTCACCGGCGGCCGTGGAAGGGACGAGAAGCCAACTTTTGCCCCCATCTTCACCCGGAAGCCTTTCATTGTGGCCTGGAACGCACCCACCCAGGACTGCAGGCCCCGCTTCAAGGTCCAGCTGGACTTCAGCCTCTTTGACCTGCAGGCCTCACCCAATGAGGGCTTTGTGGACCAGAACCTCACCATCTTCTACAAGGAGCGGCTGGGCCTCTATCCCTACTATGACGAGCAGCAGGTGGCTGTGAATGGGGGTGTCCCCCAGAACAGCAGCCTCTTGGATCACCTGGGCCGGCTCCAGGAGGGCATCCGCAAGTACATCCGCTCTGAGGCCAAGGAAGGGCTGGCTGTCATCGACTGGGAGGAGTGGCGGCCCATCTGGATCCGCAACTGGCAGAACAAGGACATCTACCGCAAGAACTCCCGCCAGCTGGTGCTGTCGCGGCACCCCGACTGGCAGGAGGACTCTGTGAACAAGGAGGCCCAATATGAGTTTGAGAGCTCGGCCCAGGAGTTTATGCTTCGCACCCTGCAGCACGCCAAGAGCTACCGGCCCAAGCAGCTGTGGGGTTACTACCTCTTCCCGGACTGCTACAACCATGACTACAGCAAGAACCCGGACAGCTACACGGGACGCTGCCCTGATGTGGAGGAGACACGCAATGACCGTCTGGCCTGGCTCTGGAAGGAGAGCACGGCTCTCTACCCCTCCATCTACCTAGACCAGGTCCTGGCCTCCTCCGAGAACGGCCGCAAGTTCGTGCGCTCGCGGGTCATGGAGGCCCTGCGGATCTCCCACCAGCACCACGAGGGCTACTCGCTGCCCGTCTTCGTCTATACCAGGCCCACCTACAGCCGCAAGCTGGATGTGCTGAGCAGGGTAAGGTGGTGCCCGTGTCCCAGGGACCGACCCATTTCTGCCAGAGATGCTGGGGTTAGAACCCTGCTTCTTCCCGGCCCAAACCCGGGCTCTAGCTCATTGCTTCTGGGAGAGGGTAGTGGGTGGACTCACCGCTAGGGGGCAATGTGATCACACACCCTCCCAGTATGTTACAGCAAAGACACCAGTACATCCCAAGGGGACAGACTTTGCACAATCTTTTCCAGGCCCCATGTCATCCCTGCCAGGGAGGGCGGGAGCAACTGGTTCTTCCCACCATTCCAAGGCTTTAAACACCAGCTCCCCAAATTCAACCCCGGTTGTGCCCTTCCTGTGTTGCCGTGGGCTGGTGGTGCTTTATGGGGTAGAGCAGGGTCCCAGTGCCGTTCACTCCTCTGCATCTGAGCTGACTTGCCAGCAGCCCTGTTGCTTGTGCCACGTGGGCGTAGGTGGAGCCCAGTGAGCTGGGAGAGGATGGCTCGGTGGCCCTGGCAGGCTGGGGTGGGGTGAGAGAAGGATGGGCAGTGGAGGTGGGGTGAGGCAGACTCTGTGTGTTAGCCAGGTGGGCTATGAGATCACACTCCACTTTTTGGTCCTGCCTAGCGGTACCATGGCTGAGGAAATTTTGGGGATGAGTTCTTGACCTCACCATGCCCTGCCCCGTGGGGGAAGTGCAGCTGTTGAAAGGGGCGTGGCCCTGCCACTGTGCAGGCTAACTACATGTTGACAGCCATGACTTCCCCTTTCTGGATCCCGCCCCACAGGGCCCCACTTCGGGAGGCAGCCAGAAGACGAGCATGGCCGTCCAGGACTCCTGGGTTCCATTCCCGGCCCTCCTGCCTGAGCATGGGCAAATCACCTAGAGCCAGGTTTTCTCAAGAGCTCAGGTGACAATCTGGTCGGGGCCTGAGCTCTCTTTGTCCCAGGTGCTTGTTCCATCAGGCCACCTGCTGTCTCAGCAGCCCTGGGGCAAGGAAGGGAGGGTCAGGAATGTGAGGAGCACAGGGTGGGGATGCTCCACCCCCAATCGTCACAAAGGGTGCAGCCCTGGGATATCTCCAGTAACTGGCAACCTTTAACCCCCAGCTGCTTCATGAACTGTAAATTGAGAGGAGGCGGGTGGGGGTGGGAGGGGACCGCTTTCCCTTGTGCCAGAAAAGCAGCCACCTCTGGGATGGAGCACCGAAGCTGTTCTAACAGCACCCAGCAACAGTGTGAGACATGTAATGGAGAAACCCCCAGGCAGCTGGACTGGGGAAGAGATATTGGGGGAGGGAGGGGGCGGGGGAATGCAATCAGGGAGGTACAATGTAGGAAGCTGAGATTTGGGTAGCAGAATTGGGGGGTGGGGGTAGCAGGAAAAGTACCCTGGGATCTTTAATGGTTAGACAGGTTAGGTGGCAAGTTAGTGTGCCCAAAAGCACCTGCCTCTAGCAACACAGCAGGTGCTAATGCCACCCAGGAGGCCTCCTGTCTCAGTCCTGGCCTAGCCCTGCTCAGAGACTAGATTTTCTGACTTTAAGGTCAGAAGGGACCATTATGATCATCTAGTCTGACCTCCTGCACTATGCAGGCCCCAGAATCTCACCCACCCACTCCTGCAATAAACCTCTCACCTATGTCTGAGCTATTGAAGTCCAGCAATCCTGGTTTAAAGACTTCAAGGTGCAGAGAATCCTCCAGCAAGTGACCTATGCCCCACACTGCAGAGGAAGGCGAAAAACCTCCAGGGCCTCTGCCAATCTGCCCTGGAGGAAAATTCCTTCCCGACCCCAAATATGGAGACCAGCTGAACCCTGAGCATGGCGTAAGACTCACCAGCCACCCAGGAAAGAATTCTCTGTAGTAACTCAGATCCTATCCCATCACAGGCCACCGGGCCCATCTACCATGAATAGTCAAGGATCATGTAATTGCCAAAATTATGTTGTCCCATCATACCATCTCCTCCATAAACTTATTGAGCTTCATCTTGAAGCCTGATAGGGTTTTTGCCCCCACTGCTCCCCTTGGAAGGCTGTTCCAGAACTTCACTCCTCTGGTGGTTAGAAACCTTCATCTAATTTAAAGTTTAAACTTCCCGATGGCCAGTTTATATCCATTTGGTACTGAGTTTAAATAATTCCTCTCCCTCCATGGTATTTACCCCTCTGATATATTTATAGAGAGAGCGATCATATCTCCCCTCAGCCTTCTTTTGGTTAGGCTAAACAAGCCAAGCTCCTTGAGTCTCCTTTCATCAGACAGGTTTTCCATTCCTCAGATCATCCTAGTAGCCCTTCTCTGCACCTGTTCCAGTTTGAGAGGGAACTCCAAGCAGATTCCAGCAGAAAGGGCACATCTCCCATACAGCCCAGCTGGAGTCTGAGCGCACACGCCCCTCCCCCAGGGGCTGACTGCTGTGGCACTGCCTCCCATGTGAGCCAGTGGCCTGATGCTCCTGCCTTTGGAGTATCCAGGTGGGAGCAATAGATTAGAGCAGGGGTCTCCAAACTTTTTGAGATGAGGGCCATATTAGATTTTTGAAGAGGCTTTGCGGGCCGCTACCACACCCTCCCTTTGCTCCTCTGGCCACTGCCCCAACCCCCACTTTGCTCCTTCAGCCAGGCTCTTGCCACAACACCCTCTCCCCTCTCCCCTTTACTCCTGCCAGCAGCAGCATGTGTGAGGGGGACAGTGGTGGCTTCTCCACATGCCTGCTCAGCTGGGGCAGGGGGGCCGGACAAATTGACACCATGGACCGGATGCGGCCCCCGGGCCATACTTTAGAGACCCCTGGATTAGAGCATGCAGGTGGGTTTGGGGAGCTGCACCTGCCTACCTTCTGATGCAAGTTTCCACCCTAACCATTGGCCCTGTCTGGATTCCTCCCTGGCAGATGGACCTGGTCTCCACCATTGGTGAGAGTGCCGCCCTGGGGGCGGCTGGTGCCATTTTCTGGGGCGATGCAGACTACACCAAGAGCCAGGTAGGTACAGGGGGAGGACAGCTCCCCCTCTTCCCTCAGCAGGGAAGCGTCCGCCTGCCATCTGAGCACTGGTATCGAGCATGGGCAGCACCTCTCAACAAGGCTGCTCCTATCCATGATGGAGTCAAAGACTGAAATGGGATTGGGCCTGGTGCCCTGCTGGCATCTGCCTACCGCAGCCTGTGCCGAGTGAGCCAGAGGCTGTGCAGGGTGCATGTTGTGGCCTTGCTGGATGCTCTGGTCTGTGCCCACGAGGTCTGAGCATCCCGTGGTGCCCGACCCCGTGCAATCAGCAGGGCAGAGGAAGGTGCCCGCCTCCTTGGGGCCCTGCTGATCCTGGCCTGCTCAGCATTTCTGCCTCCTGGCTTGGCCTAGGCATAGGGTAGTGCCCCCCCTGCATGCACCAACAGTGCTGCCAGCCCCTGGGGATCTGCAGGCAGGTGAAGGAACAACGCTAGCACCTGGCAGTACTGTTGGCATGCCCTGGTGGCCTTGAACCACCCCTGGGTTCCTAGCAGGGCCTGCTATGGCAATCCACAGCTGCCCTCTGGCTCTCACTCACCCCTCGTTCTTTCCTCCCCAGAGCACCTGCCGCACCATCAAGGCCTACCTGGAGGAGGAGCTGTGTCACTACATTGTCAATGTCACCACGGCAGCCCAGCACTGCAGCCAGGCGCTGTGCCATGGCTGGGGGCGCTGCTTGCGCCGGGACAGCACCGCCAACGTCTTCCTCCACCTCAACCCCCTCAGCTTCCAGATCCGGCGCCGGGACGAGGCCGATGGGCAGCAGCCGCTGCTGCGGGCAACGGGGGAGCTGTCTGCCACCGACATCGTCTACCTACGGACCCACTTCCGGTGCCAGTGTTACCAGGGCTGGCATGGGGACGAGTGCGAATGGCAGCTGAGCACCCACAACAGTGTGGCCTGCCCGGCCTGTGCCACTCTGGGACTCCTGGCACTGGGGCTCCTGGCCCGCTTGGACTAGCCCGGCCCCTTACTTGGGTCCTTGTGGCAGTAGGCCGTCTCCTGGTGCTTAGTATGGCAGGGGTAGGGGTGCAAGAGGTGGCACTTGTAGCCAGAGCCCGGCATGCCCCTCTGGGGCAGACAGACTGCGGCCCAGGAGCCTTTTGTATTTCGTTTGGTGCCAATCTAGCAGATCTTTTGAAGGTGTCCCCCTACCTCTGCCAGGGCCGAGGGGGCGTGAGGCCCCGCCTGCACTCCCTGCTGGCCAGCAGAGTGCCTGCAGCTGTGGGGGCGGGGGATGTTCTTGGGCGGTGAGGTGGGGGTAGGGGACAGCTCACAGCTGGGAGCAGGGGAGAGCGGCCCTGGTGTGGAAATACAACGGCTGTGCCCTGGACTGGCTTCATCCCCCAGGGCCAGGTAGCCCCTCCTTCCCTGGTGCTGGGTGTGCCCATGGTGTGTGGATGGGTAGGGGGAAAGCTTATCCCTTCCCCGGCTCAGCCGAGGAACGGGCAGTGGGGTGCCCCCTAGTTCTATCCTAGGTTTTGTGGGGTGTGGAGGAGGGAGGGGATGGCAGGGCCCTTCTCCTGTTGTAAGGAGGGGGATGGATATGCAGTGAGCTGGGGAGGCAAGGCCTCATCTGACAAATACTGCTGTATGTGGTGAGAACCCCCCCGGGGGACAGAGTTCACGGGCTGGGGGAGGATATGCCCTTTGGGGCCCATCTGAGGTGGGGGCTGGGCCGGGTGCCTGCTGGGAGCCAGTGCCCTGCCTCTGTCGCCGAGAAACCAAAGTGCTTTATCTCACCATTAAAGGCGGAACAAGGAAGCGGGGGCTGCTGTTTGCTTATGGTGGGGCTCCCCATTGCTCTGGGAGCGTGAGGCAGCCCTGCTGCAGGGGAGGCTGGAGCAAGCATTGGGCCTTTTGGTTTCCATGGTGTGGATTTGGGGCTGGTGCAAAGGGGCCAGCTCAGTGTGGGGTGCCTTCCTGGCACAGCAGGGCCCCTCTTGTCTGGCATAGTGCCTGGGATAGGGAGGCAATGATAGCGGAGTTAAGTCTGGACCATCCATCCCCCATCTACTGACCCATGCTGACAATTCCCTGGTGTGTGACAACAGCCAGCCTGTGTGGTACCAAGTACATCTCCCTCCCCCGCTCACTGAGCTGCCCTCCGTTAGCTCCTGGCACTGGGCAAGGAGATGTCTGCCTGTGGGCTCTCCTGTTCCTGTAGGGGGGGGGGGCACTCTCACCTTGGCTGGGCTGGTTCCCTTTGACCCTGGGAGGGCAGCACAAGCCAGCTGTGGGGAAGGCTCACTTGTGGAGGGGGCACTAGGAGTGGGAGCTGGCGTGACTGCCTGTGACTTGTTTCATGCACAGAGGCTGGTACCTCTTGGGATGCCTGCCCCTTTGCCTAGCCTCCAGGACTGGCCAGAGCCCCATCATCTGTCCATAGAACCACTGGTTCTGCATGGATTCTCTGCTGCTGGTGGCTGAAATGCAGCCAGCTCTGGGGTGGAATGCAGGGGTGTTTTTGTTGCAGCGATGCCGCATGCTCATTCAAGGCCAGCAGGGGTGAGGAAAGCTGGGGCTGGTGAAATCACAGTGGGTGGGTGACTCTCTCTCTGGGGGATTTCCCTGGAAGCCCTGTGGCTGGAGGCTCAGGGTTAATTGCAGGAGGTGAGACCATCTCTGAGAGCTGGCCCTGCTCATGCACTGCAGGGTGTGGCATTGAGCTACATGCTCACCCCCGGCGAAGGGCCCCTGCCTTGGATTCTCTGGCTGACAGGCCCCCAGATCTGAGCATCAGAAGCTTGGTTCAGTGGGGTGCTCACTGCTCTGGGATGTTTTCCTTCCCCTTAGTCTCAGGCCCCGCAGTGTGGTGTGATACCACTAGGGAGGGGGCTACTTTTGCCCACTAATCTGTGTTCTCCTTAAACAGTGCACATGTGTTGGGTGCAACCCCCCTCCCCAATACCATCACTGCCCCAGGCCTTGATCACTCCACATTGGGACCAGCACTAGGGGAGGGGCTTTGATTTTACAGCTGGCCTGAGATACAGCAGCACCCAGGGAGTGGTATTGATTGACAGGAGAGCACTCCCTAATCTCCCCACCCCCTGAGCTCCCCATTGGGGTTGGCAGTGACTGAGGGGCACATGTCCCCCCACTGAACCCCTTATGTAAGCCTCATGCGACTGGAAGGGCATGGGGTACATTTGCCCTCCCCAGCAATTTTCTCTCTCTGCCCGTCACCCCCCAGGCAGGGTATGGGCTACCACCCACAGAACACTCCATCTCTGTTGTTGGTGTTTCAGTAGCAAGTTGGTTCCCTCACAGGGTGGAGTTGCTAGCCCCACACCCATGTTAAGCCTACAGCACCTGGTATTCCTAGGAGGTCTCCCATCCAAGTACTAGCCAGGCCCAACCCTGCTTAGCTTCCAAGATCAGACAGGATCAGGCGTGTTCAGGGTGGATTAGCCATCCAGCAACTTTCTAGGGCCCCCAAATTATTGTCAGAAGAGGCAAAACATGCCAGTCTTCATCCTTTCTAGAATAGAAATCACAGTGCAATAGCCAGATGCTAAATTTTACTTTGGTAAGTGCTTAAAATCCAAGATTTCCTTGTGGTCTACTAAGGCCTGGCCAGGGGGCTGTTTTATTTTTCAGTGATTTCCTGGGCCCCCAAAGTAGATCCGGTCATGAGACTCTAGAACCAGCCCTGCACCCACTTATACTCCCTGCAACACAGCACCAGCTCAGAGTACCCCACCCCACTTCTGATAGCAGATGGAGGGTTGTGGGGTGGTCACTCACCCAAGTGTTGGCTCGCTGAGCCCTGCTCCCGGTGTGCCTGCCAGCGGCTGCACAGGCAGGGTAGCCACAGTATCACATAGTTGGCTCCTCGCTGCCAGGGTCAGTCCTGGGGTCTTGGATTTTTGTGTGTTTTTGCAGGGCGTGGGTGTCCCGTGATGCTTGGGGGTATGTTTTTAGGGGGGCAATGGGAGCCCTGTTAGAAAAAGTCCAGGAGCTGCAGGCACGGTGGCCTCCTGGGGAAGGGCCCCGACAACTTGCCAGGCTTGGGCCTGTGGCTAGACGAGGGAGCTGGGATCTGTAGGGGGAGGGTGGCTGAGTGCCTGGCACTTTCTGTCATTACCTACTAATAATTTCAAAGGGGAGACTGGGCCTGACTTGTGTGCGGTTGCTGGCCTTCCAGTGCAGTTTGCAAGAATGGGCCCCCTTGTTCCAGGATGGGGGAGGGGAGGGGGAAGGGGAAGGGGAGGAAAAGGGAATGGGAGAGATGAAGGCTCCAGCCTGACTCCCACCCCTGCCAGGCAACCTGCCCCAAAGCACCATGGGATGGGGTTATGTGGGGGTTGAGGCAAGGGGGCAGTGGGGAAGGAGGGGTTTGTGCAGCCAGCAGGGTGGGGGCTGAAGGGCGGGGGAAAGGGGATGGGGAAGGCCACAGGTTCGTTTTGCTGGGTGCCCATGAGGCAGGCCCAGCAGCCTGTGTGCTCTCCCTCCCTGGAGGATTCCCAGCCGAGCTTCCCTTGGCAATGCTGGCCTCCCCCCTGCCCAGGCACGTGCCTATGCCCCAACCTTGCCCCTCACGCTGTTCTCCCTGCTGGCACCCCTACGGCTCCCGCTGCCGGCTTTGGCAGGAGCTGAGCTGGGGCAGCCAAAGCAAACACAGCACAGGCCAGCGTGGGGAAATCTTCCCAGGGCCTGGAGCAGGGCTAGTGTCCTGCCCTGGCTGAAGGAGAAGGCAGCTGCTATCTGGCAGGGCCTGACTTCCATTGGCTTCTCCGGTGCCTGCCCAAGTCCTCAATTCTGGGTGTGATGGCCTGAAGGGGGTGGTAGTGCTTGTCCAACAATACCTAGTGTGAGGGGTTAAAGCCAGAGGGGGGCACAAGCGCCTTGGCACATCCCTGGAGTGGGTATAGCATAGAGGGGAGCAGGGCAAGCACCGCAAACCCTGCTCTGGAGGGCCCATAGCTGCCATTTCAATGACCCACCCAGTCTGTGGCCACCACCATGAAGTGGTTTGTGCTATGGGCAGGCCAGAGCCCCCTCCCCACTCAGCACACAACAGATACTGCCAGCTGGAGCCTCTGAACAGCCTCTTTGCGCTGAAGAAATCAGATCCATTGGTCACAGCCAAGCAAAGCTGCATCTGCTCCCCAAAACTATCATAGAGCATGAAACCATTTAGCTATCTGTTCATGCCATGGGTGTCCCATGATGCTTTAGGGACCCACAGCTGAGATAGACAGGATACCATGAGGGTAAGGGCAGAACTCATAGACTTTATGGTCAGAATCATTATGATCATCTAGTCTGACCTCCACAATGCAGGCTACACACTCACCCACAGCTTTCTGCCCCAGATCCCTAAACGGCCCCCTCAAGGACTGAACTCACAACCCTGGGATTAGCAGGCCAATGCTCAAATCACTAGGCTATCCTGGGGGTGTAGGGAGCCCCTGTCCAGAATGTGGGATAGGACTTCAGTGCACTGGCTGAGCGGCATGGGGAAAACCTTGCTGGGTGCCTGTCACCCTGGTGTCTCATTCCAGCCGGCCCCATCTGCCCCTTTGACCAGCTGTGAATCCTGATTCATTTGCGATGCTGGGTTATGACCTGCTCTGGGCGGGTTCACTTGTGCTTTTCTTGGCCCTGGATTGTGCTCTCCTGGTGATTAGACCTGAACATTTGCTTTCCACTTCCCCCTGTGAGCCCAGAGTCTGAATCACTCTCCTCCTCCACCCCCACTCCGGGCTGATGGGGGTGGGGGGGTGCTTTCCCCCCACCTCCATGCAGTCTGGCCCAGCTCACTTCAGGCCCTTTGTCCTATGACAGTGAGAGGTGTGTGAGTGGGGGAGCCCGTCATTTCCATGTTCCAGGGGTGTGTTAACCCTTCGCGGCTTTTCAGAAACCTGCTGAAATCTCAGCTCCTCTTCCCCGGCAGGAGAAATGGCATCCAGGAGGGTCATTAGCACGGCTTGCCCTTTTGGTCAGTACAGTGGGAGCAGTGCGGCATTCCCTAGGCATAGGGGCATCTCCTCTCCCCACTGTAAAAGTGGGTAGGGTGCTGTGCCCAGGCCAGGCTGGTAGTCCTGGGCCGTGACAGCCACAGTCGGCTCGAGAAATCAGCCACAGCACAGGCAGGAGTGTTGCTGGCCTCTCCCTCTCTGCTGTAATCGGAGAGGGGCATTTGCTCTCCACTGATCCAGTCCGTCCTTGCTCCCCCCCCCCCCCTGCCAATGTGCCGACCAGGGGGTCAGTTAGCGGGGATTACAACTCCCATTACAGGGCTGCCATCAGGCACAACCAAGTTCCGGCCTGGGGTTCTCAGAGTGGACAAAGCAGTCGTGAGTGAGTGCAGGGCACAGTTGGGGGCACTCAGAGGATGGGGGAGGTGCAGGCCCCCCCCAAATATCCCCCTACATAGACCCCCTCCCAGGGCATCCAAAATAGGTGACTGTTTTATTTGGGCGGCAGCCAGTCAGTTTACTCCAGCCATGGCCCTGCCCGCACCGCAACAGGGCAGCCTGGCCTGGCGTAATGTGGGTGCAACCCTGGGCAGGGCCTGAAAGGCCTGAAGTCCGCTGCCCAGTGAAGAGTTAATAGGCTGAGCTGCATGAGTCAAGGGCCCAGGTCTCCAGAAGCTGAAGGCTGGATTGTTTCCTTTCCCAGTCTCCCTGGCGGCCCCCCCCACCGCAGTGTAATAGGAACCAGACTCAGCACTGGAGGGGGACTGAGCTCTGCTACATTCCCTCCACAAGTGCTTGCACAGCTGCTTTTCGGAGAAGAGTGTGTGTGAGTGTGCTGCCACCTGCTGATGGATGCCTGGACCTGCTCTCCCAACTACAACTGGGGACTGGCCTACATCCCCCATTCCCCCACCCTCCCATTACTGCACCCCGCAGCGCTGCACTGTTATCACACACCGCCCCTGCAGGGCACCCCACAGCACTGCAATCACACACCGCCCCTGCAGGGCACCCCACAGCACTGCAATCACACACTGCCCCTGCAGGGCACCCCACAGCACTGCACTGTTATCACACACCGCCCCTGCAGGGCACCCCGCAGCGCTGCACTGTTATCACACACCGCCCCTGCAGGGCACCCCGCAGCGCTGCACTGTTATCACACACCGCCCCTGCAGGGCACCCCGCAGCGCTGAAATCACACACCGCCCCTGCAGGGCACCCCGCAGCGCTGAAATCACACACCGCCCCTGCAGGGCACCCCGCAGCACTGCACTGTTATCGCACACCGCCCCTGCAGGGCACCCCGCAGCACTGCACTGTTATCACACACCGCCCCTGCTGGGCACCCCACAGCACTGCACTATCACACACCGCCCCTGCAGGGCACCCCGCAGCGCTGCACTGTTATCACACACCGCCCCTGCTGGGCACCCCGCAGCGCTGCAATCACACACCTCCCCTGCAGGGCACCCCGCAGCACTGCACTGTTATCGCACATCGCCCCTGCAGGGCACCCCACAGCACTGCACTGTTATCACACACCGCCCCTGCAGGGCACCCCACAGCACTGCACTGTTATCACACACCGCCCCTGCAGGGCACCCCGCAGCACTGCACTGTTATCACACACCGCCCCTGCTGGGCACCCCACAGCACTGCAATCACACACCGCCGCTGCAGGGCACCCCACAGCACTGCACTGTTATCACACACCGCCCCTGCAGGGCACCCCACAGCACTGCACTGTTATCACACACCGCCCCTGCAGGGCACCCCACAGCGCTGCACTGTTATCACACACCGCCCCTGCAGGGCACCCCGCAGCGCTGCACTGTTATCACACACCGCCCCTGCAGGGCACCCCGCAGCGCTGCACTGTTATCACACACCGCCCCTGCAGGGCACCCCGCAGCGCTGCACTGTTATCACACACCGCCCCTGCAGGGCACCCCGCAGCGCTGCACTGTTATCACACACCGCCCCTGCAGGGCACCCCGCAGCGCTGCACTGTTATCACACACCGCCCCTGCAGGGCACCCCGCAGCGCTGCACTGTTATCACACACCGCCCCTGCAGGGCACCCCGCAGCGCTGCACTGTTATCACACACCGCCCCTGCAGGGCACCCCGCAGCGCTGCACTGTTATCACACACCGCCCCTGCAGGGCACCCCGCAGCGCTGCACTGTTATCACACACTCTCACAGTCTGTCTGGGCCTATTCAGAGACAATGGGGCTCAGCAGACCTGTGACCCAGCCCGCTCACCTCCCTAGGTGGGGTGACTGCTGACAGTCATGTGACTGGTGAATCATGTCACCCCATTGGGTTAGAAAAGACAGAGACTTGGAGAAGGCTGCTGAGGGCTGCAGTTTGGCAAGGCTCTGGCAGGAAACGATGATATGCCAGGGGAGCAGGGACTCCAGGCAGGAAGGCCTGGGGAGGGGCAGGGGTGGCTGCTCAGGAAGGAGCAGGGGCCAGCACAAGGAAGCTGGGGGAAGGAATGGAAGGGAACCCGGAAAGGGGGAAAAGCTGGGCCCTCAGGGCAGGCCGTCTGAGGAGTTTCTGAGCTAGAGAAGACCAACCAGCCCTGTAGCCAGGCCCAGTGTGAAAACGGTGTTTCGTTTTTGGCCTCGTATACCCGGGATGGGGTGGCCCTTTTGTTTAGGCCTTAGCCGGAGGGCCAAGTTACTGCAACAACCAAAACAGGCTGTGAAATGATTGAGGAGCTTGGAAGAGAGGGAAACTGAGGCATGGATGTTGCGGGACCACCTTCTGCCCAAGAGGGTACTCTGGAGGCCAGGGCTGGAGCCTCCAGTGCTGCCCCCCAATCACACACACACTAAGGCAGCCTGAGGGGCTGGTCCGGTCTGGGGTTTTGATTTGGCCCTTTATGGCAATCAGGGCCTGCTTTGGTTCCCGGTTTGGGTTCAGAGCCCTGGTTTTGGGGGTGGCTGGCACCAGGGCTGTGCAGGACATGGCCCATCTGGCTTACACATGTCCACCTCCCCCATCCCGTTCGACGGACCACCTGGAAATGTTCCGGAGCAGACCCTGGCCCCTGAGATTCCCCCAGGACACCGGCTGTGGTTACTGGGATGGAAACAGTTCCCCTTCCCCCCATTACGGCACCTCTTAAGGCTCTCATAGGCTGGAAAGCTTCACTCATCCCCTTCATCCCTGGTTGGAAGGGTCTGCCCCATCCCACTCCCATGGCCTCCCATTGGCTGAGGAAGGAGGCAGATTGGGGGGAAGGATCCCAGAGCTGGTAAGTGATCAGAGTTTTCTTATAGCAAATTAAGTTCCTGGCTCAGAAGAAGGCATTGTTCTAGCTGAGCTTCCCCAGCCCTTCCTCTCCAGCCCCATGGCATAGGGTCTGGCCCTGGGCTCCATCTGGGTCCTAAACTGTCCCCAGGGGCCTGCGTAGTCATGTTAGGCCCAGGGACATGCTGCCACGGGCAGAGCAGGGCTGTGATCAGAGGTCCTTCAGGGATTGGGTCCAGCCCCGGGCCTAGTGTTTTACCCTGGCTGTTCCCTTTTAAAATGCTCTCCCTCCTGGAGGCGGCCCAATGCCAGGGCCTTATTTCTGGCTTCCCAGATCTGCTTCTTCAGAAGCCCTGGGCGGCAGAGGGGCTTTGCAGTAGCGGAGTTTGACATCCTTGGCCCAGCTGGTGCTGTAGGGGTGAAGTCTTCGCACCACACGACTGTGCAGAGCATGGGGCTGCAAGGATTCCTTGGGGATGGAGCTTAACCACTCCAGGACTGCATTTCCCATGAGCCCCTCTGCCCATGCCCCTACTTCCCCCTGCTCCCCCACCTCATCAATTTGCATCCCCACCCCAGCCCAGAGATTTATAGACAAGTCTCCACTTTCTTCAGCTTCCCCACTGATGCTGCAGGCCTAGCTCCTAGTGGGGCAGGATGGGAAGGGGCCTGCCCCATATGGGCTGCGGGGACTGACTCCTGTGGCCTGAGAAGTAGACTGCAGGGCCGGCTCCAGGCACTAGCAGAGGGAGCACGTGCCTGGGGTAGCACATGCTAAGGGGCAGCACTTTTGCCTCGACAATTTCGGCCACCCTTTTTTTTTTTGCTTGGGGCGGCAAAAGAGGTAGAGCTGGCCCTGGTAGCCTGGCTACTTTTGGCTGGTTCCACTTTGTTACACTGGATCCTGGCAGGGCTAGTCAGCATGGGCTGCTGCTTCTGCTTCTGAGCTTAGCCACAAGGATAGGGGGATGATCCACGTCCAGCTCCAGGACAAGATTTTCCTTCCCTGCCCACGCCAGCTAGACGCCAGCGCTGCAAGCTTCCTCGGAGCAGTACTCTGCCCATTCCAGCTAATACCCAGCGCTGCGAGCTTCCTTGGAACAGTGCCCTGCCCCCGCCAGCTGGACCCCAGTGCTATGAGCTTCCTTAAAGCATTGCCCTGCCCATGCCAGCTGGACCCCAGCACTACGAGCTTCCTCAGAGCAGTGCCTTAGCAATGCCAGCTAGTCTGCAGCATTGTGCATTTCCTCAGAGCTTTGTCTTTGTTGCCGTGGCTCGGATTCTGGACTTCCAGTTTAGCACTGCAGCTCTGGCCCATGTTCCGTTGACCCCCCTGCTATCCCCTTGACCCCGTCTCCTTCTCTCCGCTCACAGGTAAATCTTTAACCTGGGCACAGAGCAGCCAACCCAGGGCTCTTCCACTCCATCTGCAAACATTGCTTTTCCTTTGGAGCAGCAGCCCGGGCAGCATGGCCCAGCAGTCCCTTCACGTGGGGAAAACACACCCCACCCCCTCTGTGGACAGGAATGCAAGGAAAAGAGGGAGGGGCCATGGAAAAGAGGGAGGGTTTGGTATCTCCCTAGGGGACGAGAGGGTGGGAGGGAATAGGACCCACTGACACGTCAGCCAAGGTCATGGGGAGGGCAAAGCTCTGGAGCCAGTGCCAGGCCTCCCACCGCAAGTCCTTGCGAAAGCCAGTGGTTTGATCCCAACCCTCGCTCATCTGAGGGAAAAGTCTGGGAGTTATTAGGAGGGACGATGCAGAGACGAACCAGCAGGAATTAGCTTTGGAAAGTTGACAGCGTTCGGCTCTCCTGGGGGCAGCAGGAATCCAATCCCCATCTCTCCAGGTTCCCCATCCCTGAGGGGTTGAGTGGGGAAACTGGGCAGCGGGGGCTTCCACTGAGATTTCGTGCTCCTGATTTGGAGAGCCGGGCCCCCAGGAGCTCTCCCGAGGCCTCAACGCCAGCCATTGGCAGGCAGACTCAACATGGCGGCCGCCGCATTCCTGCTGCCCTGGGTGTGCTTGCTGAGCCTGGTCCCGGCGGCTCTAAGTGTGGCAGGCAGGGGCCCCGTTCTCTGGGATCGTCCTTTCGTCACAGTGTGGAACGCCCCGAGCCAGGAGTGCGGCACGAAATACCATGTGCCCCTTGACCTGGGGATCTTCGATGTGGTGCTGAACCGTGACGAGTCCTTCCTGGGCCGGGAGATCGCCCTCTTCTACAGCAACACGCTGGGCCTCTATCCACATTACACCCCAGAGGGGACGGCAGCCAACGGGGGCGTCCCCCAGAACGGCAGCCTCCAGGCCCACCTGGGCAAGGCCCAGCATGACATCCAAGCTGCCATCTTGGAGCCAGGCTTCCGGGGCCTGGCGGTGATTGACTGGGAGAGCTGGCGCCCCGTGTGGGCTCGCAACTGGGACGCCTTGGAGCTCTACAAGGAGAAGTCCCAAGAGCTGGTCCGGGAGCGGCACCCTGACTGGCCCCTGGACAAGGTGGCCGCGGAAGCTCAGGAGGAATTTGAGCAAAGCGCCCAGGCCTTCATGGAGCAGACCCTGGCGCTTGGCAAGAGCCTGCGGCCTGGGGGCTTCTGGGGTTTCTATGGCTTCCCCAGCTGCTATAACTCTGATTTCAAAGCTGCCAACTACACCGGGGAGTGTCCAGCCGTGGAGCAGCGGCGGAACGAGCAGCTCTCCTGGCTCTGGAACCAAAGCCGGGCTCTCTACCCCAGCATCTACCTGCCCAAGGAGCTCCGGCTGACGGACCAGGTTGGCAAGTTCGTCCGGCACCGTGTGGCTGAGGCGTTCCGAGTGCAGGGGCAGACAGGGACAGGCACCCTCTCAGTCCTACCTTACGCCCGCATCCAGTACGACTTCACGGAGGACTTCCTCTCACAGGTGATACCCTCCGCAAGTGTTGCTGTGTCCCCCCCCCCCCCAGGCATGCCATCTCCCCACTTTCACAGAGATGCCAATGGCTCAAGTCTGGCCTGTCCCAGGGGCCTGCGGGATTGGAGGCTGGGGGTGTGGGCAGGGCGTGTGGGAGGGCATCCCCTAACTGCCAGGCAAGGGGGCTGCATGAGGCAGAGGCCAGCTTTAGGGGTGGAGGTGTTTCCCATCTTCTAGTTTAGGTCCTCTCCGCTATTGCTTACCAGTGTCGCCGGGGCCAAGGAGCAGCCGTTGGCGGGGAAGGGGCAGCGGGAGGAAGTCTGGCAGGATGGGTTAGTTCAGAGGAGTGGGGGGTGGAGAAGCCTTGGAGGGCAGAAGATTGACAGGGATCCCAGCGGGAGATGTGTGAGGGACAAGGGCCATATCCCGGGCCATGGGGCCAGAGGAGAGAGATGTTTTCATACAAGATAAAGCTCTGTGCTCCCGGAGGGTCTCTCTCCATTTGGCCCTGGCATTTTCCTTGCACCTCCGGGAAAGAAAATACTCCCAACTTGACCAACTCTCCACCCCTCTCCCATTCCAGCTTAGCAGAGACCTGTCTTTGTTGCACTGCTGTGGCCCCCAGGGGCCCCGAGTGGTTAGCCAGCAGCTGGGGCCTTGCTGGGTTGTTTCTGAGTCAGGTTGTTTATTTGCAAAGACTGGGCACAAAGTCCAGCTTCCCCAAACAGAAAGAAACAAACAGCCAGCAGTTTCCTTATGGAAAAATCCCCAGGCCTGCCTCTTCAGACAGTACTGGGCCCATTGAGCTCTGTCCCTCTGCCCTCTCAGGGCTATGACCACTCCCTGCCTGCTGGTCACCTCTGCTCACCCCCACACAGCTTGCCAAACCAGCCCCTTGCCCCTGCATTTGCCATTGGGGAACCCCTCAGCCCACATAGTTTACCTTCTGATCAGGGCTTGCCATTGCCTTGGATGGGGGCTTCTGCTGTTTCCAGCTATGTCACTACATAAAGGGGCTTAATTGCTCCTTCCCTTAAGCCTGCAGGAAAGTTTCTTTAACCAGGAGTGTGATTATAGATCAAAGACCTGCTGGCTGGCAGTCAGTCATTAACACCTGTCAGCACAACACGGCTTTGCATGTGGGCAGCGAGGCCATGGCGCTGTCTTTGACACACACACACACACACACACACACACACACCCCTCAATCTGGCTTGAGGCAGCGGGTGCTGGTGGTTGTCTCCTGTTGTGGGGGAAGGGGAATCTGTGCGGGAAGGAACAGCCTTCCACCCCTCCCAGCTGTTGGTAGCCAACGCTGTTATCTTAATGGTGATTCTCTGCTTCTTGCAGGAGGACTTGGTCCACACCATTGGGGAAAGTGCTTCTCAAGGCGCCTCAGGGGTTGTGCTGTGGGGCAGCGAGGATTACAGTCACTCACGGGTGCGTTATGGCCGCTTATGGGTTGGGAATGGGAATCCTGGCTGGAGTGTGGATGCTCCTTTGCTCAGAGGATGGGAAGGTGTGTGTGTGTGGGGGGGGGTATCTCGTGCGACTCAGTTCCCAGGTGTGTGTGTGATGCTGAGAGTGGGACCCCTGTGGTCTGGTTCCCCTTGTACTCCCGAGCTGGGAGGGCAGGTCCTGAGGGGACTGTGTGGAAGGGGATCACAGCAGGAAAATGGGCCCCTCTTCTCCCCTGAGAGCGCCCTGCCTGGGTCTGTACTGTGCCCCCCCTACAGGAGTCCTGCCTGGCACTGAAGGAGTATGTGGACAGGAGCCTGGGCCACTACATCATGAACGTGACCAGCAGCGCTGCACTGTGCAGTCTCGCGGTGTGCTCCAGCCATGGGCGCTGTGTGCGGCGGGCCGGGCACCCCGATGCCTTCCTGCACCTCAGCGCCTCCAGCTTCACCATCCGGAGGCACCGCAGCCGGCCCCGCCTCCAGGGACAGCTGGCAAAGCAGGAGCAAGCCAAGCTGGTGGAAGAATTCAGCTGCCAGTGCTACACTGGCTGGGCAGGGACCCGGTGTGAACGCGAGAGCAACCCAGGGTGAGAGCCTCAGCAGAGACACCCCGTATGCACCCCACATGGCCCCTTGCAGCCCATGTATCCCCATACACCTCACCCCTGACACACCCACACCCCAAATATACACCCCCACGTGGCCCCACGCATCCCACATGGCCCCATATACCCCACCCCTGACACCACCCACAGCCCACATATACACCCCCCACTGCCCCACGCATCCCACATGGCCCCATATACCCCACCTTTGACACCACCCACAGCTCACATATACACTTTCACACAGCCCCACGCATCTCACATGCCCCCATACATCCCATCCCTGACACACCCACACATACACCCCACATAGCCCCATACACCCCACCCCCGACACACCCACAGCCCACATATACACACCCCACATGGCCCCATGCATCTTACATAGCCCCATACATCCAACCCCTGAAACACCCTCCCCCACATGGCCCCCATGCACCCTACCCTAAAATGCCCTCCCTTCATGACTCCATTGCACCCACATGGCCCCCTCACCTTGAAACACACCCAAACACAAATATGGATACAGTCTGGGATGCAGTTCATTCCTTTCTGTCATGTACCTCACTGTAGGGGCGCGGTACTCGGGGTCACCCCCTCGCGGGGCGGTGGGGTACCGCTCCGCCTTGTTCGGGTCCCTTGTCAGGTTGGGGAATACCCGGCAGGTATCTTAAGCGGCCCAAGCCCGAGGTCAGGTGGGCCGCCAACGCCCCAGGGCGTTCTAGTTCAGGCCCCAGAGGGGCTGAGCTGTTGTAGCTCAACAGGCCCCCAGCCCTGTGCAGGGCAGGCAACAACCAACAGTCGGGGCTCAGCCCCTTGGGCAGGGGCTGAGCACTAGTCCATAGTCCGGCCCTGAAGCAGGGCAGTGCAACAACAAAGTCAGGGCTCAGGCCCTTAGGCAGGGACTGAGCAATAGCAGGAGTCTATAGGCCAGGTGCCTGGTAGAGGGGGAGACTGCCACCCACCGATAGGAGTGGCAGGGGGGGCGCAGGCCCACCCACTTCCACTGCGCCGCAGCCCGGGGCCCTGGCAGCGGACAAGGCCCGCTGCAGTCAGTGGGGATCCTGACCGCAACACACTGACATCGGCTCGGGGTCTCCCCCCGGGCTACTTCCTAACTCCCCCTCCCACGGTACCTGGGCTGTTCCTGGGTCCTAAGAGGGTTCCAGGTTCATGGGTTCCTCAGGGTCACTGTCAGGGGGCAGGTCCGGCAAGTCCTCCTCTAGGTAATGGGGCAGGGCTCTGTCGGCGGCTCCTCCGGGTAGCGGGCGGGCGGCTGGCCCGGCGGCTCCTCCGGGTAGCGGGCCGGCGGGCGGCTGGCCCGGCGGCTCCTCCGGGTAGCGGGCCGGCGGGCGGCTGGCCCGGCGGCTCCTCCGGGTAGCGGGCCGGCGGGCGGCTGGCCCGGCGGCTCCTCCGGGTAGCGGGCCGGCGGGCGGCTGGCCCGGCGGCTCCTCCGGGTAGCGGGCCGGCGGGCGGCTGGCCCGGCGGCTCCTCCGGGTAGCGGGCCGGCGGGCGGCTGGCCCGGCGGCTCCTCCGGGTAGCGGGCCGGCGGGCGGCTGGCCCGGCGGCTCCCTGGCTGGAGCCAACCCCGGAGCGTCTGGCCTCTCCGGTGGCTACCTCCCAAGTGAGGTCTGAGGCAGAGCTTTTATACTTCCGGGTGGGCCCCTGACCTTCTGGGGCGGGGCTTGACAGGCCCTGGCTCCGCCCCCTCTGGCATCTGCCAGGGGTTATCTCCCTCCCGGCCAGCAGGGGGCCATACCGCCCCTCTACACTCACACATAGAGTAACTCTGTACTTTATAACATGCATGTTATGCAGAACCCCATCATAAACTGACATGTAAGTGTCAGATCCAGCCTATTCTAAAACCACCTCACAGGGATGTGTGCACCATGTATAGAGATCTCTGTCATGTTCACAACGGAACAAGATTCATATCTCACCGGCCAAAATGTGTGCTGTAACTAGCAGCATGCAAGGGCTACTTTGGTGTAAGCCTCCTACACCGAACCATTCAGTGTGGCTGTTAAACAAAACAATCCCCCCCCCCAATGGGCCCATGCACCCTACGTGGCCCCATACACCCCACCCCTGGAACACACCATACATATACACAGTGCCAGGCAGGGTAGCAAAGTGCAATTCAAAATGATGCACGGCACCTGGCTGAAGCGATCATTCCAAAATAAAAAGAAATCACAAACTAGAGCCATGCAGAGAATCCACATGCCAACCTCAAGAGCCGATTCATGCATGCGGAGCCATGCACTGCCACCCAATAATCAAATGGCTTTTTGTTTGCACAAGTGTAAGTGTGTGACGGCCCCCATCTTGGCTGATACCCTGGGAACTGATCAGGAGACTCCAGAGCTAATCACGTGAATGCTTGAGCTGAAGAGTCAATCTTGAGCTCACTTAGCAGAGCTTGTGAACTGAATGACCCATCCCAGCTGTGGATGTCCTCCAGAGAATTGATTTGAACCTGCAGTTTAGTCTATCACTGCTACAAGCCTGAACCAAGAACTTTGCCATTGTTATATGCAATTGATTACTTTGACCAATTTTAGCCCTCATCTATATTTCTTTCTTTTTCTGAGGTGAAATCAACAGACTCCCAAACCTAGGAAGTGACCAGCAGGATGACTCATTGTCTAGTACACCCCTGCCCATGGGTCAGTGGAATGCTGGACTTGTCAGACCTGCACGTTACCACTGAAAGGGACTGATGTGAGTTTATGCCTGGAGCAGAGGGTGAATAGCATCCCACCAGACACCATCTTGTCTGGAAAGGCAAGTCCACAGAGCCTCATTACCAGCAGGGTCCTTCCTCCCTTCCCTCATGGATTAGGGACCCAATCTTATGAGATTCCACAGGCTTCTGTATAGATTATTTAGGTTAATCTTTCTGTCTACCCAATGGGACTCAGTGCTCAGTCTAGAAGATACCGTCCGAGATGCTTAGTTTTGCAGTTCTCAAACTGTGGATTTGTGTCTCCAGAGGTAACGTGCTTGTTAACAGCAAAATGTTTTTAAATAATGTCTAGAATTGAGAAATAACAGACCTCAACTCTATTGTCCCTCTGCAAATTTGTGTACACAGAGTCAACCCCTTATCTTTCTTTAAAAGTGAAAAGTTTCAAAAAGTTCAATGAACAGAAGATTGTTGGGGGTGGAATAGATCTGGACAAGGAGAAGTCTGGAGATAGATGTGAGAAGTGAGGGACATATGCTTTTTTGTTAAATATTATGTTTGCTTTTGAAGAAAAAAAATCCAGAATACTTGACTTTGTTGTTTTAGTTAAATAAAACAATTTAAATGTCTGTCTGGTGATGTTCTCCTCCTAATACAGCGTGGCAAGAAAATCCTCCAAATATTAATGATTAAAGTGTTGTATTGGAGATAGTTCACCTCCCAATGACTTCATAAATAGCTGCTTCAATTACCTTTGGTAAACGAAATAAACCAAACAAACATTCATTTTCTGGTATAGCTGTAAAACACATCTGAAAAATTTTCAAAATAAATCGCTGTTTAAAAATGTATGGTGCGTACCTTCTAAAAATGAAACCTACATCTATCTTTGAGTTGTGAAGAAGGTTATAACAACCAACAAGAATGTACTTTTATGTAAAAAAGGACAATTAAATCGATTCTTCCTGACTAGTGATTTAAATCAAATCCACCCTGCCAGCTGTGCTCTTGCCCCTGGCCCCTTCATTCCCTAGGGGGGCCCACAAATATGTTTGTCGCCGGGCCCACAAAAAAATAATCCGGCCCAGAGTATCAATTGGCTGAGTGGGGTTCAATGGGCCGTTCTGGGTGAGTCGTGCCGTGCTGTGCCGTGTGTCTATGGGCAGGGCTGGCTCTAGGCACCAGCAAACCAATCATGTGCTTGGGGCGGCACATTTTCAGGGGCAGCATTGTGGCTGTCTTTTTTTTTCCTTTGGGCAGCAAAAGCCTAGAGCTGGCCCTGGCGCGAGGGGTGCCCTGGGGCCGCCAGCCACAGGTCGAGCCTTTAGGGAGCAGTGCCCGCACCTTGTGACCAGGTCGAGCGGGCTCCAAGTGGGGGGACACTTGGACTGGGAGACTTGGGCTGGGGGCCGCCCCGAGGGGCACACGGAGCCACCGGCAGGTGCCGCAGGGCAGCCGCCACCCTGCGTCCCGCTCTCTGGGGCTCCGCTCTCCACCGGCTGCTCCCTCTGGGGCGGCCCTGCCCTGGCTCCTCAGCCCCCTGCCAGGGTGGTCTCCCAGGCTCTGCTCTCCTGGGTCCTGGCTGGCCCTGGAGGCGGGAGCCCCGGCTGGAGGGACCCTGGGCTGAGGCATGGCCTGGGAGCCCCGCTGTTTACCCCCACCCTGCCAGTGCGCCAGCTGGAGGTGAGGGGGGAATGGCTGGAGGAAGCACTGGTTGGGGGCAGCCTAGGGCTGGGGCACAGGTGGAGTGGTGGGGTGGAGACCCCAGGGCTGGGATGGCAGAGGTGTGGGTGGGGGGGGAGAACCCAGCGCTGGGACGGTAGGGGGTGCGGATGGGGGAGGACACTGGTGGGGGGGGGGTTGGGGCTGCAGGGGATGTGGGGGGGGGAGGGCACTAGTGGGGGGGTGAGGGGCTGGGGTGGCAGGGGATGTGGGTGGGGGAGGACACTGGTGGGGGGGGTTGGGGCTGCAGGGGATGTGGGGGGGTGAGGGCACTAGTGGGGGGGTGAGGGGCTGGGGTGGCAGGGGATGTGGGTGGGGGAGGACACTGGTGGGGGGGGTTGGGGCTGCAGGGGATGTGGGTGGGGAGGGCACTAGTGGGGGGGTGAGGGGCTGGGGTGGCAGGGGATGTGGGTGGGGGAGGGCACTGGTGAGGGGCTGGGGTGGCAGGTGTGTGTGTGGAGGAGCCCAGGGCTGGGGTGGGGGTCAGCCAAAATTTGTTTTGCTTGGGGTGGCAAAAAGCCTAGAGCCGGTCCTGCCGCGGGCCGGGTATCAATGGGCCCGGGCCCGGGGTCAATAGGCCGCGCGGAACGCGGGGAGCTGCTCCGTTCACACACAGGCGAGGAGCGCTCGGCAGCCTCCGGCCAGCAGGCGGCGCTGTGTCCGCCGCCGGGGGAGAGCGGCGGGACGGGACGGGACGCGCGACCTGCGGAGCACGGCGCCGCCATGTCAGTACCGGGGACCTGGGGGCGGGGTACGGGGACCCGACCCATAGCGCCCCGCTCGGGCTGTGCCCCGGCCTGACTCGGGGGGGCGGGCGGAGAAGCCCCGCCCCATAGCGCCCCGCTGGGGCTGTGACCCGGCCTGGCAGTGGGGTGTGAACCCCCTGGCGAGATCAGGGCTGGTTCTCTCTCCCTGTGCGTCTAGACGTGGGTCTAGGGACACATCGGGTCTCAGACCAAAGACCCCCTGTCCGCTCTGCCGGCAGCGCCAGTGGGCAGCGCCCTGTACCTGAGCCGCCCCGGTGGTAAAGGCAGGAAGCTTGGGCAGCCCATGTGTGTGGAAGCCACGGCGGGGACCCAGTGGCGGGGGCACCCGAAGGGTGTGAATGACCTGAGTCGTGCCCTGGAGCCTGGCTCTCCTTTATGCTCCGGGGGGTTATTGATGCCAGTGCGCAGAGGGTGCCGAGTGCCACCACGAGGGAGTTTCACCCACACTTTGCTGTGGCTTAAATGCATAGGGCACTGGGGAATCAGGTGCCCTTTGTGCCAGCGAGACTGGTGCCCAGGGGCAGTGCCAGGCAGGCATCATCCTCTGGGAATAGCCCCGACCTTTACACCACCTCTGCAGCAGCTCAGGGCACATGGGCCATCCTGGGGGGAAAGGCTGGAGGAAGGGCAAAACAGATGGGGGTTGGATGAGGTGGGACCAGATCTGCACCCCGGTGATTCTGCACCCCTGCAAACCCCATAGGGCTCACTGAGGTACGGGCACAATGTTGAGTAGCTCTTGGGGTTCTGCCCCCCTCATACCTTGAGTAGGGGAGGCTGCCGCCTCTTGGGCCTGGTACAGGGAGGGATCTGATCCCAAGAGGTAGAATTAGGATGAACCTCTGGAGCAGGGGAGCCGAATGGCAGGAATCCCTGGAAGTGGAACTGTACGTGCTGCGGAGGGGATTTCCCCACCCCTAGGGGACTAAGGGGGATCCCTAGCGGCTGGCCCACTCCCCCCAGGAATGTGGGTGGGAGCCCCACAGCTCTGTCTGATCCTGGGGCAACCCCCTTGTCCACCTCTACTTTCCGTTCCAGTGCCAGGGAATGTTTTCAGGGGGCACCTGGTCCCCCTTCTCGCCAGGGACATTGCAGGGGTCTGTCAGTGTGTCCACACTGCCCCAGGCTACATAGACACAGCCTGCCTCTGGGGCTGGAGTGCTCTGAGCCATGTAAACATCCCACATGTATGCCTGTTGGAACCCTGGCAGGGTGAGCTTCCCACTGGCTGTGACCTGTGGGTGCCAGCTGGGACCCTGGCAGGGTGAGCATCCCCCAACAGTGTCCTGTGGGTGCTCATTGGGACCCTGGCTGGGCAGGTTCACCAGACAGGCAGGCCTATCTGGAGATTGATCCTCTTTCATGCCCACTCTGCTGCCCTGAAGCTTGGTGCCCCAGGGTTTGAGTATGGGCATAGCAATTATGGGAGTGCACCAGGTACCATAGCGAGCACTCCCTGTATTAACCCTTAGTATGCCCCAGGCCTTTGTACTGGGGTCTTGTTTTTATTTGAAGGTTGAAGGTGCCAGGCTGAAACCCCAGAGACCAGGTCTAGCCTAGCCAGCCCCAGGGCAAGCTCTCTTTTCACTGGGCCCCCTGGATGTTCCCCTCACTGACAGCTGTGGAGGAACTCCGTGTCTACCGCCACCCCCCTTCTTGGCCTTTGTGTTGAGGCTGCCTGTAAGGGGCTGGTTTGTGCCCACATGGTGGCTCCATGGGGAGATCAGGCTGAGAACCCACCAACTCGGCCATCTTTGAACTGAAGTCCTGCCGTGCCCTACCTGGTTTTTAGAGCCCGCAGTGAGCAGAGCTTTTAGGGGCCGCGTGCCAGTACTGGGGAGGGGCTGCTCCACACCAATTTCCATTCCAGGCCCATGGGCCAAGGGCTCGTCCCGTGTTTAAACAGACACGTCATTCACTGCTGGAAAGCAGAACTGGGTGTCAGTGTCTGTGGTTGGCTGGGGAACGTGCAGCTTCCTGTGAAGTGAAAGAGGCTGGTCAGCGTCTCTGGGGCCCCAGTCAGAGCAGAGGCTCCAAGCCGAACCCCAGGCAGGGAGGGGACGCAGAGCAGAGGAGCTCGACGAGCATTGATGCTGGGCAGGGTGAGTGGACGCCCAGCAAAAACATGCTTCCCAGCTAACAGAGCTTACTCCGTCTCCATAGTGCTTGGGAGCCAGGAATTCCTGGAATCTCTTCCCAATTGCATTACTGGCTCTGGTCAGGCCTCGTGCCTCAGTTTCCCCATTGGGGGTGATGATATCTAGCCTGCAGAGGGGACTGGGAGATTGGCTTTGTTCCTGGCAGGCCCGAGAGGGGGCCTGGCATATGAGAGATGCCATTGGCCTTAATGCCATTCCCCCGGGCCTGAATGGATATTTGAGCATGAATGGATTCATGAGCTTGAAATGGAGCAATGGCAAAGGCAAGCTGGAGGCTCGTTTCCAGAGATAGCTCCTCCCCAGAGCAGGGCGCCCCCCTTGTTTGAGCCTTTTAATATGAGGCTGAACGAAGCCCCGGAGATGAGGCTGCGGTTCAGGGTGGGGGGATCTGAGCTAGGGTTGGCTGCAGCAGGGTGGATTGGGCAGGTTCAGTGGGGCGCAGGGCAGTCCGAGCTGGGCTGTCCCAGGTCACGAGCCGTTAGCCTGTCTCAGGATCGAGCTGCAGCGGGGCTGGGAGCCCATCCGCTTGCCTTCTCTGGTTCCCGAGGCTGGCGGGGAAGGGGAAGCACGGTCGGTCATTGCTATTGGACTGTGTTGAGAAAACTGCTTAGCTGGTGGTTCCTCTCGCGAACTGCCTGTGCCTCCTAGCAAGGGGAACTAGCCTGGGGGAAAGGCGCCCGCCAGTGCCAGGAAAGTCAGGCCCCGTTGATGGGCGGGAGGTGAGCGTCTGCAGCATGGTGCCAGGGGTGGGCTGGCCCCTGTAAGCCCTGGGCAGAGGATGGCAAACGTTTGATCTTGTCTCCTCACAGGGCTTTTTCAATTGACTTTAGCGCTGATGAAAGTTGCGGGCCTGAGCAACCTGGAGACCGGTGCTCTGATAATGGGAGAGGCTGGGGCTGGAGTAGCTGGGATCCCTTCCTCCCCACAGCGCCCCCTGCCCTGCTCCTCACAGCACCCCCTGCTGGGAGAGGCTGGGGCTGGAGTAGCTGGGAGCTCCCCACAGCCAGCGCTTCTGCCCCCTCCTGACAGCGCCCCCTGCTGGGAGAGGCTGGGGTAGTCTCAAGGCGCCGCTAACTCCAACGAGTGCATGGTTCAGAGGAAGTCGTGGTGGTGACTGTGCATGTTGCAATTTCACAAGGTTCGTGACCCAGCCAGAGCGGAAGGCGGGGGTGGCGGGGGGGGGGATGGGGGCAGGGTGAGGATTTCACAGCCATCCCCAGGCTGTGCTGTGACCTGCTGGCTCAGTGTCGGACTCGGCGAGGCAGGGATGCTCTAGCTCAGTGGTTCCCAAACTTCAATAATCTGTGAACCCCCTTCACTAAAATGTCAAGTCTGACACCCCCCCCCCGCATGAATATTTCCAGGGATTTTCTCCTTTACCTGAGTATAAATGATAACGCAGGTTCAAGAATAGCAGCCGTGTTAGTCTGTATCCGTAAAGAAAGCGAGGGCTTATGCTGAAATAAACTAGTTAGTCTCTAAGGTGCTACAAGTATTCCTCACTTTCTTAATGATAAAGCAGTGATCTTGGAAATATACAATTTGTTTTTATTGCATGCTTTTTACACACTATTTATTATTAATTATTTATTGTTCCAGTCTTTTTATTACATTATGAAAATGGCAACACGCTTCCAAGATCTCACTTTTGTAGCTTGTATCACTTTGAATAAGCCTGTTCTAAGACAAGGCTCCTGTGTTTCATCACGGAGTATCCGATGTGAAACAGCATGAAGGTATTTAAGAAGCCAACTCAAAGAGTTCCTCCTACACAAGCATTCAGGTCTTGCGCAGTCCAGGCAAACAACACACGTTACAACAAAGCTTAAACTTGTTCTTCCCAATAATTTAAAAAACAAGACTTGCTGCCTATTTAATTTGCAAAACAGAAAAATATATCCACCTCCCTTTCCATTTCTTATAAGGAGGCTTGAAGTTGAAATCTCATTGCTTGATCTGCTTAGCTCTCGGAAGTCCAGTGGCTCTGGGATGCTGGCCCCGTGCTGCCCGGGGTCCCTAGGGACAGACAGCACGCTCCACCATTAGGGAATTTCCCCCCCCAAGAGCCCCTATAACATGTCACAAACCCCAGTTTGGGAACCACTGCTCTAGCTGAGCTGTCCACTGGTGAGGTGCAGCTTTCCCATGCTCCTTCTCCCCTGGCTCGGGTGCACAGGTGGTTTGTGTGGGTCCAATCCAGCTCCTCAACAGCAACCTCTGAGCTGGCAACACAGGAGAGGTACCCATATGCCATGGCTTGCTGCCATCTCCTGAGGGGCACAGGCAGCCTCCATTAAAGTAGGCACCGAGCCTCAGTGTGGGTGGGGTCTATGCACGTGTCTCTTGGGTTTAAAGCTTGGCACAAGCCAAAGCTGAGATGGGGGAGGGACCTCCTCAGCCTGGTACAGACGGTGCCCATCTGGAACAGATGGTGCTTGTGGCATGGCCCACTTCGCCCAGTCCAGCCTGACACAGCCCTCTCCCTCTCTGTCCTGATGGTCGGGTTGAGGCAGCAAAGGCATACGTGCAATGAGTTGGTGGTTCTCAACCTGGTCCTCCTTGGATGAGTGTCCCAGTCACAGAACCTGGCATTGCAGTTGGCACTGATCAGCCCCATTGGCCTGTGAGGACTCGACCAGCCCCAGAGTCTGATCTCCTGTGCAGGCTGTGGAGTCCCCACTGCTCTTTGTCTCTGCAGGAGCAGGGAGCCTGCCCTGAGATGGCTTTGTCATAGAATATCAGGGTTGGAAGGGACCTCAGGAGATCATCTAGTTCAACCCCCTGCTCAGAGCAGGACCAATCCCCAACTAAATCACACAGTGGATTTTTGCCCCATATCCCTAAATGGGCCCATCAAGGCTTGAACTCACAACCCTGGGTTTAGCAGGCTAATGCTCAAACCACTGAGCTATCCCTCCCTCCGCCATTGAGCTAGTCCTCCTTTGCTCTCCATGTATGCTTTTGGACCAGCTGTCACCCGCCCCTGGATGTAAGCTAGAGCATCCTTGGGGCTGCTTGGATTTACTCTGTGTCCCTGGTCCCCAGGGGCCATCTGCCAGGTGTGACTGGAGCCCAGTGCTCTTTGGCCCATACCCCTTTGCTGGAGCAGGGAAGGGGATCAGCGCAGCTCGGCTCTGACAGCCCTGTGGCCCAGCAGGTATCCCTCCGGGACCTTCCTGCCCCATTTAGCACCCCTTCCTCTAATAGATGTGGTATTTATAGGGCTAGTTGTGTGGGTGGATTTTCAGATGCTCATCCAGAAATGGAAAAAATGAAAAGGAATAAACTCTCCAGGTGCCAGATGGAGCGAGGCAGTGACAGCTCTGCCAATTGCTTTGTTTCCATCAGCTGTTGGTGCAAGACTTCCTGAACCCTTGCAAGACTGGGTGTGCTCCTGACTGGATTTGTCTCTGGGAGTTTCTCTTCCTGCCCTGGGGCCTGGTGTTTCTCGCCGCAATCTTCCCAGGGCCAGTGGGAATGGCCAGTGGCGGTGATCGTTGGAATTCCAGCAGCAGGGTTGTGTCTGGCTGTGTGCACCCGCCCAGGTGTGTCGTGGCTTCGGGGAGCGGTGCTGGCTCTCTGTGACTTGCGCAGCTTTGCCTGCTTGGTCTCCCAGCAGCGGGAAGAATGGGCTCCGTTTCGGAGCTGCTCACGGCAGTTCCCCTTCACCAGAGGCCAGATCTACTGGAGGTCTGCGCCGAGCTCATCAACGAAGAATGGAAGAAAAGCAAGACCTGTCGCATGTACTCACTCCAGAAGTCTACGGACAACTTCCCCATGTGCCTGGTGCTGATTAAAACCCAGAGGGCTGCAGAGGCTGCTGAGGAAGGGAAGACGGCAAAGACCCAGCTCCTCGGGCATGCCAGGTTGTCCCGCGTAGTCAACCAGCCCGAGAGCTTGTTTGTGGAAACAGTTGTGGTCTCCAGGGCGCTGCGGGGCCAGGGGTATGGCCGGAAGCTGATGGAAGCCACCGAGCGCTATGCCAAGTCCCGTGGCTTCAGGCACCTGCATCTCACCACACATGACAAGCAGCACTTCTATGCCCACCTGGGCTATGTCGCATCTGAGCCGGTGCAGAGCATGGGGTTCATGAGCTCGGTGGTGCCCATGGAGTTCCTGCAGATGTTCTCCAGCCCCCCTCCTCATGCTAGAGCACCTGCCAGGGGACCGGGAAAGCCCAGTCCCTCCATCTCCCATCTTAACACCAGAACTTCAGGAGCCAACCCGCCTCCACTACCATCCTCCACACCCTTTGCCCACTGCGCCGCCGCTGTGTGCCCACCACCTCCACCACCATTGCCACCTTCTCTGTCTCCACCGACCCGCTCTTTAAACTCCTCACCATCTGCCGTTCCCCCTTCACTCCCCTTGCTACCTTCACCTCCCCATGCTTCCCCTTTCCATTGCAGGACCGCTGCTGCTGGGCCGCCTCCACCGCCCCCTTTACCTCCACCAGCTGCCCCTGTAAGCGCCGCACACCTGCCCCCTCCCCCTGGTCCTCCACCGTGTCCCCTTCCTCTACCAGGCCAACCAGATTCCCCTGGCACCATCACCTCCAGTCCACCAGGGGAGGATCCCTATGGTCAGATCCTCCTGGAGACACCGTACCGCGACCTCAGAGGGCTCCCCATCTTCTGGATGAAGAAGGACATTTGACTCCTGCACAGTGTGCCAATGAGATGCTGATTAAAAGTTGGGGGTGGAACTTCCTCCCCCCACCTCACCTTGGTCGTTTTAGTTTTGATTGGGCTACCGCAAACTCCCGTGGGGGGGGTGGGGGTGGGAGTCCAAGTCCCAGTCCCAGTCATTCCCTTTTGGGCCATCTGCCATGTTCACCTGGGTAAATCAGGGAGCCTGTATCTCTCCTGGTCCAGCCAGAATGGGATTTCTATGGAGACCCTGCAAATGTATGATGTAGGGACACTCGTGTGAGCTGCCTCCTTGGATCATTGGGGAAGCAGCTGGAGAAATCTCTAGCAGCAGCAGGGCTGGCCTTATGATGGGGCCCCCCAAGCTGCTGGGGTGGGGAAATCGACAAGTGGCCACCTACTCTATTCCCATTACCAGTGGGGAAGGCCTTTGAGGCCCACATATGGGACATGAAGCTGAAAGTGTGGTTGCAAAGGGATTCCCCAGGCCTGCTCCCTGTGTGTCCAAGGCCAATCAGCTAAGAGCCCCTCTAAGAAATCTGTGTGGGTCTGATCTTTGTGCATTGGTGATGAAGCTCTGGTGGGTTACACCTGTGCCAAGCCTGGCTGGTCTGCACAGGAGCCCAGCACATGCCCAGTTCCAGCAGACAAAGATTCAGTGAGGGCAGGAGAGCAGCCCAGCTGGCTAAGCAGCAGAACACTGATTTCAGAGCCTGCAAGGCAGAGTCATGCCTATGGTTTGTGGATTGCTTTTTGGGGTGTAGGTGCCCAAATGTGTGTGGCTTGGGGCTACATTGCATGCTCACAGACAGAAACACCCAGGGAACATTTACCCTGAAAGTTTTAGGTGCTGAACAAGTTTGGGCATGTACAGAGATTGGGGCAGTGGAGGGTTTTTTTGTGAATCTCTGATTCTGAGATGTAGGTGTCTAAAGTGGCAGTTGTGTCTAAAGTCCTGTTGTGAATCTAGCCCAAAGTCCTTTTCAGAGGAGGACAGGATCATAGAATCTCAGAGTTGGAAGGGACCTCAGGAGATCATCTAGTCCAACCCCCTGCTCAAAGCAGGACCAATCCCTATTTTTGCCCCATATCCCTAAATGGCCCCCTCAAGAATTGAACTCACAACCCTGGGTTTAGCAGGCCAAAGCTCAAACCACTGAGCTATCCCTCCCTCCAAATCATTAGCCTTCTTTCACAGATGGGGAAACTGAGGCACAGAGAGGCCAGCCCAACGTCGCTCAGCCAGCCAAACTAGGAATAGAACCCAGGCCAAGTCCTACTCCAGTGCTTGGCCCACTAGGCTACACTGCAGGAGTCTATAGCCAGCCCCGGGGGGGGGGGGTAGAGGAGACACAGGGCGGGCCTGGGACACTGCTAGGCCATCGGTCTCACAGCCAGATCCCCAGGGTGACGGTCACATGCAGGCACCAATACAGGGCAGACAAGAATATTGTCAATGTGTGAGGTACACGTGGAGAAGGCAGCGGTGGCCACTGTTTTGCTGCAAGCACATCCTTTGAGAGGCATTTATAACTAGGCACCGGACGGACTGCAAAAGGTTCTTGGGGCGCTCTGTGTAGGGGGATGGTGGGTGGGTGGCAGAAGGGCATCTCAGCTGGCATCAAGGAGGTGTCACCCTTCTTGTTCAAGAGAGGCTAGGTTGGCTGGAGGGCACGTCCTCTGACCCACCACTCTTCTGTCACTTTTTCCCTCGTCTCTGGTTGCCAGCTTCTAGTTTGACTCTCTCTTTGGAGGGGGGAGCCCAAACTGGAGAATAGGTCATTTTAAAATAAGCCCCTCCCAGGGGCTGGGTTAATTGAATTAGGGGTGGAGCTAAAGCCCTATATATATACACACACACAAACCCATTCACCAACCTGTGACTGTGCTGTTCCTGGTGGGATCCAACTGTGAGTGTCAGATCAGGACAAGGGGCAACTACAGCCCAAAGCTGGGGTTTTTCCACACTAAGGCAAACCAAACCAGCTAAACAGAAAAGACTTTGGTTTCACCCCACTGGCTAACCACAAGTCACACAAGCAATTCCCTTAAGACACTCCAGATTCCCAGTATCACCACCAGCAGCCACCTGTCCTGGGGACCAATGGTTATGAAAACCAATCCCCCAAATAAAGAAAACGGTTCTCCCCAATTCCAAAGAATCAGGCCCCAGACCCAGATCAATATACCAATCAGATCTTCCCACAAATCACGCTGTTGCCAATCCTTTAGAATCTAAAATCTAAAGGTTTATTATAAAAGGAAAAAGGTATAGGTGAGGGTTAAGAATGGTTAAAAGAAATCAATTACATGCAGTAATGGCACATCTCTTGGTTCAGGCTTGCAGCAAAGGTAGAATAAGCTGCAGGTTCAAATCAAAGTCTTTAGAAAGCACCCCATTTAGGGGTGGGTCAGCAACTTAGTTCAGAGTTTGCCTGTGTAGCAAAGTCCATTCAGAGCTGGAAGCAAGACAGGCTGCAGGCTGAAGGTAAAGACGAAAAATGGAGGGGCTGTAGCAGCTTCATTTATAGTTTTTTTCCAGTTGCAAACACCTCTTTGTTCCTGCTGTGAAAAGTCCAGCCCCATGGAGTCCTGGAGTCACATGGGCAGACCACATGACCATGCATGACTCATTATTTGCAGGCAGAAGCCATTATGCACAGGCTGCCTTGCAGGTTCTCTGTAGACTTCTTGTCTGGATTGGGGCATTCCAAGCTCCCAGAGTCCATTGTGTCGCTGATTGCTCTTAATGGCCCATCAAGCCCTGAGCAGAGCTGATGCCCAGTATTCTGGAATGTCCCCCTGGCAGCACAATATTTGGAAAGACAGACAGTCCAGAGCCAATATTCATAACTTCAACTGCCAAATTGATACACACATACCAATGCCATATTTACAATTAGCAATCCATAACCTGGTCATAGACACCCATTATGACCCCCTGTACATAAGATTCGGTGCCACTATTGGACTCTGGTTGCTCCAATGATCTATATGATTCCAAATAATTCCTGTAACGTGACACAACCTTCCTATGTCACTCAAACTGTGTGATGTGACTCCTGGATTTCAAGGCCAGGGCGGTCCCTTGTGATCATCTGCTGACCTTCTGCAGGACACAGGCCAGAGAACTGCCCCATGATAATTCCTAGTGCCGATATGGTTTTAAGAATTGTTCATGGAGACGTCCCAGGACCCTTGGTCAGTTGTTCCAGGGGTTAATTGCAAATGATCCTGTACTGGGCATATGCTAGATGGCGCAATAGGGCAATGGACTCATGGCAGGCTCCACTAAGGTGAATTTCCCCCGGCTAATGGCTGGGAAACCCCATTGCGAAAACATATCTTGCAAGGAAGGGAACAAATGCAACTTTCAGCAGACTGGGCGGGTGCCTCTCCAAAAGGCCTTTGATCCGGCTGTTGGGGAAATCGTGGTGGGATCTGACCCGCAAAGCTGCTTCGTGGTATGCTGGGAACCATTTGTCAATTTGTTTTGTAACCAGGGGGAAGTCTTGGTAATTTGAATTCTTGCCACAGCTCTTGTCTGCTCTTAACTGTGCTGAGAGGTGGGGAGAAGCAGCTGGGTTTGCGTGAGTGTGTAGGGGCATCTATACACAGAAAAGAATTAGATTTGTTCATGGAGGCAAGGTCCATAAGTGGCTGTTAACTGAGGTGACCAGGGACACAACGCCATGTCTTTAAACCCATTAATGCTGGGACTTGGACAACAGCGGATGGATCACTCGTTAATTGCCCTGTTCCTTTCCTTTCCTCAGAAGCACCTGGCATGGACACTGCCAAAGACAGGATACTGGGCTTGGTGGACCATTGGTCTGGTCTGCTATGGCCGTTCTTATGAGTGTATCTGGGTTCTTGTAAGTGGAGTTGTGCTGTATGGATCTGAAAGTTGAGTGTAGCTCTGAGTGTACACAGGGGAGATGGGCCTATGTAGGCTGCGATCTGGAGCTTGGTGCTTTGGATCAAATAGAACTAGCATCAGCACCAACCCTATTTTTTCTCAAGAAAAACCAAACCTGGCCTCGTTGGTTTGTGGTTGCTATACAGGAGTCACTTCCTCCACAGTCACCCCTCCTGCTGTTGTGAGCCCACTGGATCTACTCCAGATCAGTCGACTGGAGTCACCAGGATCAAGGCTCCTTTGTAGGAGGCGTTGCTCTCTGCAGAGACCCATGTTCCCACGTGATATGGGGAACCCCCAGGAGCTTCTTGCATGCTTGTCCTTCTGGGAGGGGAGCAGATCTAGTGGGGAAGAACAGATGACAGGCAAGGTGGCAATGGGATTTGCCATGGCTGTAGCTGCAGGTCTTCTGAACCCCAGTGACCACACCAGGAGAACGGGGGAAGAGAGTGACTTAGATCAATCTGCTGCATCCCGCCCTGTCCGTCACCCTCAAGAGCCATCAGCTGGTTCTGTGTAGTCATGGTTAGTCACGTGATTATTCACACTGTACACCCTGCCCCTGGGATCTTCATTTGCTGTGGAGCTTGCTGGGAAAGGGGCCCTCAGCTGGAGTGGGAAAATGAAAATGAGTCCAGGTGGGACATCAGCCACCCTGAATGCTGGCCTGTCAATCCCCCAGCCCCCCGAGGAGCTCGGAGTATAGAACAGCTGTCTGCGCATCCCTGGAACGCTGCACCGTGTGAGCTCCGTGGGGCTGGTTGTACCGACCTGGCAATGTTTCGGCTCGCACAGCATCTGTGCTGAAGCTGTCAGGCGCCCTTTATATCCCCCCCCCCCCCAAAAAAAAAGACATTGCTGAGCTCCTTTTGGAAGCTTCCTTGGCACAAATGCCCCCTCCTCATCACATGCCCTTGGGATCTGCTCCCTGACTCTAGGGGATATTAGAGAGACATTAGGAGATATTACAGGCAGGTGAGGTAATATCTTTTAGTTTCCCAACTTCTGTTGGTGAGAGAGACAAACTTTGGAGCTACACGGTGCTCTTCCTCAGAGTGCCACAATTACACCCCAGTTTTGAGCAATTGTTTAGCATAAGTAGTTAACACACGTTTCAAGGCACCATTCAAGGTCGATTAACAGAGGGGGGAAAGCAGCTGAGAGGGGTTATTAGTAGATTATAGATTGTTGTGATAAGCCATAAATCTATTGTCTGTCTCCATTCCGTCCGGGATTTTCAGTGTCGAGCAAAGTTATGAATTTAAGCTCCCGGGCTCGTCTCTTGTAAGTGTTGTTCAGGTTCCCTTTGAGGCTGAGGACTGAGTGGTCAGACAAAGAGTGATTGCCTTGTGAGACATGTCCGGCCGTGGATGACAGGGTGCTTTTGTCTTTTATCGTTCTCCTGCGAGAGTTCATTCCAGAGCATGGTGATTTCCTGGTTTCATTCACAATTGGGGCATTTAGTGCACTGAATGGGATACAGCACAGGGTTTGATTGGCATGTGTAGGACCCGTGGATCTTGAAAGGTGTGCTGTGAGGACGGCGGGGTGTGTGTGTTGTGTTGATCATTGTAGCGCTGGAGATATGGTTGCAGGGTTTGCATCTGTTGTTCTGGCAGGTGTGAGGTGGAGTGTCCTGTTCTGTGGGGAGCTTGCTTCTGAAGATGCACTTTATATATCTAGGGACTGGTCATTGCAGAGTTGCCCAAGAGCACATGTAACCCACATTCGGGCGAGTGTGTCTCTGTCCCCCTCTAGTGGCTGGTTCATGTAAGAAGCTAAAAGTCTACTACAGCTGCCTGCTAAGAAGTATTTCTTTAGCTCAACTACTGCTTGTGCTTCTAGTCCCATTGATTAAACCCCGCTAAGGGCTCAAGAGGGGCTAGTTACATGCACCCTGGTACTGTAGGGTTGTCGGGTGCACAGGGGCTGAACACATTAGTTTGCTATTGTAGGGTCATTTGTGAGCACTGGAATTCACACACCAGTGTGTTGTTACAGAGTTAATCTCAAGGGCTGGATGTTGCATGTGAGTTTGTTATTGTAGGGTTGCTTGAAAGTGCTGGGCTATACACACATGGGCTTGTTATTGTATGGTTGCTTGCAAGTGCTGGGTGTTGCAGTTGTTATTGGACAGGAGAGGTGGGCTGCTGGTGCGAGTGCAGTGTCTAGATAAGTGTTGGAGTGTTTGTGCTGGGAAAACACAAACCTAGAATTACCAGGGCTGTGAAAACAGTCGGGGAAAGGTAGGTGATATTCAAACAAGGTCAGTTGTAACTGAGCTCTGCACAGCAAATTGGGACGGGGGGAGGGGGATTAGAGTCTGTCTCCGGGGTGCAGGAAGACAGTGAGAGCCCAGGCAGTGCATTCTGGGGGGATTAGAGCCTGGCTTTGGGCTGTCACGCGGCCCCCAAGACTGATCTGGTTCCTAATCTTCTCTCTCCAAAGATATCTCTGTCGCAGCTGGGGAGTGGCAAGCTGGCATTGGCTGCCCTGGCCCCATGCAGCAGTGCCTGGTCCAAGGCCCATAGATCCCAGCCGGAGGCTTTCCACTGACCCCGTTGGGCATCGAATCGGGTCTTAAGTAGGGAGAGTCGGAACTGTTCTGGACCCGTTCCCACACCTTGCATCCCACACCTTGCATTTGCCTCACTGGCCATTGGAGCGACAGCAGGGAGGGTCCATCTGAGCCACCGGGGAGCAGTGAGGGGGGCAGTGGCGTGGCTTGTGCCTGAGCATGATATTTAACGCTCCCCGCTGGTACTGCGGCTTGCAGGCAGCCTGGGAATTAAGTGCCCAACTCCCAGTGGTGCCTAATTGTCCCCTGCAAACAGTGATGCAAGTGGGAATAATTGCTTGCTGGTACTGCACCATGGGAGGGACACAAGGGGGGCCGTGACCTCCCCATGTGACCCTCCATGTGACTCCTCCCTGCCCCGCCCCATGCCAGGGGACCCCAGGCTCTCCTCGTCCCTTCTGACACCCCTGTTTGTATATACAAACATCAACATGCTTAACTACTCACTTTCCCCCCACATGTGTAGAATTCAGTCTGTTTATAGGGAATATGGGAATTGAGTAAGGAGCCATTTCAGCATATGCCTGACTTCTTAAAAGACAAATTTTAAGTAGAACTGTATCCTTAACTGCATTATGGTATTGTACCCAAACATTGCATTTCAATGGGGTGTTGTCAGTAGCTACCGGTGTGGTGCTGTGCTCTGTTCAATGATGATATCAGTCGGCTGCGTGCGTGTTCCCTCTGTTTGCTGCCCCGGCTCTGCAGATCGCTGGCACAGCAGACTCCAAGAGAACCCCCAAAGACCACAGACTCTAGTAAGGTACGAAGGTACCCTTGCCAGGCTTATTGTCAAATGAAGCACAGTGATAGTTTCCCATAGAGTAGACTCTACAAGACATACTACAAATTTGTGCCCCCTAACAATGGACCAGTTTAATCAGTGGTGGACTTCCCATTGCCCCCTTTCACTGGACAAAGACACCACCCCAGGGTCGTATTCTTATACACAGGTATGGCGGGAGGCGAGAATGCAGCTGTTTCATTGTAGGAGGGTTCCAGGATCGAGACCCTGTCACCAGGGCCGTCCCTGGGGAGGTGCAGGGCCTGGGGAGGAAGTAATGAATTTGTCACTTCCAGAGCGACCCGTCACTTCTGGGACCAACTGCACTGATTAGTTGTGTCGGCCCACAGGGCCCCCCAAAGCATGGGGCCCAGAGAAGTCACCCCGATTTGCCATACCCTAGGGACTGCTCTGCCAGTCGTGTGTAATAATAGATGCTCCTGGCCCCAAAGAACTTAAGGCCCAGATCCACAAAGGTTCCCAGCTTCCATTAGGAATTAGGAGCTTTAGATCCCCTCGTGCATCCCAGTCTGGGAGTTGCACCCAGACGGGCCAAGTGTGGGCTCCCTTCCTGGGGCACCGATCCAGGGGTGCTGGTGTCAACTGGGAGTTCTGGCTCATTCCCTGCGGAGGGCGAGACCCTGGTCCAAGTGCAATCTGGTGGGACAGCTGGGTCAAAGGTGAGGTCCACAGTCCAAGGGGCAGGAAACAGTGGAGATAGCATCATGGGGGTGGAAAAAGCCCGGGCTGAGGGCTGGCTGGGATGCACTGATACAATCAGAGAAACCACCATCTATGGGTTTCAACACCCATTACACCTGCGGTGTGGAAGGAAACCAAAGGACGAGGAGGGACCCAGAGCAAACTAAGCCTGGGGGTTTTATGCTTCTCAATCTTGGGGGCATCATTTGCACAGCTGTCCTCTCCAGTAGCCCTTAGCACAAGCCGATCTTGGGCAGTCACAGGATTTATCAAGAAGAGACCAGTTCTCAGCTGGCATCAGGTCCTCCATAGCCCAACATAGGTGACATGGGCCGGGCATTCCAGGGTGAGCTGCCACAGACTGTCCTGGGCACAGGTTGTGTTGGTGCTCCCATTGCCATGGGTGGAGCTCAAGGAAGAGGATATGGGGCTGAGAGAAGAAGCCGTGGACAAGCTGTTCCCCTTAATGTTAGAACAGGTGTGGCTCCCTCTCACCCCGCCTCTGATTTGCTCTCCCCTTGTAGGGTGTTCATTCAGGAAGGAAGCAGGAGGGGGTCTGGACCGGACATACTTGCAGAACGTCCACCATGACTCTGGGCCTAACTTTCTGGCCCTGGGTCCTGTTCTGCCTCGGAGCCATCCCGCCCTCGAGAGGGCGCAGTTGGGAGAGTGCATCTGCCGGCCCTCTTCTCCAGGACAAGCCCTTTGTGGTGGTGTGGAACATGCCCACGGCCCGGTGCCGCCAGCGCTTTGGGGTTGCCCTGCCTCTGGAGGACTACGCCATCATGGAGAACCAAGGCAACGCATTCCAGGGCCAGAACATGACCATCTTCTACAAGAACAAGTTTGGACTCTACCCCTACATCTCCCCAGAGGGCGAGCACCACAATGGGGGGATCCCCCAGAAAGTCCGCCTCAAGCAGCACCTACAGAGGGCCGCAGTGGAGATCACCCAGCTCCTGGAGCCGGACTTCCACGAGCTGGCTGTGGTCGACTGGGAGGAGTGGAGGCCGCTGTGGAGACGGAACTGGGGCTCCAAGTCAGTGTACAAGGAGGCCTCTGAGCAGTGGGTCTGGGAGAGGTTCCCAGAGATGCGTGCCAAGAAGCGAGCCTACTTGGCTGAGGTAGAGTTTGAGGGGGCAGCTCAGGAGCTGATGGAGAGGACACTGGCACTGGGGAAGGAACTGAGGCCCTGGGGTTTGTGGGGCTTCTACAGGTTCCCGGAGTGTTTCAACAATAACTGGAGGAAGGGGGGGAATTACACGGGGAAGTGCCATGCCACGGAGGTGCTGCGAAACAACCGGCTCATGTGGCTCTGGGAGGCCTCCACCGCCCTCTATCCGAGCATCTACCTCCCACCCAGGCTTCCGCTGAGCGAGCACCAGAGCTACGTCCACCACCGCCTGCGAGAGGCCTTCCGAGTGGCACAGTTCGGCCTGGAGCAGCCCCTGCCGGTGATACCCTACTCCCGAGTCTCGTATCGGCACTCGGCCAGGCACCTGTCTGAGGTAAGAGCCAGGGACACACGGGAGAGAACCAGAACTGGAGATCCGTGCGCCTGGTATCCTGCTCATCGCTAGACTTCAGCCGCCTTGGGGGTTGGGAGTAGCCTTGGGGCAGCTGCTGATGGCCACCAGGTGGTGAAGCTGCACTTCCACGACAGGCAGGGGCTAGCAAGGGTGGGGGCTGTTGTAATCAGGTTACGCCCCGTTGACTCAGGCCGTGTCTACACTACACAGTTTTGTCGAAGAAAGTCAGTTTTTGTTGACAAAACAGTGTAGGAGGTAGGCACTGAAATACTCCTGCCAGTGGAACTCCCCTGCTACGCTGACATAATAAAGCCACCTCAATGAGAGGCTTATGTCGGTGTAGTTAGGAGAAGATAGTGTCTGTGTAGACACTGCCTTCCTTATGTCTGATTACTCCTGGGAGGATTCTGCCTGACTGTGCTCCTGCAGAAAACACCCCTTCCTCCCCCGCAGAATTCCTGTGCTTCTCTGCAGAAAAGGTCGGGAAGCAAAGGGAAGCTATGCATAGAGGGTGGGGGGGGATCATGGGTGTAGTTTTTGGGGTATTATTGCCCCCCCAAACAGAGACAAGGCATGGGGGGTACACGGGGTTACATGCCACTGCCCACCCCCCCATTTCTGCAAGTGAAGAGCTTCCCAGCTGAAGAAGGCTGCATTTGGGCTCTGCTAACTGCAGCCTCCTGGGTCCTAGTTCCAGCTGTTCTGGGAGCCTTCCTGTTTTCTGGGCAACAGTGCGTGCTGGCGGTGGGGCCAGGTAAGGGGAAGTGAGGGAAGTGATGGGGTGGGGGGAAGAGGCAGTGGGGAAGGGAAGTGGGTGTGGAATAGGGGAGGGGAATGTGGAGTGAGAGGATGGGAATGAAGAAGAAAAGGGGATAGAGGAATGGGGGGGGGCGGCATGCAGTGTCCCCTCGGCAGCAGCTGGGGCTCCCCCGTTAAGCAGGCAATCGAACCCTCATCCTGACAAGCCCTAGCCCCTACACCTGGACCCCTCCGACAAGCTCCCCCACACCCAGACCCCCACCCCACTGAGCCCCAACCAGCTGTACCTGGACCCCCACCTCATCAAGCCCCACTCCCCCAGCACCCCCTCACTAAACCCTCCACACCCAGATCCCCCCCACTGAGCCTCATCTCCCCTCACCCAGACCCCCCCCGCTGAGCCCCAACCACCTTCACCTGATCCCCTGAAGAGTCCCATTGTCCCTGCACCTGGCAACCCCCAATGAGCCCCTTTGCACCCAGATCTCCCACTGAGCCGCCTGCGCCCAGATTACCCTGCACAGAAACCTCTCACCCCACACGAAGCCTCTCCACACTTGGATCCTGCTGGGCTGAGCCTGCCCACCCACCCATGGTGCACCTAGCACAGAAAGGCCAGGCGCCCCACCCCCCCAGGGCATTTCTGGGGCAGGCCCAGCCCTTGCACTGTGTCAGGGTCAGATGCAGTCTCACTGCCAGTTGCTGTACCTGGGGGGGGGGGGGGGAGCTTCAGGGTGATCTCCCACCTCAATGCAGCCAGTTGCCTGGGCTCCCCACTCCCAGGCTGGAGCCCCAGTAATTTATTGACGAAATTTGCAAAATGTTAAAATATTATGTGCATAATTTTTACTTTTTTGGCACAGAATTCCCTCGGGAGTAACAGCTGCTGTTGTCCTCTTGTCATTTTCAGGGCTCTGCTGGAGCTGTGAAATTTACAAGAAAGTGGGCTCCTGGTTCGTCAGGGGCACAGTCTCCACTCCCTGGCTCTCAGTCCCCCACACTGCCCCTCTTCAGTCAGTGGAAGCACTGCTGGTGAGGATTAGCTCCACCAACAGAAGGAGGGCAGTGTGATAATTGATGTTACATCGGTCGACTTACTTTGTAGTGTGGACACAGCCTTAGTCAGGGCAAATCCCGGCTTGTTTTGATCTCTGCTTAGGGCTCATTGCACATCAGTGACACCGACCACTGAATGAGGGGCATTGCCAAGTGCAGGTAGGGCTGGGAGCTCCCATGCTACCCTGACAGTGTCATGGGGCTGCGCTGTCCTGGGGAAACATGCAGTGTCATGGGAGATGCCAATATCACCAGCAGGCCAACATAAATATTACATTCACGCCTTGTGGGCACTCTCGGGACCATGCTGCACCTGTCCAGAACCGGGCAGGTACCAATCCCACGGCACTGCCTCTCACACACGCACAGGTGCTGCGGTGCCAATGCCATGAGACCAGCAAAGCAAACAGCACTGTATGATAACATGCCCCCCGCGCTGGCGCCAGCATTGGTGCCCAAATTTTCCTTGTCTAAATGTCCCTTTCTCGTTCCTTTCTTTCCACGGTCAGGCTGACCTGGTCCATACGATTGGGGAGAGCGCAGCGCTTGGCGCCACCGGCCTGGCACTGTGGGGGGACAACTCCTACTCCCGTTCAGCCGTAAGTAACCACTTCTCTCCAGCCAGGCCTTCAGCAGACCCAGGGTTTAGATACTAAGAGCTGCAATAGTCTGTACATTCATTTCTGATGGGTTTGCCCTCTGTCCCCTTGGCACGAATGGTGCCCATCCACGTGGCCCGATGCCTGCATTTACTCACCTATGTGTAGGAGGTGTCTGGGAAGAGGGGCTCACTCTTAGGAATATGAGATGAGTGTGTGGGTTCTCAGATCCCTTCCCCAGGGGCCCTGCATGGCTGGCACTGGCTGTTCCCCTTCCTGGGTAGGGAGGCTCACAAGCCAATTGGCCCCTGAGACCCAGCTCAGTTTGCAGGTGGGGTCCCCTCCAGGGCAGGGCTGGGCTGCGGACAGGTTGCAGTGGAACTGGGTGTAAATGTGGCTTTCTGCCCACCAGGAGAGCTGCAGGAGCCTCCGTCGCTACATCACCCACACCCTGGGGCCCTACGTGGTGAACGTAACGTCAGCAGCCCAGCTGTGCAGCCGCCAGCTGTGCCACAGGCATGGGCGGTGTGTGAGGAAGCGCCCTGACGAGCTGGGAGCCTTCCTGCACCTCAGCCCGCAGCCGTGGGGCGGGGACCCCATGCTGAACAACCACCTGGGCATGGACGAGCTGGGCCAGAGGACATGGGGGCAGTTCTGCTGCCACTGCTACCGCGGGTGGACGGGCGCCAGGTGCGAGAAGCAGGGGTGGACTGAACCCATCCGGGGCCCGGACTGCATTGTGCCAGCCCAGCATCCTGACATCTGTATCGCAGTGCAGAACAGAAACACTGCGGGCTCCCAGATCTGCCCTAAGTCTGCCTACGAGGGGAAGACGGAGCTCAGGTGACCGCCTGGATGAGGGAGTGGCTCGTGGGACCTCAGCAGGTCCATACACATGGAACCCCGGGAGAAGGGAGCCTGCGGTGGTGGTGGAAATTCCCTTTATTCCTGGCTAGACGGTTGGATCTGCCACAGGATCACAGAATCTCAGGGTTGGAAGGGACCTCAGGAGATCATCTAGTCCAACCCCCTGCTCAAAGCAGGACCAATCCCATTTTTGCCCCATATCCCTAAATGGCCCCCTCAATGATTGAACTCACAACCCTGGGTTTAGCCGGCCAATGCTCAAACCACTGAGCTATCCCTCCTCAACTGTTCCTAGGGGATCAGTTGGGACTGGTCCCAATGTCCCTACACTGCATCCTGTCCCCACATGGCTGCATTTCCAGAACAGGGCCAGCTGCACAGGTTCTTGCTGCCATCTCCAGAGAGGCCCTGGCACTGTGCAAAGGGCTGGGGGTCAGTTGTGATGGGCACCTCTGAGGACCTCGGCCATCAGATGCTCTAGTGAGGGGAGCAAGCCAAGAGCCATAGGCTCCCATGCCCATTCGCCTTGGCAGTGGGTCAGATCTCATTGGCTGGGCCCCGGCGTTTGATTCCCGAGCCCATTGGGGATGGCTGAGCTGTGTGGCTCGGTCCCATCTCTATGTTCTACATCCCCGCAAGCGCCACCCTGGTCTCTTCTCCCCATGGCTTCAGCACAGACGTGATCAGACCCCCAGCCCCATGCCTATAGCTTCAATTAATGGCCGACTAAAACCAGTCCATTAAGATGACTTCAGATAAGGAAAGGATTTAGGCCAATCACAGTCCAGCAATATTTATTACGGTCCCGCCCCCAAATTAAAGTGAAAAGCCTGCACGTCCAATCACACCACTTCTTTTCCACTCTGGCCACTCCCTCAAATGGTTGTTCACTCTTTAGCCCCGCCCCCAAGGATGAAATGAACCAGAATGATAGGTGTTACCTCCATGTGAATGCAATCTAACTTAACTAAAGCCTTAACTTTGTGAAGCTGGTGTCTTTCTCTGCTGTCCTGACAAGCCCAGACGGGGAGCTTTCCTTAGAGGCCTTGTGACACATCGGCTACCATTTGCCCTTAGTGCGAGGAAACCAGTGAGGTTGCCCCACTCCTGGGTAAACAGGGCTCTGGCTGGGGGCAAGCAGCTCCCAGGCTGATTGGAATAGCAGCCACAGCTGTGGCTGGGTCAATTAGGGCCCAGCTGGCCCTGATAAAAGGGCCCAGAGTTTGGTGCTCAGAGACAGACTGGCCTGGCTGCTGGGGAGCTTGACGGGGTACCCAGAGTGGAGCAGGCAGAGGAGCTGGGGAGCTCCAGGCCACCAACTCCCCAGGCTGCAGGGCCTAGTCTGTGGCCAAGAAGGGGTACTGGGGTTGCAGGGGGCAGCCCATGGGGAGGCAGCAGGTCAACCCTCCTTGCCTGTGATGACTGGCTTAAGCAGACTGCAGTCGGCCCCAGTGAATGGGGACTAGATGGTGATTGGCAGTAGCCTAGAGGCTGAGGAAAGGTGCAGATAGTGGGTGAGGATTCCCTGGGGAGGGGAGACCCAGAGCTAGCCTGGGGGGGGTACTGCAGGGGGCAGCACCCCAGGCAACGGGCACCGGGATCCAGGGAGGGACACAGGTCCAGTGGCAAGCAGGACATTGGCATGCAGAGAGTGCTCTGGAGGCTGGAAAGAGCTGATTCCCTGGACGACCAGCAGGAGGCGCCGCAGTGGTGAGTCGCCACACGCTTACAAGCCGCGATTTAATTAACAAGATACTGGTGTTGATAAATCACACTGGCCATTGCTTGACCACTGTTTGCTTCATCATGAAATAGAGCCAAGCGATCAAATACCCAGTATCCGTGGATTTATTGCTAAAAGCCATGGAGACTATAGAAAAGGAAAAAGGTTCAATACAGTTCCAGGAAGCTGGCTCATGCAGCCTGGTTTTGTTCCCCTTACACAGCCGGTATGCTCCCAAGTGACAGCCAGCGGTTGTATCCTGCCTGGTTACAAGTAGAGGGCACATTGGAGATGACATGTAAACCACTCAGCTCTGTGTCTCCTGCCCCCTGGCTGGACAGAATCTGTCCCTGGCCTGTCACTGCCCGGCAATGTCAAGGTCAGAATTTCCAGCCTAGATCCAGCATGACTTACTTTCACCTGCAAGTTCACCGTGGCTAAGAGGACCAGTGTGTTACTGTTGGCAGAGCCCTCACGCCACCCACACGGAGGGACTCAGCTTTGTGTCTTGTTTCTGGTACCACGCTGTACACCTTAGTTCTATGTTCTGAACACATGCATTCCAGGTACCATGGGGCATGAAGGCATGGCCTAGGTTTAGAACAATGGTGTAGAACAATGGTATGTCTTGTCCTCTTTTGGGACAGGCCGTCTTCGCCTGTGCGAGTCACTCCCTTACTGTTGCTATGGTAAAACACTCCATCTGACCTGAGCTCAACAGCCTCTCTAGCTGCTTAAACCAAAGCCTGACTTCTGCAAGGTGTGGTTGGCTACATAGCACAGAAGACAGTATTAGAGCCAAGGTATAGGCCAATAGGTTATAAAACTGGCTCTGCCTAATGCTATGTGTGCTTCATGCAAACTAATGCATGGTGCTGCTAATATGCTAGGATTAATATTATATATAGACATGTGCTGCTGGCACGTATTGGCCAACCCTTTCCCATCGTAGAACGATGTTTAGCTCACCCATCTTTGCAGCAGTTTCTAGGCCTTTTTCATGGACCCAGCCACACGCTTGACTTGTCTCCTCTGAAGGCAGAAAGGCATCGCTTGGGCCCTTAGCGAAGGCAGGACAAGCCTTTGGTTTTTTTCATAAGCAGGACGCGCCCCCCTGCTTCCACACCTGAGCAGACAAAGAGAGGGAAACGTCTTCTGCCCCCTGGCTGGACAGAATCTGTCCCAGGCTTGTCGCTGCCGGCCAACCTGCTTTGACCATCAAGGTCAGAATTTCCAGCCTAGATCCATCATGGCTCACTCTCACCTGCAAGTTCACAGTGGCTAAGAGGACCAGTGCGTTACAGTTGGTAGAGCCCTCACATGCCACCCTGTAAACCCCCTCTGTGCCCTCTGCCATTTGGGGTCACAGGTTCTTCTGTAGTACCTGGGATAAACCAACAGAGCCTTGGTGACTGGAGATCTCCGCAGAGGTGAGTTGGAACAAGTCAGGGATAGCGGAGGTGAACCGTGGTTTTCTGAATCAAAGAAACCTGCCACCTTCCCTGCACTCCGGGGGCAAGTCACCCCCGCAGAGGGGCCCCACCTGGCTGGTGCTTTGCTGAAACCCCAACGTAGGGCTTATGGAGTATCCCTTGGCTTTGTGTTGGCCTCTGCCTGGGATGCCGGCCATCTTCTTTGGATAGCATCAAGCAAATGCCAGCCTGCAGTTTTTCTAGATGTCAAACTCCCAGTGACATCAGCGGGAGAGGCTGAATGTGCAAGGACCATGGGATCTGCCTGGGAAATCGAGGTGCAGGTCTCCAAGCTTTCTCCAGTATATCTCAGGGGCTTTTGTAATCTGCCTGAATTCCCATTCGCTGATGGGGTTGTTATATTCCTCTGAAGCTGACATGATGTGTCTGGAATCAGCAAAAGCCCTCATCCCAGGGCATATGATGCATTAACAGGGTTTCACATGAGAGGCAGTGTGCTCTAGTGGGCAGAGCACACAAGCCAGAGCCAGGGACTCACCAGCCATTACACTCACCCCTAGTGAGGGTCAGTCCCTACAAAGTAATTAGATACGGCAGAATCATTCTTCCTCCCACAGGGAGGGACTAAGTGAATGGGAGTGTGTCCCCCCCCCCCAATGTCATTCGTGTGCCAGTTCACCTGGTTTGCCTTCCTCAGCACTGTTGCAGACCTTCTGGCAGGCCACTTGCTCTGTTGTGCCTCAGTTTCCCCAATCTGGAGCATCAGCCTGGAAGGGCCCTCCTGGGTGGCCAAGTCCAGTCCTAGTCACACAGGCCATCCCGCCACAGCAGCCCTTCCAGTTCCAGCCTCAGACTAGTTGGGGGGGGGGGGTTGTCCCCTGCCCCAGCTTCTATCAGGGTGTGTGTGTGTGTGTGGGGGGGGGGGGTTCCAGAAGGCTCGAGCCCTTCTCATTCCCAGCCATGAAGTGGATATGGGTCTCATGGGGTTAATTATTTCCTAGCCAGCCAGGGCTCTGGAGGGGGGGAGGCCTGAGACAAGTCAGGGCTGGGGACCCTTCCCCCCCCCCCCCTACCTGGCTTGTGAGCCCTTCCTACCCTCTCCAGCTCCAGCTCAGACCGCGCTGCTCCCCGGGCCGACTGCCTCCCCTTCCCCTGGCTGCCCCCAGCTGTGGCGGCATCCCAGGCATTCCCCTAATATAGCTCATCGTGCCCCCCTCCCCCCTGCCGCAGCTCGTCCCCCCCTCTATTTATAGCTCCTTGGTGGGCTCCTCTCAGGCCTATTTTAAGCCTGAGCAGCTGATGTTGCCGGCACTGCCGACTTCCTGGGCAGCTCCCAAGGGACCTGGGGCCCTCCTCCGGCAGCTCCCGCGGCATGGCCACTGGCAGAGGTACAACGGCTGTGGCGGTTGCCGGCCCCGCAGCGATGCCCGGGGAGGCTGGAGAAGGTACTGGGGGGGGGGGGGATGGGAGGGACGCGTACCTGTCAGAGTGTGGGAAGGGGGTGGGATGGAGGACATGGGAGCCGTTTCCCTGCTGTGCCAGCCTCCAGCTGCCTCCCTCAGGACTATGAGGGGCAGAGCGAACCCACCCCAACCCAGCCCTGGGAGGACAGAGGCGAGATCAGACCTGAGGAGGCAGCTGCCAGCACAGGCCTGAGAGGGGGGCCCCAGGTGAGCTACGCCCAGGTGAGGCCGGTTTAAAGGTAGAGCCCCCAGCTCAGACCCAAGATGGGGGAGGCGGCTGCAGGTGGGTCCAAGGGATAACTGCACTGTCACTCCTGCCCACCTAGTAGGATGCTAACACCCCATTAACCCCCTGTCTCCCCCCCATCCTATGGGGCTGGCTCAGTGCTTGCTCTGCACTGCGCTAACCCCAGGCTGGGCACTGCCCCTCCCTGACAGTTGGGCACAAGACTGGGGTGCCAGCGGTTCATGCTTAGGGCAGCGGGGAGAAGCTGGCAGAACGGGGCGTTCTTTAAACACGAGCACCCGTTTAACCTGCTTGCACGGGACCTTCATGAGCTGCAACACCTCTTCTTATAATACCAACCCCTCAGCCCTCATCTACCTTGGCTGACACATGATGGGTGTAGGGAGGCACTGTGGCCACCCTCGGAGCTGGAGGGTAAAGAAACACTCTCTCAGCCAGAGTGGGCGGGCCCAGACCAAGCTGGCCCCGCCCCCAGGAAGAGGAGGGGCAGAACAGGAAGTATAAAGGGCAGGGCCCCTAGCTCAGGCAGCCTGGTGTGAGGGAGGGAGACAGATGCAGGCTGTGGGCTGCTCCCGCCACACCTTGCAGCTGAGCCAGGGGAGGCCCTGAACCAAGGGAACCCTCCTCTGCAGGAGGGACTGGGGTTTCCTGACCTGCCGGCTGTGGAGTACCCCAAGGGACTGCCAGAGTTCAGCGGGGACCCACGCCTGCCAGAGGCAACCCCGGAGGGAGATCCGGAGCTGCCGGGGGCAGAGTACCCTGGAGAACTGACAGAGCCCAGCAGCACCCCGGGGCCGATGGAAGTGGATGCCGAAGGAGATCTGGAGCTCCCCGCGGCCGATGACCCGGAGTCCTGCTGGTGCCCCCTCGCCTGTGAAGTACACCCCCAGACTTCTGCTGGTGCTCCCCCTGCCTGAGGGGCGTGCCACTGACTAGGGACGACACACCTCCCGACCCTAATTCCCCAGTAATGAGGGGGTGTGACCAAGGCGGTCCCTAAGGGGTAGTAGCTCCCCAGCGCCTTGGTGGGCCTACCGACCCCCATTACAATGGGATTGACCCACGGCCCTCCAGTACTAACAAACCAAGCTTGCGCTTAGGGGGCCTGTAATCGATTCATAGTCTCTGCTGATTGGACCAGAGGCGGACCCATACCACGCAGGGCAGTGGGTCATATGTGCTGTGCTAAGGTTGGTGAGCCTTAAAGCCCCAGCTCCTGGAGTCATGGGAACGCAGGAAAATGTGAGCACTTTGTTTTTTAGATGGACGTTTCTAGCCATGGTTGCAGACACAAGTTTGAAAATGTGCCCCTGGAGGTGCCAGACAGGCTCAAACGTGAGACGACAAAGGAAAAGATCCCAAAATAGCTTTTATTTATTTATTTATTTATTTATTTATTTTATTTTTTAAAACCCTCATGATTTTTAAGACACTCATGATTTTACTAGAGCCCACCATGGTTATTGGGGCTGGCCATAGGGCTGAGCCCCACACTGAGGCTGGGTTGGTTAATCCCCTCGAAACCAAAACACCTTAATGCTGGGCTTGGCTGTAGCTGTCTGAAGCCCGTTGAAGCAGAAAACAAAACCCTACAGGAGGGGGAGCCTGTAGGCTGCAGCAGCCGTTGGCTTTGTGGTGTGGGCAGCAGAACAGTCTCTTCAGTAGCTAGTCCAGATGCCTGGCTGGCAAGGCTTGCGCACCTGCTCCAAGGTCCCTCCAATCCCAAAATCGGGGGTTGGGAAGGAATTTCCTCCCAGGTCCAGTTATATTAAGGTGACAGGGCTAATAGGCTCCAGCATTTGCATTTCACATGGGCCGGGTGTCTCCTCCCTTTCACGCAGCTCCAGGAGTCTGGCCGTGGCTGTCCGCAGCTAAACAGCCTGAGCCTGAAACAGCCATTTTTGGACCTGGTGGAATTCAACGCTGGGCACAGCAGCTGTTTGCGGGGGCAGGTGTAACAGGCTCTGGCAAGGTTGTGACTGGTTCATCCACTCATGTTACAAATTGCAGCCTCTCAACTGGCCCTACCTGGTGTCCTTGATCAGCGAGGCCAAGGGTTGAACCGGTCCCAGAGGTCAAGTCCGGGGCACTGGCAGAGAGACACTTGCTCTGCTGGCATCTGTGGGCAAAGCAACACTTGCTAGTCTGGCACTGCTAGTCAGCATCGTCCATCACTGTTACATGGTCAGCCATCAGAGCCTCGGCCCAGCAGGTCTGAGCAGCATCACCACCACGTGTGTTAAGGTGCCTGTGAGGTGGGTGGGGGAGAATTCCCCCCCCCCATTATACATCTGGGGAAACTGAGGCACAGAGCAGCAATATGACCTGCCTGAGGTCATGCAGTGAATCTGTGGAATAGATAGGGGTGAAAAAAAGCCTCACCCCATTGCCAGCAATGGGGTTTCAACACTCTCTCCCCCTGCCCTCTTTTCCAGACGGGCATTAACCTTTCTTGTACTTTGTGTCAGTGCTGATAAGGGCTGGATCACACTAGTGAGCCAGCTGGGAAAGGCGCCAGTCTGCCCGCCCTCCCCCAGCCATCTAGTGACAATTGAAAAAAAGAGTCAACCATTTCCTGGGATGGCGTAAGGTGACCCCCTTACGAGTGACAGGGGTAACCAGAACTGACCCTTGGAATCTGTGGGGGCTGAGGCAAAGGATTTGGGGGAGGGCATGAGGACTCAATGGGGCTTTCTGGGTAGGTGGGGGCGACAAACTGTTTCCTCTTACCAATGATTTGTTCTATGCTGCAGAAGGTTTTGCTTGTCAAACGGCAGGTGGCAGCTAGGCTCCGATGTCCAGACCAATTGGATTTTGCATGGCCACAGCTAAGGACAGGCGCCATTTTAGGAGAGCAGGACATTAGGGTGATTGAGCCAGGCGGCATTAACAAGTCAGCTGTGTATTTATGGCCGGATGGTACCATGACATCAATGTGCGATGCCCACCTCACAGCAGCCGCTAAGTCCTGCCATGGGCTGGCCGGGAATTACACAGACGCTGCACCCCACGGGATAAATCCAGCTAAGTGCACGGGGGTGTGACTGGTGCTACAAGCTATAGCGATGACTGCTTGGCACAGCTTGGATGTGCCTCCAGGTTTGGGGGGGGGGGAGGGGAGAGGCGGCAGCTAGCACCAAGCAAGGGGGACAGTGCAATCTGCCACAAGAAGGGGTTTTGCATGGCCAGAAGCTGCCAGATGAGACCTGGCCGGACTTGGAACCAGAGGGAAAGCGTGGTGGGGCCAGGCTAATGGGTACCCCCATGGGTTCTTGGGAGAGGTGGTGAGACCCCCATAACGTGGCCATTTAACCTGGACAAGACACACCATGGGCAATAGAGTGTAGGGAACAATCCTGCCTGGGGCACCTTCATCCCTAGCTATGTTCCACTGAAACTAACCAGTGTCTGAGTGAAACTGACCAGACTGAAGGTCAGGGGCCAAGCCTGCAGGCCTCATAGCTCCTCCTCCTTCTCTGGCAGACATTGCAGTGAAGGCAGAAACCTCCCCCGACAGGGAGCCCATCGACCTCAATGGCAACGACCTGGCAGAGATCAACCTGCACTCGGTGGAGTCCATCAGTGACCTGTACTGGATGCCTGGGGCCCACAAGGCTGCGGAGGGTGAGGTCCATTTCCCTCCTCCTCCCCTCCCCCCAGGCTGGTGGGTGTGTCCTTCACTGGGGAGGGAACCCTGACCCTAGCACCAGGCAAGCCAAGGGGTGTGTGTGTGTGTGTGTGTGATCCCCGACCTCCTTGCCTGTGCAATGCTGAAGGCCAGCTGCGCTGGGGTAGTGGGGATTGAACCTCTGATGTCTGGATCTCTGGCCTGAGCTAAAGGGTCCAGTTCAGCTACACACTTGGCTAGTCAGGGCCATAGCAGGCTCATCAGCTGCTGTCTGGCCCAGCCACCACTAGAGGGCAGCAACAGGGCACTATGCAGACCACCCCATCCTGGTCGCTTTAGCAGTGTGGTGATGGCTGAGATGGGGGAAGAGTCTGGGGGCTGAAACCAAAGATGCTCTCAGTACTGGGGGTGGGGATCAGGGGAGCGCTCACTCTGGGGCTTCAGTGGCTGTTACCGGGGGGGGGGGGGGGGGGCGCGTCAGCCTGGGTAATGAACGCCAAATCCTCCCTCCTCCCCACCCACCCCCAGCAATAGAACAAGTACAGGGGTAGCCCTGAGGTGGTGTAGAAGGAAAGCAGCAGTCAAGGGTCTGGTCTGCTCAGCTGAGGCTGGTTCCTCCCTCACTGATTCTGTTGCCAGCCTGGGATTGCTCGGCTGGGGGCTGGGAGGGGGGGGGGGTGATTGGGCAGCACTTTGCCTTGACTGGCACTGGCATGGGAGGAGCACTGGGACAGCCTGCACTGGCACGGCCCTGCAGTGGGTCCATTGCATGGCCTGGGCCTGGCACGGCAGCAGGGAAGCTCACCACCTGCCCTCAAGCAGCTGCGTCTCAGTGGGGCTGCTGGGCCGCAAGGGGGCACTGGGGCAGGGAGTGTTCATGGCTGGTGTCTCACTCTGTTCTAACCTTCCTCCCTAGGATCCACCACCCCACAGACCCACTCCACCAAGCACCGTGGGGCTGGCCCAGCCCGCCTGCCGACTCTGCGTGCCGTCCACACCACCCCCATCGGCCCCTGCTTCCGCCCTGCCTGCTGCCGCACAGCTCTCTTCGCCCTGCTCGGGGCCCTGGTGCTGGCCAGCCTCGCCCTTGCGACGCTGGCCGTATACCTGAGTGGTACGTGGGAACAGCTTCAGCTCTCACCACGCTGGCCCTGACCCCCCACAGGGCTGGGGGCACCCGCTGGGCAAATGGGACCTGGGCAGGGAGTGGCATGGGTGGCCCATGTAGACTCAGAGCACTTGCTGCCCCTGGGGTGAAGGAGGTGCCATGTGGGAGCCCTGCCAAGAGCTGCTTTAGTAGCAGACCAACAGGGGCAGAGTTCACAGGTCAGCCTGAGGCATTGTTGGGGCCCCTACATCCCCACCCCAATGGGAGCAGGAGCTGAACCCCCCAACCCACTCTCTGCACCTCCCACCCTCCTGCAGCCCCTTCCACCACCCTGAGCCAGGGTGATCACTGTGGAAAGGCTCCCAGCCTGTGGCCACACTGTGTGTGGGGGTGGAAGCTGGGTTTGAGCCCTGCCAGTGGCAGAGGGAGGCTCCATTCCCACTATCAGCCCTTGGCAGGCACCGGAACTCACTGCTGGCAACTAGGAGCAGAATCACACGCGTGGGTTGCTGCTAACAGACATGGGCCGAGGGGGCTGGGTATGCACTCATGGGTGGGCTCCTGTTGGGTTCAAAGGCAGACACCCTATTCTCTAGCTGTGCTCCCATGCTGCTCACAAGGGGGCGCTGCGGCATGACAGAGGCGGCTCTTGGCCTCAGTGGGAGCTCAGGGCTGAAGCAGGGGTGGGCCTGCCCCCTAGTGGCAGGGTTTGGGTGCAGACGGTCCCTCTACTGCAGGGGTGGGGAACCTCCGGCCCGCGGGCCTTATACGGCCCGCCAAAGCCTTCCATCCAGCCCGCGCGCGTCCCTGGCCGGCGGCTCCCCCAGGCGCTTCCCAGCCCCTTCGCCGAACGCGGAGCGCCCCCCCCCCCCCAGCGGCCCGGCTCCGCGCTCGGCGAAGATGCCGGAAGCGCCTCGGGGAGCCGCCGGCCAGGGACACGGGGGGGGGGAGGGGGGTTTGTGCTCTGGCCGGCAGGCGGGCGTGGCTCCGCGCTGGGGCCGGCAAGCGCCTGGGGGAGCGCCAGCCAGGGATGCGCGGGGGCCGCCAGGCGGGGGTGGCTTGAACCTGGGGGGGGGGCCGCTGGCGCCACGGGGAGCTGATGGTCAATATGGGGGGGGAGGTGTGGGTGCAGGAGGGAAGGAGGTTTGGTGGGGGGAGGCTGGGCTGGGTGGGTCAGGGATGGGGGGCAGGAGGCTGGGTTGGGAGGGGGGAGGAGGTTAGCTTCGGTGGGGTGGGCTGGGCCAGGCAGGGGTGGGGGAAGAAAAGCAGTTAGATGGGAGGCTGGGCGGGGATAAAGCAACATCACCCCCTACACCCAGGCTGATAGCGGGAGCTGACTGGGGCAGGTGGCAGGACCCCGGCTGGCAAGGGGCCAGCGGGGGAAACCCCAAAGCAGTGCAGGGCTAAGCACTCCGCTTGCCCCTGCTTTGGGGTTTCCCCTGCTGGCCCCTTGCCAGCTGGGGTCTCAGCTCCCGTTGCCAGCCTGGGCTTCCTCGGTGGGGGGTGGAGGGAGCGGCCCGCGAAGGACATTATAAATGTTCAAATGGCCCTTGGCACAAAAAAGGTTCCCCACCCCTGCTCTACTGCAGGTTGAGTTCTAAACCTGTGACCATGGCCATAGACAAGAAGGGCCAGCATGGGATTGAGGAGCCAGGAGCGCCACTCACAGCGTTTCCTCTCTCTCCTGCAGTCCTGCAGAATGAGTCACTGCGGGCCCTGGCCCACTGGCTGGAGGCCCAGGAGGCGTCCGTGCGGCAGATGAGAGCCACCAGCCTCCAGCTGTGGAAGCGCATGAATGTCAGCGAGGCCGGGGACCAGACTTGAGCTGCCCAGCCCTGCCTCCCACACCCCAGGGTGTGGGGACAGTGCCCCCTCTCTGGGGGGAACGTGGACTGACCAGGGGCCAGGCTCACCCCTCCTGGCCTCAGGGAGGCACTGCTGGAGTGCAGGGGCAGCCAGCCTGCAAAGGACTATGGGGGGTAATGAGGAGACACCCCTAGGCTGACCAGACAGCACTTGTGAAAAATCAGGACGGAGGGTGAGGGGTAATAGGAGCCTATATTAGAAAATGACCCAAAAATCAGGACTGTCCCTATAAAAGAGGGACATCTTGTCACCCTAGACTCCCCACAATTACTCCCCCCCCCATCTTATTTATAATTCCTCCCCTTCTACCACCAGCCTTCTCCACCCCCAGGCACTATTTATTCTTTCTAAATAGGCATTTTGTATGTGACAATCAACCTGTGCTAGCGCCCACCCCCTCCCTCCAACAGCTCCCTGGGAGCTGGTTAGAGCAGCCCAGGAAACTGCTGTGGTTGGCATCAGAGGATGGCCCTGCAACTGCTCTACCTTTGCTGGGGAGGGCACAAAGGGCCTGTGAGTGGAATCAGGAGGCACACTCAAGGGGTCCCAGCCCATTGGTGGCTGTGGGGAACCCAAGGCTCAGGCTTGAGGGGCACCAGCCCAGCTGGGCTAGGCAGACCAGGAACGGCAGATTCTGGAGCCTGACCTTCCACGGCAGAAAGCAAAAGCTGAGGGCTTGTTTAGGCCTTTTCTGTAGGGAATCAGCCCCCGTCTCCTCCCCTCAATCCAGGATTCACAACCTATTTATCATGGTGGGCAGCATATGTGGCCCACATGCTGTTAACTGGACTGCAGGCTGAAAAACCACAGTGCCCCTCTCCCCCCCATCCTCTTTGCCCAGCACCCCCTCCAGAGTGGGGCCAGGAGCAGAGCCTTAGGTGCAAGGCTGGGTAGCAGGGACCCTGGGCCCTGCAGTGCCAGGCCAGGCCCTGCCTCAACCTTGGTCCCTGCCAGGCAGTAGGGCAGCCACCACCCTGCCATGTAGGCAGTTGGGACCCCCAGTTGACCCCACCAGGCTGGGCAGCTGAAACCCTGCCACAGAGGCCACATTGACAACCACTGCCCTAACCTCTGGAAGTATTTCATAATGGGCACGATCCACTCTCCAGCCCTTGCAATGTTCACATCAAGCTAGGGGGGTTTTCCTAGCAGCTCTGCTCTGGGGAGGAGTGGGGCAGGGCTCGGGCCTGTGTTACACAGGTGGTCAGACTGGATGGAACCCAGCAGACAAAGCAGTAGAGATCTCCACGGGGGCTTCCCCCAGGGCACCTGCCACCGCACAGGCTGGACCACTGCCTCTTGCTCCCTTTGCAGGGCGGGAACGGTCTGTGGCTGAGGCTCCCACAGGTGCACCAGCCCTGAGTGCAGGGCAGGGGGCTGGGAGAGGGAAGGGAAAGATCCAGACAGGAGGGAAGGCCTGGCTCCTGCATGGTGTAAGCAGAGCTGGCCCTGGGGCACACCCCGACCCTGAAGAGCCCAGCCCAAGCCAGCAGGCCTACCCCATCCAAATCCGTGATCTCAACCTCCCCAGCAAGGGGTGCCACCTCTGAAATCAGACCAAGTAGCCCAGCCCTTTGCCTTTTAATGATCTCTGCTAATCACTGTTAGAAAACCACTCCAGCACACCACTGGAGGGAAGCCCTGGAGGACGGGGTGAGCACCACCATGGCTGACAGCTCAGAACAGCAGCACCAGGAGGCCCTCGTGGAGCCTCTGCTGGCTCCCATCCGCAACATCTCCCTCACTCCAGGATACAGAGCAGGAGCTGAGCCCCGCTGCTGCCTGTCCCATGGCGCTCTGCCCATTGTCCTTGGTTGCTTTGTATGTACCGTTCCCCACCCCACCCCAAGGCAGAGCCCAGCCAAGCAAGGGCCCCTTAGGCCCTTGTGCTGTGAGAGGTAGAGCACAGGGAAGGCCTCAACCTCAGGCAAGGAACCACCTTCAAAGCACTCCAGCTGCAATGCCTCCTCGCAGGGGGGCCCCAGCCCCATGCCCCCAGCTCTGGGCAGAGGCTAGTGGCAGGCAGGCAACAGGGCTCAGAAATGAAATGGCAACCCTGAGAGGGGCACATTTTCATCAGGGAGAGGGGTGGTTCCTGGTCTTTTAGACACCCCTCCCCCCTGCAGCACCTGCTAAACAAGGCAAGAGGGGACCCTCCCCTCCCAGCACACACTGTAGGGTCTCCCTAAGCCTGCCTGTGTCAGAGTGGGGGGAGGAGAGGAAGAATCACTTCCAAAGGGGATTTTTGGACACACAGTACCTGGTCAAAGCAAGTACATTCCCAGCCCCGCAATGTCTCCTTGAGCCTTTACAAGGCTTCCCGTGCCCCCACCCCAGCCCTTTGATCCCTCAACCTGGGGAGCTTCACCTTTGCTACCAGCTCAGTTTCTCTCAGCTCTGGGGTAGGGGGGCAGACAGGGCTAGTCCAGGCCCTGCCCTCCTTTAGTTACTATCAGAATGAGTCACAGCTGGTGAACTCGGAGTGAGATCTGTCCAACAGGGACAGAGCCAGGGGAGCTGTGCTGGGAGCCCCCTCCAGTGCTCAGTCCTAGACCCTGGCTCCTTCATCACACACAGGCCCCATCCTCAGCTCCTAGCAGCCCAGGGCAGGCTGCTTGCTCCCTCCAAGATCTCTGGCTTCTGCCCGGTGGGCATCGCCCCCTTGCTGGCACCACTAGGGACTACATCAACCCCTCTTGGCATACGAGCCCCACTTCATGCTCTGCCCTTCCCTGCACCCCGCTCTGGGAGATAGGCCCCACCCCACAAAATAAGAGCAGTTCCTCAGCTGTTGCCCTATGCTCATGGGGCCCTGTTAGTTCCACCCGGCCACTGGCTGGGAGTCTCACATCAGTGACTGCTGATGGCCCCCGGCCCAGCAGGGGAACAGCTGGTTGGTCTGCGCACGTGGGAGGGGGCCGAATGCAAGCCTGTGGGTATTGGGGATGGCAGGGCGTGAACACGGGTGCTATTTGAGAGTAATGGGGGAACAGCCCCTCCAGTAATGCCACACACCAGCATTTCACCAGCCACTTCAATTGCCAATTACCACTTCACCCAGCAGGGGACAGAACAAGACACCCAGTCAAAAATCTACCTCCCCGCTGCATCCAGCCTGTGCCCGCATTCACAGCATTTCCATGGGACAGCACCCGGACTGGCCCATTGTGTTCGCAGGAGCAGGGGGTAGCCGGAGGCGGCTAAAATCACCAGCTGAAGCAGGGGGCTTCCCCCCCACCCAAACCTCGCTTACATTATTTTGGTTAAAAAAATAAAACCGCCCCTTGGCCGTCTTGCTGGGCTCCACCAGTCACGTCATTTGAACACAAGTCTGTACATATCTAAAAGCCCCCGGGGCTGGGGGTGAGGGGCACAGCAGGAGCCGATAGCTGGGAGGGCCGAATGCCCCACCCCACAGCTCCTCCTGTGTCACAGTGCTCGGGGTCTGCAGTCCGTGGGTTGTGCAGGAGGCGGCGGAGGGAGTGGCATCCGTCACAGGACGTCAGCTCGCTTGTCACGCACGCGGCTCCTAGCTTTCGTCCGGGCTTTGAAGGTGGCCGAGTTGTATAGGTGCTGGGGGCGAGAGGAGAGGGAACGGTCACCTGGACAGGGAGGGACAGGACTACCGGGCTGTGCCCTTAGGACCCCATCTACCCACCCTGGCTGGCCCCAGAGCACAAAGCAGGGTCATGCACAGTACCCTCTGCACTCCCAGCCATGGGGCTTCCAGCCCTCCCATTACTCAGCCAACGCTGGGGGCTTCTTTCTGGTATTCCACCTATTAGCCCTCTACATCCCGGCACGGGGCACTCCACCAGACCCTCTCCCTTCCAGTAGCCGGCACAGGCAGAGGGGAGCATCCCCTTACCAGAGAAGGAAGCAGCTGCTTGAGCCAAGTGGTTCTGTCTCACTTCCTAGGAGAGCCCAGTGCCTTGGCCATACAGCCTGGAGGTGTCCAGGCCCAGTCCCATGTTAATGGAGCTCCTGGGACTGGACCCACCATCCCAACAGACCCAGGAACCTGGCCCCAAATGGGAAGGGAACTCCTGATTCTGGAGCCCCGAGGCTCATGGGGAGAGCTCTTCCTGGACTGGGGAGCTGTCCCCTCTGCCCTCCCCAGCCTCGCCACAGGAGGGCTTTAGCAGGGCCGGCAGAGTCCTCCCAGCTATCACAGCTCTGTCACTGAGCCTTCTTCAGCACACCCTCCACACACCCCGGCCGCTAGGCTCAGAGACAGCCTCAAGGAGGGCTAGGGGTGGTGGGAGCTCCCACCTCCTGGGACACAGGCAGTCCGTGAAGGAGGCTCTGGTGCCAAGCAGAAAGGGACCACAGGCCTGGCTCGAGGTGCCCACCGACATACCTTCTCAAAGCGGGAGATTTTACTGGCTTTGATAGCTGCAGCGTCCAGCACCAGAGGAGGCCCCAGGTCAAAGATCTCACGCAGCAGCTCGTTGTTCTAAGGACGACAGGAGTCGAGACCTGTTGGTTTGCCCTCCTGGGGAGGGGGCAGCCTCTCCCCCACCACACGTGGCCGCCTGGGGCAAGCCAAGCGCCTGTTCAGGAGACACTCCCCCTTACCTAGGAGGGCCTCTGATCCCACCTCCCCCCAGCACTCCACCCTCGTTCCAGTACCTGCAGGTGATGCCTGACTCCGGAGCCCAGCACCTCCTTGAAGGCATTGTACATTCTCCTCCTGACCCAGCTGTCCACGTACATACACTCTAGGCCAAACTTGATGGTCTCTTCATGGCACTCGCCATTCTGGGGGGCAGGGAGGTGACATTAGTGCCTCACCAGGCAGTCCAGGAGAGCACATGCCCACCCCCCATGCATCCAAGCACAGGAAAGAACTGCCCCCACCAGGGGATGCCACTGGACAGGGCAGGGGCCATGAGCCCAGCAGCTCCCAGCAGGCACTGCTTAATGGCGCACCCACAGTGCGTTGGCATAAGCCAGTTGGCAGTTCTCCTCAGATGTGCAGGTCCCTGTGCCTGGCAGAGGACACCCACCTTGGGCCAGCTGTGGTGCCAACATAGCCACCAGCCATTTACTATTTCACAATCATAGAATCTCAGGGTTGGAAGGGACCTCAGGAGATCATCTAGTCCAACCCCCTGCTCAAAGCAGGACCAATCCCATTTTTGCCCCGTATCCCTAAATGGCCCCCTCAATGATTGAACTCACAACCGTGGGTTTAGCAGGCCAATGCTCAAACCACTGAGCTATCCTTCCCCCCAATCCCTGCAGATTGGCTGGCGGTGGCCACCCCAGCCCCACGGCGTTCTGACACACACTCTGCCCTGCAACCCAAGTGGGTCACACACTGGGCACTGCTGGAAAAGAGACAAAGCCTAGAGCTTTGTATCCCAACCGAGATCCTTGCCAAGCAGCCCGCTAGCAGGATCCAGGCCAGCCTCTGCTGTGGGTGTGCCCAGTTATAGCACACACACTCCCCTCCCAGCCAGCGAGGCGTCTCTAGGGCTGGCAGGGATCAGCGGGCACCTCGATGAAGTGCAGCACGTCGCGGAAGATGGAGCGCTGCTTGCGTCTGTCTGTCTTGGCCCGGTACTTGTTGCTGTCGGTGGCCAGGGCTTTGAGCTTGGTGCACAGCAGGTCCATGTCCTCGTAGAAGAAATCCTCCTGCGCGGGAGGAAACGAGATGAGCAGCCTGCTTGGAATTCGCCCTACAGCTGGGAAGCCTGGCCAAGAACAGGGACTAGCCATGGCTGGAGCCTGGTTGAGACTTCCCCGGATAGGGGCAGCTGGGCTGGAAGGGTTCTCTAGTGGGGAGCAGGTCCTACTGGCAGTCTTCCTAATGGACACCACCCACTGAACACCTAACCAACCCGTGCCCCTGGGCATCCCCCTGCCAGTGACGTGGACCCTGCCAGCAACATAGGGAAAGGAAACAGCAAGAGGCGAGAGCAAGCCAGCCCCCTTACAGCTGGGGCCCCGGGCAGGCTTTGAGACAGCCGGCCTCCTCTGCTCCTTGCTATTGCAGCACTGAGCCTTTCCACTTGCGCCCCACCCAGCACTGAGCCTGCCTGAGCCCCACCAGCGCCCCGAGAAGTACCTCCAACTCGTGGGCCAGCTCAAAGAGCAGCGCGATGGTCTCCCCCGCCACAATCCGCAGGTGGACGTTGTCGCTGGACAGCAGCAGTGGCAGCTTGAGTAGGTGACTGCGGAGAAGAGCAGGGGAATCAAGACGGAGCCAGCGCCAGATACGCTGCACTCGCCTGGGCATCTGAGGGCAAGGGGCAGCCAGGGGAGACCCTCCCGGGCCTTGCTCAGGCAGGAGAGGTGGAGACAGAGCAGGGGATATGGCCTGCCCAACTTCCTACGGAGAGCGGCTAGCACACTCCTGCGCTGCTGGCCAGCCACAATGGAGACTGACCTGGCCGGTGCTGGAATCTGGGCTAGCTCCCCCGTACAATGGATGGGATACTTCTCCACTGAGTCAAGCTCTTCCTCAGTCAGACCCACAGTCCAACCCCCCTGCCACCCAGCAGGTGCAACAGGAGATGCATTGCCCTCTGAACCCTCGGCATGAAAGGGTCAGAGGGCAGCTCACTCCCCGCCCACATCTAGCTCCTTAGTACTTCCACATCACTCACTTGTCCAGGATCTTCTTGATCTGGGAGTTGGGGCAGATGGTAAGGAGCAGGGACCAGGACTGGAGGGCGTTGCAGTGCAAAGTCTGGAGGAGGGGGCTGTGGTGGGTGGGGACAGAGCTGCCCTCCTCCGGGCAGGAAGTGCCAAAGATGCCCTCCAGGCAGGTGAGACAGGAAACCAGATCCTAGGGCAGGAGAGAGTGAGTGCACCAGAGAGTTACACAGCCAGGGGAACCAAAGGGCAGGAATGAGCCCCGGCAGCCTCTGATGAGAGCATCTCAGCTGGGTCAACACATTTGGGGTCTGCCCATAAGAATGGCCCTACTGGGTCAGACCAAAGGCCCCTCTAGCCCAGTACCCTGTCTTCAGACAGTGGCCAGTGCAAGGTGCCCCATAGGGAATGAACAGAACAGGTAATCATCAAGTGATCCATCCCCTGTTGCTCATTCCCAGCTTCTGGCAAACAGAGGCTAGGGGCACCATTCCTGCCCAATAGCCACTGATGGACCGATCCTCCATGAATATATCTAGTTCTTGTGAACCCCGTTAGGGTCTTGGCCTTCACAACATCCTCTGTCAAGGAGTTCCACAGGTTGACTGTGCGTTGACTGCCCAGCCCAGAAGCAGCGTTATCCAGAGAAGCTCCAGGTTCTGTGGCAGAGGAACTCCTTGGACAGGCCCAACCTAGCCGTGAGCTGCTGGGGGTGGGGTGTCTCTTGGTGCTTCCACATTGCCTTGGTCACAGATGAAGAACCAGCCCAAGAGACTGGTTGCCTGGGATTACTGGAAGCAGCTAGAGGTGCAAGGACGTGGGGGGAGGGATAGCTCAGTGGTTTGAGCATTGGCCTGCTAAACCCAGGGTTGTGAGTTCAATTCTTGAAGAGGCCATTTAGGGATCTGGGGGCAGAAATCTGTGGGTGAGATTGTGGCCTGCATTGTGCAGGAGATCAGACTAGAATCTAGATGATCATAATGGTCCCTTCTGACCTTAATGTCTATGAGATGTGAAGATTAGGGTTGAAGACTCCTAGATCCTATGTAATAGGGGAGGGACCCAGGGAAGTGGCTGCTGAGTGTGGGTCTGATCATGGGGGACAGGACTCCGCTCTTCTCTGAACAGCTGTTCTGGTAACAGCATGAGGCTCACAGCCCCTCACCCACTGGAGGGGAGACATCCCATCCCCCAACTAGGCAGAGCCAGGTGGGACCAAACAAGCCAAGGGAAAAGCTAGTGACTAGTGAACCGGACATTGCCAGGGCAGGGACAGCAGCCAGGCAGGACCCCCAGGCTGGTATGATGGCACTGCAGATGAGGAGGGCTAAGCCCACCTTCCCTAAAGCAGTCATGTGATGAGCAGTAGCAACTGTTGCATCCCCCGAGCTGGTGGCAGTGGTGGTCCAGGGCATCTGGCTGTGGGGTGGGAAAGGAAGGGGACACCCGATCCGACTGGAGCGGAGCAGCCTTCCCTGGCTTTTCCATGTAGAGCACTGTTGGGTGCTAGCCTGTGGTGTACTTACCTCCACATCTGCAGCAGCGATGTAGCAGCACATGCCCAGGGCCATGGCACACTAGACAGGAAGAGGAGGGGATTATGGAAAGTAATACAGGCCCAATCTCTGCCCCTGGATGCCAGTGCCTAACTCCTTCCAAGCCACCCCTCTAGTGAAAACCTCCAGTGCCACGCACCAACACGGGCGCCTTTGCTCTAAGGCTCTGCTTGGGCGCCTTCCCTCCTGTGGGAAACAGCCAGGGAGTCCTCTGTTCACACCAGGGATTGCGCTGGCTGATGTGGCCCTGCTCCTGGCCTCCATGGCTCCTAGGCTGGCCATGGGTGATTTCCTGCTGGTGGCCAGCCTAGGAGCTCTCTCTGCACAACGCAGGCACATGGCAGGGCAAGCTGCCCTCATGCTGCCTGCCAGCATTACGTCACCTGCGCCCTGCGGGACCTATCCATGGGCAAGACAGCCATACAGCTGCCCAGGCCCAGTGATCCTTGGCCTCCGAGCATGCCAGGGATGAGGCCAAGCAGGGGCAGTCGGGTTGCGTGATCCCATAGGGCCCAGTCTCCTGGGCCCATGCTGACCCGCTCTAAGTCAGTGAGGCCAGGGTTGTTCTCCTTGTGGGAGCACACCACACAAGCAGCACTGTTCAAGGTGGGGGTGCCCCCTCTGGGGGTCAGGGAGAGGCTATGAGTGTTACAGCCCAGCTAGGGAGCCCTGGATCCACAGCCCAAGATGGAGAGACTTTGTTTAACGGTGGCAGCTCCTGATTCACCTCCCTGGTGCTGGCTAAGAGGGCGGCTGTTACCCCAGCACATTCCAAAACCATACCCGGTGGCATGAGAAGCTAAGGATTTAGTGCTGCCGGCGTGGTCAGGAGCCTGGGCACCCCGTGACCGGGGCAAGCTGCAGTCTGATTCCTAGCAGAGCAGGGGTTGGGTGCTGCCCTGCTGGCCCAAGGGACAGCGCACACGGGGGCTCAGGAGGGAGGTCTCCTGCCTCTGCATCCCTAGGGCTGGCCTGGTTGCTTTGATTCCTCTAGCCTGTGTCCATGGATCCAAGCGGGTTGGACAGAGGGGAAAGATCAGGCCCCCATTTCTCAGTTCTGCAGAGTTCCCACCCACTCCTGAATGGTTTCATCCCCTGGATCACGGAGCCAGCCTTGCAGAAGAGACCGACAGAGAAGAGACGGGAAGAGAACGAGGATTCAGGGGAGAGAGGACCCTGTCCCAGCCTGAGCTCTGACATAGTATTGAGTCTGGTCTGTTCTCCCAGGGGCTGGATCTGCATGAGAGAGTCCGAAAGCAGGTTGGCCCAGCCAGGACTGGCACTCAACCTCTCTCAGAGCCACAGCTGCAGCCCTCCCTGGAGAAGCTGGAACTGGTGGAAAGTTAATGCCCAGTTCCACGGCCACTGATCAGTTTCCCATATTTGGTGATGATAACCCAGCCACAGTCCTGCTACAAGCCTCACGCTAACCCGAGAGAGACCCAGGTGCCAGGGAGACCCAGCTCCACCCAGCTCTCTTTAAAGCTCCCAGCTTCCGTGTCCTGGAGACTTGCTACTTACGCTCTGGCGAGCGACGGGGCTGGCCGAGGAGTCAGTCAGGATGCTGATGAGGAGGGGCTTCAGGCTGCGGAACACCTCCTCCCCCTCAGGGCCCGAGCCCATCTGAAGGCACAGTAGTGTGAGAACGCTAGCAGCTAGAGACTGCTCCTCCCCTTTACCTGCAGGGCAGGAGAAGAGAACCTCCATCAGCCTCAAGATCTTCCCCCTACCTGGGAGACCACCCCGAGTGCAAGAGCAGCCCAGGGCACGTGCATGCAACCAAGGAACATGCAGTGAGGTGCGCCCGACACCCCTCTGCTGCCACCGACACCGCTCCGCTGCTGGATGGAGGCAAATATCCAATGCAGTCAGAGAGAACTTTGCTTGGCACTTCAGGGTGTTCCCCTGAGACTGGGGGGAGGCTCTCAGCCAAGCTGGTTTCTTTGGTAGATTTGAGGCTTTCAACCTGCCCAGAACAGTGAAGAAACCGGTGCTCCCACTGTAGGAGCTGACGACAGAGTTATCTCCTGACTTCCCTAAACTGCATTTAGAGGACCACCCTGCCAGGATAGAGCCCTGCCAGGCAGGCGAGGGAAAAGTTTGCAAAGGTTTCGTTTCAAGGCACTGCATGATCTGCTGGTCATCCCACTTGGGGCTCTCTGCTCCTGCTACTTACCTATGATCTGCTGTGGTCAGGAGAAGATCTAGGCTGGAGATAAAGACTGGTTTCATGCCAAGGGGCTGGCTCTGCAGGGGAATGGTGCACACCCCCCTCTCCCCCTACCACAGAGGGCCTTCCCGGAGCTGGAAGGGCAGGGGTAGCCTTACCTTTCTTCAGGCACTTTTCCAAGGAGTCTGTGAGTGTTAGCCTGCGTTCCAGCAAGAAGTCGAAGAGCATCTTGGAGGAGAAGGCCAGGCGCAGGCTTTCCAGGGCTCCCTGCCGGGTCCTGGTGCTGGAAAAAGATACCCTGCACTAGACACTGAGGGTGAGGTGGGAACCCGAAAAGGCTGGCAAGGGCCACCCCAGCCACTCAGCTTCCTCGTAGGCAGGCAGGCTCAGCGCGGGGAGGGGAGGAAAGAGAGGGAGGACATTCGGGGACCAGTCCCAAAGGGCTGACAAACCTCCCAAGCCAGGGAAGCCCTGAGAAAAGGGTGAGTTACCATCCCAATGGGTTCTTCTCAACAGGGGGTGCAGAGAACACCCTTTCCATGGCCAGCTTACCCCCTCTTGAGGGAGGTGCCCAGCCAGCAGGGCTGTGGAGCAAAGGGGGTGCCAGCTATGATGACACACTTCTAAGGGTTGCTCCTCAGCAGCCCTAGGGGGGAGTCCTGTCCAGTCTGGTCTCGCTGCAGCTAGAGGAGGTACTTTCTCTGGGGCTGTATAGGAAGAGATCCCAGGGGAGCTGCCTTCACACCCTATCTGCCATGGGTCCCATCACGTCACAGACGCCTCCCAGACTAGTTTCCCCTCTCCCGGCCTGACAGAGCAAATCTGAAGATGAAATCCAGACATGTTCATAGAGCTCTTCACCATCTGGCTGAGCCCACTGCACATGCTACACTTACTAGGAGCAAAGGGCTCCCAGCACCTACTAACACCCATCGCAGGGATTCTAGAGAGAGGCGGTGAGAGCTCCCAGTACAGCTGCAGCATGCGGAACATCTGTGCTTTCCCTGGGGAAGGGCCAGGGCTGAGGAGCGGGAGGAAGCCTTGGAGAGGGCCATCCCCACCTTACCTCTTGTCTGTCACGTGGTCAATGCACTCCTTCAGTTTGTCTTCCACCTCCTCCTGCTGGGCCTGCTCGTCCACAGCATCGCTCCCTGCGAGCGACAGCCGGAGTCAAACACTGAGCGGCCAGATGGATCCGTTCTTCCCACTTCAGAGCCCACAGCCAACCCCCCAGTGCCAACCCCCCTACTGGCCAGGAAGGCGAGTAGCAGCTGTGCCACCTGGCACCCATATGCTCCATACACCTGATCAGAACCATTGATACTGCAGGGCCGACCTAGTGGCAGCTAGAGTGATGGGGCCTGGGACAAGCCCGTATGCTCCATCAGTTAAAGTCCTTTACACAACTGAGGCCTGGAATTTCTTAGCCTGCCCCTGATTTTTATGGGTCGGGGGGTGGGGGGGGAGGGAAGATAGATGCTGGGGAGACGGGAGATTCTGGTGAGACACGGAGCACTCTGTTACTGTACCCTTGGTTTACTCCTGTCTAGCCATAGGTTCTAGCCAGCCCTTCTCCGCCTGGCACGCTCCCTGCCTCTTACTCACCGGCACCCTCCTCAGCGACACTGGTGCTCTCGCTGGCACTGCTGTAGTGACTCAGTACTTCACTGGCTGCCTCATCGTCGCTGGCCTGGGACTCCGCCTTGGTGCTGCTCCGAGCTCCTGAGGAACCAGAAGAGGTGGGGTAAGGGGTTAGATTGACAGGTGCAGCCGCCAGAGAGAGCAGAGCCCCACACTCCACTCCTGGAGAGCTTCGCTTGCCCTGTTAATCACTTTCCTATCCTTCCCCAGCAACTGTAAAAAATACAATCCGCCTCCTCTGGGATCTGCCATCACTGAGCTAGCCGGCCCGGCTTCCGGTAGCTGCCAGTAGCTTAAGGTGTGCAAAGACAGACTGAACTTGCCCACTTAACATGCCGGGGAAGCTTGCGAAGGGAGAGCTAGTTAATTCCCCCTCCCCTCCCCTGGATCTCCCATATCCCCCATCCTCTGCCCATTAAGCCTCACTCACGAGTCATCCAAGTCAGGCTGCCAACTCTGCCAGGCGGGGAACTAGCTGCTTCCGTGCAAAGTACCATGCCTCCCAACACACGCCACATGCCAGTAGCCAGCTGTATTGTGACTTGGGATGCCAGCTAGATCCGCTCCGGTGAGGAGTCTCCCTGAGGGCTGGATTCAGCGACCCACACACCTCGCTACTATTGCCACAAGCACCGATGGGGGCGGGAATATTAGCTTGCACCATACGTAGCCGGCAAATAAGGAAGCAGCAAGTGTCTATGCAGATAGCAAGGGAGGATATTGGCAAATTAGCAACCCCAGTTTAGACATACCCCTGCTGATAAAGAAGCGAGACCTGGAGCCTCTGATAATTAGGACCATATGGAAAGGGGACAGGCGCAGGAGATGAGAGAGAAGGGAGCCACGAATGGCCACAAGACAGCTTGGTATGTAGTTATTAAGAGTTCAGTCCATCCCAGTCTTCCTAGTCCAATCCACCTTCCCCCTTTTTGGCTTTGATTGCAAGTTCTTTGGAGCAGGGCCCATTCACGGTTAGTGGACTACACACTGACTACATACTGAGGTTAGCTCATGAATAACAAGCAACACCAGTTACTCTGCATGCCAAGCACAGGCAACAGGCCAGCAGGATCATGAATGGCTGAGCTGATCCAGAGCAGCCTCTGAGCACATGGACAGCAACCAAAGGGGGTGGGGGCAGTGGGGGAGGCAGCAGAAGTGTTGATGGAGCTGAGTGCAGAAGGCCAGGGAAGTCCAGGATTAAGTGCCGGTGCCCAGCCTCCCGCTCTGCCTGCCAGGCGGAGTGGAGCCATTGAACTGGTGCTCCCCATGCAGGGTTGTGTGTCCTGGAGGAATCGGTTGGGGTTGCAGCCGGCCTTGGGGCATGACAGCATCAGAGCAGTGCTTTGGAGAAGTGGTGCATGCGCAGCTTCAATGTGGGAACTCAATGACACACTGGGCAGCAACAGGAAGCCAGCAGCTGCTTGTGGAGAGATAAGGGTCTTAATCACGTAAGCTTACAGAGCCAACTGTCCTCCTTCACCCCCATGGAGCAAACCAGTGCTGGCGAGGGAGCGGTGAGGAGCGCAAGCCAGGCTAGCCAAAGGCAGGGCCCTGAAGAAAGCTGGACATCAGAGCAAGGATGCTCCAGAGGCTAAACCAGCTGGAGACATCACAGTACAGATGTTCCCAAAACAACTGCGATCCAGCCCAGTGCAGAATGAACTGGCCTCAGTATTTCTCCAAGGGCAATTTGGATCCACCCCCCTCCAGACTGCCCCATCGCCACTGTTCCCTCTAAGCTGTGTGCATGTGTGCAGACAGATCCTAAATGCCACGCACACGGCGAAGCATCATGCACAAAAAAATTTGCACAGAAGCAATTTTTTTGTACACAAGTCCTGTCCAAAATGAAAGGGAACGTTGCCAGTTTCCCTTCCCCACTTGAAGCCTGGCTTGGGGGAGGGGGGATACTGCTCACAGCTGGGAACTTTGTGTTTTGACAAACAACTTAATGCCACTTTCAGTATTAAACCAGCCAGTGCCAGCTTGGCACACACCTGCCAGCTCGTTAAAGCCCAGCACTTCAGAGGAAGCTGGAAGAGGCCAGGCAGAGAACACTGTGTAGAGGGTTTGCCGGCACCTCTCTTCCCCATATGCAGGTCAGTGGTGGTAGCTGTGACTGCACTTTGGGGTCACTAGGGGAAGAAGTGCTATACACATCTTAGAGGGTAGGTTGGAGGAGCTCTGCCAGAAAACAGCATGGAGTGAGCCTTTAACCCAAGCGGGCACCCATAATGGGGTGCAGCGCAGGCAGAGACTGCATCAGGCACCTCCCCAGCCAGGCCAGAGGCACACAGGCCCTGGAAACTGTGTGCTGACGCAGCACAAGAAAGTGGAGCTGAGTGGTAAACAGAGGCGGCTCACCTTACACAGAAGCGGACAGGCTTCCTGGGGAGAGAGCCAAGGCCTCTGCTGCTATAAACAGAACAAAACCAGCACCACTTTAAGTTACAGCGACCCAACTAAGCAGGCAGCCACTGCCAAGAGAGGTCAGCAGTAGAGCAGAGGGGTGCTGGATTTCGGGGGTGGGGGGGGTGGGGAGAGGAAGAGGTGCCTGGATTGGCGTGCAGGAGGGAGAAGGGGAACAGGGACTGGGGCACAGGGCTGAGGCAGAAGGATGCTAGGGAAGGGGAATTGGGACAAACCTTTGGGTTTTATTTTTAGCCTCTTGCTAAGGCAAAAGGATTAAGACCAAAAGGCAGCTGGTGTATCGAGTCCTACTCATCACAGCCAGCAGAGCACCAGGGACATGTTACTGAAGGGTTAATGTTCTTCAGGCTCTATGCCTGCTGCGAGAACAGCGTGGCACTGAGTGCCTAAGCCAGACTGGCAGAAAGATGAAAGCGTAGTGCTGAGCACACAGCCTGACCTCTCAGCCATCCCACCCCCTGGAACTTGCCAGCAGGGTGCCACACAATGCAGGAGCAGGTTGGGATCTTTGGGAAGCAGAGTCAGCAAGTCCCTCACAACAGGGCACGTGGGGGTCATGGGCCTTTCAAACCCGAATGACAAATAAAACCTTTCCCAAACCCCCTGGGCTGGTGAGAGACATGCGGAGCAGGATGGGGGTCAGATCCGCTCCCAAGATCAGCCCACCTGATATGACCTTCTGCACAGAGCTCTGCAGAGCACATGGGCAAACTTTTACATGCTCAGCTAGCTGCTGTGGTGGTGAAGTGCCCACAATTTGCCCTGCAATTACAGGGAGCTCTGTCAGGCAAGCAATAAAGACAGATCTGTATTGTCTAATGATACACCCCGGCACACGGCAAGGCTCACCCCACTTCTCAAAATCGATCTCTCACGCCTCCCAAGCAGGGAAGGAAGAGAGAAGCCTCCTTTGCACCACCCCCTTTCATCACAGCCAGGTGTGCATGGATCCACCTACTACTAACAGATTTGTATTCGGAGATCCTCAGAAGGAAGTCTCTGTAAAATAGCTTCTAGCCAAATGGGCCAAACCAAGATGGGGCTTCCCAAGCAGAGTCTAGGAACAGCCCATTCCTAGCAGCACAAGCAAAGGGCGCCCTGCCGTGGATGTCAGCAAAAACAGCCCCCAGATCTTAACCTGCACCCTCATCTTTTGCACCGCTCTCTGGCTATTCGATTTAGCCCTTTGGCTAATAAATACTGAGAAAATTACTTCAGCCCTGTTTAATAGCCTTTGTTTACATGTAGCAAACATTTAAAACCATGTTAGAGAATACCATGTTCAAATCCAGCTTTGGGAGGGGAGTGTCTCATATCTCTGTTAAACACAGTTGCTTAACCTGGTTGTTTGGAGAGTGCCATGCGTATCTAGGTGTTACCGCAACCACAAGTATAAGCTGCGCCATAGGCAGGGGCTTCCCATGGCTGGGGTAGATCCACAACAGCCAGACCTTCCAGGTGATCCTACAATGCCCAGGACCCCAAACACGTGTTTGCGCAGCCTTGGCTTCCAAGCCAGTAAGCAAACAGCAGTCTGGCACGACTGCAGCTGTGTGTATTTGGAGTACTGTGAACAGCTGCACAGGTGAATGTGCACTCATCCAACACACCTGCAGAAGACACATACTAGGCATGCTTCTCACACAGCTGTGAAGAATGGAAAGTTCCCGGCTGGGTCAGGGACACCACAATGCACAGACTGTAAAATTCATCGCATTTTGTGAAGCTGTTCCCTTTGGAATAACCTCACTGAAGATTTCCCAATAACGCCAACTATGACATGGTCCACAAAGAACAAACAGGGCTAGCAATACATTCTCCAGCAGTCACTGAACTGCAAACAGACAGTAGCGGCTTCCATGATTTGTCCACCCAAAGATTTGTCGCTATAAGTGAGAAGTTTAACTAGTGCATTCTAAGGACATTGGAAAAAAAATACATCCAGATATGTCGGCTCCCTCCTCTGGGCCTCACAGCATGTCTTGTCTTCAGTGTCCTCCAGATGCTAAGCTACCCGAGGCAGAAACAGACTACTTCTGCGTGGCATACACAGCCTAGATTTCATTGTGGACACTTCACTAGCAGCAAAGAACATGAAATGGAGATGAGACGGAGTACCTGATTTCAGAGCAGATGCACGCACAGAAATAGCAGAACATGTGTGGGCTGCAAAAGAGCTACAGCTTTGTATAACAACCGTGACAAATTCCCACCTGGAAGCTCTTCCTGTCTGCACCCAGGTATCAGAAGACTCCAGTAACTAGCAAGCACAGGCTATGAAATTGACACATTGCTTCGTTTTAGTTCAGACACAGGTGGACAGAACATACCCTACTTGTTGAATTCTTTCATGCAAGGACGCTGCTTAGGAACAAGATTAAGAATGAACTGAAAAGTTAAAATGGAGATAGATCAAACAGAAATGTGCTTCGGAAAGAGGGATTTCAGCACAGAAATAAGATTTTAAAAAAGATGCTGACAACTTTTTTGTTAGACCTATTATATAGTTACAAACACAAAAGATGCAGAGATAGGCTTTTTGTTTGTGTTACTACAATGCCTAGCGCAATGGCACTTGATCCATGACTGGTCTCTCAGAGGCTACCACAACCCAACTAATATGACTAAAAATGAAATGAGGGAGAAATTCTCTATTTATCCCAGTGTACTTTGCACATTTGACAGAACTAGTCACTTTCTGTTTCCCATATACCGGTATAATCAGTTTCTCCCCTGCTGAAAAGACCTCTGAACAGATGTAGCATGCTGAGCAAATTAACCCTTCCATTTTTTGAGAGGGGAAATTAGACAAAAGCGTAGGCATTACTATCTAAAGGAGATCATCAGAAACTGGGATTTTAAGTTACTCAGTTTCAAAAATTCAAGGTAATCCTTTAAATGTTTTCGAACGTTGCTAAAGAGTCTGGAACATCCTCTTGTTCTTCCTGGTTTAAGACGCATGAAGCCACAGCCACTTTAAGTTCCACACAACCACGGATATATTCTGGGCCTTCTCTACTGGCCCAGAACTTCCATGAGTCTAATTTTTTCTCCCTCCTGTGCTGAAATCTTCCCCCTTCTCTAAGCTTTGTTAGTGGGAGCACATGGGACATATTTCCACTTCCCTCAACTTCCCTCCTTGTTGTTCACCTTTAAAACTAGGTTCAGTTCCCTTTTTTAAAAAAACCACATACACATTTGAGGGCTCCATTTTGGCAGAAAGTGTGTACCTAATTTGGGAGAAGGAAGCAGAGCTCCGCCGCCCCCATCTTTAATATGAGGAGCTGTATGCCAACTACACTTCTGTGTGTTTTGATTACAGAGGAACATGCATGCTGGAATATGTGGTCTTCACAGACTGAAAAGCAAAACTGAACATGATCTTGAGCTGCCCTGATTTAGCAAGCATACCTACTGCCCCCAATTTAATCTTAAAAGTCCAAGAGCATTTTTGCTGTTGGATTTATGTTTTCAGTACTTTGTCAAACTTTGAGTACCCAAAAATGTATCGTGCAATTAATCATTTTTGAACAGATGCCCTGACCAAGTATCACCACAAGGGGACAGTCAATGAACAATTCAGCAACAGAACTGCACACAGAATTAAGTGTATTTGCACCTGCTGTTTCAATTCACAGGGCTCTAAATGAATGGGAAAGGCAAGATTTGTTCAGCTAAGGAGAGTTCAACCACAACAAGAGGAAGGATGGACAGGGTCTAGTGGATAAGATGCTAGTGTGAGATTTGAGACACCTGGGTCTTAAGTTGCTGTTCCTCCCTGTGACAGTCATTTAAGCCATGTCCACGCTACAGGAACTAGTAATGTCAATGCAGTGACAGAAGGGGTTTCCCCCTATGCTGTACTCAGTCCACCTCCCTGAGCAAGGGAAGCATTCTTCTGTGAACCTAGCCATAGATCTGGATTTTTCACCATAACTACATCAACCTCAGTGTTAGGTGTAGACCAGACCACAGTCTCTGTACATGGAGGAGAACAGCATGTTATTGTGGAAGCACCTAACCAGCCCCTCAATGTGACAAACACAGGGAAAAATGAGAGCCCCTGCCCCAAAGTGCTTCCCCCACTGCCAGTCACCCCACCTCCAGTGAATTCAGTAAGGCCAGCGAGACCACATGCAGCTCAGCCCTACTGCTGGGAATGGGCAGCCCAAGCAGGGGCATGGGAGAAAGGGGACGACAGCAGCCTACAGATCTGTTTGAGGGGGAGTGGACTTGATATAGAAGGCCATGCAGCCCTCCCTGGAAAGGCCTACGGCACAGCTGGCAGAGCCTGAGTGGGTCCCACCTCCCCTGCCCCTTGTGATCTCGGTGCATGAGGCGCTCAGGGGGCACAAAGGACAATTCCACTGGCCACAGGAGATTCACCCCGGAGGTGCCAGCGCTGCCCCGGCTGTCAGAGCCACCCGGCCCCAGCGGCTCAGTAACCCCAGCCACACCACTCGCACAGGCAGCAGGGCCAGGACCTGGCGGGGGAGGCGCTTCAGGGAACCGGAGCTAGGAAATAGGGCCACAGTTAGTGCCCCCCCCCCAAGGTAACCTGGCCGGCCAGCTCCACCCCCGGCCACTCCCGTGCCCCCCCCAAACACTCCCCGACACCCTCTTCACAGCCCCCCCCCCCGACGGGGACTCACCGCGGCCGCCCCGACGGGCCGCGTGCGCCCGACGGGAGCGAGGCATGGCGGGCCGGCCCGAGCCGGGCCGGGCGCTCTCAGGGGGCGAGGCGGACGCGCTCTGCGGGCTCGGGGCGACCGGGGCCGGGCGCTGCCTGAGGGGGGAACCACGCGGCAGCCGCCGGCGCCACCATCTTCCCTCTCTCGCGGACAGGGCTGTCCCCGCCCGCCGCCGCCGCGCTGCCCCCTGGGAGGAGCAGTCCGCGAGGGGTGGGATCGCTGCGGCCCTCGCGCTTTGTGACGGGGCCCGGGACTACGAGGCCCATGATGCTCCGCGTCAGGGGCAGCCGCAGCCTGGGACACGGACTACAAGTCCCTGCAGCCGCCGCGCGCGCGGACCGGAGCCGTGTTAACCATTCCGCTACCGGCGTGCTACACGTGCATCCTCAGGGGGATGCGAAGCCAGCTGCAGAGCGGTGCCCATAGGGCTGTGTGGGCCGGGGACTCCGGCCTGGGGAGAGAGGGGACAGCAGCAAAGAAAGTGCCCTGATTATGGGGGGAGAGACGTGGGTGGCCGGCTAACATCAAAATCCGTGTGAAAAAGAGACCATCATACTCCATGGTTCTGTTTAATTCTCTCTTTCGCTGCCTGATCTCTCTCTGTTCCCCAGGGACGGTGACAGGGGGGTACTACGGGTAGAGCTGTACCGGGCCCCGCACTTTAGGGGGGCCCCGGTACACCGCTGTACCCGTAGTCATCCCCCCTTGTCGATGGGCCTGGAGAGCGGGGAAGGGGCGGGGAGGCGGCGCGGCTCTCCTCCGGACGAGCACGCGTGTCCCCAGCAGGAGCAGTGAGCCCGGCCGGTGGCAGCGGCGCAGTCCGGGGGAGAAAGTGCGCGCGGGGGGGGGGGGGGGGGCGCAAGGGCGGCTCCCGCTGCTACCGGGCTCGCACTGCCGCCAGCCGCTGTCAGCTGGGAGGGGAGCGCCGGCTGGGCTGAGGGGGGCCCTGCTGGGCTGGGGGCCCCCCCAGCCACTGTCAGCTGGGGGGGGAAGGTTAGGCTGGGGGGGGGGCAAATGATCAGAGTAGGGGGCCCCCAAATTTCTGTCCCCGGCCCTGCTGTTCCCCTTATTCCTCCCTTTCTAAACCAAAAGCAGTTAACAAAACACCCAAATAAACCACATTATGTAACAGTTATGACCTCTAGCCGAGCTTTCTCTTGTCTGTCATTAGCTAGTGAGCTGGTGATATCTCCAAGGTGCTCTCAGTACTTCAGCGCATCTAATGCAGAACACATCTTATCAGGAAAAAAAAAATCTAGGCTCTGTTTGTTCCCAAACAAGTCCAGGAATAAACTGATTTCAGGGAATGCAGCAAAAATGACCCAACCCTACTCTCCTGGGTTCTCAGCAATTGGTTTGCAATGCAAACGTTGCTCTCAATTTAATAAAAACGAGGAGTCCTTGTGGCACCTTAGAGACAGTCACTAACACATGTATTTGGGCATGAGCTTTTGTGGGATAAAACCCACTTCATCAGATGCAGGGAGTGAAAAATACAGTAAGCAGAATATATATTTAGTACATGTGGGGGGGGGGCACACGCTGCAGAGTGAGATCCCCTCCCACTTGCTGCAGACAGTGCTGCTGTGTGCACAGCCCGGCACAGGAGGGAAGCCAAGTATTGGGGGGCAGGCTGGACAGAGATATTTCCCCCATACAATTAACCCTTTGTGTGGGCATCAATGGGGGCATGGACAAGGGTGTAGGAATGTCCCCCATGGCCTCCACATTCCTCCTTCACCCACCACATCCTCATTGTCTCCCCCTGCACCCTTCCCCCCACTTATCTCTCTGTGGGCTGGGAACACCGGGAGTGTTCCCAGCACCACACCCTCATCCACACACCAACCCCCTCACTCACATGTGCTGACTGTTTGTTTTGCTGGTGGGTGCTCCTCTCTGCCTCCTCCCCCTCTGAAGTGGAGGTTTGGGGGAGAAGAGGCCAAGTGTGGGACGGGGCCTTGGGGCAGAGTAGTGGGTGGGGGCCACAGTCCTGGCACCAGGGCCTGGAAAAGATTAATCAGGCCCTGATGGTGCTGAGCACCCCCATTGTTTTCACTTAAACCCCAGAGCACCCCCGGAGTTGGCTCCTATGCCCTCACTCCTGTGTGGTTTTATTCAATAGCTGCTCCGAATGCTCAGCAACCAGGTCTCCCTCTCCCTAACCTGCCATTCATGCTTCACGGGCAGTCTTTTGCTCGCCCAGTGGGCAGCAGACTACAAAACTACTCCATGGCACCAATGAGTGGTTTGCTCCCAGTGGCCTGGGAACAACTGCCCTCTTTTCCAGTCAGGGATTTCCAGCAATTCGCGGCAGCCAATGCCACCAAAGCTCAAAATAATTATAAGCCCAGCACTAGTGATCTGCTGCTTCTCCACCTTTCCTGAGCTGCTGAGTTGATACCACTTGTAGGTTCACTTGCTGCTGCCGCCTCTAGAAGTAGGCCCATGTTCCCCCCATACCTATTCCAACAGCCCATGGAAATCCTTGTTATATGATTACATTGCATATGGAATTACGTGTTAGTGCTGACCTTGCAGTGACCGAATGATTCAAATGGTGCATTTGCAAATATACATTTAGTGGAAAGACAAATCACCAGCATGAGAGGATGGGAGCTGCAGAGCAGGACAGGTTATAAAATATCATCAACAAAGAGAGCTTGTGCGGTTGGGACGTAGACACTGTATGACGGATGGGAGACCTGCTAAGCAAGCCTGTAATGGGGCAGCCAAGGGAGGAAGAGAATGTGAGGAAGACATGGCAGAAGATGGTGACCATACTGAATGCACTGGCATCACCTGCCAAGAGGCAACCACAACTAGTGAGTAGCTGTAATGGGTGGTGGAACTGGACTGCCCAATGTGTCGGGGCTCAAGAGCAGCTAAGGAAGGTCTCTTGCATCTCACAGTTAACGTGAAAAGCACATCACTGGCTGCCAAATTTTAAATATGAATCCACAAGCTGTTTAAATATTATCATTCCTTACGATACATATTAATTAAAACTGGTTATTAATAATGCTGTAAAATATTGCTTATTATGCAAAATAAAAACAATATCAACACTATCAAATTATTCATTTATTTTAATTAAATATATAACTTAAATGTATTAATTTTATTATTTAAGCCACACATTAATTCGAATAACAATGCTACATTATGTACTGTTCATTTAAAAAAGTTTAGAATAAGCAATGCTCCAGGAAAATGGGAGGTGGGGGACGAAAGGTAAAAATTTTGTCTAGGGTGCAAAAATGTGACTGGCGCAAAATATCCTTGCACTGGTCACACATCTCAAATATGATGATAATTACTGAAAATGTTCTCAGCATAAAGAAGAAAAGGTTCTTCCAATCCCAAAGGAAGAATTATAACTTACATCTTATCCAAAATATATGCTATAGTCAGTTCTTGTTAACTAAATTAAACTTTATTTAAAAATAATAGTGTTGGTTAAAAGATCAATATACATACAGACTTGAATTCAATTCTTGAGGTTTAGGTACATATCAGAGATGAGTTTGTAGTGGCTAAAAGTCCTTTTACAAATATTCCATAGGTTATAGTCCAATGTCCACATTCGGGGTGGACTCCAGTTTGTGACTGGGGACCTATCTCAATCCTTATGGCTCAGGGTTTCCCCTTCTTGAAACCCAAAGCAGATTAACTTAAACAGGATGGTGTCCCAGGGTTTTTATACATATTCCAGCAGTCTCTTGGCCTGAGAGAAGAAGCTTAATGGTCTGTCTTCCAACTATCCTGGCAATTAGTATAGTGTAATTTATCCATTAAACAGTTCATATACAGTTTATCACAACTTTTAAAGAGACATCTAGACAATACTATTTCAGTCATGTCATCATAAATGTTAATATTCCTTTTTTGATCTTTGAATCAAAGCTATAGCAATAGACAAGTCTTGTTTGCTTACATCACAAGACTGGACCAAACATCTACCCTTATAGTTCTAACAATACAGGCTTACATTTCAAAGCTTTATTCACATACGTATCTTCCTAACAAGTCTGAGTTTGGCCATAGGTCAGGTCAGTCTGAGTTAATTAACTCTTTCTGGCCTGATGTCATCTTTCAATGAGATATTATATTACACTCATAACATCACAGGGGGGCATTAGCAAACTCCTGAATTATCATGCAAAGGCTCTTGGGAAACACAGCCAGTTGTGCTGCTCTCTCTGCTGGGGATACAGCAGATGCTTGCCCATGAAGGTGCAGCTCCTGGTGACCCAGTGAGCATCTTACCCACCCCTGAGGCGCAAAAGCAGGTAGACCGTGCTCTTGCTCCGGATCCTGTAATAGGCGAGCGTGTAGTTGTCTTGCAGCTCTTTGCTGTTGAACGTCAGGCGCTGTTGGCTGGCGGAGACACCCGTGCGATCCTTGATCTTCTTCTTCAGGCCCAGGACGGTGTCACTAGCACATACGCCATAGGGGATGGTTCTGCTGTTATGGTCCTTCACGAAGATCTCCATCTCCTGGGGCTCAGTTGTGAGCATCAGTACCATGGTGTCATAGAAGATACCATGCGATGCCAGGGTCTGATCGTCCAGCAGTGGGTGGTTTCCCGGGTCAGGCTCCTGCAGGGCCAGGCGCTGCGTGTAAGGGGAGATGTCCCATGCACGCTCAAGCTGCTCCTTAATCTCCCAGATGGTAGTGTAGGGGCTCAGCTGCAGGGCCAGGCTGACCCCTGAGAGCTGCTTCACAGTCACCTGCATGGGTCTGGCTGGCTGGAAGAGAGACAAGGAGACAGGGATGGGGGGGGGGGTCAGACAGCCCAGGTGGGGCAGCAGCGAACGTCTAATGGCCCCCTAGCATAGGAACCTCTGCTGGGGAGTGGAATCTCAACAGGAACGTTTCCTGCCGTTCTGGGCCCATCAGATTCTGTAGCAGGGAGCTGGGCAGGAGCGCTATCTGGGGAGGGGGGGGGGAGCTCCGGGCCATGCCAGCCCTAGCCTCCCCAGCTGGGGGTGCTGTGGGGAGCGGGCAGGAGTGCTGGCTGTGGGCGATGGCAGCTATTTCAGTCCCAGCTGCTCTCAGCAAGGAGTGCTGTGGGGAGTGGGACAGGAGCAGGGGCCATGAGGGGAGCTACCCGGCTACCCCATGCTCAGGGGGCTCTGAACAGTGATGAGCTCATCACAGGTGGGGGCGGGAAGTGACCCTGCAAGGCGTCGGTACCTGCACGTCCCAGCAGCGGATGGGGCCGAGGCCGTTCCTACAGCACAGCTGGTTCCTGCACACGGCAGCTTCTTTCGCCAGCAGGTCCCATCTCTTTCCCTGCCCTAAGATTCCCGTCGGGTCAGCTGGGTCCAGGATCACGGGGCTGTGAACACAACAGATTCTCTCTGGCAATGGCTCCTGGGCTGAGCCACCTGCCCACGTGGTCAGCGGCTCTGCTGTCCGCCCCAGCCTGCTCCCTCTCCCCCATGAGCCAGGCCCTGCTCTGTGTCTCGATGGCGGACACATCTCAGCTGCCTGCTGCCCACGGTGCCTGCCCTGGCTCAGGCAGCGCAGTGAGGTGCAGAGGGGAGCTGGAGGCAGAGTTCCAGGGGTTCAGGGATGGGGCAATGGTGGAGGGTGAGTATGGTCTGGGGTCACCCACCCTGGAAGAGCCAGTGCCCAAGCAGCTAAGGGGAGACATCTGCCGTCCTAGTCCCTGCGGTAGTATTGCTCCTATCTCTAGTGCCGGCCCAGGGGTGTTTCCAGGTACCACATTCGCGCGCGCACACACACACACACACACTCACCAGCCCTTATCACCTCAGTGTCATCATCCCCACCATGCCCATGGGGAAACTGAGGCACGGGGTAATGATGGCCGAGTGGGGACAGACCTGTGCTAGGCTGTGAGCCCCCCACTCTTTCTTGCTCATACAGGTGCTGCTGGGTGGAATCCTGCCCCCTTCCATTAATGGGGTTTATCCAGTGAGCTCTATGGGGTCGGGGCTCCCCTTGGGCATGCACCCCCAGAGGCAAACTGGCTGCATGTGGCTGAGGGTGTGTGGGGCCGACCGTGTTGCTTGGCTGGTGCTGAATGTAACCGCAGGGGCCACGGGGGTGGCAGGGTTGAGAGGCGCTGAGCAGAGCTGCCAGTTCTCTGATCGGCTGTCCCTGGGTATGGCAGAGCCTCCCTCCCACGCAGGAAGGACGGCCAAGCTGCAACCGGACATGAGCAAGCCACGTGGAGACAAGAGGAGCAGATGCAGGGCTCTCACCATGGCTCCCGCAGCAGCCGTTTGACATGGGGCCCTATCACGGAGGACTGAAGATCGTAGAACTCGGTCCAGTAGACACAGAGCTCTCTGTACCGGCACAGCAGCTCCATCACCGTGCGGAACCCCTCAGCTGTGCTGAAGTTCTCCGCCCCCTGGGTACCACTCTCCCAGGTGTAGATGGTCAGCAGCTCCAGGGCGTACTTGGTGGGCAAGCCCGACGCCGTCTTGGAAAGCTGTTAAGGAGATGGAGGGAAGCCAGCATGAGACATGGGATGAGTTGGGGGGGTACAGGGACCTCAAATCCAACTTGCTGCAAGGTCAGGTTGGTACCTGCCCCTGACCTCTCTCCTGCCCACATCCTGTGCTCACAACCCTCAACCACTTAGCAGTGGCCAGAGAAGGTGAGCCAGAGTGTAATGTACCCGGTTGAGAGAGAGACAGAGTAATCAGACCTGCTCAGTTGTGTGTGAAGGCCCTATATTACTAACATCTAGTAGGGATTCCCCTTTAGCTCAGGTGGCAGAGGTCCACGCTTCTGAAAAAGAATGCTCCACATTTTATACCTACTGCCGGTGTGAAGTCCCCACAGGCTGTGGCACCAGGCACTGAATCATTTCAGGTGTTTATTAGGATAAAGAAAATCCTTCTCTCCCAGCCCTGTAAAGCACCATTTGACAGGCTAGTGTCATTTCCATTCAAATGAACAGCAAACAGGTCGTTAATATCATTATCTGAAATTTGCTCTTTGTTCATTGCTTGCCCGAAGATTAGAGGATAAAAGAGGTTTCATTGGATGTTTGAGTGTGTGTTTGTTATGAAGCTACACAATTTAGTTCCAATGGAGGAATACTGATTGATCAATAGCTATACATTAATTGTGGTTTTGTTTTTGAATTATTTTTAATGGATTCTGTTTCCCAGTCAGACTCTGTCCACGATGGATCAATGATTCTGTTTAACCTCTGGTCCAGTTCATGATCAGACGATCTCGTGAGCGCTTGCCTCAAAGTGACCAAAGCCATCTAAACCAGTGGTCCGCAAACTTTTCATGTCGTGCCCCCCCTTACCCGTAATGTAATCTGTCTGCACCCACACAGGAACTGGGAGTCAGGGGCTGAGCCCATGGCTGGAGCTGGGGCTGCAGCTAGGAGCGGAGCCATGGGTTGGGGGCAGAGCTGGGGGCAGAGTGGGATTGGTTGGCGCAACCTCCCAGCCCTCTGTGGAGACTGTTCCAGGCCCTGCCGTGTCCCCCCTGAATGTTCCTCCGTGTACACTAGGGGTATGTGCCCCACAGTTTGGGGACCAGGGATCTGGACAGATATTGTGGGACTGCTAGAGAGGGACTCAGCAAACTTGCCGGACTGGATCAGAGCCAAGATCCATCTAGTCTAGAGTCCTGTCTGCCTCAGGCGACGCCCGGGGATCTTTGACAGGTGATGGAACCCAGGCGCCGCAGCCCAACCCAAGAGCATCCAGGAGAGCAGCGAGCTAGGAACGACCAGCCCTGAACCGAGACGCCCACCATCTCCAGCGGGTAAAACGCTGGGAAGCAAAGTGACCTTGTGGAAAGACTTGAGAAGCACCAACAGGTGGATGGGCTCCTGTGGCCACCTTCAGTAGCTTTATTGTGGAGAGATTTTTAATGTGTGGGAGGTTCTTTCGTCAGCCAGGAGAGCTCTCCAGCTGAACCCGCATTAACATACAATGGGAACCCCAGAGCTGGCGGAGCCTGAGAAGGAGCAGGGTATAAGACTGGGGCAGGGCAGGACACCTCACCTCTTTGTACCAGTGCTTGACCAGCCGCAGCAGGTTCTTGAGCTTGGCAGGGCGACGCTTCACGAAGTCCCTCTGCAGCTCGGTGAAGGTGGTGCAGAACTCACCGGGCCCGGCTCCGGCCTGAATCAGATCCTCATAGACCTGGGGGGAAGGTCTGATGCCAGGAGTCACCTGCCCTGGTGGAGAAAGGGGAGGGAGGGTCACCACACACAGATCTAACAGGATTCTTGTCCCAATAGGCCTTGGGGTATTCCCGTGTCCCATAGACAGGCTGCAGCCTCATTCCCATGAGCGCTCTCTGGATAAGCCCTAGGCCCCATGAGGACATTGAGGGGGACGGGGTATCCCCAAACCTGCTGGATCCCAGGAGGCCGAGCTGAGGGGCAGGGATACAGTCCCTACCTAAGGCATCATAGGCCGGGAGGATGTCCACCTCGATGGATTCCTGCCTCCTCTTTGACTGGATGGTGATGGAGAGCGAGCGCGGGTAGGTACTCTTCTCCTTTGGCTGCGAAACCTCCACAGCAATGTTGAAGGCGATGGTCTGTCGGCACCGGTTCAGCTTCTGCCTGATGGCGTCGAGCACAGCCACACGGTTCTCCAGCTGGTCCTGGTAGCTGGAGAAGCAGCTGAGGAAAAGGACTAGATCCGCATCCGAATTGTTCTTCAGGGCTGTCCCCTTCCCTGCGGAGCCGCCCTGCCAAGGAACAGAAAGAAGCATTTGCTCCCTGAGCTGCCCTCTCAACAACCCCAGGGTGCTGAGCCACACGGGGGCCTGCGCCCCTGCGCCCGTTAAACCAGGCCACCCCTCTGGCACAAGCCCCCCTCCCCTGCTGGGCAGCCGGAAACAAACCAGACGTGTTAGGGTGGGATAGAAAATATTCCTGAGATGAATCCAGTGTTGTCGTGTAGACTGCTGGGGCGCTCTCCCCCCGCATCCCCTTCTGATCACTGAAGATGGTCCAATGCCCCCCCCCCCCCCCCCCGATGCTGTGGAGCAGAGACTTGAAATTTGGCAGCGGGCTGACCTGCATCTCAGGGATGCGCCTTTGGCCATGCCCGTGAAAATCCACCCAACTTTGCCCAAGCTAAGGACCTTTGAAACATCTCCCTTTGCACATGTGCAGTACAGCTGTGTCCGAGTTTGGTCTGCCCCACATATAATGTAGCATTTATATAGCATGGTGTACAGACAAGGCCCAGCTCCTATTGGCTTCAGTCGCTGCTCTGAGCACTCAGCACTTCTGCAAATCAGCGCTCCAGTTGGGCACCCGAAAAATGAAGAATGCACACTTTGGGAACAAAACAGACAGGAGTTCTTGTGGCACCTTAGAGAATAACCAATTTATTTAAACATAAGCTTTCGTAGGCTACAGCCCACTTCTTCTGATGCACAGAATGGAACATATAGCAGGAAAATAGAATACATATACATACATATAGAGAACATGAAAAGGAAGTTGCCATACCAATTCTAAAAGACTATTTAATTAAGATGAGCTATTAGCAGCAGGAGAAAAAAAACTTTTGTAGTGATAATCAAGGGCTCATACCAAACAGTTGACAAGGTGTGAGGATACTTAACATGGGGAAATAGATTCAATTTGTGCAATGACCCAGCCACTCCCAGGCTCTATTCAAACCTAAATTAATGGTATCAAATTTGCAAATTAATTCCAGTTCAGCAGCTTCTCGATGGAGTCTGGTTTGAAGTTTTTCTGTTGTAAAATTGTCACCTTCAAGTCTGTTACGGAGTGATCAGAGAGAGTGAAGTGTTCTCCTACTGGTTTTTGAATGTTATGATTCTTGATGTCAGATTTGTGTTTGATGGACTCCAACAAGAAGATGCTGAACTGGAATTACTTTGCAAATTGGATACCATTAACTTGGTATGACAACTTCCACTTTTCATGTTCTCTGTATGTATATATCTCTTCCTGCTATATGTTCCATTCTATGCATCCAATGAAGTGGGCTGTAACCTATGAAATCTTAGGCTTAAATAAATGTGTTAGTCTCTAAGGTTCCACAAGTACTCCTGTTCTTTTTGCAGATACAGACTAACACTGCTGCTACTCTGAAACCTGTCACTTTGGGAACAGTTTGGATTAAGTGACTTGCCCAGCATCACACAGGAACTCAGAAGCAGAGGCAGGGATAGAATCCAGTTCTCCAGGGCAGCATTCAACTATCTTACCCAGGAGACCTTCCTTTCTCTCTCTGCAACTCCCTTGCACATCTTCTATCTGCTGCAAAGTCTGTAGGGCCCTACAGACAACAGTCTCCTTCACTACCTGGCCCTGATTCACCCATTGAGCAAATCCACCCTGTGTATTCAATGAGGCAGAGTCCCATGGGAAAAAAAATATGTGATCAGGTAACTAAAGCCCATACTGTAATACATATGCACAATGGGGCCAAATTAAGGTTAAATAGGCCACCTTACCTCTGGCATTTCCTAATGTTTTTGAATTGCAATCTCAATAACTCTTTTAGTTTAATTTTTCTGGACATAATAAATGGGACTGGGGAGAGGTTTTGCCAACTTCCTGTCATTATTGGTAAAGGGAGTACTGATTACAAGGTAGTGACCCAAAAGGGGAAGGCGGAGAGCCATTGATTCAGAGAAGATAAGTCAGATGTCTAATAATGCTAGATTAAAAGGCAACATGCTTAAAACAGCTCAAAAAAGTATTTTTTGTCACACCACAGAGTTTTTTTGTGAAACTCGCTCAATGAGGCTATGAGCCCTCTCCACAGGATTAGACATTCAAATGATGCCTAGAACATCCCTATTTGTTTTTGGCAGGAAGGGAAATGTACAATGGAGACAAACTCTCATGCTTCAGAGCATAAACCAACCACTAACAGCCTGTGGTCAGGAAGAAACTTCCCCATAGGCAAATAATTCTATAATTGTCCATGAGGTGGGCTCTTGTGTCTTCCCCTGAAGCAGCTGGTGCTGGTCTCTATCAGAAACAGGTTACTGGGCTAAAACTGCTCTGACCCGACAATGCAGCTCCTAGATTCCTGCCTGACCCCACCAGCAACTGGGAAGCCAGGATGGATTTGGGATAATGCCCCCTGCAGCCAGCAGTAAGTGGGAGACCTGTTCAGCATCCCTTGGCCTGTCCAGCTGGTGGTTTCAGCATACCCTGATCACAGTGTAGGCACCCAGGCTTTCACCTGCACCAAAGGAGCCCTGACAAGCTCTTCCACACCGGCAACTGGTCCAGGACAGACTCACCTTCACTGTCTTGAACACCTTGATGTCATCAAAGCACATCTCCTTCAGGAAATCACAGATCCTCCGCACAGTGTCTTTCACCTGCTGCCGGAATTCCTCACTGGGCTGAAGATGGTCTGCGATCCAGGCATCCAGTGAGCCAGCAGGAACGTGGTACAGCTCCATCTCTGCTACTTTGCTCCCTGTCCCTGCTTTCTACTGCTGCTGCTGCTTTTAAGCAAGCTGGGCACAGCCCAGCCCTGCTGATCTCCTCCCCCAGGGATGACATCAGACTGAGCTTGTTAAGGTGGCCTGGGCTACAGGACTAGAACTGTCCACCAAACACCTACTGGGGATGGGCCAGGAGAGAAGCCTGGGGGCTTGTCCTCATCACACTTCCCCTATCCCCAGCTGCAGGGATTCCTAGGAGGGGGCTGCCCCTAAGCCCTGCTTGGGGGCCCTGTCCTTCATGCCAGCCCCTAACCTGAGTGTCTGTTACCCCCCCACCCCACCTGAGAGTGACACTGACCTTGACCCAAATGAAGGGCCGTGGGGGGGGGGTGACCCCCTAGCCCAGAGTCTTGTTAATGTCACTCTGCCACTTGCTCTCTGGGCACCCCTGACAGGTAGCAGGGGCCGGTTTTGGAGCTGGCTGCCTGCAGCCTCCCCACCGCTGCGCTTCGTCTCCAGGAGCAAATCTGCCAGCTCGGCCCCTTGCTTTACGATAGGGCTGGTTAAGTGGTGGTGAGATTCCCCCTTGCCCCGGACAGTGACTACCACCCGCCTCCCCCTGGCTGAGGGGCATTTTCAAGCCTGGTGGAAGGAAGAACTTGGCAGATCTAAACTGGGGAAACACATAGGGGATTGGGGGATTTGGGGGAGAGGGGCACCTGCATAGGACCCTAGTGCGGGAGCCAGGGCAGAGGAGCACCAAGGAGAGCACTTTGGAGCTGCTTCCTAAGGCCACCTTAACTGGCAGCAGCAGAGCTAAGTGTTTCCCCGGTTTTGATCTGCTAAGTTTCATTTTCCATTCCTGAGAGAAACGAAACTGCAAAGGCCCAGCTGGGTGACAGGGGTGGGGCCGTGTGTGCTGCTGCTGCTGCAAGCCGGGGATCACTCCTTGGCACTGGGGCAGGGGCATTGGATTCGGTTTCCATTTCTTTCCTGCGTGGGAAATTCCCAGGCCAGGCGGGCGGGAGGAGGGAGCTGCAGCCAGCGCCAGCAGGTGACAAGGAAGCAACCTGGCCTGCTTTCGCTGGAAATGGAAACTGAGCAGTGCAGATTAGGTCACCGGCTGCAAGGAGCCGCAGAAAGCTCCCAGCGGTACTGCCCACCGGAGAGCGGGCGACCCAGAGCCCGAGCCAAACTAGGGGATTTCATGGACATGTAGAGTGGATCAGAAACACCCAGGCCTCCGCCATCACTGCCTGGTCCCTTTTCAGCACCCCAGTGCGTGGGGGGAGGGGGCTGCCTTTACCAGCCGGATGTCAAGTGGGTGTGAAGGGCTAAAGAGACCGGGGGGAGGGGGGGGGGGATTGGGACAAACCCTCTCCTTGATGACTCCCCACCCCCACAATGTCCTGGGGGCCCTAGAGGGGAGAGAAGGAGCCATTGCTATAAGCTAGTTTGACCCCCGGCCCCTGTCACAGGTCAGAGCCCTGCCCCCACTAATGTCCAGGACAGAGCCTGTGGAAAACCAGATGATCTGGGTGTAAGACTGACCAGTGATGGAGCTCCGGCAATCTCCCCCCCCTCACAGTGCAGGGCTCTGCTCGGGGCTGATGTATCTGTACTGGCATCACCCCTGGCCTGGCCCGGAGACATGTGGAGAAAGCACGGGAAGCCATCACGGCCGGTCAGGCCTTGGGTGGCGCCAGTCAGCACGTGTTTAGGTCCATTGCTGCTCCCAGGTGATGCCCCTGCTATGTGCCTTTGGGCCTCCCTTTGCCCCAGCCCTTGGGTTCCTACCCCCTGTTCAGACTCCCGCTCCAGCCCCAGTCTCCAAGGCCCACCCTCTGAATCCCTGCGTGCAGGACTGCGGGGAGTTGGCTTCACAGCACCATTGCACTGTCTTCCATTCTGAGGCCATGTGGGGACCTGTTCGTCCCCCTGGCAGCTCGAGCTGCCTGCCCCAGGGTTAGGAGGTGCCGGTAGCTGAGGGAGCTCCGGTGGGGGGGAGGGGAGGGGTAGCAATAAAAGCCCCTAGTTTTGCCAGAGGGGCCTAAAAAGGCCATAGTGGATAGGAGACTCAACACTTGTGTCTCCTGCCCCCAGTTCCCTCCCATGTGTGTGAGAGTTCTGGCTTCTTCCAGAAAAGGACCTAGGGGTTACAGTGGATGAGAAGCTGGATATGAGTCAACAGTGTGCCCTTTGTGACGGTGCTGTTCCTGGTGGGATCCAACTGTGAGTGTCAGATCAGGACAGATTGCTTCCAAAGGGCAACTACAGCCCAAAGCTGGGGTTTTTCCACACTAAGGCAAACCAAACCAGCCAAACAGAAAAGACTTTGGTCTCACCCCACTGGCTAACCACAAGTCACACAAGCAATCCCCTTAAGACACTCCAGATTCCCAGTATCACCACCAGCAGCCACCTGTCCTGGGGATCAATGGTTATGAAAACCAATCCCCCAAATAAAGAAAACGGTTCTCCCCAATTCCAAGGAATCAGGCCCCAGACCCAGGTCAATATACAAATCAGATCTTACCACAAATCACGCTGTTGCCAATCCTTTAGAATCTAAAATCTAAAGGTTTATTATAAAAGGAAAAAGGTATAGGTGAGGGTTAAGAATGGTTAAAATAAATCAATTACATGCAGTAATGGCACATCTCTTAGTTCAGGCTTGCAGCAAAGGTAGAATAAACTGCAGGTTCAAATCAAAGTCTTTGGAAAACATCTCTGCCGAGATGGGTCAGTACCATTGTCCAGAGTTCCCTGAGTAGCAAAGTTCCATCCAAAGCTGGAAACAAGGCAGGCTGAAGACTGGAGGTAAAAGACAAAATGGAGGGGCTGTAGCAGCTTCATTTATAGTTTTTTTTCCGGTTGCAAACACCTCTTTGTTCCTGCTGTGAAAAGACCAGCCCCATGGAGTCCTGGAGTCACATGGGCAGATCACATGTCCATGCATGACTCAACATTTGCAGGCAGAAGCCATTATGCCCAGGCTGCCTTGCAGATTCTCTGTAGCCTTCTTGTCTGGGTTGGGGCATTCCAAGCTCCCAGAGTCCATTGTGTCGCTGATTGCTCTTAATGGGCCATCAAGCCCCGAGCAGAGCTGACGCCCAGTATTCTGGAATGTCCCCCTGGCAGCACAATATTTGGGAAGACAGACAGTCCAGAGCCAATATTCATAACTTCAACTGCCAAATTGATACACACATATGGAATAGATACACACATATGGAATAGATACATACATAAGACACCTATTATGACCCCCTTCACATAATATTTCGTGCACCCATTGATCTACACGGTACCAAATTATTTCAGTACGTGACACCCTTGTTGCCAAGAAGGCTAACAGCATTTTGGGTTGTATAAGTAGGAGCATTGCCAGCAGATCGAGGGATGTGATCATTCCCCTCTATTCAGCATTGGTAAAGCCTCACCTGGAGTACTGTGTCCAGTTTTGGGCTGCACACTACAAGCAGGATGTGGAAAAATTGGAAGAGAAGGGTGAGGGGGGGGATTTGATAGCTGCTTTCAACTACCTGAAAGGGGGTTCTAAAGAGGATGGATCTAGACTGTTCTCAGTGGTACCAGATGACAGAACAAGGAGTAATGGTCTCAAGTTGCAGTGGGGGAGGTCTAAGTTGGATATTAGGAAAAACTTTTTCACTAGGAGGGTGGTGAAGCACTGGAATGGGTTACCTAGGGAGGTGGTAGAATCTCCTTCCTTAGAGGTTTTTAAGGTCAGGCTTGACAAAGCCCTAGCTGGGATGATTTAGTTGGGGATTGGTCCTGCTTTGAGCAGGGCGTTGGCCTGGATGACCTCCTGAGGTCCCTTCCAACCTTGATATTTTATGATTCTATGAAGGGCAGGAGGCATGGGCTGCCTCCCAGCCAGGGCCGGCGACAGAAATTTTGGGACCCCGTACTCTGATTGTTTGGGGGCTCCCCCCGGCCGGTCTCCCGCCGTCCGCGCCCTGCCCCGCCCGGGCCTACGTGGGTCGCCCACTGGGTCCCGCCGCGCCCCCCGCCCCGCATGCTCCCCGGCGGCTGGCCTGCAGGTGTGTCGCCCGCGCCAGCGGCGGCCGCAGCGTTGCTCCCGGCTCCAGTGGGCTCGGCGCTCCGTGGCTGCCCCGCCTCCCCCCGCTGGGCTGCCATTGGCTCCCGGCCCCGGGTCTCCCCATCCCCGCTCGCTGGCCCCCGCCCCCGCGGAGCGGCGCTCGCTCTCCGATTGCTCCTCCGACAGGCCTGGCGACAAGGGGGGATAACTACGGGTACAGCTGTGTACCGGGCCCCGGACTTAAGGGGGCTCCCCTTAAGTCCGGGGCCCGGTACAGCTGTACCCATAGTACCCCCTGTCACCGGCCCTGCTCCCAGCCATAGAGCTCAGTATTGGCCAGCGAGTGCCGGTGGCTCCTCCCTCCTCTAGTGGCTGGGAGCCGGTGACCTTGGCGCTGTCAGGTCTCACAGCCAGGGAGCAGGGGTCAGCAGCCAAACACGTAGCATCACAGGGCACAGATAGGTGGCGGGGTGGGGGTGGGGGAGAGTGCTGGAGGAGTTGGCTCTTGGTGGGTGAACTCTAAATAGAGAAGCTCCCAGTCCCACTGGGGTTTGTGGGGATGGCTCCCTGCCTACTGAGCTGGATTTTGTGAGTTGTATTGTAGGGAGCCGGTTACCTGGAAGGTGAAGGAAGGTCACTGTGTGTGTATAGGGGTGTGGGTATCAAGAGACAAGAAAAGCCCCTTTTACGCAGAGGAGCAGAGCCGCCCTGTGCCGTATCTCTCACTGGTGGGTTGGAGCTCGGGTAGATCTCCCTCCCCTTCCCCACATGTGGGGTGAGAAATAAAGACGGACTATTAGTAAAGTTAGAAACAACAGGCGAGTGTATGGAGGCGATGGGTGCAATATGGGGAGGGGGATGAGCATGAAATAAAATTGCTGTAGAAATTAATACAAACCAGCCAAACAGCAGCTTCCAATGGGAGCACGTCTGTGGTGGCGGCGGCAAGGTCCAGGCCCTGCACTCGCTGGGGAGCTTACAAGACAACAGACCAGACTCCATCTTGGATTGCTGCCATAGCCTTCAGAACTATTTATTAGGCATAACAGACACATACATTTAATAAACTATTAACAATTTATCAATTTACACCCAACACCTGTGTTGCCCATGCATTGTCCAGGGAGTTTAGGCACCTAACTCTGCTTTGTGGATCACAGCGTTCCTGGGATTATCTAGCTGCCTAAAAATTATGTCCTGTGAAGCTCAGCATTGCCCCACCTCAGTCCCATCACGGACTGCACCCTGTGGAACCAGTCAGCTCTCTGCAGAGCACAGCCGAGCAATTCCTGATTGACATGGGTGCGCACAGGACAAGAGACAGAGCCAGGCTGGAAAGTGACACATCACAGCAAATGCTCCTCCTAGAGGCACATTTCCTGGGGGGGATTGTGATGGGATCCCCCTGGGGTGCTTCCTGGCCCCATGGGACAACTGTAGCCCTGAGCCCTCTCCACCCTGGGCTGTCTCTCCCAATGTCCTGCTAGGGACCAGCAGCAGCCCCTCCAGGTGCTCTCATCACTCAGCACAACTGCCTGGGGAGCCCCCACACCCAGCTTGATTGCATGAATGCTCCCAGAGCCGCTCATGAATCACCCAGTGAAGCACCAGCCAGATCCCCCCAGCCCCCAGCACTGTGCCTCAGGAGGATGGCGTGGATCTTATTAATTGGTTCACCACTTCATCAATGGAAAGTGGATATGCACGGGTCTTTGATAACTGAGCAATTTACCATTGCTTCAAGCAAACTCACTGGTAAAGTTAAACAAGTCAACAAGTTCATTGGCTACAAAATAAAGATTTTAATTGGTATTAACTGATAGGCAAAAGTTCAAGTTAGTTACCAAAAGAAATACAACATAAGCCCGCAGTCTAAACTCTCAACCCGATTAGACTGGTCAACAGCTAGACTGAGCTGTAGGTGATGGCCAGTGGTGTTCCCTTCTTTTCCTTGTTGGGCCTGTCCTGTAGTAGGTGATTTCTGGGAACCCATCTGGCTCTGTCAATCTGTTTCTTCACTTCCCTGGGTGGGTATTGTAGTTTTAGAAATGCTTGATAGAGATCCTGTAGGTCGGGGTGGGCAAACTATGGCCCGTGGGCGACATGTGGTCCACCGGCCATTTTTATGCGGCCCTGAGCTCGGGCTGGAGGTGCGGTGCCCGAGATGCGCCCAAATAAATGTGTTAGTCTTTAAGGTGCCACAGGACTCTTGGTTGTTTTTGCAGGTTAGCAAATGAGATCAGCATTGTTGGGGGCGCAGCGGCAGTGCAGGGAGACTCAGTGATTAGCTGCCCCTAGCAGAGGGCTCTGGTACTTGCTAAGTGGACCCCCGCTCCCAGCCAGGTGTGTCCAGCCCTGCACCTGGCTGAGCAGGTAAGCAAGTTGCAGGGGGGGCGCTTAGGTGGTGGGGTCCCGGGTGCTGGTGGTTAAGGTAGGGGGGGGTCTCAGGAAGGGACAGTCAGGGAACAGAGATCAGTTGGACTAGATAGTTGGTGGGGTCCTGGGGGGCAGTTAGACTGAGGGGGCGGTCTCCGGCAGGGGTGATCAGGGGACAAGAAAAAGGGGGTTGGATGGGTCGGGGGGTTCTGAGGCAGGCAGTCAGGGGGCAGAAAGTGTGTGAGGTTCGGATAGAAGGTGGAAAAGGGGGTTGGATGGGTCGGGGGTTCTGAGGCAGGCAGTCAGGGGGCAGGAAGTGTGTGAAGTTCAGATAGAAGGTGGGGCCAGGCTGTTTGGAGAGGCACAGCCTTCCCTACCTGGCCCTCGACACAATTTGGGACCCCAGTGTGGCCCTCAGGCCAAAAAGTTTGCTCACCCCTGCTGTAGGTGTTTGTCTCTGGGAGTGAGGAATTGGAGCAAATGCGGTTGTATTTTACACCTTGGTTATAGAGGATGGATCATGTGATGTGTTCTGGATGAAAGCTGGAGGCATGTAGGTTTAGCGGTAAGTAGGTTTCCAGTCTAGGGTGGTGTTTATATGACCATCTGTGACGAAGTGGGAGTACTGTGTGTGTGTGTGCCTCAGTTTCCCCTGTGCATTTCTTGGGTGTCTATGTGAAGGGATAGGGGCTGATGCTGGAAGCAAGGAGGCAACGCCCTCCCTTCACTGGGAGGCATCCCTGGAAGCTGTAACCTGACCCCAGGTGGGGGAGGGAGGTCAGGTAACACCTGAAGCCTGGGAAAGGAACAAAGGAGCAGGAAGTGGCTAAAGGGGGTGGTCTCTGATTCCCTCCACCTCTTGCTGAACAATTCCCAGGCTGTGAGCTCTCTGCACTGATCACAGCCTCAGAGACAGAAACAGACTTTTTTTCGGTGTGTAGGGGGGAGGGGACCATCACTCTGTCCCACCCCGCCCCAGGGCTTTGCTAACATTTTAAGCCCCCGCCTTCTCCTTCCTAGGGCCAACCCACATGCTTCTCCGCCCCTGACTGCTCCTTGCAGTTTTCAGGGGGACCCTGGATCCGCAACAGTCCTTCTCTCTGGTCACACACTCTCAGGGGTTAAGCTGCAGCTTTTCCACCCCCTGTAACTGACATTCTCTGGGCCTTCAACATGCCTGCTCCCCAGCGATCCCACAGTCACTTACTGCAGGGTGCGCCGTCCACGGGGTCCACGGGATGCCGCACATCCCACCGCTGCCACCAGTTGTCACGGAGCGCCCGGGCGATGGTCTGGAACCGCTCCCTAGGAAGCCAGACCGGACTCCGGGTGGAGGGCCCCTTCTCCGTACACAGCCTGTTTCCCAGGCCAGGAGCTTCAGGGGTCCCCACTTCCACCTTCCTGGGTCTGCCCTCGGAGCATTCAGCACCTTCTGCCCCTCCGTGTGCTTCCCCCAGCGAGCCCGCCTGGGCGGGGTCCTGGGGGAGCCCATGGGTTCTGCACCCCAAATCCACAGTCAAACGTGACTCTCAGCCAGCCAGCAGAATAGACGGTTTATTTGAGATGTCAGGAACACCATCCAACTCACAGCTTCTCAGTCCAAACAGGGTCCCTCAGTCAGGCCTTTCTGGGGTGCCAGGAGGTGAGACCCAGATTCTGGGCTCCTGCTTCTCCCCCAGGTTTATTCAATGACTTTCATCTGGTCCAACACAGACCATGCAGCGAAAGAGCGTGAGCCTTCCGCTGGATCCATCTTGGGCCAGAGAGCCAGATGGCTTCTCTCCCCTTCCCAGCTCGACCCAGGGGACCCCTGAAGCTCCTGGCCTGGGAAACAGGCTGTGTACGGAGAAGGGGCCCTCCACCCGGAGTCCGGTCTGGCTTCCTAGGGAGCGGTTCCAGACCATCGCCCGGGCGCTCCGTGACAACTGGTGGTAGCGGTGGGATGTGCGGCATCCCGTGGACCCCGTGGACGGCGCACCCTGCAGTAAGTGACTGTGGGATCGCTGGGGAGCAGGCATGTTGAAGGCCCAGAGAATGCCAGTTACAGGGGGTGGAAAAGCTGCAGCTTAACCCCTGAGCGTGTGTGACCAGAGAGAAGGACTGTTGCTGATCCAGGGGCCCCCTGAAAACTGCAAGGAGCAGTCAGGGGCGGAGAAGCATGTGGCTTGGCCCTAGGAGGGAGAAGGATTTTTGCAGTATCAGGGTACCCCTGGGGTTTGCAGTGAGCGGTCCCAGGGGCGCAGGAGCAGACGCTCAACCCTGGCAAAGAGGCGGTGACCTGGAGAGAGCTGGCACACAAGAGAGTTCCCTCTGGACACTGTGGGGCAAAGAGCACACAGGCCTGTGAGTCCAGAGCGAAGTGATGAGACTTCGTGACCCTGTGCTTTGTGAAGCGCAGGTTAATCGTGCAGCTAGGAGAAGCTGGAGGATTTGGCTGCTCGGAGACAGTTGCAAGATTCCTGATCCAGGATGGGGTTGCAGGAGAATCTGGGAGCATCTGGAGTGGTCATGGCACATCCCCAAGACTCCTGTCCCTGACCAGACGGGGGTCTTCACGATTGGGTTCCCCATCCGGGGACCGGAGCCGGAGGAGAGTGGAGCAGAGTCCAAGAGAGAAATTGGACTGTGAGAGGCGACAAGGGCCTGGAAGTGCTGCAGGAGAAGCAGCAGTGTGAACTGGGAATGGTGATGCCAAGGGACCCAAGGGACTTCCGAAGGGTGAGTGGGGATAGACCCCTGGATGCCAGTTCCGCAGGGAGCCTCATTACTAAATTGGGGTCCCTCGGTAAGGGATGGGGGGAAGGGAACGTCCACCTCACTGCTGTTGAGCAGGCTGGCAATTCGAACCAGGGGAACCCTGCGGACAAGCCCTGGTGTCTAGCTCCCCGCTGGGTCCCAAGGCTAAGGACGCCATTCGCCAGATGGGTGGGGTGGTGGACAGACTCCCACCCCTGTCCCTGACCTGTATGTCTGTGTGGAGTCCCCTGGGTTCAAGTCGTGTGGACACCCAGAGGGAGCGGAGAGAAGTGGTGAATGGGGAGACAGTCCTGTGGTAGCAAGTCCCTGGGACGGGGAGAAGTGCTGTTGGGCCCCGATGGTGCAGTGTCACTGGATGCTGGGGGGCGGTGTGACCTGGGTGAGGGTCACAGGGAGGAAGATATTCGCCCTGCCTAGAGCTCAGACCCCTGTGCAGACACAGGAGGGGTCAGGCTGGCAGGCTGCTGGGGATCTGCAGGATATTGCCTGTGAAATCCTGTTGGGGGGGGAAAGTGTCTTCCTGGGGGCAGGATGCAAACCCTGCTCCTGTAACAGCCGAGGGTTTGAATTTGAATCCGGGGAACCAATCGGTGGAGAGGAAGATGGTCATTGTACGCACAACTCAAGGAAGAAGAAGGAGGGGGGCTCAAAATACCTGCCTGCCTGTTAGCAGAGCCCTGGGGTGGGGTGGGACAGAATGATAGTCCCCTCCCCCCTACACACCGGAGAAAAGTTTGTTTCTGTCTCTGAGGCTGTGATCAGAGCAGAGAGCCCACAGCTTGGTAATTGTTCAGCAAGAGGTGGAGGGAATCAGAGATTGGCCAGTCTCCAGGCCTCTCTCGAGATAGTGGGGTACCACCGGCGGGTTGTACCCCAGGTTAGCTACCTAGCTGCCCCAATTTCAGAGCTAGGGAAGGATAGTGACCCAGACAAGGTGGTCTGGGAACAAGGGTGACAGAGGGCTCTCTGTGCCCCGAGGGAGGCGCTAATCCACGGCCTGGTGTGACTCCTACCAAGGAGTGGGAAAGACAATGGGGCACCCACAAACCATTGGTGAGGTCGAACTTCCCCAGGTCACTGGCTAAAGTGACCATTGCTCAGTTCGTTCTCGAAGAAGGGAGATGTGTGACGAAGTGGGAGTACTGTGTGTGTGTGTGCCTCAGTTTCCCCTGTGCATTTCTTGGGTGTCTATGTGAAGGGATAGGGGCTGATGCTGGAAGCAAGGAGGCAACGCCCTCCCTTCACTGGGAGGCATCCCTGGAAGCTGTAACCTGACCCCAGGTGGGGGAGGGAGGTCAGGTAACACCTGAAGCCTGGGAAAGGAACAAAGGAGCAGGAAGTGGCTAAAGGGGGTGGTCAGTCTGGGTCTGGGTCGAGCTGGGAAGGGGAGAGAAGCCATCTGGCTCTCTGGCCCAAGATGGATCCAGCGGAAGGCTCACGCTCTTTCGCTGCATGGTCTGTGTTGGACCAGATGAAAGTCATTGAATAAACCTGGGGGAGAAGCAGGAGCCCAGAATCTGGGTCTCACCTCCTGGCACCCCAGAAAGGCCTGACTGAGGGACCCTGTTTGGACTGAGAAGCTGTGAGTTGGATGGTGTTCCTGACATCTCAAATAAACCGTCTATTCTGCTGGCTGGCTGAGAGTCACGTTGGACTGTGGATTTGGGGTGCAGAACCCATGGGCTCCCCCAGGACCCCGCCCAGGCGGGCTCGCTGGGGGAAGCACACGGAGGGGCAGAAGGTGCTGAATGCTCCGAGGTCAGACCCAGGAAGGTGGAAGTGGGGACCCCTGAAGCTCCTGGCCTGGGAAACAGGCTGTGTACGGAGAAGGGGCCCTCCACCCGGAGTCCGGTCTGGCTTCCTAGGGAGCGGTTCCAGACCATCGCCCGGGCGCTCCGTGACACCATCAGTTATTAGCACTGTAGTGTCTAGGGAGTGGATTTCTTGTGTGGACTGGTCCGGGCTGAAGTTGATGGTGGGGTGGATATTGTTGAAGTCCCAGTGCAATTCTTCAAGGGCCTCCTTCCTGTGAGTCCAGATAATAAAGATGTCATCAATGTAACGTGAGTAAAGGAGGGCCCGTGGGGATAAGAGTGTCCCGGAGTGTGGGAGAGTCAGGGCCCTGCACCCCCACTTCCTGGGCTTCACAGTGACTCTCAGACACTGAGTAGATTAGAAGGTTTATTAGGGGTGACAGGAACCCAATCCAAACCAGAGCTTGTCAGTACAAACAGGACCCCTTAGTCAGGCCCTTCTTGGGGGGCAGGGAGATAAGACCCCAGATCAGGGCTGCCTCCTCTTCCCAGCCAGCTTCTAAAACCCCTCCAGAAACTGCCAAGTCTCCCACCTCAAGTTACAGTCTCAGGTATGTCCCCTTCAGAGAAACCTTCCATCTCCAGTGAACTCCGAGATCACATCCACCCTCTCCCTGCTCCTCACAGAGAGCTGATGAAATGTTGTTCTAAAATGGTTGTGGATGAGGACAAAGTCACAAAGCTTATCTGCCACGTGAGCTCACCCACAACTATTTCAGATTTGGGGATGATTTACACCTTCAAGTCAGCGGCACTGCTATGGGTACCCGCATGGCCCCACAGTACGCCAACGTTTTATGCCAGCTTGACTTAGTGTCAAGTCTGCAAATGAATTCCAGTGTTGCTCTCTCAGGCTGGGTCTGAATAGAGCCTGGGAGTGGCTGGCTCACTACAAAAAGTCATTTTCCCTCTCGCGATATTCACACCTTCTCCTCAACTGTTGGGAGTGGGCCACATCTACTCTGATCGAACTGGCCTAGTTACCACTGGTCCTCCACTTTCTAAGGTAACTCCCATCTTTTCAGGGGTTATATATTTATACCTGCCTACTGGAATTTCCACTCTATGCATCTGAAGAACTGGGCTGTAGCCCATGAAAGCTTACGGCCGAATAAATGTGTTAGTCTTTAAGGTGCCACAGGACTCTTGGTGGTTTTTGCAGGTTGGCAAATGAGATCAGCATTGTTGGGGGCGCAGCGGCAGTGCAGGGAGACTCAGTGATTAGCTGCCCCTAGCAGAGGGCTCTGGTAATTGCTAAGGCAAAGGAATCTGTGTCAGGCTTTGTCCTCAGGATACTGGAGCCCTGGAGCCCACGGGGCTTACTGGGGCAGCTGCTGCTACTTCCATTGTGATCTGGGAGGCTGTGCTGAGGAGCTGCTGCTGCCCAGAGGGGTCTGTGCTGGGATCATCACGGATGCCCCCTCTGTGCCCAGCCAAGGGGGGACTTTCTCCTGGGACTGGACTCAGTGCTCCAGCTCAGCCTGAGACTCTGCTATCACCAGCCCCTGAGCCGGAGACTCCTAGTGAGGAGAAAGAACTTGGAGACAGTGCTGCTCCCGGGGGTCTGCGAGGCTTGGAGCGACTGCCCCTGACACCCCCAGGCTCACACCCCTGTTAGCAGGGGCAGTAGCTATTGGAGAGGAATTGCAGGACAGTAACCAGCTCTTCCATGAGAAGGGAGACAGGAGAGACCTAATGAAGCAGCAGGAGCAATCAATGGGGAGGGAGGTTCCCGGTTCCAGCCCTGCCCAGCTCCATTTCCTGCAGCACCCAGGGGCAGATTGACATTCCTCCGGAGAAGGTCAGGGGCAGAGAGAGGAAAAGCCAGTTCCTGCCTCTTCCTGGTCCCTGCGCTATGGGGGGAAGGTGCTGCCCAGGGAATAGTGTGCGGGTGACACCACCAAGTGACTCCCTTCGCTGTGCTCTTTTCTGGCATTTGGCTCTGTTCCTGGGAGGGTGTAAAAGTGTCTTGTGGGTTTAGTCCCGGTGGGAGGGGTCAGTTCTGTGTTGTAATAACGTCACTGAGGGTTTTCCCAGCATGGTGGAGTCTGGAGTATCTGTCTGCAGGGAAAGAGCCTGCGGGAAATCGGAGTGAGAAATGGACTAACGCTAATTGAGAAATGTCCCCGATCGCCCTTCTCACCCTGACAGGCTGCAGAATAATGATCCCATTGCATCATCCTAAGGCAGGGGCTCTCAGCCGCCTTCTTCCTAAGGCCCCCAACATGCTATAACTCCCCCCCCCCCGGCCCACCTGTGCCACAATGAGGGTTGCCGGCTTTCACTAACTGGACACCATTGCCTCAAATGGCAACTCTCCTGGTCTGGCTAGAGAATTGGCAACCTCAGCCACCACAACTGATTGTCTCATGTAGAAGCTGGGGCTGGCATTAGAGGGCAGAAAGTAGGGCAATAGGGCAGGGCTCCAATCCACGGGCCCCTAGGAAGGTGAGTTGTTCAGGCTTCATAAGAACATAACAATGGCCATACTAGGTCAGAACAAAGGTGTGACGAAGTGGGAGTACTGTGTGTGTGTGCGCCTCGGTTTCCCCTATGCATTTCTTGGGCCTCTATGTGGAGGGGGGGGGGGGGGGAATGTGTGGATGATGCAGAGCAGAGCCACTGCAGGTATTCAAAGGTGAAGCTGTAACCTGACCCCAGGTGGGGGAGGGAGGTCAGCTGAATCTGTTGGAGGGAGGTCAGGTGATACCTGAAGCCCGGGAAACCAGACAAAGGAACTAAGGAGAGCAGGAAGTGGCTAGAGGGAGTGGTCAGTCTGGGTCTGGGTCTAGCTGGGAGAGGGAGAGAAGCCAACTCGCTCTCTGGCCCCAAGATGGATCCAGCTAAAGGCTCACGCTCGCTGTATGGTCTGTGATTAGAAGTCATCGAATAAACCTGGGGGAGAAGCAGGAGCCCAGAATCTGGGTCTCACCTCCTGGCACGCCCCAGAAAGGCCTGACTGAGGGACCCTGTTTGGACTGAGAAGCTGTGAGTTGAATGGTGTTCCTGACATCTCAAATAAACCATCTATTCTGCTGGCTGGCTGAGAGTCACGTTTGACTGTGGATTTGGGGTGCAGAACCCATGGGCTCCCCCAGGACCCCGTCCAGGTGGGCTTGCTGGGGGAAGCACACGGAGGGGCAGAAGGTGCTAAATGCTCCGAGGTCAGACCCAGGAAGGTGGAAGTGGGGACCCCTGAAGCTCCTGGCCTGGGAAACAGGCTGTGTACGGAGAAGGGGCCCTCCACCCCTTCTCCGTACACAGTCCGGAGTCGGAGACACAGACGGAGTCCGGTCTGGCTTCCTAGGGAGTGGTTCCAGACCATCGCCCGGGCGCTCCGTGACAAAACGTCCATCCAGCCCAGTATCCTGTCTGCCGACAGTGGCCAGTGGCAGGTGCCCCGGAGTGAATGAACCTAACAGGTAATGATCAAGTGATCTCTCTCCTGCCATCCATCACCTCCCTCTGACAAACAGAGGCTAGGGACACCATTCCTTACCCATCCTGGCTAATAGCCATTAATGGACTTAACCTCCATGAATTTGTCCAGTTCTCTTTTAAAACCTGTTATAGTGCTAGCCTTCACAACCTCCTCAGGCAAGGAGTTCCACAGGTTACCTGTGTGCTGTGTGAGAACAACTTCCTTCTATTGTTTTTAAACCTGCTGCCCATTCATTTCATTTGGTGGCCCCTAGTTCTTCTATTATGGGAACAAGTAAATAACTTTTCCTTATTCACTTTCTCCACATCACTCATGATTTTATAGACCTCTATCATATCCCCTCTTAGTCTCCTCTTTTCCAAGCTGAAAAGTCCTAGCCTCTTTAATCTCTCCTCATGTGGGACTCATTCCAAACCCGTAATAATTTTAGTTGCCCTTCTCTGAACCTTTTTTAATGCCAGTATATCTTTTTTGCGATGAGGAGACCACATCTGTACACAGTATTCAAGATGTGGCAGCACCATGGATTGATAGAATGGCAATAAGATATTCTCCGTCTTATTCTCTATCCCTTTTTTAATGATTCCTAACATCCCTGTTTGCTTTTTGGACAGTCGCTGCACACTGTGTGGATGTCCTCAGAGAACAATCCACAATGACCCCGAGATCTTTTTCCTGATTAGTTGGAGCTAAATTAGCCCCCATCATATTGTATGGATAGTTTGGGGTTATTTTTCCATTGTGCATTCCTTTACATATATCCACATTACATTTCATATGTCATTTTGTTGCCCAATCACTTAGTTTTGTGAGATCTTTTTGAAGTTCTTCATAGTCTGCTTTGGTCTTAACCGTCTTAAGCAGTTTAGTATCATCTGCAAACTTTACCAACTCACAGGTTACCCCTTTCTCCAGATCATTTATGAATGAGTTGAATAGGATTGGTCTGAGGACTGACCCTTTGGGAACACCACTGGTTACTCCTCTCCATTCTGAAAATGTATCATTTATTCCTGTCTTTTAGCCAGTTCTCAATCCATGAAAGGATCTTCCTCTTATCCCATGACAACTTAGTTTATGTAGTTTATGGGAGGGACCTTTTCAAAGGCTTTCTGGAAATCTAAGTATACTATGTCCACTGGATCCCTCTTTTCCACATGTTTGTTGACCCCTTCAAACAACTCTAATAGATTAGTACGGCATGATTTCCCTTTACAGAAACCATGTTGACTTTTGCCCAACAATTTATGTTCTTCTATGTGTCTGACAATTTTATTCTTTACTATTGTTTCAACTAATTTGCCTGGTATGGACGTTAGACTTACCAGTCTGTAATAGCTGGGATCACCTCTAGAGCCCTTTTTAAATATTGGCATTACATTAGCTATCTTCCAGTCACTGGGTACAGAAGCTGATTTAAAGGACAGATTACAAAGCATAGTTAACAGTTCCGCAATTTCACATTTGAGTTCTTTCAAACTCTTGGGTGAATGCCGTCTGGTCCCGGTGACTTGTTACAGTTCAGTTTATCAATTAGTTCCAAATCTCCACTAGAGACAATTCCTCAGATTTGTCACCTACAAAAAGATGGCTCAGGTTTGGGAATCTCCCTAACGTCCTCAGCTGTGAGGACTGAAGCAAAGAATTCATTTAGTTTTTCCGCAATGACTTAATCGTCTTTAAGTGCTCCTTATGTATCTCCATCATCCAGGGGCCCCACTGGTTGTTTAGCAGGCTTCCTGATTTTGATGTACTTTAAAAAAAATGTATTACCTTTTGAGTTTTTGGCTAGCTTTTCTTCAAAGCCCTTTTTTGCTTTTCTTATTACATACTGTATTTTACATTTAATTTGGCAGTGTTTATGCTCCTTTCTAAATACCTCACTAGGATTTGATTCTGCTTCTTAAAAGATGCCTTTTTATCTCAATTGCTTCTTTTACATAAAGAAAGCAAGGAATACTTGTAGCACCTTAGAGACTAGTTTATTTCAGCATAAGCTTTCGTGAGTTCACTGCGTCGGATGCAGACTAACACGGCTGCTATTCTTGAACCTTCTTTTACATGGTTCCTAAATCACGGTGGCTCTTTTTTTGTTCTTTTACTGTGTTTTTTAATTTGGGGTATACATTGAAGTTGGGCTTCTATTACGGGGTCTTTGAAAAGTGTCCATGCAGCTTTTAATTTCTGTTTAACTAACTCTGTCATTGTTGCACAGTTCTGCTTTCTGAAATTAAATGCCAAATTGTTAGACTGTTGAGGTGCTCTCCCACCACAGGAATGTTAAATTTTATTATATTATGGTCACTGTTTCCAAGTGGTCCTTTTATCGTTACCTCTTGTGTGCTCCACTCAGGACTAAATCGAGAGTTGCCTCTCCCCTTGTGGATTCCTGTACCAGCTGCTTCAAGAAGCAGTCATTTAAAGCAGGGGTCTCCAAACTTTTCAGCCCGAGGGCCGCATTAACTATCAAATAGCAGTTCGGGGGCCGACAACACACTCGAGGTCCAAATAAAAAAGAATCAAAACATGGATGTTGTTTTTAATTATTTATTTAATATTATTTTATTCAGTTATTATTTAATAACACATTGATACACTACACATGAACACCTGTTCACTACACATGAACACAACACTACACATGAACACCTGAACACTACACATGAACACTAGACATCAACCCCCCAACTGACCCACCCAGCCAGGTCTCTCCCCCCAAAACCTCCTTTCCTCCAACCCCCAACTGACCCACCCAGCCAGGTCTCTCCCCCCAAAACCTCCTTTCCTCCAACCCCCCCCCCCAACTGACCCACCCACCCAGGTCTCTCCCCCCAAAACCTCCTTTCCTCCAACCCCCCCCCCAAATGACCCACCCAGCCAGGTCTCTCCCCCCAAAACCTTCTTTCCTCCAACCCCCCCCCCCAAATGACCCACCCAGCCAGGTCTCTCCCCCCAAAACCTCCTTTCCTCCAACCCCCCCCCCAAATGACCCACCCAGCCAGGTCTCTCACCCCAAAACCTCCTTCCCTCCCACCCACCCACCCCCCAACTGACCCGCTCAACCCGGTCTCTCCCCACATACCGGTTCGCCGCCTGGCAGTGGGTGGCTCCTTGTTTCGCCCCCTGTAACTGCGTGGCGGTGCGGCGCGTCCCGGCCCCAGCTCTGAGCTGTTGCTGCCGGCGGCGGCAGCCGAGCACGTGGCGCGTCCCGGCCGGCGGTGGCAGCCGAGCATGCGGCGCGTCCCGTCCCCGCGGCGGCAGCCGAGCACGCGGCGGGTCCCGGCCCCGCGGCGGCAGCCGAGCACGCGGCGGGTCCCGGCCCCGCGGCGGCAGCCGAGCACGCGGCGGGTCCTGGCCCCGCGGCGGCAGCCGAGCACGCGGCGCGTCCCGGCCCCGCGGCGGCAGCCGAGCACGCGGCGCGTCCCGGCCCCGCGGCTGGCGGCCCGCGCGGGGCTTCCAGGCCCCAGCGCGGAGCCGTCCCAGCGAAAAGCTCACAAGAGCCAACAATTCCCTAAAGAGCCAAAAAGATCTCCACGGGCTGGATGAGAGGGCCTCGCGGGCCGCATCCGGCCCGCGGGCCGTAGTTTGGAGACCCCTGATTTAAAGTATCGAGAAATTTTGTCTCTGCATTCCGTCCTGAGGTGACATGTACCCAATCAATATGGGGATAATTGAAATCCCCCACTATTGTTGAGTTCTTGATTTTGATAGCTTCTCTAATCTCCCTTAGCATTTCATCGTCACTATCGCTATCCTGGTCAGGTGGTTGATAATAGATCCTGTGGCAAATTACGGACATTATTATGGTGGGTCCCGCGCTTTCCCTTCTTGTGAGCGGTTCAGGGCACCATTTCCTGCCCCTGAACAGGGTATTAACTCTTCCACTAGTATCCTAGGGGAGGGGAATGGAGAGGGAGGGACCTGGGTGCACCCTCTACTCCGGGTCCCAGCCCAGGGGTCCTGAGCATAGCGGTAATCCACCTGAATTAGCTATTCCTTCCCCTGGGCTACATCCCTCTCCTACCCTTCAGCTTGTGGGGCTTCCTGCCCTCTCGCCACACAAGCCAGGGTCTCATTACCTAGAGTCTGGGTCTTCTTGGTTCCAAACTGCTCCAACTCCTCCAGACTGCTCCAACTCCTCCAAACTGCTCTCTGCTCCAACTCCTTTCCTCCTCCCCTGTCTGCTTGATGCAGGGGGTTTTATTAGGTTCTTAACAGGGCCTTAATTGATTGTAGGTGTTCCAATCAACCTGCCGCCAACTTCCCTGGTCCACAGGGAGCCACGCCTTAATTAGCTCTGAATTTACAAATCTCGCCTCAAGCACTCTACTGCAGCTCCCTGACCCTCCTCTATCACAATCCCTATTGTTATATTCTTATCGGAGCGTGGAATTACTATCCATAGAGATTCTATGGAACATATGGATTAATTTAAGAGTTTTGTTTCATTTGATTCTGTTTTCTTTCACATATAGTGCCACTCGCCCCCACTCCTCCCCACCTCCAAATGATCTGTTCTGTCCTGCCGGTATATTTTGTAGCCCGGAATGATTGTGTCCCATTGATTGTCCTCACTCTACCAGGTTTCTGTGATGCCTATTATGTCAATATTCTCCTTTAACACAAGGCACTCTAGTTTACCCATTTTATTATTTAGACTTCTAGCATTTGTGTACAAGCACTTGAAAAACTTGTCACTGTTTATTTGTCTGCCCTGTCTGATTCTTTTCTGTGTCAATGTTTCTCGTCTGATCTGGCCCCTACTTTATCCTCTTCTATCCTCTCCTCCTGACTAAAAATCTCTGTCAATAGACTGTCCTCTAAGAGAAGTTTCTGTACGATCCACTTGCTCCTCTGCAGGAATCGGCTTTCCTCCATTTCTTAGTTTAAAAACTGCTCCACAACCTCTTTAACGTTAAGTGCCAGCAGTCTGGTTCCACTTTGGTTTAGGTGGAGCCCATCCTTCCTGTATAGGCTCCCCTATCCCAAACATTTCCCCTGTCTATCAAAGCTTGCCTTAGCACAAGAAAATAATGCCACACAGTGGTAACAAGACTTTATTTAGTACTGGGAAAGGGCTAGGCTAGGATACAGAAGTGGTGGATTCACAAAACTTTAACTCAGGAAATGGTCCACTCTCACAAACTATTACACCCAGGAGGTAATGTTGACGTTCCCTCTACCGTCTCTTGCAGGGACAGCGATGGATGGCTGCTGCTGTCTTGACATCGGATGTCAGGGGCAGACTTGGATGATGGACACAGGAATGGGTGAGTAGACCTAACTAAAAACCCTCCCTATCCCTATTTTCATCTTCTCTGCCTGGATGTTAGACACTACCTACGCGGATTCAATCTGTGCATGCGAGTGTGCTTCCCAACCCAAAAGAATAAGGCAAAAGGTCACCATCTTTTTTCCCCAAGTCCAAGATGGCCACCTTACAGATAACCCACAACATACATGCCTTTATTAAAATTTGGCGGGGACAACCTTTTGGGGGGGCATTTTACACACCTGGGGACTGGATTTGACCAACTGGGGGGTGTTCCGGGGCAGGGTGACCCATAGAGAAGGGGGTTTATATCCCCTCTGAGAACTTCCCGCTGTGTCCTCTATCAATTGAAGTGGCTATGAGCCCTGTAGGACCACCCAAAGAGGGGATTTGAACAAACAAGGGGAGTGCCGTACTGGAGTGACCTGCTCACAACAGGATCCTGTGGTCCCTCTAAGAAGTCCCCACACCACCCTCTACCAATTGGCGAGGGTTTCACTTCCACCTTAGGCCATTTCAGATGGGAAACGTGTACCAGTCAGAATAGGTATAGCCTGAAGGTCTAGGTCATGATTTCTGCAAAAGACGTCCTTGGAACGAGACGGCCTCTTCCACGCAGTGTTGTGTTGGGACTTCCTGGGCGATGCTGCCAGCCACACAAACACGGAGCTCCGGAGATTGGCGTCTTCTGGCACAGAGCTTCGGGCACTACCTATTCTGATCATTACTTTTCCCTCTGGGATGACCTAAGGGGTCGTGTGTGAAACCCTGACCCACCAGTAGAGGACGGTGGGGGGATTTCATGGAGGGGTGATGGGCCCCTCTTGCAGGCAGGTCACCGCACCACGGTACTTACCCTGTCTGGTGAAATCCCCTCTCTGGTTGGTCGTAAGGGGATGAGGACCACCTCAAATGGGAAGAGTTCTCGGAGGGGTCACATGACCCACTTCAGTATGGGTCACTCTGCTCCCGAACTTCCCTCTTTGCTCAAATCTCTTCCCAAGGCAGATCTTTGGAGATAAAACACACCCAGATTGGTAGAGGAGTGGGAGGAACTCTTAGCGGGGTCGCAGGCCACTCCTCACTTCTACTCATGTTTGCATCTCCAAAAGTCTTATGTCGTGGGGTGGGTCTTATGGTGACAGATGAGTGCGGCCTTCAAGGTGAAGGGGCGAGGTCCCACGGCTGAAACTAAATAACTGCCCTTAGCCTCAGGGGGGTTTCTAGGGTTACCATATCTCAGAAGTAAAAAAAGAGGACATGGGGTGGGTACCCTTGCCCCGCCCCCACCCCCCATCCACTCCCTCCCACTTCCCACCCCCCTCAGAACTCGCAATCCCCTCTTGCCCCCCTGACTGCTCCCTCCTGCCCGCCCCAGGAGCCCGACCCCTATCTAAGCCTTGTCCCGAGTGCCCCCTCCTGAGACCCCCCCACTTTAACCACCCCCTAGGAACCTACCCCCAACAGACCTCTGATTGCCCTGATCCTTATCCCCCCCGCCTGACAGAGCCCCCGATCCATCCAACCCACCCCACTCCCTGTCCCTTTACTGCTCCCTCCAGAAACCCCCTCAACCCCTTCTGCCTCTTCCACCCCCCCCCCGCCCCCGCCTCACGAGTGTGTGGGGCTCCACGTGGATCCCAACATGCTGCCGCACTGCCAGAGGAGATGGATCTAGAGCTGCTGCAGGCCAGCAATTGGAGAACGCAGCAGAGCAGGGGAGGGGGCCTGGGCAGCAGCGATCTGAGAATGGGAGGACCGGGGGAGGGGAGCGGGGCAGCTGGACAGTGATGGGAAGCTGCGGGGGAGAGGTGGGCAGTGGCTGCAGAGCTCCAGGCCAGCAGTTGAATTTAGCCAGCAGCCCTGTCAGAGGCCGCGCTCTGCAGGGGGGAATCCCCGACATTTGTAGCTACTTATAAATTCCGCCCGGACGTTATTTTTAACCGGAAAAGCCGGACATGTCCGGGAGAATCCGGACGAATGGAAACCCTGGGTTTGGCCTTATGGCCAGAGTCAAAATGGCTGCCCTCCCAGTCAGGGCTGTGTGGCCAACAACCAGAGTCCGTGCGGCCGCTCGCTCCGTCGGGGCTGTGTGGCCCAACGACCAGAGTCCGTGCGGCCGCTCGCTCCGTCGGGGCTGTGTGGCCCAACGACCAGAGTCCGTGCGGCCGCTCGCTCCGTCGGGGCTGTGTGGCCCAACGACCAGAGTCCGTGCGGCCGCTCGCTCCGTCGGGGCTGTGTGGCCCAACGACCAGAGTCCGTGCGGCCGCTCGCTCCGTCGGGGCTGTGGCTCAACGCTCACAGTCCGTACATCTATCCTGTCTCTCATGGCTGTGTGGCCCGATAAGTAGAGGAAATATGGCTGCTCTCTCCCTCAGTGGTGTGTAGCCAACGGCCAGAGTCAATAGAGCTGCCCTTCAGTGGAGGGGTGTTTGGCTGAGAGTTCAGAGACAAGATGGTTGCCCATCCTTTTGGGGCTGTGCTGTCTACAATGACATTGGGGAGGTGGGTTGCCACCCAAAGATGGCTAGTGGCCAGGGCAGGGGGACCGTGGCCAGTCCTAGCCCAGGGCCTTGTCCATGGCCAATGTGTTTGCCACTGAGTCAGTGGGGATCCAACGAGAACATGCTGACGTCACTCAGCATGACAATGGCTAGCTCACCAGGCTACTTCCTACGAGATGTCTCAAGGCCATGGACTGGGGGTCTCTGGGCTCCCGGCGTGAGAACCTCCCAGAGACTCCGATATCCCTTGCTCGTCTGCAGGACCCGGGGATGCGGCTGGGTCTTGGCGCCTCAGGGCTCTGCAGTCAGGGGCTCCAGCTGCTTCTGGCTGGAGCCTACAATGCGCATCCTCTATATTCGGCCATCTGCCTAGATGGAGCTGAGCTGCTCCCTGTCACATTGGTGCTCCAGTTGTAGCATGTCCAGCAGGGCTGGGGAGGGGCTTGGCTTCCTCCATCAAACTGTGGGGTTCTGGGTGGCTGGTAAACCCCATCACATACTGCTCTGCCTCTTCTGTCTCCTCCTTCCTAGGCAACAGCTGCTTTGCCGTCTCCCAAGAGATGTGGTCAGTGGTTCAATTGGCTCCTATAGCTCTAGATGTCTGTAAGGGGGAGAAAGGGCAGGAACTCAAATTAGAAGAACAAAACCTTCAAGCAGGGTTCTGCACTGTCACAGTGTGTGGGAATGGGGCAGAAGTGGGGCAATGATGCACTCATGAACGGAGTAGGGCTGGGGGGAGGGCGTGCTGCAACCACTAAAGCCCCTGCATGCTGCGTTCCGGCCGGACTGGGGTGGGGGTGAGGTGCCTCCGAGCGCGGCCATTCCCCTCCCCCACAGACACGTCGCCACAATAAGCACCGTACCGGGAACCTCTGTCCGGGTTCCACTCTAGCCCCTAGGCTCCGCTCCCCACAGCTTCCATTGGTCAGGAATCGTTAATTTGGCCCTGGCCTGTTCCAATCCTTCTGTTCAAACTCCTGACTCTGGCTCCAACCCTTGGCTCCCCTCAACTCGACCTTCACCTCTCTGACCACTAGGCCCCACCACCATGCTCAAAACACTGGACCCAACCATCCCTGCTTTGGTTTCTGACACCAGCGATATGGAGGAGTTGTTCACCTCACTGCTTTCCAGGTGTATGGCCCTGCATTTGTCAGCACTGGTTTCCATCTGCCATTGTGCTACCTAGTCACATGGCTTTATTAGATCCCTTTGAACTTCTTCAAAGTCTTCTCTAGGCCGACTGATTTGCATCATTTTGTTTCATCTGCCAATATCCATCTCATTGTTCAGCCTCTGTTCCAAACATAAGAACATCAAAAAGGCCATATTGGGTCAGACCACAGGTCCACCTAGCCCAGTCTCCTGTCTTCTGACAGTGGCCAGTGCCAAGTGCCCCAGAGGCAATGAACAGACAGGCCAGTGATCAGTCCCCTGTCACCCATTCCCAGCTTCTGGCAAACAGAGACTGGGGACACCAAAAGTTGATAAGCATCTGTTGTACGTACCATAGCGGGACAAAGGTCTTCTGTGTCGGTCCCAGTTCCCTAGTCGAATGCAAGACACGACACAAGATTGCCAAGCTTCTGCAAGGATTTGTGATATTTGTTGAGAATGTGCCACGTGGTTATGTCAGTTTTCAAAGGCACTTCCTGGAAAGCTGAAACAAAGAGGAAACGGGTTGAAACCCCCATGGTGCTGATGTGACTAGTGCCCAGGAAACCTCCTCTTCAGACGGCCATTGCCACATGCTGCTAACTACCCGAGATTCCAGGGGACACAACAACAGCAACTCAGCTACTCCCAAAATAGTCCTGGACAGAGAGGAGACCCCATTGTCACATAACTTCCCTCTCTGTCGGCACACGCCTGTACACACACCCGCACACACAGAGCTTTGGGGGCTGTAACGGGGCCGACACTCACCCCTGCGGCGTCTCCTGCTGGTTGTCTGGGGAATCAGCTCCTTCAGCGTCCAGAGCGCCCTCCGCAGGTTGATGCCCCGCTCCTTTGCTGGCACCGTGTCCCTCCCGGACCCCGGTGCCCTCCAGCTGTGGGTGCTGCACCCCTGCAGTACCCCCTTTGGTGTGAGGGTCTCCCCTCCCCCAGGGGAACCCTCTACCCCCTATTCCCACCTCGCCTCAGAGTGTGCCACTGTCAGTCACCACTTGCCCCCGCTCACTGGGGCGGACTGCAGTATCATGGCTTCTCATCACAGGCAAGGAGGGTTGGCCTGCTGCTGCTATCTCCAGCCCTAGGCTGCCCCCTGCAACCCTGGTAGCTCTGGGTCGGACCTTGTATCAGGCCCGGAGGCCTGGGGCTCGTGGCTAGAGCCCACCCAGCTCCTTCTGCCCTGCCCCAGCTCTGCCCTAACCCAGGTACCTGGCTCAGCTCCTGCAGCTAGGCCTGTCTCCCTCTGAATACAGAGGAGACTCTTTTTCCTGCTAGATGCAGAGGAAGACTGTCTTCTGCCTCTCTGCCTCCCAGCCCTTATATCCTGGCTGGGAGTGTTTGGGGCGTGGCCGCCCAGCTGGGCCTCATGCCCAATCAGGCCTGAAAAGCCTGCTGGCTCCCAGCTTCAAACCCCCTTCCTGGGCTTTCAAACCCCTTTTGGGGCTTTTCCAAGCCCCTTCTGGTAGGGGCCGGGTGGTCACCCCGCCACAGGGGCACTTGTTCTTTGGGTGGATCAGCAAAGTGACAGAGGCAGCGGCATTAAACCATCAAACATTTAGGCCGAGATCCACAAAGGGATTTAGGCTCCTAACGTCGACTGAAATCCTTTGTGGCCCTGACCTTCCTTCCTTAAGAGGTCACAGGGAAAAGTGTTTCCCATGTGCACTCATGGGATTTCCGATGAGCTGATAACCAATGTCAGAGTGAAGTTCCCTGGCCTGCAGGGAGGGCAGGTGATGAATCTTTCGCTACAGAGGGTAATCCTCCTCCTCCTTAAATAACAACAGCCCTTTTCAATTCTGTCAGGGCTTCCTTTAGAGACTTTCTGACCTTTCTGAAGACAGTCTCCCCACACAGCTCTAAGGCTACGTCTGTACTAGGAGCTAGGGATGGAATTCCCCTGCTCCCGTGCACATATTGTGGTACCTCGATGAAAGCTCGCATGACCATCCTCCTTCCTTAAACGCTGTCCTTAGAGAGGGACACATTCAAACCTGTGTTCAGGCCCTGGGCTGCACCCCTGTACTTCCCACAAAGGCACAAACACACCGTGGTATTTCCTTGTCATACAGGTGGGAGATGCTATCTTCATTCACTGTTTCCGACAACAAATCCCTGTAATGACGGATTGTATTTCCTAGATGTACAATGAATACAATTAGAATTCTGGTGCTGTCAGAGGGAACAGAGAAGCCATCTAGAAAAGGGCTGTGAAGGAAGCATTTAAAAATTTTGCTCTGCTTACCAATAAATAGGGCTGCAGAAGGTCTTATTGTTGTCTGTGAGCTCTCCAGGTACTCTAGAGTTTGGAACAGGAATCTGGGAATGTGGCCCTTGTTGTTCACCATCTAGGAAGAAAGAAGGAAGAAATGCCCAATATACAAATTACCTGTTCTTCCCACAACGAATAGTCCAGGAAAGCCAAAGCCGATGGCTAGGGCATGGCCACAGCCAATAAGAACCCACACACCGTAGCAGCCCCTCTCTGACATTACTACTGTGTTCTCCAGAACCTCAGCTTTCATTTTAAAAGACAAAAGTTTGGAGGTCTGACAGTTGTGGAGAAAAATTTCAACAATGTGAATGGATTGTAACTCGTGGAGAAATGAACTAGCAGAGAGCCTGGAATAGAGTCCTGTGACCTGACCGACATGGATGGGTCCTCAGGGCGTGGGGTTAAAAAGGTCTCCCTCGAGTCACCATTCGCCACTCTCAAGGCCCAAAGAATTCACCTACCAAGCACTTCCAGACACACTCCTGGAGCTGTGAGGAGCCATCCCAGGCCATTCTGCGGAACAGCCTCTTCAAATGAGCCCACCCGAGAAACACCGCGCAGCGGAAGAGCGTCAGTTTACATCTCTGCAAGAGAAGGGGAGAAGAGAGGGATCTCGCTGAGAGAGGGATAGTCCAGGGGACATCGAACCTTTCCCGTCCCTCGTTCTCCTTCTTTTCCTGCTGATGGGGATTCCTGTAATTTGTTCTACTCAGGACTGTGCTCAAGAGAGGAAACTGAGACTTGGCTGAAGAGAGCCAGAGCCATCTTGTCCTTTGGAGGGTTTGGGGCGGTTGACCAGGGCCCCGTATTTGGGGGGCCCTACGCTTCAGGGGGACACAGAACCTGGGCTGTGCCTGCGCCAGTAGCAGTACTCATGGCCCCGTTACGTTATGCCCCACCTCACCGGCTCACAGCATCACTCGGGAGAGGAGGGGAGACTGCATGAGAGCGCGAGTCAGCTTTTGGGATCCCAAAGTGTCTGACCAAAGGAGCCCCCAGATCAGGCTTCCCTCCACATTCCAGTTGGCCCAACAAAAGAGGGAAACATCCGGTGAGTGTTGGGAAGCTGGGACCTGGAGAAGTTCACTCAGGAGCTCCAGGGAAGAAGGCCGGGCAGCTGCACCCACTTTCCAGAAGGCTCTTGGCATATCGCAGCTCCCTGAAGCGAAGGGGCACTTACAGATCTAGGCTCCCTTTTCTTTTGCTGCCTCTTGTTGTGAACCTCTGGATGCAGCAGCCCAAAGGCCTGAGGCCCGTCTTTGCAATAGAGAGTCAGGACTCTTTCCCAGAAGGCGGCTTGTCTTCCAAATTGTGCTGTGTGCTGCGAGAATGGAGGACGCCCTAGGCTCCAGCAGGGAGTGAAGCAGGGAGAAGACTCTGCTTGGCCAAGGGGCTTTGGCCATTAATGGCGCGGGAGCCCCAGGGGATTGTGGCTCTTTGCTCTTAAGGAAATAATGAGTGTGGCTCTTACCAGTGTCACACTCTCCTCCTGGTCTTCCAGATGCAGCAGCAGCGGGAGCAGACAGCGGATGATTTCCTGCTCCACGATGGGTTTCTCTGGGACCTTCACCCTGCTCTCCATGTTGCCAAGCAGTAAAATGGCAGCGGAGCGCACACTGTCCCTCTCCTGGCAATGACACACAGGGAGTGGGGAAGCCCGGTTAAAGCCAGGCAGTATCAGAGCAGAACGCGACAGAGTGACACTCAGCACACGGCTCTGGTTCCCCCTGTGTTAACGGACTTGGCTCGCGGGAGCTGTGAGGTCACCAGGCCAACGCCATAGACATCTTGTGCAGAACAGGGCCTGAGACACTGTGCAGGGTAGTGAAGCCCCAGGGTGTCCTAGAGGCAACTTCTGTCTGGAGAGCACCGAATCCTAGAATCGGGGAAGATTAGGGGAGAGGGAGGGAAGCTGCTGGAAACTGGTCTGGGGAAGGGGAGAAGCAGCTGCTGGAGCCTTGCAGGGATGTGCTGCTACAAAACACAGCATTTCTTTTGCTCTTCAGTGCCCCTGAGAGCCGGGCCATTCCCGACCCACCTCTTTCCCCATGAGAATGTCCACCTCTGTGGGGCCTGTGTTCTCCAGACAACTGGTAATCTGCCCAGGGCCAGGCCCCCCTCTCCCTAGGCCAGGGTGCAGCAGGGGCTGGAAGCATGGTGCTGAGGTTTGCTGAGAAGAGCTCTGACAGGGAGGTGGCTGAGCAGGAGATTCCCCACCCATGGTGGGAGCTCTCCTTGGAGGCTCCATGGCAGGCCTGAGGGGCAGGAGGCCAGGGGATGGGAAGAGAGAGACCTGGGCATCAGAGACAGGCGGAGGGGGGAATGGATTCTCCTGCAATTCCCAGCCTTAGGTCATCAATGAAGGGGCGAAGGTTGACTGAAAGATCCTGGGCAATGGAGCCAAGCCCCTCCCCGTCGAGGAGGCAGACGATGTCTGCAGCTTTCTGCATGGCCTCCATGACGCTCCCTCCATCCCGGTCACAAAACCTGGCCACGATTGCTGGCAGCTGGGCCCGTAACAACTGCACCTGCAGGAATGAAGGAGGCAGCTCATTGCGATCCTGGGTGATGGCCTGGAGCATGTGCTGGACCACTCCCACCGACGAGAAACCACGGCTGGCACAGCCCCCAAGGGGGCAGAAAGTCATTCTCCTGTCACCCTGGGTCAGCTGCTCACTGTAACCTTCGTCTTTGCTCACCCTGCCTCCCCCAGTGCATCACATCTGTCATCAGGGGTCAGCTCACGGGAGCAGCTTGATTTGCTCCGTAAAGCACCTCCAACATTGGAGTGCTGTGTGTTAAACAACAGGGCTTGTGTGGGGAGCTCGCTCTGATTTCTGAGCTACTTGAGGGACATTGGCTTGGGCAATCCACGCCTCTCACCTTTACTGGCTGGAGCACAACACTGGCAAGGCATCGCTGATTGAGCCTTCGAACGACGGTATTTCTGTCGTGGGTCCATTCCGTGAGCTGCCCCTGGAGCTCTGATTTTTTCAGCACCGTGTCAATGGAAGGACTCTGAAGAAACTGGAAAGAGCCAAATCAATATCAGGTTGAGGAGGAGAGGACTTACTGTGTGCCGTGTTCCCTGGACAGTCCTCTTTCCCAATGGCCACTTACTCCCATGCAAAGTCCCTGGTGTGAGGGGAGCCAGATGCTGCTGTTTCAGTTGGGTCGTTCTCAAAAGTTAGACTGATGCACAAGTCACAAATAAACCCCAGGGAAAGGGGAATCTCCAGGCCTCACTGAGAGCCATGTAGAGACCCCTGGGTAGAAGAAAAGCAGAACCCCAGGAAACGGTGAGGAGAGAAGCATGGCCTTGGGGTGCTGGAGTAACATCCCCTCTTGTCCCATAATCCCATCTAGGCACATCCAGCCAAGAGCAATCTCACCCTGTCTCTCCCTCCTTCTTTGCCATGCCCCACAACCATCCATGTGCGGAGAGGAGCTCACTGGCTGTAAAGCTGCTGACAATGTGCCCCAGAGCTTACTGGCCTGAGCTGCTCTCGAGAAGCCCACTTGTGCCTGTCAACTAATGACTCCCACCTCAGTGCAGAAAGCCATGGCGATAGTTCTCTGCTCCTCCTCCTTCTGGCTCCGGAGGATGCTGATCACCTCTCTGAAAACCGCAGGGAGCTGAGGGTTCTCAAACTCGATCATGGCTCTGGAACATGGAAGAGGAAGTCCCTTGTGATTCTCAAGGGGGAGAGAGAGTGCCTCTCTCCTTGCTGGGCTGAGATGGCAGCCTGGAACAGAGGAATATTTCACGCGGAAATCCCATTCCCAAGAGAAACCCACTGAAGAGGAAACTTTGGGCTCCTACCTTGCAATCAGGCCAACACCCTGCGAGTAGCGATAGCGGGAGGCGATCATGTCCCAGCCCTGCTGAAACTGGATGCCAGCAAATTCTTTCCAGTAGCCGGGCATGGAAAAAAGGGTCTTTACAGCCTCCACTGACGTGCTAAAGACAAAAAAATACCAGGGTCAGGCAATGAGATCAGCCCCAAACATGGCAAATCTGAACAAGCCTGGGACACACAGCATGGTCAGCAGTAGCTAGCCTCCCCGAGGATAGATCCAGTGTGATATCATGGTGCTTCCCTGGCAATGGGCCCTGTCTACACTACAGTTTCATTGAGTTTCGAACCAGTTAGTGACACTGGAGCTTCTTAAGATGGGTGTCACCACTCACTATGGCTGAATACTTGATTCTTTACTGGGACAGGTGGCTGTCACGGAGTGCCCGGGCGATGGTCTGGAACTTGCTCCCTATGAAGCCAGATAGGATTCCGGGGGAAGTGTCCCCTCTACGTACACAGCCTGTTTCCAAGGCCAGGAGCTTCACAGGTACCCACTTCAACCTTCCTGGGTCTGACCTCGGAGCATTCAGCACCTTCTGCCCCTCCGTGCGCTTCCCCCAGCAAGCCCGCCCAGGCGGGGTCCTGAGGGAGCCCATGGGTTCTGCACCCCAACTCCACAGTCAAATGTGACTCTCAGACAGCCAGTAAAACAGGTTTATTCGATGACAGGAACATAATCTAGGTCAGGGGTCTCAAACTCAAATGACCACGAGGGCCGCATGAGGACTAGTGCACTGGCTCGAGGGCCGCACCACTGACACACACACACACACACCCTCGCTGCCCCGGCTGTGCCCCCACTCCACCCCTTCCATGAGGACTAGTGCACTGGCCCGAGGGCCGCACCACTGACACACACCCCGCCCTTGCTGCCCCGGCTCCGCCCCCACTCCACCCCTTCCATGAGGACTAGTGCACTGGCCCGAGGGCCGCACCACTGACACACACCCCGCCCTTGCTGCCCCGGCTCCGCCCCCACTCCACCCCTTCCAAGAGGTCCCACCCCTGCCCCACCTCCTCCTCTGAGCACGCAGCTCCCCATTCCCTCCTGGAAAGCACTAGGCACCACCAACAGCTGTTTGGCAAACAAAGCAAGAGCAATCTAGGAAGTCCAGAGCTAGAAACACACGCGGCCCAGCCAGGCAGCAGAGAAGCCTCCACTTCTGGCCCCTCCGTCCTGCAAACTGCTATGGGGGGACCAGGGGGGGGGGGGGCGCCAGGAAGCTTGGCGGGCCGCAGGGAAGGGCTTTGCGGGCCGCATGTGGCCCCCGGGCCGCATATTTGAGACCCCTGATCTAGGTAGAGCGAACGCGACCCCTCCGCTGGGTCCATTTTGGGGGCACAGGGAGGCCAGACCCTGTCTGGGCCTGCCTCCCTTCTCCCCGGCCGGCTTCAGACTTCAAACTGAAACTCACTCTCTCCAGCCCCTCCTCCCGCCTGGCTCAGCCAGGTCAGGTGACCTCCCTCCCCCACCTGGAGTCAGATTACAGCTTCAAGTATGGACACCTGCAGAGAGGGAGGAGGGCATCGGCTACTTCCTTACAACTGTCTCTCTGCTTTGCAACACCATCAGCCCCTATTCCTTCACATAGACACTTTAGAAATGCATAGGGGACACTGAGGCACACACACAGTATTCCTACTCCGTCACAGTGGCACATGTGGATGGATGCACAAACGTGACTGCTGCCCGACTGTGTGGTGAAAGCAGCTGACCTGCGGACAGACTCAGACGAGCGAGTGTCACTCACATGAACACACGGCCCTCAACCCTTTTCCCTCAAGAGAGACCTACACCGAACTGACCTGGGCTAACTAGAGTACTCCACCAAATGATGGCCATGAACAGACCACATGTGTGTAACAGAACAAATCTGTTCTTCCTTTTCCTTTCAGTCATTACCGTAGGGGGCTGAGGCAGCTGGATCCCTCCTGGGCGCTGGATGTCTCGCTGGCCATGTAGGTCCCTGGCAAGCGCAGATCCATCACATACTGCACTTGCCTGACGCAGAGGATGAACATCTGGGGATACATTTCCAGGATGGCTTCTCGGTATCCCCACAAGAATAGGACCTCGTAAATGATCTTCATTGCCTGCAGGGGGGAAAGAATTTCCCTCAACTATCCCAATCTGCCACCTGCCCCCATTGCCATTCGCTATTGTCCTTTTGTCATGTCTCATTTCCTCTCCAGCATATTACAAAAGAGGATTGGCTCCTGAGAGGGGAGGAGACATTGGGAGGCTCCTGAACCTTCACCCATTCCTGGAACGGAAGCAGGAAGGAGCCCTATGGAAAGACCAGAAGTTTGGATGAGTTATTCCCTGTTCTTTCTCTTAATGGTGTAGACCCTCTTCTTTGCCTTTTCAGCTGTGACTGGACGGCCTGAAACCATCCTGAGGAGATCTGTTCTCATAGGTCTAGTGTTTCTGGCCCAGTCAAAAGTACTGGACTGCTCAGGATCCCATGTTGGGAAAATTTCTAGTCACAGTTTACAGAGCCAGAAATCAGGATACTTCCAAGAGACAGCCAAAGTGGACCTGCTCACTAACGGGCCATCTAGAGCAGAAGACAACTGAGCCAGAGACCAGCAGATAAACCACTTAAGATCTGTAAAGAAAGCGAGGAATACTTGTAGCACCTTAGAGACTAACTAGTTTATTTCAGCATAAGCTTTCGTGAGCTATAGCTCACTTCGTCAGATGCATAGAATGGAACAGAAGTAAAATGCATTTATACACACAGAAAGGAAAAGAAAAGAAAAAAAATAAAAATTGTACATTAGCATACCAATTCTAAGAGGGCTGTTAAATGTAGATGGTCCATTATCACTAGGAGAAAAATACACCTTTTGAAATGGAGATCTGTTGTCAGTAACTCAGGAAATGCAATTAATTACTGTAATGAGAGAACCAATCTGAACTTCTGTTAAGTCCCTGGTTAATAGTGTCCAATTTGAAAATTAATTCCAGTTCCTCAGTTTCTCGTTGGAGTTTGTTTTGGAAGTTTTTCTGTTTCAAAACTGAAACCATCAAATCTTTAATGGAATGGCCAGGAAGATTGAAGTGTTCTCCTACTGGTTTTTGAATGTTATGATTCCTGATGTCAAATTTGTGTCCATTTATTCTTTTGCGTAGAGACTGGCCGGTTTGGCCAATGTTCATAGCAGAGGGGCATTTCTGGCACATAATGGCATATATCACATTGATCAATGTGTAAGTGAATGAGCCTCTGATGGTGTGGCTGATGTGATTAGGTCCTATGATGGTGTCAGTTGAATGGATATGTGGACAGAGTTGGCATCGGGCTTTGTTACAAGGATAGGTACCTGGGTTAGTGTTTTTGTTGTGTGGTGTGCGGTTGCTGGTGAGTATTTGTTTCAGGTTGGGGGGCTGTTTGTAAGCGAGATCTGTAACTTTTACTTGGGGGAAACTTTCTTTACACCTCTTTGGTTTGATTGGGGGTGGCTAGGAGACACTACGGCCTGGTCTACACTACAGAGCTAGGTCAATGCAAGGCCACGCACCCTACATCACACTAACTGTGGAATTTCCTTCTCATCAGCAGAACTGCCCCTCGGTGCCAAATTAATAACTCCACCTCCACGAGGGACAGAGAGTCCAAGTCAATGCAGTTAGTCGATGCAGTGTCAGTGTAGAGACAGCATCGCTTACATCAACTGGCTTTCAGGAGCCTTCCCACAATGCCCCACCCTGACAGTGCAATCAAGACGAGCCCTTCTGGTGAGGACATGCCCTGCCAGCACAAGCAGCGATGTGCAGATACACAAGAAATGGAATTGCTCTGGTGGCTGTATGCCGAGGTAAATTAGGTCAGCTGAATTGTGTAGTGGAGCCATGGCCTGAAGCTAAGAAGGGATGAAGCTCTCTGAAGCTCTCTGAAGCGCTCTCTCGCTCTCGCTCACACACACACACCATCCTCCCTGCCACACATCTCAAATCTCACTTACAGCCACAGAAACATTGCCACTCTTCTCCTCCCGGCGTCTCTGCTGGAGCTTGTCCAGCAGCTGTTGCAGCACCTCCCTGGTGAGCTGTGGTTCTTCTCCCAGCGCCTTCCACAGCTCAATAGCACATCTGCAAATCCAGAAACACACGTCAGACCTTCCCTGCTTGGCCACCTCTTGTCCTCCCCAGAGAGAAGCTTGGAATGGAGGCAGGAAAGGAGTCTCTCCATGGAGACACAGATTGGTGCAGGGAGGCTGAGGCAGGGCAAGTCCCTTTAGAGAATGTTGTATTTATTCCTTTCCCCTAATGGGTTATTGTTCCCAAAGCTAGCACCACTATTTCCAAAACAGTGACCATGTACTGACAACAGAGTGACCCCCAAACTGTGACCACCAGTCTGTGCAAAATTCTGCTCTGTTATGCTAGGGTCCGTCCAGAGGAACTTGCCTAACCTCATTGGAGTTACTGGGGCTATTTTGGGGTGTAACTGAGACCCAGCGTTTGGCCAAGTGTCTCTTAGCAGCTCAGTCCTACTGCAGTCTGGTGGAGGAGGAGTCATTTACGCTCTGGTCATGTGTGGGTGATTTTGTTTTCTTTTTTGCAACAATATGGGCTGGAAATTTCTGTCCTGAGAGATTTTTACCTCTGCTGCACAGTTCCAGAAGGATGAGTGCATTTTTTCACCAATTTCTCAGCCATGGAATAACTGGGGATCTGACTACAGGTAACAATCCTGCACTGGTCTCCACGGGATAGGCAGATGGGCCTCATAGGCCTTTTCCATCCCTGCCTTCTCTCACGCAATAAAGAGTAGCCAGACCTCATGGCCCAGGGATGTTGAGTGAGCCCCAAAGTCATTGATTGGCTCTGTACTGGATCTGAGAGGAAGTGGGGTGACTCCTAGAAATCAGGACAGTGCTGGAATTCTCCAGAAAAGTGTCACGTCTCCCTCCCGGGAAGACCAGGAGGAGGGGTTGGCTCCTCAGTGGCTGGGCCTGGGCATGTCCTCTTAGGAAGCATGGCCAGCTCTCTGCACAACAGGAAACCTCACTCCAACGGTGTGAGTCCCACGGACCCTTCCCGGCCTGCGGCCTGTCAGTAGGAGCAGGAAGAGAAATACTGGACTGAGGTGATCACAGAGCAACTCCCTACCTGCCCGATGACAGCGTGTGGGCCACACAGCTCAGAGCCACGTCCTGAGGGTGGGAGCGAGACAGCAAGACTGTGGCTCTCAGTGCTGCTTCTCTGGCTCTGGGGTCACGCGTGTTGTCTCTCCAGGTTAATATCCTTCTCACGATGTCCCCAACCTGGAAGAATTCCAGACAGTTGAGGGATGGATTTATCCATGAGTGGCTTCCTCCCAGGTAAGCCCTCCTGGCAGCCCTGCAAGCTGCCTCTCACTTCGGTTTCCCATAATCTCAAGAAAGAGGCTTTGACAAGTCCAAGAACCCCAGTGTTCCTGAGGCCTGGTTTAGCACCTTAAAGCTCAGAAACACTGATCTAATTCATGGGGGGGCGGGGGCAGGGGCACTCAGATCCTGGGGGGAAGGGAGAGGGCAACAGAATCAAAGCTTGGGAGAGACAGAGAGAAACGTGCAAAGCCAAATTCTTCCTGATACTTCAGCAGGAAAACGAGGCCCTGCAGCATGTCTGAGGAAACCACGTCCTCTCCTGGAGCCTAATGTGGAGGCCCATCGGCAGACTATGTAAGTGCTGCTCTGCCAGGGCTGGGGCTATCGCTAGGCTGACCATCCGTCCCGTTTTGAACGGGACAGTCCCGTTTTCTACATATTTTCTGACCGTCCCGTCTTTTTAATAAAAATATCAAATTTGTCCCGTTTTTCGTAAAAAAAATGGGACGCGGCTTATTTCAGGGACCCACGGCCGGGTCCTGCCTCCTCCCGCAGCCCTTCAGTCCCTTCCCCTCCCTGGCCTGCTCCCCCTCCCCTCCGCCGCAGCAGAGCCCGCATTGGCTGGGCCGCCCCCACGTGTCACGTGCCCGCAGCTGAGCAGCAGCGCGATTGGCTGGGCCGCCCCCATGTGTCGCGCGAGCCGGTTACAGCAGAGCCCGGCGCAACGGCAGAGTGGAGCTGCTGGCCGGGCAGGGGCTGCCTGGTGCCTCGCTCCCCCCACCCCCCGCCCCCCACGTGGAGGAAACGCTGAGCCCAGCGCAGGTGGTGACTGGGGAGGGGGCCGCAGCAGTGGGGCCTGCAGGGGTGGGATGAGCTGGGGGGTCATGGGGGAGGTGGGAGGCTGTGGGGGGTGGGGTTGTGTTTTGAGGCCATTGGGGGTATCTGGGGGGGTATATTGGTTGCTAGTGGGGGGCTATGGGGAGAGGTTGTGTAGGGAAGGCTGTGGGGGTGTAAAGGGCTGGGGGGTTGGTAGTGGGATGGTGTTGGGGGGCCTGGAGGTGGTTATGTGAGGGTTGGGTATTGGTGACTTTATGGATATGGGGGGGGGGCGTTGTAGGGTTATATTTGGGGTCTGAAGGGAGTTATAACCCCGTCCCGTTTTTGCCATCCCAATGTCCTGTTTTTGTCACAAGGAAATATGGTCAGCCTAGCTATCGCGCCCTTTCCGTGTGGCTGGGATGTCCCCAGGGCAGGGCCGGGGACAGAAATTTGGGGGCCCCCTACTCTGATCATTTGGGGCCCCCCCAGCCCAGCTGGCACTTCCCCCCCCAAGCTGACAGCGGCTGGGGGCCCCCCCAGCCCAGCCAGGCCCCCCTCAGCCCAGCCGGTGCTCTCCCCCCAGCTGACAGCGGTTGGCGGCAGCGCAAGCCCGGTAGCAGCGGGAGCCGCCCTTGCGGCCCCCCTCCCCTCCGCGCACACTTTCTCCCCCAGACTGCGCCGCTGCCGCCGGCCGGGCTCACTGCTCCTGCCGGGGCCAGGCGCGCTCGTCCGGAGGAGAGCCGCGCCGCCTCCCCGCCCCTTCCCCGCTCTCCAGGCCCGTCGACAAGGGGGGATGACTACGGGTACAGCTGTGTACCGGGGCCCCCCAAAAGTCCGGGGCCCGGTACAGCTCTACCTGTAGTACCCCCCTGTCACCGTCCCTGCCCCAGGGACGTGCCAGACGCTAGCGGGCAGAGAACACTTTAAAAACCTGATGCCGCGGATACCCGTGGAAGCCAAACGATGAATTGGAAGGGGCGGAGCCAACCCTCAAAGCACCAGCCAGTGTGTCCCAGGAAAAGTTTCCTAGGAGAGGAAATTCCCACCCACCCCCCTCCACGCAGCATCCCCCTGCCCCACGGCGGGAGTCTCTTACTCTCTCCATCTTCTCTCCCTGTAGAGATAGGAGGGCGTTCAGCTCTTCCTCTGCGGCTTGAAATCTCTCCACAGTGGGTGTTATCAGACCCTGCACGGCTGCCATCAGCAGGGCTTGGAGCTGGGCTGAGGAAGGGGGCTCCCCGGGGGTCTGCAATGAAGAGGGACTGAGTATTTCCATTGCTCAGCTGCCCTGCAATAATCTGTCCGTGGGGGCGGCTGGCAGCGCCTAGTGAGCGGGGAGACTCTGGTTCAGTGAAAAGCCTCGACAGGTGCCAAGGTTTCCTCAGTCTTTCCTACGTTCTCTGGCCCCTCTGCCTGAGAAGAGATGGTTGCTTCTCAGGCAGTCCTGGGACCCCACAGGTCCATCCCATTTCTCCCTTGCTAGCCCCCCTCCCAGGAAGCGCGATTTTGCTGAGAAAGCCCCAATGTCCTTTAAAGCCTATTCAAGTTATTCTTGAGTGCAGCCGAGGGGTCACTGGAGAACCTGCCCCATGTCCCGTCCCACCCCGAGTGCCTGAGCAGATTGGCTCAGCAACTCGAGCAGCCCACAGTGCCTGCGAGGAATGAACTGAGAATAGGGCCCTTCCCCCACCCCGCAGCCTGTGGTGCTGCCATAAAACAGGCAGGAATCACTGGCAGAGTAGAAAGTAGCTTAGACTGAAGGAGAAAGTCTGCCTGGCTGAGGAGAATCCCAAACCATGGGCCTCTGGGGCCAGAGCTCACTGGCCACAATGTTACTCCAGAGGGCCTGGCTCCAGGGTCACCTAAACCCAGGGCCTGGGGTGTGGAGGCCTTTGCCCTGGTGTCTCAGGGCACCTCCTGGGTATTACTGCCACCTGCCTGTGTGGCACTGGATTAGCACCGTCTGTCCTGGTTGCCAGCAGCTGAGGACGCAGTGTAGAGCACACCAGAGTAGCACACTTGCATAGAAACTCCAGCCCCCGCTCAGGTCAGGAGCTCCCAGTATTACAGACTTTGGTATGTGCTGCAGGGTGCTCGGTCACTAGTAATAAGAGTCTCGAAGGCCTCTAGAGATGCCTTTGTAACTCAGACAAAGCCCAGATGTTGGCAGGTGGGATCGAACCTGGGACCTCTGGAGCTTAGTATATGAGTCTCTACCACATGAGCTAAAAGCCACCCAGCTGTTAGCTAAGGCTCTAGAGGAGACTCCTTTTAACTCAGTCTGTAAGTGGTCTTGGTGCCACTAAATGGGACAGAGCCCCACACCTAGGAAGTCTGTGGGTTTCCCCTGCAAGTACAGGGCTGGGCCTCATAGGATTTTTAGCAGTGCCCGTGTCCCATGGAAAGGGCATCGGAATCAGGCACTTCTGCGAATCCCACTAAGCACCCCTGTACTTCACTAGGTGCCTAAACCCCTTGGTCAATCTGGGCTTCATTCAAGCAACCCAGAGAAACTCGTAAAGACTGGCCAGAGTTGATCACACTTGAAGAGTGTTTCTTTTCAGCTCCTTGAGCAAGGGGCAGGTAGTTCTCCTGTCAGACATGCCAGCTCCAGGACATATTAATACACACAACAGGGGATGCTTTCCAATAGCACAGTCACAAAGCATCATTACCATCGTCATATGGGAGGTGCTCGCTAATGAGGAAACGGAAGTTCGGTCTTCTTCCTGCTCTTCTGGGCTTTCCACCTTCTCCTCTGTAGGCTCCTTCTTTGTCCCTGGAGCAGAAAGAAACATTCTTAACGTTTCCCTTTTCCAGGCAATCTCCCCGCTTCACAGTCTAGATGATGGACGTTGGGCACAGAACCCTGAAGAGAATTGCTGTGGCTCAGACTGAAGGTTGTTGGCAGAGCTAAGCAGAGAACTCCGATCTCATGACCCTTCGCTGGGGGCTTTTACCACACGAGGCTTCCTCTTACCTAGGGACCAGTTTCTTTTCAATGGTGGATTCTACTCTGCCCCACCCTTGCACCTTTCCTGTCAGTGATGGGCAACAGGCTTCATTTTGCACTTACCCCCCCCCCCCCAAGAAGTAATGACTCGGGTCTGGTACGGTTCCCAGCTGTGACCTCTGGAGCATTTTACTGATGAAAGGGACCCGATCCAGGAGAAAAGAAATGATTTCCTACAACGTCCGGCTGCTCTGTTCTTCCAGCCTGGAGCAATGTTAGGACTCCCCACCCCACAGTGCCATTGTCAGCTCTCCCCACCTCAGAGATGGACCTCTGCCACCCACTCCCAGGGGATCCGGCACTAAATGGATCCCAGGGTCTGAGGTACCCATCACTGTCCCAGGAGAAGGCCCTGATGTGTAAGAGTCAGGGGACTATTGGCCTCTTACTAACACTCAGTGGGATATTTGGTTGACTAGGTCCCCACCAAAAGGAAGAGGAAGGATCGATGGGAAGCAGGAAGGAGGGGCTGTAGAGGGGTTTTTTTGAGTCTGAAGTGGCTGGAGTCAGGCAGGGAGGCAGAGGAGCGATCTCACTCTCTGGCCCCCAAAATGGATCCAGCCGAGGGCTCACGCTCGCTGTATGGTCTGGGTTAGACCAGATAGAAGTCATCGAATAAACCTCTGTTTTACTGGCTGGCTGAGAGTCACATCTGACTGTGGATTTGGGGTGCAGAATCCATGGGCTCCCTCAGGACCCCACCCAGGTGGGCTTGCTGGGGGAAGGGCTCGGAGGGGAAGAAGGTGCTGAATGCTCCGAGGTCAGACCCAGGAAGGTGGAAGTGGGTACCCGTGAAGCTCCTAGCCTTGGAAACAGGCTATGTACGGAGAAGGGGCCTGTAGAGGCGTCGACACTCACCCGGGGCACCTCCTGCTGGGGATGTGGGGAATTAGCTTCTCTCCAGCGCTAGGGGCGCCCTCTGTCGGTGGCCTCCACGTCTGCTCTGGCCTCCGGCCGGTGTTTCCTCACCTGGCCTTGTTCGTCGGCGGCCCGGGCGCACCGCCATGGAGGCAGCTGGTTCTTCGTGCCGGTGGGCTCACCGGCCGTCACGGTACCTAGTCTCTAGCCGGGGCTTTCCCACCGGCAGCCAGAATACACAGTCTATCGGGTAGCTGGCCTTCACTGACGGCCAGAATATACAGTCTATAAGGTGGCCGGCTTTAGCCGGTCCCTACACACCGGCAGCCAGCGTACACAGTCTATAAGGTGTCTGGCTCACACAGGCAGCCTGAATACAGAGTCTATAGGGCGGCTGGCTTTCACCAACAGCCTGTATACACAGTCTATATAGTGGCTGGCTTTAGCCGGTGTCTCCACACAGGCAGCCAGCGTACACAGTCTATAGCAAGACTCTGGCCGGGGCCTCAGCTCCGGCGGCACACAGATAACAGTCTCTCTAGGCGGCTATAGCCTGGGCTCTCTTGCCCAGGCAGCCAGCAGCTACACAGTCTTTTACAGGGACGCTAATCGGGGCGTCTCAGCTCCGGCGATCCCCAAACAGTCTCAATGGGCTGGCTATAGCCTGAGCTCCCCTGCTCAGGCAGCCAGCAAGCACACAGTCTTTCACTCACCCCTCCGGTGGTCTGCTGTCAGGGTTCCTGGCCCATGGGGGCCCAGTCCATCCCCTGCTCGTCGGGATAGGTCGCTGCTGGGACCCCAGGCCAGTCGTCCTCGGTCGCGGGGAGTCCTGCCGTCGCTCTGTCTGGACCACCCTCGGGGTCCGGGAGGTCGGTGGCTGCTGTCTCCAGGGGTTCTGGTCCGTCATCTTCGGCCAGCGGGTAAGTGGCTGCTGGGACGCCGGGCCAGTCCGTCTCCGCCGCGGGGTCGGGGCTCCTGCTCCCTTCCGCGGGGTCGCCGGTCCACTCCCAGGAGGGCTGTCTGCCCTCCTCCTCTGCCGGGTCGCCCCCATCTTGGCAGCTGGCCCCGCCTTTTACACTTCCGGGTCCCGGCGGGTACTTCCGGGGCGGGGCCGCTTCGGCTCCCCCCGCCATCTTGGATTCGGGGCCGGTTCGCCCTCCTGCTCGGAGGGGGCCCACCTGGGCCCGCTACAGGGCCCTTCACCCGAAGTCCTGTCTGGCTTTCTAAGCCAGTGGGGCAGAGACACAGCCCAGGGGGAGCAGACCCTGTGCTGGGAGCGGAGCTGCAGCCACAGAGCCAGTGGGGCCGGAGAAGCAGCCCTGGGGGCTGGAGGCAGAGCAGCAGCATCAATGCTGAGGCAGGGTGGAGCCAGAGCTAGAACAGTGGGGCTGGAGCTGGAGCTGGAGCAGTCTGGAGCTGGGTGCGGAGAGCAACCGGGACCAGTCAAGGGGGGACCCTGGACAAAGGGCCCAGCGCAGAAAGACACCCCCAGCCAAGGGTCCTTGCAGGCCACACTGGGAGGGGGATCTGAACCCGATGGGGGGCTGGGGCTGGGAAGAAGCGTCCCACCACCCAAAGCCCAGAGGTGCGTGGCCACCGCCAGAGCAAGTGTCCAACCCACAGCATCCCTGCAGCACAGCCAGGGGTCACAGCTGCTGATTTTACCTGGTGTCCCCCTCGCCCACGGCCCCACCCAAACTCCGTCCCTTCCCCACCCCCATTCCAACCCCTCCCCCAAAGCCCCGGCCCCACCTCCTTGCCACGCCTGGGAGGGAGCGGGGAGACGTGGGGCAGCGGCGCTCTCAGGGGAGGATGCGGCGCGGAGGTGAGCTGGGGGGGCACAGGGAGGGCCGCCTGCAGCAGGTAACCTGGGGGCAGGGGGTGCAGGGGAATCTCTCCCTGCCCCAGTTAACCTCTGCTCCACCTCTGCCTCCTTCCCTGAGCCAAACAGCTCATTCAGGCAGCAAACCTGGGACCGGGGAGAAGGAGAAGTGGAGTGGCAGCGGCGTGCTCAGGGGAGGAGGTGGAGGCATCCACGGAATCATGCCGGGGCCTGAGAAGGGGCCTGGGACCTACAAGAAACTGACTGTGAACTGCCCTGATGTTCCAGAGACGCTGTTTATGATGTTCCCTGCCACAGAGCGGAGTGGTGGGTTTTCCTTTAACCTTCATTTTTCCTTATTCTTTTCTAAATTAATTGCTGATTAAATAAATTGTGTTTGCTTTAAATTGTATGTACTGATCAGTGGGTCAGGGAAGTGCCCACAGCAGAGAGAGGACCCCGGAGCGGAGACACCCTAGCCCCTGTCCTCGGTGACCACAGCAAGGTTGAGGGGTGAGCCCCCAGGCATCCTGGGCCCAGTCTTGTTGGGGTTAGGAGGACTCTGCCAGATTGGAGGGTGGAAGGGGAGCCCTCTAGGGCAGAGATGCCTCTGGGTAAATGAAGAGGGAGTGAGGACTCAGATCCTTCTGCTAGCCCTTTTCACTGGGATCGTGCAGAAGCCAGGAAAGTTCCTCACAATAGCGGGACCGTTCCCCTGCTTACATAAGGCTTGTAGAGTGACTGGTGTGAGTATTCCTCACATGCTCCTCGCTAACCATGTGGTTTGTATTCTCACCTGTAAGATCCACTTCTACTGTCTCTGGCTTCTCCTCCTTTGGTCCACCTGGTTCTTCTTCTTCCTCTTCCTCTTCTTTGTCGTCTTCTTCCTCTTCAGGGAAAAGCATGTCCACCTGCTTGGAGAGAAAGCTGTTCTCTCCTCCTTGCTACCTGCCATTGAGGTGTCAGATTGGCCACAGACACACAGTCTTTTCATGCCCGATAGGATCTTCCATGAGCATTTGCTTCTCTTTGGCTTCTCTGACAAGGCCTGTTCTTGCTGGCTGATGCCAGAGCAGGCCTCCATTGGTGCAGGATGGACAAACACATTTTGCACATGGATGTCTCTGTGCTCCCTGGAGATCAGTCGTAGACAAAAGGAACAAAGCCTGGAATGGAAAGAAAGAGGAAATGGGTTTTTTCTGTCATTCTCTAAAGAAAGGGAATGTTTGCCCAGGATTCCCAGATCTAAGCGAGTTTTCTTTTGAAACCATCTGCTCCTCCAATCAGAAGTTTGGACACCAAACCAATAACAAAGAAATCACACCGAGACCCAGGACAAATTTAGGCTGCAGTTTATTTATCCCCTTTCCTGGAAAGGAATTGCAGGGGGGAATTTACACATCTATTTTATATAGCCCAATGGAGGTACAGTAGAATCTGTAGGGAGTTTTGATTATTTGTGAGATTATTTGTGAGAGAACTTCCAAGATGACAGCCAGGGGATGGAAGTGGAGCTGTATCACTTTCATAGCCACAGGTTGGCCACCCCTGCCCTGTGAGAAGGAGGCACCAACCCATCATGTGCCATCTAATGTGCAGGAAAATAATCTGGGAATTACATTCAAAGATTACTCATCTTTGTTCGAAATCCCCTGGAAATCTCTGATTCAAGAAGTCGCTGACAGATGGATAGTCCGCGTGTATCAGCAGCTCCTTGGGTCACCAGCCGTTGTCAGCCAAGCAAGTTGGCAAACTGAAGGCAGGGCAAGAATGCTGGGGCAGAACATTCTTTGCTGTTGGGATATGTGACATCACAATACACTCAAACACACCTGGACACCCACCCAGAGAGACATGCACACACAGAAGCTAGTAACATTTACAACATTGAGAGAGGCACCCAAAATCTCTAGGAATTTTGATTGGGGGTGGGGATCATGGGCGCTGACTGCATGGGTGCTCCGGGGCTGCAGCACCCATGGGGAGAAATCAGCAACTGCTTAGCACCCACTGGCAGCCAAGCTCTGCCCTCCCCCCAGCCCATCTCCCACTGACCATCTCCTCCCTTCTGCCCGCCACAAAACAGCTGTTTGGCTGCATTGAGGACGCTCCAGGGGGAGGAGCAAAGCCATAACGCCCCCAGGGATGTGATTTTATGGAATGGTTCGGAGTGTGGGAGTGATACAAGTACTCAGGGGAAGCTCTTTGGGGCAGGGATAGTTTGGTGTGGATGTGCAGTGCCTAGCAGAATGGGGCCCCAGGAGAAGGAAAGCAGGGAGATTGGAGTCCCTGGAGTGGAAAGGGGGCAGGTGGAGCAGGGACAAACCAGGGACAGACGGGATCCACCCAGCCAGGGGCAGCATGTGTGGGAAGGGGAAAGGCCATTGGGAGTGTTTCCTCCCGTGGCTGTGAGGCTGTTCCTGGCACAGGTCTCCATAGATTGCATTCATGGGCAGGCTGGGAGGTATGGTCTGAATTCACTTTGGATTGGCTCCAGTGTAAATGTGACTAGAATTCTCCCAGAAGGACCCAGAATCAATAGTGACAGACACTGTAGGCAGAGCCTGAGAATAAATAAATTAGGTGTGTTAGGTAAAATAGCAAGTCCCACTCACCTCTCCAACACCCGAGTTTGTGCAGAGTTGGTATAGGGCTCACAAGCTGTCAGAGACCAAGTACACAGACACCAATTAATTGTTAGGTAAAATAGCAAGTCCCACTCACCTCTCCAACACCCGAGTTTGTGTGGAGTTGGTATAGGGCTCACAAGCTGTCAGAGACCAAGTACACAGACACCAATTCGTTGATCAACGGGCTCACACTATTCTTAGCTCAAAAGCTTCAGAGTAAGTGTGGCAACTTTATTAGGGGCAGGCATCAATATTTATACACAGAAGTAAACAAAGTAGTTAACAGGTCATAATGGTCATGCATAATCAATCAAGATTCTGCTGGGTGAATCCAGTTAAAACCAGTGTTATAGTTGCACAAGAAATGCTAATTGGAAAGACAATGGAAACATGGCCGCCGAGGTGGGGAAAAGGTCAGGGGCTGCCAGCAGGTAAGAGCCTAGGCTGATAGTTCAGATAGAGCCACAAAGCCAGGGTAAAGTTCAAACTCAACAGGTGCATTATAAAACAGTAGTAAAACATTCCCCGTGCTCCCCTTCTCCTGATGGGTGACCCCAAGTCTGAGCTTGTAGCTGCCAATGGGGCATCATCACTGAATGGGGTAGCTGTTAACGAGGCACCACAGGGATTGGCTGGAGCCTCCTCACTATTCAACTTTTTAATTAAGGTCTGGAAGTAAATATAAAATCCCTGCTGATAGAGTCTGTGGCTAACCCAGCTTGGAGGAGGGGGAAATAATGCTAACGACGGGGCAGTTGTACAGAGCAGCCTGGATAGTTTTGGTAAACTGGGATCAGTAAAGCAAATGCATTTGAATACAGGCAAAAGCTTGAAAGGCCTCTAGCTTGGAAGGGGGGAGGGAGGGGCACACCCAGAGCCTAGGGAACTGCAGCTGGAAAGTCGTGATTAGGGGATTTAGGCGTCATAGAGAGGACAAACAGCTGCACACCAATGTGATCCTTGGATGCAGAAACAGGGGAGCAGCCTTGGCTTCTTTGTGTATGTAATTAACCCGCCTATTCATTTCTTTAAGTAGCTCGTTGCTTGTCTGGGGGCTTTTCCGGGCCCCGGCTTCTGCTGTTTTTCTTTTTGTTTCAATTTCCTGCCGGTGAGCATGATTGGCTCCTGGTTGTACCATCTACTAACAAAGGGTTTAAAAGGCGGCTGGCTGCTTCCTCTGCTCAGGAAGGTGAAACTGACCTGCAGCGGCTGGTTCCTGGGTGAAGAGGGGCTGTGGCGGCCGGAGACCTCGCTGGGAGCTTTCAGGGACCTGGCTAGGAGCTTCTAGCGCAGGGGTTCTCAAAGTGGGGGTTGCGACCCCTAGAGGGGTCGCGGGCCACTTTTGTGGGGGTCGCCAGACCCTACCACAGTAACTCCCTGCTGCGGGATCTCCAGGGCTGCGGGTGGCTGTCCGAGCAGCCGCGATCTCCAGGGCCGCCGGCAGCTGCCGCAATCTCCGGGGCCGCCGGCGGCTGCCCGAGCAGCCGTGATCTCCGGGGCCGCCGGCGGCTGCCCGAGCAGCCGTGATCTCCGGGGCCGCCGGCGGCAGCCCGAGCAGCCGTGATCTCTGGGGCCGCTGGCGGCAGCCCGAGCAGCCTCAGTCTCCGGAGCCGAGCCGCGATACCTGGGCAGCGACGAGCCCTGAGCCCCGGCGGCTGCTCAAGCCCCGGGGACCGGGGCCGGGGCTCCGCCGGGAGCCTGCCCGCGGCGGGGACGGGGGGCCGGGGCGTTCGTCAAGGTTTGTTTTTTTTTGTGGGTTTTTTTTTTTTTTTTTTAGTAATTCGGCGGTTTTTCGGTGGAGGGGTCGCGAGGGGCTGCCGGAGTACAAAAAGGGGTCGCGGTCTCACAAAGTTTGAGAACCGCTGAGCCTATATAAAATGTATACATTTAATTCATGTGCATTTGTGCTTTAATGCAATTTCTATACAGATAGGGTGTGAAAGCAAGACAATTGAACACATGCTGAAACTGGGGCTGAACACTTTATAGGTTCTGGTAACTCTAATCTGGCTAATGTATTTATATATTTTCATCATCAGTCAGCACCCTCATACGCCCCGTTCCCTGACACCCCTCATACCCCAACCCAGATCCTAGAGTCCCCCCCCAACCCCAGTTCACCCTCAACCCCAACTCAGGGCCCCAGCTCCTAGAGTCATGGGATGATGTGAGAATTTCAGCTTTAAAAAAAAAGTAAATTTCTAGCCCTTATAGTTGAGGGGGAATCTTGACAATGTGATTGTCTGAGGCTCAGAGCCTGAAGGGAAATCAACTCCCCCCTTTCGCTCAAACTCTCATTATTTGTGACTCTATGGTCCGATTTTTGGAGGGTAGAAGTGGCACATGCCATCTACACACACCCCTAGCACCACAATACAGCTCTGCAAGTGCCCCCGGCCTAGCAGGGTCCTCAGTAAACTAACCAAGGTCTCTATGCATTGAACAGCTCCACCTTCCGGAGTCAGATTAGTTAAAGGAAAGTTCAACAGACCCAAGGCAGCCCTTCACCCAGTCCCTTGGCAGGGGGCAGATGGCATGTGAGTGTGTTAGCCCCACAGCCACCCTCCCGCCTTCCCTGGAACCAGGACCTCAGCACCCTCGGCAGCGCCTCTCCCAGTCACACACTGCTCCTGCAGCTGGCTGGGAGATCCCCCTCAGCTCTTTCCTTGGTCTCTCCTGCTCTGCCCCCTGGGCCTGTTTGCTCCTCCCTGAGCACTGGGACCCTTTTCTCAGGGCCAGGGCTCATTAGCCAATCAGCTGCCACCCAGGCAGCCAGGCCCAGCTCCACCAAGGGATTTATTCTCCTAACATCATTGAACCCCTCGGTGGAGCTGGGCTTTAAGTCCTGGCAGCTGGCTGAGCTGCGCTGGTTCTCCCTAAAGAAACCCAGCATAAATAGACAGACCCTGACTCCCCTGGCTGGCTGGGCCTTCCCAGGATCGGGGAATGTCTTGGAGCTGGCCGTGATCTCAAGCTAAAATCCCCTTGTCATGGAGTGCCCGGGTGATGGTCTGGAACCGCTCCCTAGGAAGCCAGACAGGACTTCGGGTGAAGTGTCCCCTCTCCGTACACAGCCTGTTTCTAAGGCCAGGAGCTTCACGGGTACCCACTTCAACCTTCTTGGGTCTGACCTCAGAGTATTCAGCACATTCTGCCCCTCCGTGTGCTTCCCCCAGCAAGCCCGTCTGGGCGGGGTCATGAGGGAGCCCGTGGATTCTGCACCCCAATTCCACAGTCAGATGTGACTCTCAGCCAGCCAGTAAAGCAGAGGTTTATTCAATGACCTTTACCTGGTCTACACAGGCCATACAGCGAGCGTGACCCCTCAGCTGGATCCATTTTGGGGGCCAGAGAGTGAGATAGCTCCTCTGCCTTCCCTGCCTGACTCCAGCTAGCTTCAGACCCCAAACCAAAACTCACTCTCCAGCCCCTCCTATCACCTGGCTCAGCCAGGTCAGGTGACCTCCCTCCCCTTCTTGGAGTCAGATTACAGCTTCAGGTATGGACACCTGTAGAGAGGCTGTGCTTTGCAACACTATCAGCCCCTCATTCCTTCACATAGACTCTCAAGAAATGCATAGGGGAAACTGAGGCACACACACACAGTATTCCTACTCCATCACATCCCTCACGAGTTGCCCTTTTCCCTCTAAGGCACCAATACAAATAGAAAATCCACTCTGATTTTGGGGCCTTTGACTGAGATGGGGGGATCTCTGGGTGGTTTGTACCCCACAATCATCAGTCGTCCCCTCAAGTATCAGCATCAGATTCTTTCCCTTTCACCATCAGCAACACTCAGCCCATCTGCGGTTAACAGTTTCCCGTTTTAGGGCAATAACACCTGGTGGGTTGGCGACTGACATCACTTGTTCCCTAAGAGTCATCTGGTTTCTGACAGCACAGGCCTTGATTCCCACCAGCCCCCATATCCCTGTCCAGTCACTTCCTTCCTTACATCAAGGTGCCCCTGCTCCATGGCCAGGGCTCAACTGTTCCTGCCGCTGTGTGAAAAATATCCAACCCGGCAACTGCCCCCCACTGCCCACCTACCCCAGGCACTGGCAGCTCCAGCCCCCCTGACAGGCTGCAGCCTGGGAGTGCCTGAGCCCTGCCCACAGGAGATCCGAGTAGCGCCTGTAATGGGGCCTCCCCAAGAGAGGGGAGAGCTGGGACCTTGGGTCTCAAACCCAGAGCTCCACAGGGCTCCCAGGTTCCTCTGAAATCTCCACAGAGAGGCTCCCTGTCTGTGGCCTTCTGATTTGTGTTACAATAGCACCTGGAGCCCCTGACTGTTGTCAAGATTCATCTTCTCGAGGTCTCTCCTGGAGGATGGAGAGAGAATTCGGATTTACGTATGTGAGCATGAGGAGGAACCTCTGTGGAGTTTTCTCCTGTCCTACCATCGACTGTGCTAGAGAACAAATGTCCCATTTACAAGGGAAGAGGCTCAGAGAGGTTTGGAGACGGTTCAGTCTGATCCCCTGGTGCAGGCAGAATTCTAGGCACAGAAAACACTGGCTTAAGGTGGCAGAATTTGATTTCCTACCTAGGACTTTAATGCTTGAAATCACTGTGGACATTGGGCTTTATCCTTTTTGGTTTCCCTTTTCAATCCCTCCTTTCTCCTCTTCTCTTGATTCTTTTTTCCCTTTTCCCTGATTCCCTCCCTCTACCAAGGAGGGGTGTGTGGGGTACGGGGGTTGCTCTTGTTGCGGGTGGTCCTCACAAAGAGGTAGGGCTGGATCTGAGAGTGAGCTCCTCTGATGGTGTCCTGGGCCAACCTTTAGGACACCTGTGAGACCTCTCAGCCTCCCACCCCCTCAGAGTCTCAGTTCTGATTGGCTGAGCAGGGGGCTGTCCACAGCGAGGAGACTCAGGTGCTTTTGGTCTCTTTTCAAATCAGGCAAATAAGTCACAATCGATCCAGTGTCTGGGATTAATCTTACTGCTTCTCTCCCTTAATTGTCTCTTTGCAGTTCATGATTTCCTTCAATGTTCTAGGTCTTCTAAAATACCTACTGAATAATTACTATGAACATCTATGGGCCTGTAGCTCACCTGAGAACACTTTATTCTGATCAGTCAATGTATGAAATGTAAGATGTGACAGTCAGGAGCAGCATTTCCTCTAATTTTTTATGTCTGTGTGTGGAATGAATTTTGTTCTGTGCACCAGTATGGAGGTGAGGTGAGACACATCACCTGTGTATTGGTGCACGTGACAAAATTGATTCTGCACATGGACAGTGTGTGTCAGGGGTGAGGCTGAAGGGTTTGGAGTGTGGGAGGGGGCTGAGATGGGCTGAGGGTTGGGCTGTGGGGTGGGGCCAGGGATAAGGGGCTCAGGGCTGGAGCAGAGGATTGGGGGTGCAAGAGTGAGAGGGCTCCTGCTGGGGGTGTGGGATCTGAGGTGGGTTGGAGATGAGGGGTTCAGGGCTAAAGCAGAGGGTTGGGGTACAGTGGAGCTGAAGGCTCTGGTTAGTGGTGTGGGTTCTGGGATGGGGCTGGGAATGGGGGCTTTGGGGTGCAAGTTGCCCCAGGGAGAGAGGACTTCCCCCCCCCCCAGCCCTCTCTGACCACAGCAGCTCAGGGCCAGTTGAAAGGCACCTGGTAGATCTGGGTTGGGGCTGGGTGAGGGGACAGGATTTACTTTTCCTAAGACAAAAGGGGGAAGGGAAGGAGTTATGCTTCATTTTTGGCCTTATAAACTTTGGTCCTGTCTAATCTACACGACACTATGGTAATAAGACACCATGTCATGTGGTGACCTCACAAGAGCAGAGGGTGAGAGAACTACAGCAAGAGAGAGGGCAAGTGATTTATCGTCAGATTGTTTCAAATTGTGCATTCGTCGGCTGACATTTAACAGCAACGCTTAGCTAACATAATGGAGAAAGGAAGTCTCTGATAAAGATTTAACATGCCCCTTTGCCCAACTCCAACCTCCTCCCTGAGCGGAGTGTGCCCAGAACCACCCCTCCCACACCCAAACACACACACACACACAAACCCACAGCTTGGTGCCCAGAACAGAGCAAGGGAGGGGATCGCTTGGCTTCTTTCTTAAAAAGCATTTCCTGCACCTGTGCCCCATGGTAAGGAAACAGGTGATTGTGGGGAAAAGAACCTGAGAGTGGGGGAGCCAGGACCATGGGGAAAGGCAGAGGGAGGGGAGTGGGAGAGGGAGTGAAGGAGCAGTTGTGGGGGAGGGAGGTTAAAGGGGTCAGGTGGGGCAGCTGGGTGAAGGGTTCAGGGGAAGGCTGAAGGAGGCAGTTGGGCGGGGGGGAAGACTGAAAGGGGAGCTGGGGAGGAGCCTGGGGGGACAGGGGGAAGTTTGAGGAGGGTGATGAGGGGAAGGGGACAAGGGGTAGTTGGGGGACACTGAAGGGGACGATGGGGTGAAGTGGACAGTTTGGGGAGGCTGAAGGGGGCACTGTGGTGAAAGGGGGCCGGGGCAGTGAGAGGCAGTCATGGGGGGATGAGGGCAGCTGCTCAACCCTATTGAAGGGGAGGAGAAAGAGGAGCTGCCCTTGTATCACAAACTGCTTCCCACTGGAACTTGCTACTTCCCTGTTCCTGAGCAGGATCCTGTGATCAGAAGGTTCAAAGGGGAACTAGATGGATTCATGGAGGGTGGGTCCATCAATGGCTATTAGCCAGGATGGGCAGGGACGGTGTTTCTAGCCTAGAAGCTGGGAATTGAATCAGAATAGAAGGAAACAGGCACCAAAACTGGAACAACAAATCAGATCCACGTCTTTCTGTCCCCTAGGGCTGAGCATCCAAGAGGCCAGAGAGCTGTGGATCCAGGACAGACCCCCCAGGACAGCCAGCTCCTGACCTAGGTGAACACAGCCAGGGTGGGGCAGGTGAGGGCACTTAGCCAAAGCACTGCACTAGCTCAGCACAGGAGCGCCCGGCAGCAGCTGCAGCCTGGATCCGGAACAAGAGTCTGCTACTTATTCCCAACTCGTGGAGTTCCTCCTTCAGCTCTGGAGGGAGGCTGGGACTGAGGGGCCCGGGCTGGAGTCCCACTAATGGCTGAGGTTTGTGTGGTGCATGGGTTCACTGCTACAAGGCATAAGAGAATCCCTGGGAGGGTGAGTTAATGCAGGATTGTATCTCTAGGGACTGGGCTCCCTGTGCAGTCTCCGTGACTGACATGTGAATGGGGCCATTACTGCCCCATGGGTAGGGCTGGCCTTCAGGGTGGGCAATGTGGGCAACTGCCCAGGGAACCTGGTCAGGGGGGGGGACAGTGCAGAGGTGTGCACTGTCGGCAGGCAGGGGAGAGGCTGGAGCAGTGAGTGACAGCAGTCGGGACTCCCGCGGCCCTCCGGCGATCTCCCACGGCCCTCCCCGCCCCCCGGCGATCTCCCGCGGCCCTCCGGCAATCTCCCGCGGCCTGTCTCCTACGGGCCCCAAGCCCCGCATGTGCTGCGGTCGCGTGGCCTGGCCAGAAGCAAAGGGGGGCAGGGCTGGTTGCTGGGTGCCAGGGGAGGGGGCTGGTGAGCACGGCAGCGGCTGCCCGAGCCACACCTCACTCACAGCCCCAGCAACAACGGTTACAGCTGTACCAGCCCCAGACTTCAGGGGGCCCCCCCTGAAGTCCAGGGCCTGGTACAGCTGTAACCATTGTACCACCCTGTCACCAGCCCTGGGCCTTAGTGCAGAGGCACCACCAGACCCAAAATGACTTCAGCTCAGTGGGCTGAAGTTAGACTCCTAATGGAAGCAAAAGTCAGCTCTAACATTCCACAGGGGAAAGAGACCAGGTGCAATAGGTCTGTAAGGCCCACACCACAAGGTATAGAAGCTTATCCACAGCCTCTCTCAATTCAGTGGGTTTTGGAACCCCTGTCCCTTGTCTAGTGAGCGCTACCCAGCTGATGGCGAGTCCCTCCAGCATGCCAAAGGCCAAATACATGTCCCAATCCCTCATTCACATAAACAGGTTAATCAACACCTTATCATTCTTGCCCCAATACCAGAGAAGCTGGGGGTCCCACAGTAGCCAAAGTGACCATTTGGGCTGTTAGAGTGCAGGCTAGGTGCAGTGGGTGTGTCTATGCAAATAAGATGTTATTTTCCAAAAGTCACTGCAATTCCAGCAATTCACCACCAGATGTCACTCATCCTGACACTGCTTACATAAAGTGGAAGTCAAAACCTAGTGAGGTAACTAGAGAGTAGCTAAACACTGCCAAATTAAGTGTAAAAATGTAATCAGAAAAGCCAAAATGGAGTTTGAAAAACAGGTAGCCAAAAACTCAAAAGCTAATCATAAAATGTTTTTTAAATACATCAGAAGCAGGAAGCCTGCTAAACAACCAGTGGGGCCCCTGGATGATGGAGATACAAAAGGAGCACGTAAAGACAATAAAGTCATTGCTGAAAAACAAAGTGAATTCTTTGCTTCCTTACTCACAGCTGAGGACGTTAGGGAGATTCCCAAACCGGAGCCGTCTTTTGTAGGTGACAAATCTGAGGAATTGTCACAGATTGAAGTGTCACCAGAGGAGGTTTTGGAACTAATTGATAAACTGAACTGTAACAAGTCACCGGGACCAGACGGCATTCACCCAAGAGTTCTGAAAGAACTCAAATGTGAAATTGCGGAACTTTTAACTATGCTCTGTAATCTGTCCTTTAAATTGGCTTCTGTACCCAGTGACTGGGTACAGCTAATGTAACGCCAATATTTAAAAAGGGCTCTAGAGGTGATCCCGGCAATTACAGACCGCTAAGTCTAACATCCGTAACAGGCAAATTAGTTGAAACAATAGTAAAGAATAAAATTGTCAGGCACATAGAAGAACATAAATGATTGGGCATGTCTTAATCTATTAGAGTTCTTTGAAGGGGTCAACAAATATGTGGACAAGGGGGATCCAGTGGACATAGTGTACTTAGATTTCCAGAAAGCCTTTGACAAGGTCCCTCACCAAAGGCTCTTACATAAACAAAGTTGCTATGGGATAAGAGGGAAAATCCTTTCATGGATTGAGAACTGGTTAAAAGACAGGGAACAAAGAGTAGGAATAAATGGTAAATTTTCTGAAGGGAGAGGGGTAACTAGTGGTGTTCCCCAAGGGTCAGTCCTTGGACCAATCCTATTCTATTTATTCATAAATGATTTGGAGGAAGGGATCAACAGTGAGGTGGCAAAGTTTGAAGATGATACTAAACTGCTCAAGATAGTTAAGACCAAAGCAGACTGTGAAGAACTTCAAAAATATCTCTCCCAGACTAAGTGATTGGGCAACAAAATGCCAAATGAAATTTAATGTGGATAAATGTAAAGTAATGCACATTGGAAAAAATAACCCAACTATACATACAATATGATGGGGGATCAGGGCTGGCGACAGGGAGGTACTACGGGTACAGCTGTACCGGGCCCCCCCGACTTTAGGGGGGCCCCGGTACACCGCTGTACCCGTTGTGTCCCCCCTTGTCGCCGGACCTGGAGAGCGGGGAAGGGGAGGCGGCGCGGCTCTCCCCCGGACAAGCGCACCTGGCCCCGGCAGGAGCAGAGAGCCCGGCCGGCGGCAGCAGCGCTGTCCGGGGGAGGGGGGGGGAGAAAGGGCGGCTCACGCCGCTCTCGCTCCCGCTGCCGCCAGCTGTCAGCTGGCCGGGGGGAGCGCTTGCTGGGTTGGCTGGGCTGGGGGGCCCCCCATCCGCTGTCGGCTGGGCTGGGGGGGCCCCCCATCCGCTGTCGGCTGGGGGGGGGGCCCGGCTGGGCTGGGGGGGCCCCCATCCGCTGTCGGCTGGGCTGGGGGGGGGCCCGGCTGGGCTGGGGCGGCTGGGCTGGGGGGGCCCCCCAAACTATCAGAGTAGGGGCCCCCCAAATTTCTGTCGCCAGCCCTGTGGGGGATAATTTAGCTACAACTAATCAGGATATCGATCTTGGTGTCATCATAGATAGTCCTCTGAAGACATCCACACAGCGTGCAGTGTCAGTCAAAAAATGCAAACAGGATGTTAGGAATCATTAAAACAGGGATAGAGAATAAGACGGAGAATATCTTATTGCCCTTATATAAATCCATGGTGCGCCCTCATCTTGAATACCGAGTACGGATGTGGTTTCCTCATTTCAAAAAGGATATACCGGCATTAGAAAAGGTTCAGACAGGCAACTAAAATGATTAGGGGTTTGGAATGGGTGCCATAGGAGGAGAGATTAAAGAGGCTAGGACTTTTCAGCTTGGAAAAGAGGAGACTAAGAGGGGATATGATAGAGGTATATAAAATCATGAGTGGTGTGGGGAAAGTGACTAAGGAAAAGTTATTTACTTGCTCCCATAATATAAGAACTCGGGGCAACCAAATGAAATGAATGGGCAGCAGATTTAAAACAAATAAAAGGACGTTCTTCTTCACACAGCACACCATCAACCTGTGGAACTCCTTGCCTGAGGAGGTTGTGAAGGCTAGGAGTATAACAAGGTTTAAAAGAGAACTGGATACATTCATGGAGGTTGAGTCCATTAAAAGCTATTAGTCAGGATGGGTAAGGAATGGTGTCCCTAGCCTCTGTTTGTCAGAGGGAGGTGATGGATGGCAGGAGAGAGATCACTTGATCATTATTACCTGTTAGGTTCACTCACTCCGGGGCACCTGGCATAGGTCACTGTCGGTAGACAGGATACTGGGCTAGATGGACCTTTTGGTCTAACCCAGTACAGCCTTTTTAACATTCTTAATGCTCCAGGTGAACTGGGGGTGGGTACCTGCAATCCTGCCGGGAGGTAGCTGCCCCAGCCCTGCCTGGGCAAACGGGGAACCGAACAGAGCCCAAGGTGCAGCCCTGGGCTGCTCTCTGCCCTGTGAGTCACCACCCAACTACCCACTGGGTGGCACCACCCCACCCTCTGCCCAAAGGTCATGGCGTAGGCACCCCGCCCTGTAAGGATAAGGCCTTTGTCTTTAGCTGATTAAAAGAGCAGCCAAGCAGCAGCCATTAGCTGAGCAGCAGGAAGGCACATCCTCACATTCCATCTAAATTATATTAAAACAATGTGATATCAGGTTGTTAAGAAGGAGACCCGGTCCTAATAGCATCCACTATTACCAGATAGAGAAGCAGATCTTAAAATGGTTAAAGAAAATTTAGTTTGGTAGCATCCTGCCTGTCAAGAAATCACTTATCAATAGTTGAGGTAACAAAAAGTCCTGTGGCACCTTGAAGACTAACTAAAGTACTGAAGCATAAGCTTTCGTGGGCTAATACCCACTTCATCGGATTCAGATGTGGGTATTAGCCCACGAAAGCTTATGCTTCAATACTTTAGTTAGTCTTTAAGGTGCCACAGGACTCTTTGTTACCTCTGCTATTCCAGACTAACACGGCTACCTCTCTGATTCTTGTCAATAGTTGTGTTTGTGAAATCCTCAGTTCTTTATTGTTTGGTAGGCTGACCATATTTCCTTGTGACAAAAACAGGACATTGGGATGGCAAAAATGGGACCGGGTTATAACTCCCTTCAGACCCCAAATATAACCCTACAATGCCCTCCCCCCCCATATCCATAAAGTCACCAATACCCAATCCTCACATAACCACGTCCAGGCCCCCCAACACCATCCCACTACCAACCCCCCAGCCCCTTACACCCCCCCCAGCCTTCCCTACACAACCTCTCCCCATAGCCCCCACTAGCAACCAATACACCCCCCCAGGCCTCCCCAATGGCCTCAAAACACAACCCCCCCCCACAGCCTCCCACCTCCCCCATGACCCCCCAGCTCATCCCACCCCTGCAGGGGAGGGGGAGCAGGCCGGGGAGGGGAAGGGACTGAAGGGCTGCGGGAGGAGGCGGGAGCCGGCCGTGGGTCCCTGAAATAAGCCGCGTCCCATTTTTTTTTACGAAAAATGGGACAAATTTGATATTTTTATTAAAAAGACAGGACGGTCAGAAAATATGTAAAAAACGGGACTGTCCCGTTCAAAACAGTATGTATGGTCAGCCTATTGTTTGGTCATGACTGTCCCCACTTCCTCTAGTTAACCTGTATGGTCTCTGTCTGGCTCTTTAATTGTTTCTGTCTGTTACATAATTAATTTTGCTAGGGCTAAATTAATTAAGATGGTGGGATACAATTGGTTAGAGAATTTTGTTACAATAGGTTAGTTTGGGTTAGATGGATTTCAGTAAAATGATTGGTTAAGGTACAGCTAAACGGGACTCAAATTTCACTATTTAAATGGGGGTTGCGAAAGGAAGCTCTTGGGGAAGCAACTCCAGGACACAGCCCCAAAGATCAGAGCTGCGAGGCCTCAACACTCTGTCAATGACCCTGTGGAGAAACTGGAGCCCCCCAGATAGACCTGATCCTGTCTGGAATCCAGAAAAGTTCATCGGTCTTATCGGGAGTGGTGAGCACTGTAGCTGTAGTGTGTGCATTCTGTTTTTGGTGATCGTTAATAAATAGGTTATGTAGAATATCACTGTGTAAGGCTCTTTCACTGGAAACCCACAAACGATTAAGCCCTGAGTCCACAGTGAAAGAGTGTTTGCGCTGAGTCCACAGGGAGCTCACAGAGGGGTAAAGTTAGGTGCTTTTTGTCTGGAGCCCTACGAACTGGGAAAAGGTCGGTGCCTATATTAAAAGGGTGATGCCTTGAGCCCTAGGAACTGGGTAAAGGTGGGTGCCCTTAAGTGTGAGTGTGATGGAGTAGGAATACAGGAATGCTTTTAATCATTCCTCTGACTCTTGTGTGAAGGTGGCCATACCTACAATGGTTGGCTCATTACAGACATTGTTTCTCGTCTCTCCATGTTCACATACCCCATTCAAATGCTAGACGAATAATCCACACTCCCTGATCGGAGATAACAAGCTGGCTAAGCTTAATTGGACTAACCTTTTCACCTCCTACCTGGCTCTTACCTACTTTTCTATAACTGCCTGTTTGTGAACACTTCCACTGCCTGCATCCGACGAAGTGGGTATTAGCCCACGAAAGCTCATGCTTCAAAACTTTATAGTTAGTCTTTAAGGTGCCACAGGACTTTGTTAACTCTGCTATTCCAGACTAACACGGCTACCACCCTGATTCTTGATACCTAAAGCTGTAACTTGACCCCCCCCAGGGGGGGGGGGGAAGGGAGGTCACCTGACCTGCCTGGGGAAGGAAAGACAAAGGAATGCAGGGGAGGGGCTGAAGAGGAAGTCTCAGTCTGGAGCTGGCTGGGCAAAAGGGAGGCAGGCCCAGACAGGGTCTGGCCTCCCTGGGGCCCCCAAAATGGATCCAGCTGAGGGCTCACATTCGCTGTATGGTCTGTGTTAGACCAGGTACCGGTCATCTAATAAACCTCTGTTTTACTGGCTGGCTGAGCATCACGGCTGATTGTGGAGTTGGGATGCAGGATTCACAGGCTTCCCCAGGACCCTGCCTGGGTAGGCTCACTGCGGGAAGCGCACGGAGGGGCAGAAGGTGCTGAATGCTCTGAGGTCGGACCCAGGAAGGTGGAAGCTGGAAGCTGTGAAGCTCCTAGTCTTGGAGACAGGCTGTTTATGGAGAGGAAGCTTCCCCCCACACCCCAGAGTCCTGACTGGCTTCATAGGGAGCAAGTTCCAGACCACTGCCCCAGGCACTCCGTGACAGTGAGAAACAGAGAATTTTGAGCGGGTAATAGCCTAGGCCAGAGCAAGGTCAGACAGCAAAGGCTGGGGTGAGGGGCTAAATGGCTAGGATGCTGCGAGGGGACCTGCACTGGACTAGGGGCATGGGGAGGAGATGGGGCTGTAGGCAGAAGGTGGGGGCACAGCAAGAGAGAGCAGCTGTGAGGGGAATGGCCAGAAATGGGGCAGCTGTGAGGGGTACTGCGGGGGAGATGGGTCAGCAGTGAGGAGTACTGTGGGAGCCCCCCAGGAATGTGGGAGTGAGACAAGGCAGCTGTTGGGGGGAGATGGGGTGCCTCTGAGGAGTGTGTGTGTGGGAGACAGGACAGCTGTGAGGGGCCCTGGAGGGAGACGGGGCAGCTGTGAAGGGCACAGTGGAAGGTCCCACAGGGATGTGGTGGGTGAGATGGGGCAGCTGTGAGAGGTACCTCCAGCCTCGCCAAAGCCTTGCAGGCTGATGGGCAGAGGAGCTGGGTGACCCTCTCCTTTCCCCCAGTGCGATCCCAGCCCCAGGCATACTCCGATGACCCTGTCCTGAGGGGAGACATGTAGAGCAGGGGTGGGCAAACTACAGGCTGTGGGCCACATGTGGCCCGCCGGCCATGTTTATCTGGCCCACCGAGCTCGGACTGGGAGTTGTGGGGCCCCACACTCCCAGGCATGGATGGGCCTAGCGCGGCACGTCACGTCACGGGGCTCCTGGGCCGGAGGGCTGGGCCGATTCCGGCACGCTGTGGACCCTGCGCTCCCGGCCAGGGGCTGGGCCAATTCAGGCACGCGGCGGGGCCCTGCGCTCCCCGTCTGGGGGGCAGGCCTAGCACAGCACATTGCTGGGCTCCCGGGCTGGGCCAATTGCAGCGCACCGTGGGCCCCACGCTCCCTGGCTGGGGGGTCCGGGCCCAGTGCAGCATGTTGCGGGGCTCCCGGGCCAGAGGGCCGGGCCCAGCGCGAGGAGCCGAGAGGCCCCGCGCTCCCAGCCCAGGGTGAGCCACGGGGCCCTGCACTTCCTCTGGGCCAAGCCGCAGGGCCCAGTGCTCGGGCTGGAGTGCCCAGCTGAGTATGGTAAGCAAGGGGAGAACTTGTGGGGGGCTTAGGTGGTGGTGGGGGATGGTTAGGGTGGGTGGGGGGTCTCGGGAGGGGCCAGTCAGGGAACAAAGAGCAGGAGGACTTAGATAGGGGGTGGGGTCTTGGGGGGGGAATTAGAGTGGGGGGTCTCCAGACGGGGCGATCAGGGGACAAGGAGCGGGGGGGGGGAGGGGTTGGATGGGTGGGGGTTCTGACGTGGGCCGTGGGGGTCGGATAAGGGGCAGGGCCAGGCTGTTTGGGGAGGCACAGCCTTCCCTACCCGACCCTCTGCACAATTTTGAACCCCAATTTGGTCCTTGGGCTAAAACGTTTGCCCACTCCTGATCTAGAGAGGATCCCCTGCCAGAGCGGGGCCTGCTAGAGCTGCTGAGACTGGCCATGTGCGGGTACCACACCCAGCAAGCCTGGGCAGAGACCAGCCTCCAGATCCAGTCAGCCATTGCTCCTGGGGTGTCCTTCCGCTTCCAGCCCCCGGCCAGCTTCCCCGCATCTCCCAGGGCCTGGGATTCAGCCCTGCCCATAGCCAGGATTGGCATACGTTTCTACACACTACAATAGCGCCCCCTGCTGCACATACACTACCACACACCTGCTGCCTGCTGGTCCGGCCCCCAGAGGGCAGCTGAGCCTGCTAGAGACCCGGAGTTTCCACTGCAGGCGCCTGCTTCTTAACTCTCAAAACCCCCGGTTCAATCCTGGCTAACTGCAGCTCTGGTACCCAGGGCTCCTCAGCCTGGCTCTGTGGCTCAGGCACCTGTAACAGGGGCAAAGTGCAGCCCAGAGCAGGCTCAGCCCATATCAGAAAACCAGGAGCCCAACAGTTCATCAACTGCTTTTATTGTGTTAATATTATACAGTCCCGCCGGGCTGGGGCCCTCTTCTCCCGTGCCCGGCCGAGCTCAGAGCACCAGGGCTGCACTGGCCCGCCCGGCCTGCGACTGCCTCCCTCCTGCTCTTTCTACCCCCTATTTCCCTGCCTCGCCTTTCTCCCGTCAGCACAGTGGCAATGCGATCGGGCTCCTGAAGCGGCACTTTCCCCTTTGCTCCCCCGCCTCTGCACAGCCGGATCCATGGCATCCACCCCCAAAGGGGAGAGGAGAGTCAGGAGACCCAGGCTTGTAGGTTTTGAAGCCGCCATGTGAGCGACATACCCACCTAAGGGCCAGATCCTCCAAGGCCTTCAGAAGCCTAACTTCCATGGACAACAACAGGAGTCAGGAGCCTAAATACGTCTGTAGATCGGCCAAAATTTTGTCCTCAGGGGAGAGGTCCCGTTTTGATGAACTGCTGCTGGGACATCCTGTGTGGGCACGGCCAGCCAGCGCTCAGGCTTAAAGTCATAACACGCAGCTCGTACCCGGAGCATTTCAACGATTGCTCTCCATGCGCTAGCTGTTCCTCAGGGCTGGGGGGAAGGAGGGGCCACGGGGGTGAAGGGACTTGGGCAAGGTCCACCGGCAGGGCAGTGGCGGACCCCTGCTCACCTGAAGCCCTCTGCGCTACCCGCTCAGCCACACGGCTGGCGAAGGCGCTGCACAGACGCAGCCTGGCGCTGAAATGCCTTGACCCTGGCCAGGAGCAGCTGGAAAAGCCGCCTCCATCCACCCCACGGCAGCTCCCCCGCCTCTCGGGCAAGAGCTGCTCTCCATCCCCAGACAGACCTCAGGCTTCGGGTGGCGACACCCACCAAGGGAGGCCAGTTGCAATGGGCTCACCCATTCAGTATCGGCCACCCAAACGGCCAGCAGCCAGAGCTGGCCTCCAGACTCTGCCAGAGCCAGCCTGAAAGTGCCTGGTCTGGGCCCAGATCCCACTTCCACAAGGCCTGCGGTTATTCCCATCCACAGAGCCAGGTTTGGGATGGAAGCACTCTGTGGCTCAGGCCTCAGGGCCAGCTGGCCCCCAGCCTCGAATGCCCGGCCCGCCCCATGCTTCCCCAGGGGCCACGGGTCAGTTCTCCCTGGATTTGGGATCGGGCCAAAGACGTGGGGCATGGGGGGTCACATGACAAATCTCCCAGTCCCCACCCCAAATCTCCCAGTCCCCACCCCTCTCTCCTCCTCCCACCCACCCTGCAGGAAGCTGGAGCCATCCTGGCCCCATGGCGATCTCTCCTGTGCTGCCTCCTTAGGTGGACACCCTGCCCCTCCTTCCAATCAGGGAGTGTCCCAAGTGAGGGGAGAGGCCTGGGCTCTGATCTCTTGCCTGCTGCCCCTCAGCATTGCACTGTGGGACCACAGACGCCCGTCCCAGAAGCCACCAGCCAGGAATGTGCCCACAGACCTAGGACCAGAACAGTGCCCCCACCGTCCACTGGGGGCCAGGGTGCAGCCTGAGGCGGGTTTACATTCATCAGTAACAGTCCGTTAATAAATACATCAGTGGTCTTGTCCCCAGGGGAGCGGGGGGAACCCGGGTACCGGCCTCCCTGCCCCCCAATGCACCCCGAGCAGGGATGTGCATGGAGCTGTCTCCGGGAGATTCCTGACTCCGGAGGGGGCTGGGTTAAAGAACGTCGGGCAGGGGCTGAGGGCCCATCGAACAAAAACAGGCCCTGGCAGATTGATCTGTCCCGCCGGGGACGATCCAGGCTGGGGCCTGGCCAGATCCAGGAGGCCTCTTCGGTGTCTGGATGGCGCATGGCCCCTGCTTCTCTCCTGCTGGCCTCCCAAAGCCTTTGGTCTGAGGCCTGGGCCCCTCCTCTCTAGTTGTGGGGCAAGCCCCGGGGGCTCCCCTGCACCAGGCAGGGGGGGAAGGGTGTTTCAAGGGCATAGCCGCCCCTGCCTAGCTACGTGTGGAGAGGACCCATGGCCGGCTCGGCTCGCCGGTCTCCTCCCTTCCCCCCGCCCTCCCCCCGCCTCCTAGCAGGAGTCCGGCGGGTCACCAGGCGGCAGCGCTGCGGGGTCCCCTCTCGGCGCGGGGCAGCTCATGTGTGCGCCGCTTGCGGGCTTTGCGCATCTCCTCCACATGCTTCCACTTGTGGGGCTTGGCCTGGATGCTCTGCGGGGGAGGCAGGGGCGGCTTCTTCTTGGGCTGGTGGCTGGCGCGGCCCCACAGCTGCTGACAGACCTGGTCCATGGCGCTGAGGTTGGGGTGATCCACCAGCTGCAGGAAGTCCTGGTACCACAGCTTGCTGCTGGCTGGCTCGGCGGGCGCCTCCTCCCGGGGGCCGATCACCTCCAGCGAGAGGCGCAGGAGGGTCTGGGTGAAGCCGTGCTCCGTGGCCTGGCAGTGGTAAAGCCCAGCGTCCTTGTGTGCCACACTGCGGAGAAGAATGCCCCGCTCCGTCTGCAGCACCCGCTCGTCCAGCTGCACCTGTGGGCCCGGGGAGACAAGGCAGAGCTGGAGCTGGGGGAACAGGGCTGGGGCCAGGGCCAAAGTGCAGCGCCTCAGTGCGCCACCCTGGCCTGCCAGAGGGGCTGGGTAGCTCGGGGGCAGGGCTCGCTGCTAGCAGGCCATGGGCTGTGCCAGCGCTGCTGGGTGGGGATAAGCTGAGGGGGCATCAGAGCAAAGATGCTGAGTGTTTGGTTCAGAGCTAGAGCTGACTCTGAGCTGGCATGGGGGGAGGATGGGTCCAGACAGCTGGAGCAGGGCAGGGCGGGGCAGGGGCAGGCAGCAAAGGGGTAGAGGCTGGGAGGGGGGAGCTGGAGCACAGCCAGAGGGCACAGGGATCCAGGAGCGTGATGGGTGTCTCTTGGCTCTGACCAGCCTGGGGACAGCCAGCCCGATGCCCTCACATCAATGCGGCACGTGAGTCAGACCAAGCAGCCCTGCTCCTGGAGGCAGGGGTCCCGTACCTCCTTCCTTGGGGTGTCGCCAGCCTTCTGGTAGGTCCACAGCACCCGGGCCTGTAGGGACTTGGGCACGCACTCCAGGAAGACACTGCTGCCCTCTACCCCGTACAGCTTCTTCTCTGGCACGCTGCTCCGGTGGGGATCTGCCGGGCACGGGCCACAGAGAGCGTGAGCATGGGAAACACCGGGGCAGCCGGGCCACGGGGCCGGCACAAGCGAACATGCCCAAGCCTTTGGGCCACGTGGCACAGAGCAGGCACAAGCGAATGCACCAGGGGGGCTGGGACGGGAAGAGTGTGACTGGCACACAGTGGACATAAGTTAGCGTTTCCCAGGCGTCTGCACTGAGCGGGCAGAGGCATGGCCGTGATCTGTGCCCATGTCTTTTCACGCCAGGCATGTGAGCAGGGGGAGTTCCCCGCCCCACATCCTGTGGCGCACGAGTGGGTGGCAATGGCACTGCCCGGGCACTTCTCTGTCTGGGAGGATGGGCACGCAGAGGGGGGCTAAGCTGGTACCCCGGGGGTGGGGAGCGGGCACACTGACCTCCGGAGCACAGTGTTTTGGGGTCCCCGTTCCGGACGTCCTGTCGCCGAAAACGCCTGTAGGAGGAAGTGGGGAGAGGGGTCAGTGTGGGGGCAAGTGGGGGACAGACATTTCTGAGGAGCACAGGGGCTCTAGCTGCCTCTCCTAGCGCCTGGGGAGCGAGTGAGACCCTTCCCCCAGCATTCTGCAGGAGCACTCTATGCCAGACACCCTGCTGGACCATGGGTGCGGAGCCCCACGGCTCTGTGACGTGGGGCCAGGGCTTCTCTGCCGTCAGTCCCTAGCGAGAGGCCATCACTGTTCTGATCAGGCTGTTGGCGTGCTGACTGCTGGCAGTGCCAAGGTTCCTACCAGGCCCCCCATCACCCTGACATCTGAGTGCCTCATGCTCTTTAATGTCACTCCCCTCACATGTCCCTGGGCGGCAGTGCAAGGCTCTTCTCCCCATTGCACAGATGGGGAAACTGAGGCCAACATCACCCTGGGAGCCTGTGGCACTGAACAGAGGCCGCCTGCCCCGGGCTGGGTCTTACCGCTTCAGCTAGGCCCAGGATAAGGCTGGCACAAGATCACCCCAGGGCCAATCCTACCCCAGATGTCACCCCAAGCCCTGCAGCCCGGGAGGAGGGGGGGGGCTCATCTCTGATGTAGCCGGCACCTCCCCGCATGCCTCTCCCCAGTCCCCTGACGTCCTCTCCGGTCCCCTGACGTCCTCCACATGGCTCGACACTTCCAGAGCAGCGAGGAAGTGATCTGAGCGAGGAACCCCTGGGCCCGGTGCAGCTGGAGCGGAAGGGGCCGTACCTCTTGGTGTTGGGCATATAGCGGGTGCAGCTGGTGCCGTTCCAGGCGCAGTAGGGGTCCTGGCCAGGCAGCACTCGGCACAGCCCTTGCCGTAGATCCCGCAGCGGTGCAGGGGCAGCTGGGAGAGTGACGTCGGGGAGCCCACGTAGAGTTGTTGCTGTTGTAGAGGCAAGGCCAGACGGTTGGGGGCGGATCCAGCAGCCAGGCGCAGGCCACGGCACCGCATCCCCAGGAAGGTGCCCACACAGCATGTGGCCAGGAGGTCACTGCTACCCCGGGGCCTGCGTCTCAGGAGAGCCAGCCTGGGGAAAGGAGGGGAGACTCTTCCCCGGGGATGGGGTGGCCACAGTGCCCAGCCTCACCCAGCGGGCGCCCCTGCTAGGGCATCTGGGGGGCATTCGGGTCAAAGCGGGTCAGGGCCAGCCCATCTCTTCTGCAGGGGAGGAGGCCAAGGAGAGCCGTGGGGACTGCAGCGAGGGCCCCGGCACAATGTGCCAGCTGGGGGGAGGGGCAGATGGCTGCCCAACCTGGCACCCACCCTCACTGGCTGCCTTGGACGTGTCACCAGGCCGACACATGGGTCAGCTCCCTACACCTCCTCCAGCCCTGGTAGCCGGAACTACTTTTCCTCGGTCTCTGGTGGCGCCAGGACAACACTGTGCCAGAATACGGTGCTAATCCTCAGCAGGCCCTACCCTTGCTATACAAGAGCTGGCTCCGGGGCACTGGGTGCGAGGGGCTGTACAGACACAGATGGGTACAGTGTCTGCCCTGGATCCAGCCACAGCTGGCACCCCAGCTCAGCAGTACAGCACCACAGTCGGCACCCTGGCATGGCTGGCACCCTGGCACAGAGCCGCAAATGACACCCTGGCACAACTTGCACACCAGTACAGAGCCATGGCTGGCACCCTGGCACAGCTGGCATCCTGGCACAGTCGGCACATCAGTACAGAGCCACGGCTGGCACTCCAGCATATCCCACAGCTGTTTCCCCATCCCCCACTTTCCATACGGCCCTCTCAGATGCTGCCCAGTGGGCTCCTCACCCGCTTGGACGAGATCTGCATGCTGGTGATGGGGGACGAATCCTGCCGAGACAAACAGAGCACAAGGTACATTAAGGGGAAGCCCAGGCAGATGCCAGGCTCCTGGCAAAGCCTGGTGCTTGGTGCTTTGCCCGTTTGTCTAGGCCATGCCGGGGGAGTCTCATTGCACTTCCCCCGGGGTGGGGTGGGGGCTGTCAGCCCCATTGCCCTGCTCCATTGGTGAGGTGCCAAGAAGCCAAGTGACACGCCCAAGAGCACAGAGTGGTGGGACTCCGGACAGAACCCAGGAGTCCTGGCTCTAGCTGTCGGGTCAGGCTGGTGGCGCTGGGTTAACGTGGATGGCAGAGGCACGGGAAGGGGCAGGGCTGCCCCCCCATGGCACCGCTGGCCCCATCCAAGGTGGGCAGAAGGGGACAGGCCCATGTGGCAGGCACCCAGTCACACACCTTGTCGGGGGAGGGGGAGGGGAAGGTTGGTTGCCACATGGCCTCCGCTCCACTGGGGCCAAGGCCTCCAGCTCGTTAGCACATGTCACTGGACTTTAGCGCCCGGAAGGGGGAAGGGATACATGGAGGCAAAGTAGTTCCAGCCCATGGCTCTGGTTTGCTCTTCGCCAGTTCCCAAGCATGGGAAAGTGGTAGAAGGGGGGCGGGGGGGGGGGGCATGCCAGCAACAAGACGGGGGGGGGGGGGAGGGGAAATCAGGCCCCGGGAAAGTGGTAGAAGGGGGGCGGGGGAGGGGAAATCAGGCCCCCGGCACCTCCCTGCCCTGACCACTGTCCTACCTTAAACACCTGCAGTTCCTCCAGCAGCAGCTCCTCCATGTTCTGCCAGCTCTCCTTGGGCACCGAGACCACCTTCAGCACCGTGCCAACATCTGCCGGGGGGGGGGGGGGAGGGAGGGAGGAGAGGGGTGACAGGCCTGGAAACATCCACAGCTGAGATGTCCAGCCCCCGGGCAGCTCCAAAACACTCACTCAGCTGGGAAGAGACGCAGGCCCGGGACCCCACCGCCCAGGGTCAGCCTCCCAGATCTGTACGTGGGCACCAAGAGAAGGGGGCCCTGACTGGCAAAGGCAGTCCCAGTGAAGCCATGGGGTCGCAGTCACGGCTTAGTGTGAGCAAGGATGGCAGAATCCCCTTATTCTCAGCCCCCACAGCTCTCAGGCCAGGGCAGTATCGTTACCCCATTTTACCAAGGGGAAACCGAGGCACAGAGCAGGCAAGAGACTCATCCAGCAGGTCAGTGAGCTCCAGGGAAATCAGGAGCGACCGGGCTCCGGGAGGGGCAGTGGGCGCACCTGTGCCAATGAAGAGAACGTCGTAATGCCCGTCGGCGGCCGTCACCCGGTCGACGGCGATGCGGGTGAAGGTGTAGTCCCCGCTGGTCTGCAGGAAGATGGGCCGCTGGCTGTGCGGCAGCACAGGGTTGGCCATGAGCGGGTGGTTGCGGGCGAACTGGATCACGTCGTCGGGGAAATCCTTGGTGGAGCTGAAGGTGCCAAAGGTTTTGCTGGGGCACTGAGAGGGCAGAGAGGGGCGAGGTCAGCTGGGGACAACAGGGGGATGGGGCACTGGCTACTGCACATGAGATGCCGGTGCCCGTCACTTCTGACCCGCAGCCCGCCCCCAGCCCTCTGAGCCCCAGGTTCTCCCCACAGCTCCGCCAGTGCCCGTTCAGTCCCAACCCGCAGCCCCACGCCCCCTGAGCCCTGGGTTCTTCCCACAGCTCTGCCAGTGCCCGTTCAGTCCCAACCCGCAACCCTCAACCCTCTGAGCCCTGGGTTCTTCCCACAGCTCCGCCAGTGCCCGTTCAGTCCCAACCCGCAGCCCTCAGCCCTCTGAGCCCTGGGTTCTTCCCACAGCTCCGCCAGTGCCCGTTCAGTCCCAACCCGCAGCCCCACGCCCCCTGAGCCCTGGGTTCTTCCCACAGCTCTGCCAGTGCCCGTTCAGTCCCAACCCGCAGCCCCCAGCCCTCTGAGCCCCGGGTTCTTCCCACAGCTCCGCCAGTGCCCGTTCAGTCCCAACCCGCAACCCTCTGAGCCCTGGGTTCTTCCCACAGCTCCGCCAGTGCCCGTTCAGTCCCAACCCGCAGCCCCACGCCCCCTGAGCCCTGGGTTCTTCCCACAGCTCCGCCGGAGCCCCTCACTCCTGACCCCAGCCCCTGCGGCTCATCCTTTCCCAGCTCCTTGGCCAGAGCCAGCTCAGTCATTTCCCTTTGGGTGGGGGATGTTTTGGCCAATGGACCAGCTCTGCGCTGGGCACCGAGCTCCCATCCTACCCTTCCAGAGCCACTGGTGCTGAGACCTGGCACCCCGCCCTGGCTCCGCTGCTTCCTGCAGGGCACCGACAGCAGTGGAGCCTTCCCCACTGCCCAGGCCCCTCTCACAGCAGGCCACCCCTTGCCCATGCAGGCCTCTGGGCAGGGGCAGGACAGACTCTCCCCCCAGGTCAGGCTGGCAGAGCTGTGTGTGGGTGCTGAGGCCCCAGGCCCCGAGCTCAGGCCGAGGGGCCATGGGGCTGAAGAGGTCCAGGATGGGGGCAGGATGCAGGGCTGGAGGGGCAGGTATCGAGGGGCCTGGGAAGCTGCACAGCCCGCCTGAGGGACGACACTGGGAGTGGGGGCCTGATCCCCACTGGCTGCAGGGAGAGTCTTCTGCCTCACATCCCACCCAGACAGCTGGGGCCCATGGCACGTACCATGCCTGGGCGAGGGTAGGGCACGCGGCCCTGGTACGACACCCACTGGTAGTTGGGCCCCTCCTTGTGAGCGAAGGGCCCCAGGAAGGCTCGACGGATGTCGTGCATGTTGTACAGGCAGACGGCGGAGCCCCTAAACACCGAGCTGTGGGGAAAGCGACAGGCAAGGGCGTGAGGGGGGCATGGGGCACTGGAAGCAAAGGGGGCATCAAGACGGGGGAAGGGCAAGGGGCACAGGGAGAAGAGGGTCAGATTGGCATGGGGCAGGAGGGGAAGGACGAGGGTCCCTGACTCTGAGTGCCCCCCTACACCAGGCCCAGCTGCAGAGCCTGTGGGTGCTCTGGTGAAGGGGTCCATGGAAGGGCAGCATGGAGCTGGAAGGGAGCGAGGTGGGCAAGCCGGGGGGCGAGATGCACTGGGCGGGGTGATGAGTTGGAGGGGCAGATGAGCTGGCTGAGGGGGCTGGGTGTGCTGAGGGGGGGCTTGGGTGAGCAGTGGGATCAGTGTGGTGGGAGAGTGAGCCAGGGGGACGTGTGGAGGGCAGGCGAGCAGGGGGTCGGTGCAGAGCTGGTTGGGGGGGGGCAGGTGAGCTGGGCACTGGGGGGGCAGCACAAAGCTGGGTGGGGCTGGGCATGCTGGGTGGGGGCAGAGCAGAGCTGGCTGCGGGGCAGCCCCTCCATACCTGGAGGTAGAGAAGATGGCATAGAGCAGGGGGTTCCTTGTGTCCCTCGTCCGCAGCAGGAAGACGTCACCTATGAGTGGCAAAGGGGGAGGGGCATGTCACTGATCAGCCCTCTTCCCCTTCTCTCCCCTCAGGCACATAGCACCCCCCCCCTGTCCCTGCTGCCCAGCCAGGGTGCACAGCAATACCTTCCCCCGCCGGATGTGACCAGCTCCCGTCTTCCCTCCCCACGTGCCTCATCCCCGTCCGGACACAGAGCACCTCCCACCCCGGGCAGTGGCCCTTCAGCTGGTGCTTGCCCCACGCCACTCACGGAGCTCGTCAAAGAAGGTGTCGCCCCCATCGCTGCCTGGCACCGAACACACCAGCCTGGCCTTCAGGAATGTTGTCCACTTGTTCACCAGGCTCCGCTGCCCGCCCAGGTCATTCTGTGGGGAGGGGCAGACAGGCTGAGCAGGGGCCGGGCAGGGGACACGTGGCGAGTTCCCGGCTCATCAGGATGTTGGCCCCCGAGGAGCCCCTCCACCCACCAGGATGCCAGCGCTGCCAGCTCCCGGGGCACAACAGACGATGGACTCCCCATCTCCAGGCCGAACCCCCTGCGGTGGCAGGGGAAAGCCCGACTGAGCTCTCCCCCCTGTGAGGCTCCTGCCAGCGCAGCCAGGGAACAATCCCACCGGCTCGGCTGGCAGAGCCGCTACTCACATGCCAGGCGGGCTCGGCTCCAATCGCAGTGTCGCCGCTGTGCAGGCGGAACACAGACGGGGGTCACACCCCCAAGGGGGCAGCGAAAGGGACATGGCTGGGCACGAGAGCACTGACCCTGCAGATCTGGCCGATGCGGGCGAAGCTGGCCTTGCCCAGCCCCTGCTGCCCCTCCACCGCCGTCTCGCGGAAGAAGAAGTAGATCTTGTCGTCATCCAGGTTCTCGCTCTCTGGGATCCAGAACACGTCCACGAAGTTGGGCTCTGGGCCAGGCAGAACCAGGAGAGGGAGGGTTAGGCAGGGGGAGGGCACGAGGCGAGCACCAGGCACCCACGCCACCCAGCATGGGCGCTGAGGCAGAAAGTGGAGCGAGTAACGGCTGCACTTGGCCTCTGTCGGGGCTGCCAGACCTGACCTGCCTGCCGACCCCTGCAGGGACAGTGCCCTACCCGCGGCTGACACAAGGCGAAACCGAGAGACAAAAAAGGGATGTAGGGTGACCAGATCGCAAGTGCAAAATATCAGGACACATTGGGCGAGTGGGGGGGGGGGGGGGAAGAGGGGGAGGGCTGGGCTGTTTTCAAGGATATTTTGTGCCCTAGGCAAAAATTTTACCTAGCACCCCCCTCCCCTTTCCCCAGAGCATTGCTTACTATAATTTTTTTAATGACTATTGCATAGTGTAATGTAACATGGGGAAGAGGGTTGGGGTGCAGGGGGGCTCTGGATGGGACTGGGGATAAGGTGTTTGGGGTGTTGGGGGGCTCAGGTTGGGGCTGAGTTGGCATGTGGGGTTGGCATGTGGGGGGGGGGCCTCTGGCTGGGGCTGGAGATGAGGGGTTTGGGGCATAGGGCTTGGTAGAGGGCTGGGGTGTAGTTTGGGATGGGTGCAGGCAGGCTGCTCTGTCACTGTGGCCAGAGAGGAGGATTCCCCCCAGCCCTTTACCTGCCGGGAGCAGCAAGCTTTGGGGGATGGCCCCCTCTTTCCTGCCCCCCCCACCCCCAGCAGCACACTCACCCCTATCACTGGTAGAACAAGAAGGCGGGCACTAGGACCCTGCGGAGGAGAGAAGGGAGGCTTCTGTCCCGCTCTGCTCCAGGGCCACAGAAGGTTTAAGGGGCAGTAAGGGGAGGCCGGGGGACCCTGGGGGGAGGCTTGGGGGAGGGGGGCGGCCGGAGCCAGGTTCCGGGGGGGGGGGCTCTCTGCCCCCGCCTCCCTCTGCTGGCCAGCGCCTGCATGCAGGCAGCCCCCCCCCCAGCATGTGCCATGCGGCAGAGAGCTCTCCTGCCGCACTGTCCTGTCCCCCCCACTGTCTCTGCGGGGGGGGGGAGAGGGAGGGGAGTGGGCTCTCTTTCCCCCCACCCCCCTCCGCCGCCCGGAATGGCTGCAAGCCGGCAGCACCAACCCTCCTCCCCCCCCCCCGCCCCTACAGCATGTGCAGCGACCTGGCCGCCCAGTCTCTGCCTGGCCCTGGGGCAGTGGGGGCATGGCATGTGCTCCTGCCGGCGCCCTGCTCTTCTGACCCTCCCGAAATCGGGACAAAAAGGGCGTCCCGACCAACGTATGGTCGGGACTCGGGACAAAGGGCCAAAAATCGGGACTGTCCCGATAAAATCGGGACGTCTGGTCACCCTAAAGGGATGTTACCCAGTGAATCAGTGGCACAGCTGGGAATAGGACCCAGGAGTCCTGACACCCAGTCTCCATTGCTCTAACCATTACACACACTCCCCTCCCAGAGCAGGGAACGGGACATCTACTGCTCTAGCCCCCAGCCCTCCCTTTCCCAGACATGAAGCTAACAGCCTGAGCCAGGCCAGGGGCCATGTGGGCTCTGCACTCTCAGTAGATCAGCCCATCAGGGAGCACCTGTGGGCAGTGCCAGGGGTGGGGGCTTTGCTGCCTGGAACTGGCTCAGCAGGGAATGGCACCTGGGGTCAGAGCTGCAGCCCAGGTTCCCCGTGTCTCTGGGGGGCTCCCCATGCCCACGCAGCCAGACCACCCCCAGCTCCATTGCGCCATAACTCCCCCCCCACACACACTCGAAGAGGGCCCTGCAGTCACACACCACTAGGTGGCAGCCTAGATCCACCAGCTCCCACAGGGAGCCAGCCAAGCCATGAGAGCGGGCCGGGGCCAGAGAGAAGGGAGTGGGTGAGGGGCAGACGGGTGATACTCCTCAATCCTGACCCACAGATCCCCAACCTCCTGCTATCCCAGCACCATCCCCTGCAGCTCTACCCCCTGCTATCCCCGCCCAGGGATCCCCCCGCCAGCTCTGCTGGTGCCCCTCAGTCCTGACCCAAAGCCCCTGCTAGCCCAGCCCTGGGCTCCCCCCCCCCCCCCCGCCCCCTCAGCTCTGCCCGGCAATTCCTGCAGTCAGTCCAGCCCAGATCTGGTGCTCTGGGAGGCAGATGATCTCGAGCTGCTCCCAGGGGCTCTGCTCTTCTTGGTGCTCCCCATTTCCAGGTGATGGCACCTCCCGGGCAGGACAGGGCTGGAGCGGAGCGTGGGCAGGGCCCATGGCAGCCCCAGCCTGGCCGCTTCCCCAGCTGCTGTCTGCAGGGCCGGGGACACTGGGGGAGAGCTGAGAGCGAATCCCAGGCCGGGGGGCGGGAGGGGGGGGGGGAAAGAGATGAGGTCCCCCAAGGGTGAATGAGGCCAGAAGCTCTTGCAGGATGACAAGCTCATTATCCCAGCATGACGGATGGTGGGATTCAGAGGGCGGGTCAGCGAAATGCCAAAGGGGATGAGCAGAGCACAGACGCCTACAGGATTAGGGCTGGGAAACCTTCTTCACCAGCCCTGCCAGTGCCCCTCACTCCCACCCTGCAGCCCCTGCTATCCCAGCCCTGGGCTTCCCCTGGTCTGCCAGTGCCCCTCACTCCCACCCTGCAGCCCCTGCTATCCCAGCCCTGGGCTTCCCCCCACAGCCCTGCCAGTGCCCCTCAGCCTTTGGAAAATGACCCCTATCAGGGGCATGCAAAAGGGGGGACAAGCAGGGCCCCCAGTAATCAGCAGGAGCACAGAACACGCGTCTGTCCCTGAGTTCCGAAATCTCCCCCCAGAGACAGACACTCAGGGCCTGGCTCTGCCTCCCGCCTCACGTCGCTGCTCCCACCTGCGCCAGGAGACTTGCGTGCTCCGATTCGGGAGCCTCCCGCATCCACCGCGCAGGGGGCTGGGCCAGAGCTGGCCCGGATGAGTCTGTGACAGGGAGTGAAATTCACAGGGAGCTTGGCTGAGGCTACCAAACTCTCCACACTCAGGGCACGCGGCCCAGCATCCTCGAGCTGAGGGATCGGTCCTGGGCAGGAGCAGGACCACGTTCCTGGGGACCCCAAGGTCTGGCCTCCCACCCCGTCCCCAGCCCTGATACTGACCGTTGAGCCAGCGGGAGTCGTGCTGCTCAGTGCGGATGGACGGGCGCAGCCCCAGGCTGCGGAAGATGGTGAAGTCGCGGCCCATCAGGTCGGTGGCCACCCCGGAATACAGCTCCTCCCCTGGGGCAGGGATCAGAGGGGCGGGGGGCATTAAACACGGGCCTGCCCAGCCCTCCTCACCTACCTCCCCCGCCTCACCCCATTGGCAAGGGAAAGGCCGCGAGCCCTGCTCCTCAGACAGCCAAGGGATCCGCTCCACCCCCTTCACCAGAAGTCTTTGTGGGGGGGGAGGTAGGGATTTTCAGGGGCACCTCAGGGCTCCTACAGCCTGGGCCCTGCTCACCCCCCTCCCTCAGCTTGGCTCAAATTCCTCAGCTGGGACAGTCCCTGGTGAACCTCCAGGGCTCGTGTCCTGGCTCTGCACAGAACTGGCATCTTGTCCTCTGCACCCCCTAGGGGGCACAAGCCAGCAGTGCCTCAGCCAGCCCAGCCTCTGCCCACGGGGAGTGCCGTGGGGAGCTGGGTAGGAGCTGGCTGTGGGGAGAGCTCCCGGCTACTCCAGCCCCAGCCTCTCCCAGTAGGGGGCGTGGTGGGGGAAGGGCAGGGGCAGTCAGCAGGGCCCAGCAGACGATACTGATGCCCCCCCCCCCCGTGCCAGCATAGGGCGGTGGCTCTTACCCACAAGTACCGAGGCGGCCACGTGCCGTGGGTCATACGGGCTCTTCCCTTTGCCGTCCTCCAGGGCTGCAGGGTCCAGCTTAAAGACGGGCTCCTGGAGAGAGGGAACAAAACACATCAGCAATTGGGGGGGGGGGGGCGGGACATCTGGGGCCAGGGCTGCTAACAGAACCAGCCCCCCTCCCCCAAGGGGGAGTGGTCCCATCTGCCCTAGATGGGGCCCCTGCAGGGCAGGCAGTGGGCAGAGGATGCCCTGGGTGTTGGGGCTGGGAGGACCTCTCTCATCTGTCCCTTAGCAGGGGTGCTGCCAGTGCCCGACAGGCCCTACCTCCACGCGCTGGCCGACCTCCACGTAGGCGCAGGCGGGGTGGAAGGCGCCCGTGCCGCAGGCATACAGGTGGGTGCGGTTGTACAGGTGCAGGATCTTGATGAAGTTCATACACTCGGCCTGAAAGACATGGGGTGGGGGGAGCTGGGGGTGAGTGGGGGGGGGGGGGGGGGGGCGGGCAGGGGGCTCGTCTCCTGCTGCGTCCCCACAGCCAGCACCACCCTGGTCCGCACTTTGCCCAGCTCTGTGGGCTCCCCACTATCTGTCCTGGGCAGGGTGATAGCTATCCCGGACCCACAGCTCCCCCTGCCCTCCTAGGGCTGAGACCAGAGCAACATCTCTCTTGGGGTTTCTGGGGGGGTTGAGGTGGGTTTGTTGAGGGCCAATAGTAGCGGGAGGGGTGTGTGACATTGCACTCTGTATGATTTTATGAAAATATGCTAATGAGTGTGAATATAATGTAACTGAAATATGCTTCATGCAAAAGGTCTCTAAGGTATTACAAAGCTTATAATCAACTGATGTGGTCATCCTATTTGTAGAAATGTATCACTCTTGTATCTGAAACTAGAAATATGAAATAGAACTCTGAGGTCCTATTGTAATTAGGCAAAGAGGGGGCCATTAATGATGGTTTGGAATCTTGATGGCTCCCATCAACCATGACAATTGACTATGGATGGCTCTGTTTGCTTGCAGGCCTCCTGGGAGGAAGGAGGGCTTGAATTCTTACAGTGACATGTGATCATGTCACCTGACCTGGAATCCATCTTTAACCTGGTGCTTTTCCATTTAGAAGGAGGGGTGGAACCCAGACAAGGACACAGGATTCCCACCTGGTGCAAAAGCTATATAAGGGCATGGAACAGAAAAAGAAATCCCCTGGCTACCACATGAGCTGGTATTCAGTTTGCGATAGAAGCTTATTGAAACATCTCTTGAGGGTGAGATTTTATCTGTATTCAGTTTTCTTACAGTATTAGGCATAGGCGTGCATGTTTTATTTTATTGTGTTTGGTAATTTACTTTGTTCTGTCTAGTACTTGGAACCACTTAAATGCTACTTTTTGTATTTAATAAAATCACTTGTTACTTATTAATTAACTCAGAGTATGTATTAATACCTGAGGAGCAAACAGCTGTGCATATCTCTCTATCAGTGTCATGGATGGTGACAATTTATATGTTTACCTGTATAAGCTTTACACAGGGTAAAACGGATTTATTTGGGGTTTGGACCCCATTGGGAGCTGGGTACCTGAGTGTTGGAGACAGGAGCCCTTCTTAAGCAGTTTTCAGTTAAGTCTGCAGTTTGTGGGATGTAATTCAGACCTGGGTCTGTGTTTGTAGCAGGCTAGCGTGTCTGGCTCAAACAAGGCAGAACTCTGAAGTCCCAGGCTGACAGGGGAAACGTGCTCAGCAGTAGTCTCCATACCAGGTGGCAGTCCCAAGGGGGTTTCTCGGATCCAATCTGCCACCGTAGGGAAATATTATCCCCATTTCATGGTGGGGAAACTGAGGTCCAGAGCGAGGCCACGACTAGCCCAAGGTCTCTGGAAGGAGTCCAAGCTGCAAAAACTTGCTCCCCTTTCCCTCTCAGCTCAACCCAGAGATCTCCCCGCCCCCCTCCCATCTTGCCTGCACAATGCCACCAGGCAGTCCAGGGTGCACTGGAGCAGGAAAACACAAAGCACTCCTTGGGGAGTGACTGGGGCTGTGACTCACAACCCTCCTCCGGGCGGGGGACCCTCAGCCCAGCACATCTGCTCTGAACGCCACCCACGCCCCAGCCCGGCAGACAGGCGCAGTACTTGCCCAGCCAGGCAAACAATTGGCCCTTGTGTCTCCCAGTCACTTGATTGATGAAGGGGGGTGGAGGGGAAGCACCCGTCAGTAGCTGGTACTGGGGCCTCGGGGCGGGTCTTGGGATCCCCTCCCCCTCTGCCGGGCATGGCCAGGGCTCTGAAGAACAAAGGTCATGCTGGAAAGTGGCAGGCGGGTGTCTGGCTGGGAAGGGGTTAAACGCTCAATGAACAGTCGCTGGGGTGCCTCCCCTACCCGCCCCATGGGAGCTTGGTCTCCAACTGCCGTGGGGCTGGGATTTCACCCTGCATCTTCTCAGCTGCCTGGATTATCCTCCCCACTTTCCGCCTCAGGCTTCCCTGGACCTGTTCCTGCCTGGGCTCAGCCTCGTAGAAATCAACCCCAGGGGGATCCCTGAGCTGGGGGGGGGGGGGGAAGACTCAGTACCCCTGACATGTCCTGCAGCTTGCTGACTGCTCACTGCTGCCCCGCTGCATCACTGCACTAATCCTCTCCCCCCCCCCCCCCTTAGCTGGGACTACTTCTGGCACCCCAGCCCCCTGGACAGTTCCCAGCAGGCTGCCAGGATGATACCTCCCTCACAGTCCAGGGGGCTCCCCGAAGAGACCCTGGCCCTCTGGCAGTGCTGTGCCTCCCTACACCCCTGCAGGCCCTGTTGCTGCGTGCTAGTGGCTCTGGGAACCTCTCACTACCTGATCCAGGGGTGGGTCCCAGCGCCCAGGCCTTGTCTATCTCCGAGGAGGGCAGTGGGGGGCAAGGTCCCTGGATGGCACAGCCCATACTGCCCAATAGGAGTGGAGAGGCTGGCGGGCAGGTGGCCTGTGGCCAGGAAATCTAGGCTCTGTGAGGTCCCAAGCCCTGCCTTGGAACAGGGGAGATACGAACAGGGCGTCCCGTCTTAACTGAATGGGGGAAGACGCCAAACTTCTCACGTCTGGCCTCCCCCAGCCCACTTGGCTCCCATGGGGCAGTGCTGGGCTGCCCACTCTCCACACTGGGCACCATGCAGGATGCTTCCAAACAGACCAGGCCAGGGAAGGGCAGTCGGGGCAGGGATCCATCGCTGTGACGAGGTGTGGAGAGCTACTCCAAGGTGCCCAAAGCAAAAGCCAGGCTACCCCTGAAGGGCATGGGGGGGTTGGCAACCCCTGCACAGCCAGGCCAGGGGGCTCCAGGTTCAGTGGGGGAGCCTGCCCACCCCCCCCTGAGTTAAATCACCCCCAGCTCAGCCTGGCCAGAGCACTTACGTTGATGTCTTTGCCGGCCCAGTTGCATTCCTCCCTCCACTCCACAGGCGCTGGCCAGTAGATCTGCGGGAAGACAGCAGGACAGCTCAGGGGGAGGCATCTCCCTCTTCCCCCATGGGCCCCTCAATACCAGCGCGCAGCCCCCCACCAGCCCAGCCCCGAGTTCCTGAATGATCTAAGGTGCTGGGCTCAGGAGGTCGGCCTGCGGGGTGTGAAGCTGAGGCCCTCCCAACTCAGTTCACATCAGGAACAAGGGGAAGCGTCCCTGGAGGTGGAACAAGCCCCCTACCCTGACAGTGCACCCCACCATGCCCCATGCAGAGAGGTTCCCAATTCCCCTCTCTGTCCCATGCCCCAGGAGAGCAGCAGCCATAGCAGTCCGGGGACGTGGCTCGATTGTGCCAGTCCTCTGCACCTCTGTGGGTAGGGCTGTGCTTGCCCAGCTGAGCACCAGCATGCTCAAGACATGCAATGCAAGTCACCTTGGGAGCAGGGGCTCCTCCAGCAGCTGTGGTGGGGACGCAGGGTCCCCGCAGTGGAGACATCAGCAGACGCCCACTTTCCCCCCCGCGGCGTTCAAGCTGGACGGTTGGTCCAGCGATTTCACGGGGGAGGCGAGGCGGCTGGAATGCTGGCAATGTCGCCTCCCGAGCGGCGTCTCTGCTCGCTGCCCATCCCCCCACCCTCCGCCGTGCAGCCTCTCACCTTCTTGTCCTGCTTGCTGATGTTGTCCAGGCTCAGGGAGGCCAGGTAGTTCTTGCCACCCATGAAGAGCCGGCCCCGCTCCTCGTCCAGGAGCAGCGCCTCGTAGCAGCAGGAGCGCTCCAGCCCGTAGGTGCGCAGCCCATGGCGCACTTTTAACTCTGCAGGGAGACATGGGGGCTGGGATCAGGCCGGCTCCGCCCCGCCCCAGCTCTCCTCTTCTCTCAGGGAATGGAATGCAAAGACCCCAGGCCTGGGTCCTCAAAGAGAGTTAGATTCCCACCCTCCCCTGGGAGTTAGGCACCTCTGTGGATCTGGGCCTTGGGAACGGCCAATGTCGGGGATGGCTGGTGCAGGCCCAGAGAACAGCCCTGCCCCAAGCCCCACGTGCTGGTCACCTGGTTCCTGGCACCTGTCACACAGGGCCTGCCTCTGACAATTGGGGCGAAGACCCAGGAACAAGGTTTCTTGCACATGAGTCGTGTGGAGCCAGCCCAGCCCTCTGGAAGCTTTGGAACAAGTACCATGCTGCTATGGGGCCAGGCAGCACCCACTGACTGGCAATGAACGTGGGGACATCGCTCCTTGGGAATGAACATTAACCCACTGAGCCCACTTCGCCAGCCATATGCCCCCGACACAGTCACACTGCTGGGGTTGGCATCAGCTTTGGATTGTTTTCTCTGAGTGTGCGAGCAAGTTTTGAGTCTTGGGAAGACATGCATTATAGTAATATAGGGGTCTGCGTAGAGGTAGCTTGAGCAGACGAGTGTGTGAGCAGGAAGAGAGAGGGTCTGTTCTGTTGTGGGCTCTAACTGGAGTCACTTCTTGAGGCTGAGTTGCTCCTGGGAGCAGAGCATTTCTCTTGGGCTGAGATCGCTGGGAGAAGGGACCACCCTGAATGCTGACTGACCATCTCTGTTCAAAGACTGGGGCATGCACATAAACAAGTCACCCTAACAACACAACCAACACTCTGTGTCACTAATTTCTCCACCACTAGGGAAGGGACCCCATTCCCCTTCCAGGGCTGTGGACAGAACCCAAGAGTCCTGATTTCCAGCTGCCCTGCTCTAACCTCTAGATCTCACTCCCCTTCCAATGCTACAGATAGAACCCAGGAGTCCTCCCAACCCCCTGCCGCCCCCCTGCTCTAACCACTAGACCCCACTCCCTTTCCAGAGAGCAGACCCAAGAACACTCAGGTCAGCAGCACCCCAAGGGTTAATGTTTCCCATTTAATGCCCCCATTTTCTGTAGGATCTCATACTGCAGGCTGTGTGCAGCTCAGGCCCGCAGCCCCGGAGCTGTGCTTAGCCCATGCCAGAGGCAGCACTGAAGAGGTTAATATAGAGGCTGGAGCCCTGGGTTAGGGAGTAGAGGGCCAGGTCAGTTGCCTCCTGGCAGGGTTAAATGCCGGGGAAGGCAGAAGCTGTGGAATTAGCCCTGGATCTGATCTGAGTGCTTCCAACTCCCCCAGCACTGGCCAGCAAAGGCTCCTGCAGAAGGAATTAACCCTTCAGGGCCAGATGCCCCTCAAGTGATGCTGCCTGACATCAGGATACCTGGGGACCACGGCATCGGTGAGAGGGCTCCCCTGCCCAGCAGGCCCCTGGGCACAGCGCTGTGGCTTAGGGGAGCGATTAGAGGCCTTATTGTGCCAGACCCAGAGTGAAAGAGAGTCCCCAGCACTCACAATCTAAATAGGCTGGGGAGGAGAAACTGAGGCATGGAGGGGAACTGGGCACTGGTGGTCTGAATGTACTGGGCACCCCAGCACAGAGAGCCGCCAGGCCCCCCAGAGGGGGGGGGGGGGGGAAGAGGGCAGTCAGCTGGATGCCATGATCGCAGCAGACGGGCTGTGGCAGCTGTGTATCGCACAGCCCTGCTCAGCCTGCCCTGGCTGGGGCAATCTAGGAGATGGGCAGAGGGTGCATGGGGGCAAAGAGGGTGCCCAGGGGCTGCTGCTTCCCTCTGCATCCCTGGCCCGTCCCTGAAGCCTCTATCCTGGCACCCCCTCCCCACACCAGCTTCACTATGTCAGGGGCGGCAGAGAATAGACCATGGGTCTCAAACATGCGGCCCACAAAGCCCTTCCCTGCGGCCCGCCAAGCTTCCTGGCGCCCCCCTTCCCCCCCCCCCCCCGGTCCTCCCATATCAGTTTGCAGGACGGAGGGGCCAGAAGTGGAGACTTCTCTGCTGCCTGGCTGGGCCGCGTGTGTTTCTAGCTCTGGACTTCCTAGATTGCTCTTGCTTTGTTTGCCAAACAGCTGTTGGTGGTGCCTAGTGCTTTCCAGGAGGGAATGGGGAGCTGCGTGCTCAGAGGAGGAGGTGGGGCAGGGGTGGGACCTCTTGGAAGGGGTGGAGTGGGGGTGGAGCCGGGGCAGCAAGGGCGGGGTGTGTGTCAGTGGTGCGGCCCTCGGGCCAGTGCACTAGTCCTCATGGAAGGGATGGAGTGGGGGCACAGCCGGGGCAGCGAGCGTGTGTGTGTGTGTGTCAGTGGTGCGGCCCTCGAGCCAGTGCACTAGTCCTCATGCGGCCCTCGTGGTCATTTGAGTTTGAGACCCATGGAATAGACCCTTTCTCTGCCCCACGGTGACTGATCCGCTGGCCTCAGTGGGAACAAATGGGCCATTGTGGGGAGGCAGGGGAGAGCAACTTGCCAGGGACAGGCCACCTGGGCCAGAAGCACCTGTAGGGACCTCACAGCCCAGCATGGCTCAGGGACCAGAGCCCAGCCAGGTCTCTGCCCCCTCCCCCACCCTGCCACATCTGCCTCCCCCGCAGCACCAGCTCACCCCTTCTCTGACCCCTCCCCCACCCTGCCACTCACCCCACATCTGCCTCCCACACAGCACCAACTCACCCCTTCTCTGACCCCTCCCCCACCCGGCCACTCACCCCACATCTGCCTCCCCTGCAGCACCAGCTCACCCCCTGTGCCCTATCCCCCACTACTCTCAGCCCCTTCCACTATGCCAGGACACCCCCTTTGCCCCCTCCCCTACTGAGCCTATCCCCCTCCCCTGCAGCATCAGCCCATCCCCTCCCCCACTGCTCTTTGCCCATCCCCTGCTGCCAGGATACCCCTCCCTGCCCTCTCCCGCCCTCTGCCCTCCCTGCCCTCTCCCGCCCTCTGCCCTCCCTGCCCTCTCCCGCCGCCCACGGCGCCCCCCCCCCGCCCGTGGCGCCGCCCCCCCCCGCCGGTCTCCCGCCCCCCCCCCCCCGCCGGTCTCCCGCCCCCCCCCCCCCGCCGGTCTCCCGCCGCCCGCGGCACCGCCCCCCCCGCCGGTCTCCCGCCGCCCGCGGCACCGCCCCCCCCCGGTCTCCCGCCGCCCGCGGCACCGCCCCCCCCCGCCGGTCTCCCGCCGCCCGCGGCACCGCCCCCCCCGCCGGTCTCCCGGCGCCTGCCGCGCCCCCCCCCCCGCCGGTCTCCCGCCGCCCCCGGTGCCGGTCTCCCCGCCGTCCCCGGCGCCGCCCCCCCCCCGCCGGTCTCCCGCCGCCGCCCCCCCCCCGCCGGTCTCCCGCCGCCCGCGGCGCCGCCCCCCCCGCGGGTCTCCCGCCGCCCGCCGCGCCACCCCCCCCCCCCGCGGGTCTCCTGGCGCCGGTCGGCCGCCCCTCCCCGCCGGTCTCCCGCCGCCCCCGGCACCGGTCTCCCGCCGTCCCCGGCGCCGCCTGTCACGGAGCGCCCGGGCGATGGACTGTAACCGCTCCCTAGGAAGCCAGACCGGACTCCGGGTGGAGGGCCCCTTCTCCGTACACAGCCTGTTTCCCAGGCCAGGAGCTTCAGGGGTCCCCACTTCCACCTTCCTGGGTCTGTCCTCGGAGCATTCAGCACCTTCTGCCCCTCCGTGTGCTTCCCCCAGCAAGCCCGCCTGGGCAGGGTCCTGGGGGAGCCCATGGGTTCTGCACCCCAAATCCACAGTCAGACGTGACTCTCAGCCAGCCAGCAGAATAGACGGTTTATTTGAGATGTCAGGCACCATCCAACTCACATCTTCTCAGTCCAAACAGGGTCCATCCAGTTAGGCCTTTCTGGGGTGTGCCAGGAGGTGAGACCCAGATTCTGGGCTCCTGCTTCTCCCCAGGTTTATTCGATGACTTCTAATCACAGACCATACAGTGAGCGTGAGCCTTCAGCTGGATCCATCTTGGGGCCAGAGCGAGTTCGCTTCTCTGCCTCTCCCAGCTCGACCTAGACCCAGACTGACTCAAAACCCCCCTCTAGCCACTTCCTGCTCCTTTGTCTCTTTTTGTCTGTTTTCCCCGGCTTCCCTTCAACAGGTTCAGCTGACCTCCCTCCCCCAGCAGGGGTCAGGTTACAGCTTCCAGGGATGCACAGAGGGGAGGGCGAGGGCGTTGCCTCCTTGCTTCCAGCATTAGCCCCTATCCCTTCACATAGAGACTTAAGAAATGCATAGGGGAAACTGAGGCACACACACACAGTACTCCCACTTCGTCACACCCCCCCCCCACCGGTCTCCCGCCTCCCGCGGCGCCGCCCCCTCCCCCGCCGGTCTCCCGCCGCCCGCGGCGCCGGCCCCCTCCCCCGCCGGTCTCCCGCCGCCCGCGGCGCCGGCCCCCTCCCCCGCCGGTCTCCCGCCGCCCGCGGCGCCGGCCCCCTCCCCCGCCGGTCTCCCGCCGCCCGCGGCGCCGCCCCCCCCCGCCGGTCTCCCGCCGCCCGGAAGCCCGTGCTAACTGGCCAGAGAGCGAAGCCAGGCTGGTCAGTTTCACGTTCCTCTCTTGTCAGTATTGCCTGGAGGGGCCACAAGCTATCTCCAGTCTTGAGCTGGGGGCCAGCCCAGTGCTGCTGGTTAGCCATGGACTCACACTGCCCTAGCTGCCTGCGGGCTGCCCCAGCTAGAGCTCCTCCAGTGGGGAGGGACAGCCCAGTTCCAGGCGTGGGGGACCCTCAGCCCAGCAGCCATGGCCCTGTCCAGCAGCGGGACACCTGGGAGCAAGGCCCTGCTGCTCCCTGAGCCGGGGGTCCGATCAGGAGGCCAGTGACACGCTGCTAAAACCAGGTGTAAAAGTAACACAGCAGATACAGGAACTGGGAGCAAACACACTGCAGTGGGACTGGGGACAGGGACAGTCAGAGCCCCTGCCCTGCGTCCCACAGGGCCCACTGCTAGGAGAGGCTGGGGCTGGAGAAGCCAGGAGCTCCCCACACCTCACGGTGAACCCTTCCCCGTCCCATGCCAGCCATTTCCCCTTTGGGTCAATCCCGCCTGACACCGGTTGCTCAGGGACTTGACCGGGAGCATTCAAGGACTGGCGTCACGTGAGGTAACCCAGCAACCCCACACTGCTGCTTAGCAACTGTTCTGGAAACTGCTCAAAAGGCAGCCCCCCCACACCCCCACATACCTCTCTAATGAGTTTCTGGCCGATGGACAAATTAGTGGAAAGGGCAAAGGGCTCTGGAAGCCTCTGCTCTCAGCCCAGCAGCGCCCTGTCACTGCTCGCCCCCGCCACCTCATCTCCCAGGAGGGAGGACACTGAGCCCTGGTTTGGGCTGCACCCCAGCTCCTGTGTGCCGCGCTGGCTGTGGGAAGGGGCCAGAACTGGACCAATCTGCTCACTGGCAGGGTACCCTGGGGGAGGGGCGCTCCTTGGCACAATGGACTCATGCCACCCTCCCTGGCAGCCCCCAGTACCGGGTGGGGGTGGTGAGAGCAGTTCCTGAGGGCACCAGGCCCCTGAAACCAGGTGGCATCTCAGTGCTGAGGCTACAAGCAGCAAGGCCCCTTGGCACGTTGTGTGTGGCCGGGCACTGCTGCAGCCCGGCCCGTTGCCATGCCTGAGCTCCCTGTGCTCCTGCCGGAGCCTGGGTCAGTGCTCATGGGGCAGCCAGAGGCTGTCGGGAGCTGTGCCTCGGGGGAGGGGTCCCTGCACGGCTTCCACTCATTCCACAGCATCACCCCGTGAAGGCCCCTTTCTTCCCATTGCTGATAGGGGCTGGCTCCAGCCCTCCAGGCCCCTCTCCAGAGAGCTGGAGCAGCAGAGCCAGCCCCACCCCTATCCCCACCTGCCCCAGGGGGGTCCAGTAAGAAGCAAGGGGGGAAGGGGTCTCCACCTCCCAGTTGCTCCTTGGGTTTGAGGCTTCCAGTAAGGGGGCAAGGTTTTCTAAAGGGTAGGGCTGGGGGACGCCTCCAACCCCCACACCCATGTCACACGGTCATTAACCCCTGGGAAAGGCCGGGGGCTCACTCACACCCTGGAGTGAATTGGAAAGCAGCGGCTCAGGACTGCATTTCCCAAAGCTGGGGCCAGTCAGTCCCCCTGCTCCAGGGCCAGATCAGAACCGGGGACCTGGAGATGAAGAGTTCCAGACCCCCTCGAGCCAGCCAGGTCCCCCGAGACCTATACATGACCCAGCAGGGCAGGATGCACAGGCTGGGCTGGGGGTAGCCACTTTTCTTCTTGCTTTGAAAATGTAACCCTGAGACCTTCGGAAGATGGGGCAATCACAGGCTGGAGTTTGGGCAAAGCAGGAGGGATCGCGTCTCCTTGAGCCGAAATCTGGATCCCACCTGAGAAGCTGGGCGGGGGAGGGGGAGATACGGGGGGTGACCCAAGTTATAGCCCTGCCCCGACTGCCAGACAGGAAGGCAGCTGCTCCCCCAGCAACATCAACCATCCTCACTGAATGGGGCAGGCCAGCCCCCCCCTCCCCCCACCCAGCACAAGGGGGCATCTAGCCAGGCTGCCGACCTCCCGGGCTGGCCTGCAGCACTGATAGGGGGTCACCTGTGGATGTTGTTGCCTGTCCGTGGGCATTCCCGGGCCACCGAGGGGGCTGCAGCATCTCTACGCCCCATGCTCTCTCTGCAGCGTCAGCTTGAGCCCCCGGCCCAGGTGTGGAGCTGCCCCAGTGTCAGCCTGGCAGGGGCTAAGGGCACAACACACTGCTGGGCGGCCTGGCACAGCTGTGAGAAGAATCCGTCGCAAGCCCCCACCTGCCCCTCGAGTTGGGCTCCGCATTCGCTTCGTGTCGACTGGCTCTGATCCCAGCCAGAATCCCACAAGAAAGGCCCTCCCAGTGCCATACACGGCCCAGCCCAAAACCCCATAATCCCTCCCAGAACTCTGCCTGCTGGGGGTCACCCAGAGCCAGGGCACCCACACAAACTGCGGCCAAGCCCTGGGGGCCAGGTCCCCAGCTGGCACCAATCGGCACAGCTCTGCTGAAGTCACTTTACCATCACCCCCAACTACAGCCTGCTAGGAATCCAGCCTGAATACTGATCACCAATGCCACTCCCTAATGCCACCCCACCTGCTGCAGGGCACGGCGGGACGGCGCTGGGAGGGCAGCTTTGCTTTCCCGGAAAATCCACCTTCTTCTGGCTCTGGCTTTAATGAACCATACTCACCGAACGCGGAGCCAGAACCTGATCCTGGTTACCCCATCTAAAATCCAGAGTAATCCCACTGGCTGGCTCAAGATTTGCACCTGCTGACGCAGCCGAGATCAGAATCCAGCCTGGACTCCTCAGCAGTCAACAGAGCAACTGGATTTATGCCAGCGGCAGCTGAGGGCGGAAACCATCCTGCGGGGTTCTGTCATTCATGGCCGTGTCCCGTATTGTTGAACTCGGGCACACGTTTCCACATACAACTTGGATACGAGATGCCATATGAGATCCACGCAGCCGCCCATCTAACAGGGCGCAGGGAGGTGCAGCCCGCCAGAGACACCTACTGATCCAACAAGGTCATTCACCTCCCCGCCCCCGAGGCCTGGTGGCAGGATGGGGATCCCACAGATCCGCGGGCTCTGGCCAGGACCTCGTCCCAGACAGCGCCTGGGCCACACTGCGCTTACCTTGGAAGGACAGTCTGAGCCTGGGGTGGGGGCCCGCCATCGTGCCCCATCCGCCCAGGATCCAGAGCAGCAGCAGCGGTGCGTGGATCATGGTCACTTTTCCAGCTCCTCCGCAGGCTGGACTCTGAGCCTCAGGCAGCTGGAAAGGCAGAGGCGGGAGGGAGACAGTGAGCTCAGATTACAGCCCCCTCCCCAAGGCGTGTGTGGGGGGGTTGATTTCAGAGTCCGCCTCAGGGGAGGAGGAATGACCCTTGGCAAGACACACATTCCTCCTGCTCTCCCTGGAGTGGGGCAGGTGGCTGGGAGGGACTTGGGACAGATCCATCCAACCCCGGCAGTGCAGCAGCTGGAAGGGTCTCTGCTCCGGAGGAGGGGCCGAGAGGGACTTGCTCGCCCTACACCTTGCATAGCTGTGCACTCGCTTGGTAGATAGCAGGTGGGTCAGATCTGGCCCATGTGGCCTCCCGGCAGGATCTGCATCTGGCTTGCTGCGAATTGCCACATCTGGGTCGGCAGTCCCCCTTGGGTCAGGGCCGGCGACAGGGGGGTACAACGGGTACAGCTGTACCGGGCCCCGGACTTAAGGGGGGGCCCCTTAAATTCGGGGCGGGCCGGTACGCTGCTGTACCCCCTTGTCGCCGGCCGGGGGGGTCCCCGCAGGCGGCGGGAGACCGGCCGGGGGGGGGGGCAAATTCCTGTCGCCGGCCCTGACTGTGTGTCTGGCGCAGTAATACACGGCAGAGTCCTCCACTCTCAGGCCGATCATTTGCAGGTAGAAGTTGGTGCTGTCCTTGGAGGCTGTGAACCGGCCCTGGACAGAGGACGCGTAGTTCTTGTTACCCTCGCTGTAATACTGAACCAGCCACTCCAGCCCCTTTACCCGCTCCTGTCTGATCCAGTTCATCCAGGTGCTGCTCAGAGTGAACCCGCTGGCAGGGCCGGCGACAGGGGGGTACAACGGGTACAGCTGTACCGGTCCCCGGACTTAAGGGGGGCCCCCTTAAATCCGGGGCGGGCCCGGTACGGTGCTGTACCCCTTTGTCGCCGGCTGGGGGGGGGGGGGCGCGGGCGGCAGGAGACCGGCCGGGGGGGACCCCCCACGGGCGGCAGGAGACCGGCTGGAGGGGACCCCCCGCGGGCGGCGGGAGAGCGGGGGGTGGGCTCCCGCGGGCGGCGGGAGACCGGCGGGGGGGGGGGGGCCGCACGATCTGCATATGGGGCCCCCAAATTCCTGTCACCGGCCCTGCCTTGGGTTCCGCACATCTGGAACCCAGCAGAGCTGGGCTTCTGCAGAACCGACATGGCCGAGTGCTAGGGCCAGGCGGGGATTTTGTGACTCATTGTGTTTCATCAAAAGATGCCGATTCATTGAAACTGGAACCATCCCCAAAGCAGGGCTGGGCTCGGTCAACCTCCTGGCTCGGAAAAAGTTTCAAACTTGCCATCAGGTTGTTTTGACCCTTTTGAAATGAAAAATTCCAATTTGCCAATTCAAAGCTGCTTTTCCTTTCTAAATTAAAGCAAACTAGACTAAAACCAAAGATTTAAAAAAGGTGGAAATCATAGAATTACAGGAATGCAGGGGACCTCGAGAAGCTGTCAACTCTGACACCCTGCACTGAGGCAGAACCAAATAACTCTAGACCAGCCCTGACAGGGGTTTGTGTAACCTTCCAGTAACGGGGATTCCACCACCTCCCTTGGACGCCTGTTCCAGAGCTGAACTACTGTGAGAGTTAGACAGTTTTTCCTAATATCGAACCTAAATCATACTTGCTGCAGCTTAAGCCCATTGCTTCTTGTCCTACTGTCCTACTAGATGGAGAACAATCTATCCTCATCCTCCTTATAACAGCCCTTAACATATTGGACGACTATTAACAGGTTCCCCCTCTGGCTTCTTTTCTCAAGACTAAACATGCCCAGTTTTTCTTTCCTCCAAGGTCAGGTTTTCTAAACCATTGATCATTTTTGTTAGTCTCCTGTGGGTCCAGAACTGGACACAGAACTCCCGCTGGGGTCTCATCAGTGCCAAGTAGAGCGGGAGAAGGAAATATTTTAAAGGAAACATTTTGATTGATCCAAAATGGGGGGGGGGGGGGAACCCCACCAAAAAGCAGTTTCAATTTGCAAATATGTCAGAGATTTCCATGTTTCCTCCTCACTTGAGTTGGGGAAAAATGGGAATACTCAAAACTATTTGCGGGTTGAGGAAACTGCTTACTGGCCAGCCACTGTGAACCCCCGACGCAAAGGTGAGCTCACTTGCAAAGGAGCAATTAGCAAGGCAGTGCCACCCAGTGGGCAAAGCAGTAGGCAAGGAGTCAGGATACCTGGGCTTCATAGAATCTCAGGGTTGGAAGGGACCTCAGGAGATCATCTAGCCCAACCCCCTGCTCAAAGCAAGTCCAATCCCAATTTTTGCCCCAGATCCCTAAATAGCCCCCTCAAGGATTGAGCTCACAACCCTGGGTTTAGCAGACCAATGCTCAAACCACTGAGCTATCCCTCTCCTTGGGGATCTAATTCCAGCTCTACCACTGACCTACTGTGAGAGCCCAGGCAACCCACTTCAGCTCCAACCCCTCAGCTGTTTGGATGGTATGTTATTTGGCCAGGGACAATCGCTCATGACCTATTTGCACAGCACCTAACACAACAGGGCCAAATTGCAACTGGGGATTAACGTGGCAGCACTGAGAACTCCAGCGCCTGACCTCGTATTAGTGACTTGGGCGGAGTTTATTTTTATTTATTTACATATTTTAATGCCAGCCACTTCTCAGCGGTTTCCTTTAACGTAGGGCCCACAAGAATAGCTAGGTTTTGTGTCATTGAGTGCCCCCTGCTGATTCCCAGGGGCCAGCGCTGCTTCCCATGCCAACTGAATGCAAACCAGCCAACAAAAGGCCTTTGCATTCCAAGCAGCGAGAGACAAAGAAACTGAGCAGGGAATGCAAAGCTGCACTGCAGAAGTGGCTTCATGCAAAGGACAGCAGAAAACTGCCATGCAAAACAAAAAGGGGATGCTGAAATCATTGTAATCCCCAAGGGAAAGACAATATCTGCAAATGAACTAGAAGGAAGAAGTGAATTGGAGCAGAAGGACTCCTCTGTACACACTTTGAGCTCAGTGCTGACCCCCAGAGCTAAAGGAGAATCGCCACAGAAGGCATACAATCTAGGGCTTATGACATGTAGGGGTGCAATTCTGATGTCCGCCAGCAGAGGGCAATGGTGCACATATGCATTAGCCTCTTCATTACTGCATTATGGAGGTGTGAAATCATCCACACTAAAGCCAGGAGCTTCCTGTCACAGCTCTGATCTGACACAAAACAATCCCCTTGAAATCGCCCTGTAGAATTCCACGGGTGGTGGGGGAGAAGGAGATCAGTAAAGACGTCTACACAGCAGGATTTAAAATTAGAACCCGAGCTGCTGCTATCCTTGGCTACACCCTCGTGTGTGTGTGTGGGGGGGGGGGGGGATGACAAGAGGATAGGGGACAAATCCAGAGGGGCAGAGGTCTGGGGGTATAGTGGGACAGGGGTCACAGAGATGGTGGCAGAGGCAATGAGGGCCAGGGTCTAGTGGAGTTAGGACAGCAGGAGACTGGTGGAGTGTGGAGGGGGAATGGAAGGGGATCAGAGGAGAAGGTGTGGTGTTCTGGGGGGCACCGAGGGGACAGGGAAGAGAGAGGACTTGACACATGTTAAAGACTCCAAGGGTGAAATCCTGGCCCCACAGCCCCCAGCTTTCACCCCATGTGTTTAAAATCTTCTAGAGAGAAAACTTTAAGCCCCACTTTTCCAGAGTGGATTAAAGCCCCCCCCCCCCATACTCCACCAACCACACCGCAGCGGGTGGCTCAGAGGGCAGAAGGGAAGGGTTGGAGGTTGCTCTGGTATGTGACTGCTATGGAGCCTGTGCCCAGAACAAACTGTGCGGCTGGGAACACGCTGGAGTTCCCCAGCCTCCCACTAAAGCCACTCTAAGCTCAGCATCGTGACACGGGGCCATAAAGCAAATGGTGAAGGAACCCATTCCTCTCTGGTCTGAGTACAGGCAGCTTCCCCTGATAAGCTGAGATCAACTGAGCACCACAGCGATGCAGCAACCTGGAACATCTGGGCACTGGGCCGAAAAAGAGCCAGCAACCTAAAGGGACAAGACAAAGGACAGGCAGAGAAACTGAGGCCCAGCCACAGTCACTCAGCAGATCAATGGGGGGGGGGGGGGAGAAATAGTTCAGTGGTTTGAGCATTGGCCTGCTAAACTCAGGGTTGTGAGTCCAGTCCTTGAGGGGGCCATTTAGGGATATGGGGCAAAAATGGGATTAGTTCTGCTTTGAGCAGGGGTCTGGACTAACTACTAGATGATCTCCTGAGATCCCTTCCAACCCTGAGATTCTATGAATGGGTCACCCGCATCTACAGAGTCCCAGCCCAATGCTCTGTCCACCAGCCCGCACCTCCTAGGACTGCAGCAATAACTCCAGCTCCCTCAGGGGGACCCAGCACAACCCAGACAAGAGACCAGTAAACAGCCTCTCCCCTCTGCATGGCATCAGACCTCGAGGTGCTGGCTGGGAACCTGCCTGCGGACATTGGAAGAGCACTTGATTTTAATCTTTGGTTCCACTAATAAGACAAACCATGGGAAATTCCCCCACCCATCCCTCCGTTCAAACTGAGCGACTTTGTTGAGCAGAAGCTAGAGGCTGTAATGCTCTCCCGAAACCTCTTTACATTTTCTCTGCCCAGATCCTACCCCTGAAAAAGCCCCCAGATGTCAATGCCTGGAAATGCACAATAAAGAGATCCAAGGAGAGTGATAATGCCCGATCCACTTTGTTGGATGCATCTTTCACCCACAACAGCTTATGCTCTAATACAGCGGTTCTCAAAGTGAGGGTCGTGACCCCTCGGGGGATCGCTGAGCACCTCCCGAGGAGTTGGGAGCCCCTATGGCTACCGTGAAGCCGCCAAATTGATCACTTTTAGCCGAGGTGCTGCCGAAAGCGGAAGCAATCACTTTGTCCGACAGTCGGGAGTGCTCGGCATGTCCACTGAAAAGCCGCGGAATGCGGAAGTGATCAATTTGGTGGCTTTTCGCCAGACACACAAGGGTCGCGCCAAGCAGCCGCTTCTGAAAAAAGGGTCACGGTTCTCCCAGGTTTAAGAACCACTGCTCTCATACATCCGTTAGTCTATAAGGTGCCACAGGACCCTGTCGCTTTTGCAGATCCAGAAACACGGCTACCCCTCTGATACTCAATTGTTCGCTGCCCTAACCGGACTCCCGCTGCTCATTGAGGCAAAACCTGCTCCCTTGCTCTGCTCTGTTACTCCCATAGGCTGCAGCGGGCTACATATTGCTTATTAAATATGTAATAATCATTTCAGAAGGAATAAAGTGAGGGCACGTTGTTAGGCCAGAGCTCTTACGTCACAGGCTGCTGGGTGGGCAATGAAGACTATTTCTGTGAACAAGCTGTTTGCTGTTATGAAGTGCGTTGATTATATGGCCCTGTAGGTTTTATGTTCATGCCCATTGACCTTCCAGTTTGTATTTTTAACTACATTCCAGAGTAACTTTTGTAGATTGCTTTATTGCTAGTGGGGAACGTTATGGGCTTTTCCCGGGTAAGCAAACTTACAAAGATTGCTTGCAGGGTGTGGGCCACAGCCTATTGGGAGCAGCTCCCTTGTATAGGGTATGAGACTCAATGATCTTCCAGCACTGTTACCTTTCCACGTATCTCTGCAAATTTATGGGGGCAGAGTTAAGGTGATGTGGGTAGGATGAAAGGGGACAGAATCAGATGGTGAGGGGGTGGGATGGGGCAGGCACTGGCTTGGCTGTTCATTTCCAGACTTTCTAGCATAACTATGTCAAATTTGGAGTAACATTGCACTCGGGAGTCTGCCAAGCCCTCCTAAACCACCCTTCCAGCCTTAACTCTTTCTTGAGCAACGTTTTTTGGTTGGAAGCACTTGCCCTAGGTTCGCTTTGTCTGCTTCCAGCAAATGCCCAGCTCAGCCCCAGCCACGCATTCAATGCCACCCAGCAGTCTTCAGCAGAAAAGCAACCTGTCTGGATTTCATTACCCCTTCAGTTCTCTGGCCTGCATTATGCAAAGATCCTGGCCTGAAGGATCTACGGCGCCGCTAGCAGCACATGGCTGAGGAGTGTGTTTTATGAGACAGCCTGGGGAATATCAATAATCCGTATGACGTGCAATGTCAGGACAACGGATGATTTTGAAATATTTCAGTCCCAGGGCTATGTGCCCGGCTGACCTCCCCTTAGCATCGGAGTAGCTCAACCCACCGTGACCTTTTATGGATCTACCGAACAACAAGGCAGGGCAGGGCTCACGCCCTATTTCACAGAGGGAAAAGGGAGGCACAGAGAGTAGCTTGGCTGAGGCCACACTGAAAGTCTGTGGCAGAGCCGGGAATTGAACCCAACTCTCCCACAGCCCCAGTTAGTGCTCTAACCACTAGGTGATGCTTCCTCCCCCCCCCCCCCCGAGCCCTGTGGAGGCAATTGTGCCTTGCCCCATACCCAAGGAGACCAGACCAGACTGAGGCAGTATGACCACTGACTGGCCTTGTGGCCCTGGGCAAGCCACATCCCTGCTCCGTGCCTCAGTTTCCCCCGCCTGGAAAGTGAGGAACTTTGGGAGCTATGGACAAGAAGGGCTGGGTGCTGCTATGATCTGTCCCTCAGGGCCTCCAAATCCCTTACTACCATTGGTTGGCCAGTTACAGCTGCCCTAACCCCCTTTTAGGGTGTTTTCCTTCAGGGAAAGGGGAAACCCACACAAGAGAGTGCTGACATGATCAACATTTGGGTATGGAAGTATTTTTTCTGGTGCTCACTGGAGCGGTGCCCAAGCCCCATCACCACTGGATTATCCATCTGCTATCATTTGATTGGACATTGAAGAGGCCAAACGTTGCTCTATGCCGCCCCTGGGCAGCCCTTGAGGGTCAGCGGGTGCAAGGGAGAGCAGAATGATGGCCACTAACCTCCACCGGCCAGAAGCTCAGCAGAACAGGGCTGCCACCTCCGCACCTGGGAGCGAATTGCCCTCTAAGTTTGATCCTCCTGGCTTCCCTCCCCCCCACCACCCGAGGAATTTTTTCCTGGTCCCGCCCTGCTCCTCTGCCAGGGGAATGGACCGGCCCAAGGCATCACAGCCGATGCAGCTTGTGCAATGGCTTCCCTGCACTGGCTGTGATTAAGTGACATCAACTTCCCAAAACAGTTACGGAGCCAGCACCGGACATCTTCCGGAGCTACTTCAGGGGCACGGGTGTGCATCCGAACCAGACAATCAGTGAGCTCTTTGCCCTGGGAGTCCACGGGGAATGAGGGCAAGAAAAAACCCTGGATCCAAACTCTTGAGCTCCCCTGAAATGGATCCTGCTTCTCTCACACTGGCTGCCCCACATCCCGCTGGGCTGGGCTGCTCCAGTCAAAGCAGCATTCGCTTCGCTTTAGATAAAAATGCAGAAAATTCCCCCATGCAATTGCCTGGAAGCAGCTGCCTCCTTAGGCTGAAGGAGAAGACGAAGCCAAGAAGACACGGCTGCTTTTCCCATGGCATCAACTCGCTGAGCTGTGCGGGGAGCAGCCAGACTCATCAGGGTTCCCACATGGAGGCACAGTTAGCCAGCTGGGGAGGCACTGGGCAGGCCCCAGTGACAGGAGCTGCCTGCTGGGGGTGGGGAGCTAGGAGTCAGGATTCCTGGGTTCTCTCCCCAGCTCTGGGAGGGGGATGGGATTTGTGGGGCTGGGAATCTGAACTCCTAGGAGTTTGGGACCCATCCCCATCTCTTGCTTGGGGAGTGTAGTCTACTGGTTACAGCAGAGGCCTGAGTACCAGGACTCCTTGGTGCCAGGCCTTAGGAAGGTAAGATCTACACATACGTAACATCCTTCTCCTCTGCCAGGCAGGGCTGAGCCTAGCGAGGCAGCTGCTGGGCAGGCAGGTGGCCACCGCATGGCTTTCGCTCAGGGAATCAAACCACCATGGCCCAGCACCATGGCGCTGCGTCATGTCATCTGTGCCACCTGCCATGACCCCCTGCTGCCTGGAGGCCGTTCCATGCCCCGAGCTGAAAACATGGCCGTATCACCCCGCCATGCCGGAGATCAATCTGTGCCCTCACTGCCTGGCAGCTGCTCACAGGGGTACAGGGCTAGGACCCAGGGACCGTAGGTAAGAGACGCAGCTTCCTGCCCATCCCAGACCAATGGGCAAACCCCACCGGTTGACCAAGCCGGAGAGCCATGACCTGCCTTGGGTGGCGCATGCAAAGCATAAACCAGCTCTGCAAGGGCCCTGGCATTTCAGCCACGGGGGCACCTGCTTTTCAGTCCCCCCAGCCCAGCCAATGACTGCAGCCATCGGGGCATGTGCTCACACTGCAGGTCCGGGGCTTGCAGCACAGGCCTGGCAGCCAGGAGAGCTCAGCGCTGGAGCCGGGCGACAGGCCAGCGTCACTGCTGGGGAAGGAAGCCTGTAATTTCTGACCACTGTCATGGAGATGGCATGGCAGGGACTCCCTGGGATGCAGGGGACCCCTGCAGCTCATGGGGGAGCCTCTCCCCCGCAGCATCTGACCCTTCGAAACCTGAACAATATGTGAACCAGCTCCTGATCTGGGAGTCCCAGGTAGGCCGGTCACACAGGAGCCGAGACACAGTGAAACACTCGGTTGCCACCTTAGAGTCACATCAGACTTTACATGGCTCTGCTGTCCCCGGCCCCCACTCTAGCGCCCCATGAAATCAGCAGAAGCGTCCCTTAGCTCACCTCCTGTTTCTGGCGAAGCCGAGAGCAGCTTTGGTTAGTGGCAGACGCTGGCAAGCCTGCTGACAGCTCTGAACATCATCCGGTCGCTTTCGTACCAGAGCTGGGGGGTCATTTGCCCCCGGGGTTAATTGCGTAACCCCATGGTACATTCATTAGCCAAACAACTCCCCTGCCCCCACAAAACCAAACAATCCACCCCCACCCACGATCATGTGGAATGGCTTGAAATTGAATCACCAAGGTCCTGCCTTTTAGCCTGGCAGCTTCTTCCAGGTTTGTACAGCGCCAGGTTTGATCGGGTGGTAGAGCTGGGGCTGGTCAAGCTGTGACCTCTAGATCCGTCCACACTATAAACTCCTAGGGACAATACAGTTTTAGGAGAAGGCAGGGGGAGAAATGTGGCCGGTCCTGGTTTCTCTCCAGTGATGGACCCTGTGAGTCTCAGAACCCTGGACTGGACAAGAATCAGAGAGGTAGCCATGTTAGTCTGGAATAGCAGAGGTAACAAAGTCCTGTTGCATCCGACGAAGTGGGTATTAGCCCACGAAAGCTTATGCTTCAAAACTTTATAGTTAGTCTTTAAGGTGCTTTGTTTATAGACTTTATAGTTAGTCTTTAAGGTGCTTTAAGGACTTTGTTACCTGGACTAGACAATTCATTCAAATACGCTTGAGTACACATGGCCGGGGTATCGTAGACTCTCAGAGTTGGAAGGGACCTCAGGAGATCATCTAGTCCAATCCCCTGCTCAAAGCAGGACCAAACCCTATTTTTGCCCCATATCCCTAAATGGCCCCCTCAAAGATTGAACTCACAAGCCTGGGTTTAGCAGGCTAATACTCAAACCACTCAGCTGTTCCTCCCCCCAAGGTCATCACCAGCCATAACAGCAACTGGCCATGGGTCAAGCTGCAGGGGGCCGATTTGTTAGTGGACACGGACACAGCACAGGTCAGTGCTGGAAAGTGCCTGATGTGACCTCTTCAGTAACGCTGTGGGGCATGGGGGCATGACAGTTCCAAACCAAAAGGAGCTGCAGGCAGCAGGGGAGGACCGAGAAATAACACAACTATTGTGGTTACCTTTTAGCATCTCCCTTGCCTGGCCAGCTACCCCCTACTGCAGCCTCCAGCCAGCACCCCCACGAAAATATCTTTCAACGCATCACCCATTTCCCTGAACAGGTGTCTGTGGTCCTTAGCCAGGGAGGGAAGGCTCAGGGCAGGGTGCCAGCTTCTTACCCTGTGCCCAGCTGTGTCCTTAGTCACAGGAGTCAACAGCTGCTCAGCATGGCATGTGTGGGTGGGTGGGTGGGCCACTGAACTGCCCCTAGAGGGTAGAATCCCTGCCCATTCCCAAGGAAATCCTGCTGCGAGATCTGTGAGCACTCAGCCCTCCACCAAGACTAACGGCCCATCCCAGTCATTACAAAAATCTCATGATCCTGTAAGTGCTAATCCCAGTGTCCCAGCCAAACCACATCCCAGTTCTGCCTCCTTGGCGGGTGTCACTTGGGGAAGATTTTCGACACTTTCCTCCCCCCTGAAAAATAATCACTCGCCCCCTCCCCATTGTGTAGTGTTATTTCATAGAGGTAGCTGCCTTTTGATGGTAGGTGGGTGTGTAGTGGGATAGGGAAATTGAAGGGTATGTATAGGGATGGACAGACAGATGGATGGATGTGTGGACGGGGATGGATGAGTGCGTGTGTGTACGAGATGGATGGATGAGGGTGTGTGTACAGGGATGAATGGGTGTGTGTGCGTGTACAGAGATGGGTGGATGTATGTGTGTTTATGGGGGTGGATGGATGGGTGTAGGTGTACAGGGATGGATGTGTGTGTGTGTACGGGGATGGGTGGATGTGTGTGTGTGTGTGTGTGTACAGGGATGGGTGGATGTGTGTGTGTGTGTGTGTGTGTGTGTGTGTGTGTGTGTGTGTACGTACAGGGATGGGCATGTGTGTACGGGGATGGGTGTGGGGATGGATGGATGAGTGGATGGGTGTGTATGTACGGGGGTGGAGGGATGGACTTTGATATAATTCCCTAGAGAAATGGAAGGTCTCGTTACTGATTGACCAGAATAACGCACATTCCCTTGAGCAGGTAACACCTGTGTGGGCACCACAGCCATGCGGAGTGCAGAAGAATCCAGTTAGGTGACACTTGCTCTCTGGAGAGAACAAGGAGTGAGGCATCGCAGTCACCTCCCATTCTGATCGCAGAGGCCCTGGAGGGTGTTGGGACACCCCCTGAGTCGTTGCTCCTTTTTGAGACAGCGCTATTCTCACAGGATGTGCTCCCCGCTAGCCAAAGGATGTACGCTGTCCCTTTAAAGCAAACTCCAGCAAGGCGGTGGCTGGCTGGCGGGGCTGGGGCTGGTGCCAGCCGGGGAACTGCTGCACACTTGAAAGACTGTAAAAGCCTCTTACGGGATCGGGTGACAGGCAAAACAGTCAGCCTGGAAAAAAAGTCAGCTGGGAAGGCCATAGTCCTGCCCCCTCGTCCCCAAGCCCACACGAGCCACTGGTTGTCAAGGCCAGCACTGGGCACAACTGTGAACCCAGCATGATTAAAAACGGCCCCTCGGGTCCTGGGACAGACCCTCGGGTCCTGGGACAGACCCCCGGATGAGCCGCCCGCACTGAGGGAAGCAGAAGGAAGAGAATCAAGGCCAGCAAGGCAGTCCATGGCGTTGGTAGATGGGAGGTTGGAGACTGGGGGCGATGGCTGTGGTGGGGGGGCAACCCTCCTTCCCTGCAGGTGTGCTGGCTCTACCCTACAAGCCTCCCCCACTATCTAACCCTCACCCCTGCAGCCTTTCCCCTGCTGCTTTGCCTCCGCAGCCCCCTCCTCCACCCCCACTCTGCACTAGCACTGCCCCCATCCCCAAACGCCTCGGGACCAGCAATCTGGGCCTTCCGCAGGGGCCTGTCACCAGATAGGGGAGAAGAACGATGGGACAGGGGGGATACAAGGAGTTAAGCTACTTTCCCCCCCCCCACACACACACACGCCTGCTCAGACCCTAGATCTTCCAGAATCAGCCCCTAAGGACTCAGTTTCTTGCTCAAAACTGCCTTTTCCACACTGGACACCCCTGCTCACGGCTGGGAGCAGACAGGGAGTGCTGGAGCTCTCTGCTCCCCTCCAGCCCAGCCCCTGGCATCCAGACCCCTCAGTACTACAGTGCTGTGGGAGCTAGGGGTGGTACTAAGATAGGGGAGCAGCAGGCAGAGCCTGAATCTACAAGAGCTCACCCCCGGCCTGTCTCCCTCCTGTCGCCACCAGTCTGGCTCAGGAGCCGCCTAGGGAAGTGCTAACGCTAGGAAAGCTGGACACCCTCCTAAGATACTTAACTGCATGGTACAGCCCCAAAGGCCTGAGCGCTCAGATATCTCTGCCTCAGCCCCTGGGAGGGCCTGGTAGCCCCAGGCTGACCCTGGACTCTGTGCCCCCGCCCCCACGTACACCCCAGCCAGCCCTAACAGGCACTCACATTGCCCAGGAAGGGAAACTGAGGCACAGAGTGGGTCAGTGACCCCTGGCTCACACAAGAAGCAGGACAGCGCTGGGAATTCAACCCGGGTCTCCTCAGTCCCTGTCCCCTGCGACCCACGCCGCCTCCAAGAGCCAGGACTAGAACCCAGGAGTCCTGACCTTCAGCCCCGCGCTCCAACCACTGCACCACACAGCCTCGCCCCCCGCAGCACCCAACATGGTCCCCCCGCACTCCTCAGGATCCCACCGGCCGCTGCTCCCCGCCCAGCCACCTCGCGCCCCTCACCGTGGCGTCCACCGCCCCCCAGGAGTAGAAAGCCCGCGGCTCTGGGGAAAGGGTCCGTCCGCAACACCTGCTCCGAGCGCTGCCTCTGCGCCGGGGCTGGCCGGCCGGGAGGGGGAGGGACCCATCGCCCGCCTGGGGGGCCCGAGGGGGCTGCATCAGAGAGAGGAGGACGCCCTGGCCGGGCCCTCGATCGGGGCTGCGCCTCCCGCCTGTGGCCGCCCCTCGAGCGGGCAGCGCCGCGGAGCCCGCGTGGACGGGGAAGGAGGGCGACCAACCTGACTCGCCGCGGGCCCCCGGGGGTCCCGAACTCGGGCGGAGCTGGAGTCCCCGGCGGCCGTGAGCTCGGCACCCCGCGGCGCAGCGCCCCTCCTCGGACCCGGCCTGCGCCTCCGCGGCGGCTGCTGCTGGCTCCAACCCCGGGGACCGGCGGGGCCAAGGGGAGGGGAGCGCCCAGCGCAGCCACAGGCAGGGCGGCTCCTCCCGGCGCTTAAAGGGGGCGCTGCTCGGCTCGCCGGCTGCAGGGGCGGAGGGGGAATTATCCCTGGGCAGCGGGCTAGTGCCGGCCGGGCCACGCGGGCGGAGAACCGGAGCTGTAAAGCTAGGGCGTGCGCGTCTCCCGGCACTGCCAGGGCACCCCCTAGCGCCCCCTCCTGCGGTGACTCCAGCGCACCCCCACGCCCCTCACTGTCCCCCCCAGGGAACGCCCCAGTGCACCCTCAGATTCACTAGCACACACACCGGTACCTCCAGTGCACCCACATATCCCCACTGTACCCCCGTGAACGCCCAAGTACACCCTCAGACTCATTGACCCCCCAGCACACACACCCGTACCTCCAGTGCACCGCTACACCTTCACTGTACCCACAGGGGACCTCCAGTGCACCCTTCTTTCTCCAGTGCATCCTCACACATCATTGACCCCCAGCACACACCCCTGTACCCCCAGTGCACTCCCTGCACTTCCATGGTGCCCCTAGCACACCTTTCCTGCATCCCCACGCTGTACCCCCAGCACACCCCTCCTCCTGTACCCACAGAACATCCCTCATTTTACCCCCAACACACACCTCCTGTCCTCATACACACAGCCAGCACGCACACATAACTCATCATCATACACATCCACACACCATACATGCCAACACCCCCTTGGACTCCTATCATGCTATGGTGACCACACAGCAAGTGTGAAAAATTGGGAGAGGGGTGGGGGGTAATAGGAGCCTATATAAGAAAAAGACCCCAAAATCGGGACTGTCCCTATAAAATCGGGACATCTGGTCACCCTACAGTCATCCACCTCATACACAACCCTCCCCGCCCACATCCCCAACACACAGCTCCTCAAACACACTCATCCCTGCTACACTCCATCCCACACAAGCCGCCCAACTCTCTCAGCCCCTGCCAAGCACAGCCATGCTCCCACCAGCAGGGCCCCTCACACACCAAAGCCCTGACCCCTGCATTTGCTCCTGCCCTTTTCCTGGGAAGCGGGAGGGGTTGGAAAGGGGTTCAGGGCCCATTTGCCACCCCATGGGCTGTGAGTGGCTCAATCCTTGGCTCTGGGCAGCACCTGGCCACTGCAACCAGCATTTTGCCTAAGGTGGGAGTGACCCTTCCCCACCCTGCCTGCCGCGGCATCCTGCAGAACAGGTTGTTTGCCAGTACTCCAGGGGCTGGCAGCCACTCTTCTGCATATAGGGTGCCCAAACAGCAAGCGTGGAAAGTCGGGACAGGGGGTGGGGGGTAATAGGAGCCAATATAAGAAAAAGACCCAAAAATCGGGACTGTCCCTATAAAATCGGGACATCTGGTCACCCTATCTGCATAGCCACTGCCCATGGGCCGCCACAGCCCAGCCCCCTCCTCAGGCAAGCCCCAGACTGTGCCTGGGGCTCCCTGCGTGATCCTTGGGGGAGGTGACAGGCAAAAAGAGGGGCCCAGTCTTGTCTCCTCCCATGAACTCCAGAGTGGTGACCAGGGAGTCCCTGGAGCATGACCAGGCCCCTGGATTGTACCACCTTCACCCTGAGTCCTCGCCTGCCCCGGATCTTCCGGGATTTGTGTGGGCCGAAATGGCTCCGGCAGGCCTGCAGCTGCGGGATGGAGCCATCCAAGTGTGGTGACCGTGAGCGCCTCTCTGCTCCCTGCGCACACCTTGGCCTCTTCCCACCTCACTCCCCGCCTGCACCCTCCTTCAGACTGACGGCCGGCCACCCTGGAGTCATGGCCTCCAGCCACCCAGGACAAGGACAGAACACCTTTTCCCACTGCTTAATTTGTGCCAGGGCTGAGTCCCAGCACCTCTGGGCCTGGCAGTTCAGAGCCCCGGCACATCGGGGCTTGCCGCATCAGTTATGAATGTAAAAAAATTGCTTGAGCCCCAGTCCCTATTTCATTACAAATTAAGTTCTGCCCTTTCCCAATCAGACCCCCACTGCCACGGAGGGAACACCTCCTTTAGTCCTGGTCTCCTCTGCTGCGACTCCCATGTGGGGCAGGCATAGGCCTGAGTCAGATTAAAACGCTCAAACTCTGGTTCTGATCTAGGGCCGGACATTGTGCCCTAAGTGGGAGCAGCGGGTGGTGGGGACCAGACACCCCTGTCTTTGGAGAAGCTGCAGATCTGGGCTTCACAGGCAGATGCTACATGAGCGTCTTGGTGGGTTTCTGTTTCCCTTCCTCTCGTAGCCATGGCTTTTCCCCAGGCTGCGGCAGAGCTCTGGGGCACTGGCCTTTGGGGCTGTTGTTCCACCAGGGGAGGCACTGGGGATTCAGCAGCGGGGTGGGAATTTGTTGAGTGGTGAGGCTGCGTGTATGGGGGTGGGAGGCTCAGGTCCATCCAGCCCAGGGGGACTATCGATCCGCTGCACAGAATTAGCGCAGTCCCAGCCCAGGCCAGGCTGTGCAGGCAGGACTGCTGACAGGGCTCAGGGGCCCCAGCAACGCTGGGCAGAAGTTGACGCAGTGAGTTCCCTGGAGGCTGGCCTCTCAGCTCATGGGCGTTCCTTGGTGCCTGGAGGATCCCCTGCAATGCCGGTGGCTGTACCGCTGCACCCCTCGCCGTGTGTCCAACGCTGGCACAGCAGCTGTCCACCACCATCCCTGAGTGTTCGGGCAAGGAGCCCACTCACAGAGCTTGCCGCCTCCTGATCTCCTGGGCCAAAGGAGGAATGCGGGAGAAGCCCTCTAGTGACACCAGAGGATAGAGATTGTTCTGTTGAGCTAGGAGGACTCCATGGCTCTCCACTCCCCGCTTCCCCAGCTGGCGCAGAAACGATGGGGGGCAGATGGTCCCTGTTTATTGGGAGACACCAGGAGCTTGGTCCCATTTCCTCTGGTTGGCTCCTGCAAGGGCTGGTTTGGCGGGTGGGATTGAACCAGAGACCTCCAGTCACTACAGCGGGAGCTGGCAAGCCAAGGCCCCTAGCGAAGGCACAGCAGAGCACCTCTCTACCCAGTGGGGTACGTATACAGCAGAACCAGCGGGCGCGAGGGCGATATAGAATGCATGGAGGAGCCTGCTCGGGCGCAAATGATTTCATGGGCGGGGAGGGGTCAGGGGTCACAGATCCCACGGACCAAGGTATACGGCCATCAGTGTAGAGGTAGATGATGGAATCTGTCAGCCTCCTCCTTGCTCAGCTGTGGCCCAGCTGCCTGGCTTCGGCCCAGCCAAAGGAAAACAAAATTCTTTTGATGCTTCCAATTTTCCACCCAGCGCGGCCAAGAATAGCAAGTGCCGTGCAGCAGACAGGGCTGCGCTCTCCCTACCTTTGTGCCTGTCCCAGGGCTGGTCGGGGGCTGCAAGGTCACTGATCCTTCTGTGCTCACCCCTCAGCCACCGGCATGACTCCGTGCCAAGGGAAACACGGGCCTGGGGATGGGAAAGATACGAACTGGAGGCAGAGGGGCAGCAGCTGTGTTGGGAGATCTGTCCTCTCTGGGTCAGGGGCAGTTCCTTGCATGCTCCAGGAAGGGGCTAGCAAAGATGGGGAGTGGGTTCCAATCCAAGCCCTGCTCACCGTGAAGTTACTGCACCATGCCAACTTCCAGGGGCCTGGGTGACCTGAGCCAGGAGTCCTGGTCCATCCTTTACCAGGCCACTGCTCCCATCTCTCCCATGGAGGGGTAGCTGGCAGGAGGAGCTCATGCGGGCCTCTCATTCGAGGGATATATAGCAGGCTCCATCTTCAGCGCTGCCAGACCCGGCACCTGCCCAGGGCTCACCAAGAACCAAGTAATGGGATGATGGTGGTGCCTATGCCCATGTTGCTCCTGGCATGGCCTCTGCTTGCCCCACTGTCGCTCGCAAAATGACACCAGCCGTGGTGCCACCTGCCAGACAGGCCATTTAGGTTGCCCTAGGAGCCAGGAAGGCTATCTGATGCCCAGGGACTTGGGTAGTCGGGGGACGTGGTGTAGCTATAGGGTCGGGGAAGGGCAGAGGGGAGCCCCTGAGGGACCATCCCGTGGCCTGGAGCCCCGTGCTCCCAGCCTGCCCTAGCATAGGGAAGGGCGGAGCGGGAGCTGCTCCTATCTGCCTGCTGAGTGCTGGTGTTCTCTTGTTTGGAGTGAGGTGTAAACACTTCCCGGCAACGCTTTGGGCCTGATGGGAGCAGCGAGCGTTGGCTGGGCTGTGTTTTGGCTGCTGGCTGGCCTGTCCGCAGCTGAAGGTCTCAGCCTGTCGCAGAGGCTCCTCTGGGGAGAAGCCAAGGCCAGCGCTGAGCAAACACATCACTTAACTTTCTCCCTAGCATCCACGAAGGTCCATCGGGCCCATGCCCAGGGCTGGATCCTCACAGCACCTTCTCCACAGGTGGGCACAGTCCCCCTGGGCACCCCACAGCATGACCAACCCCCCATTAGAGAGAGCTACGCATTGCACATCATCCCACCATCCCCTCAACCCCCTGACAACCCCGCGTCTCGACAGCCCTTCTTCCACCTTCCGACACAGCCCAGGGTCTGACGCCTTCCTTTCTCAGCCTCCTTCTGCACAGTAAGTACCCCCAAAGAGCCCAATTGCAACTGGCAGCGCCCTGTCTGGGTTTGTACAGCTCCATGCACAATGGAATTCCAGAGCTCCCTGGTGCTAATAACTCAACCAGGGCTCATTGCGCCAAAGAGCTCTCCAGCTAACTAGACAAGACAAAACCAGCATGGAAGAAAGGCGGCATCTCTTTATCTCCCCGCATCACTCCCCGCATTCACGCTGTCATGCATCCCACCACCTCCAGGGGGTGAAAGTGTGACCAAATGCCCCACCAAATGCCCCACCAAAAGTCCCACCAGGTTTTGGAAATTTTGTATCTGAATTGAGAAACTGAGGAAAGGAACAGCATGGGCTTTTTATTTTTTTGGTGCAAGGACAATTGCAATTCCAGGGCCCAGCACGAGGCATGTGGGAGGGAAGGAAGGAAGGAAGGAAGGAAGGAAGGAAGGAAGGAAGGAAGAGAATTCATTAGATCTGGGCAAAAATTCTCCAGCCAAACTTTTTGACAGAAATTTTTTTTTTGCAAAGCCAGAAATTTTCACAAAAATTGTGATTTTTTATCAAAATCTTCCACGTTGTCCTCCACCCCCTTGCAAACTGCAGCTGTTTGAGGCTGTAGCAATTGAAGCACATTTGGGGGTTCCCAGATTTTCAACAAAAACCTGAAACATTTCTAAAACCTTTAAAAAAAGAAAATGCCGCCCCCTCCCCCAACCCAAAGTGTTTCAGAAGAATTTTTGGGTTTTTTTGGCAGGGAAAAATCCTCATTTCCCGACTGGTTCTGCTAGCCCTGGCCCTATTTGGGGAGCTGGCGGTCTATAAGTGAGGGAGGGTGCTCTGGCATTGGGGGGGGGGCTTTAAAAAAGAGGGAGATTAGAGGCCACGCCAGGGTTTTTTACCACCCATAAGAAAGCCACCATGTGCTTCACTAGCTGTTGATACCAGCTGTGCCCACTGCCCACCGGATACGGGACCGAGGTGCCCGGACATGCTCACCCTGCCCCTTTGTGATCCAGCCCCGAGAGCTGCCTGCTTTGCCCAGCAGAGAAGCCGGGTGTACCTCATGAGTGAAATTCCACAGCTGTGTCACCGTGGCATTTCCGGATGGCTGGGCGGGGAGGTCTGGGAGTCTATCAGGGAGTATGGTTGGGGTGCATTTGCCTGGCACGGCAGCAGGCACTAACAGGGGGTATGGGAGGAGTGCTAGCAGCGCTGCCCATGGCTGGCCACCTGTGCCAGGTGGCCAGAATACCCAGGTGGCTTGGAAGGTAGGGACCTTATCGCTTCTCCTCGCCCACGCCCTCCCACCTGGCTTGTTTGTTTATACAAGGAGTTCCCAGGGCGCATGGGGACACATAACCCTTTCACTGCTGGCCAAGCGGGGAGCATGCTGGACCCACCTGGGACCCAGGTCCAGCCCCATTCTGGTCGGGGACAAGCCCAGTGCAGGCCCTCCTGGGACTACTCAGCCTGGGCAAAGGTGTTGGGAGACCCCTGGTGATGACAACAGGCAGCCCAGGCTGCGAGCAGGAGAGCCCAGGAGAACCACAGCTCTTTCTGTCCAGCAGCTGCTGCAAAGAACCTGCATGATCAGTGTCTTCTCCTCAATGCCCTGGGCTCCCTGTCCGCCTGCCTGTCTGCTCCTGCTGACTCCAGCCGTAGGGTGTGAGCTCTTCGTTATATGTGGTGTCCAGCGCCCGGCATGTTGGGACCTGATCCGGGAGGGCCTCTCGTGGGTGCTCCTGCCATGCAAATAATAATGGTGTCCAGTCCATTTCACCCATTGTTGGACATGCCAGGGATGCCTTGGCTGGTACTGGACCTGAGATCACGGGATCTCGAAGCACAAGTCTTTCCTGCCTGAGCTAAAGGACCACGCCAATTATCTTGGGTGCAGTAGGAGACTCCCAGATGGAGAGGGGCAGCGACCAACACGGGTTAATCTGGGTCCCACTGGCACAGATTATCCCCTGCAGGGGCCATGCCCTCCACGGACGCGCTGGGCAGCCCTGACTGGGCTCCCTGATTTTGGGAGCGCCTCTCTCAAAGAAGCCCCGAGGCCCCTCAGCATCTCAGCTCCTGCTGCTCAGCCGCAGTGTCTTGACTCGCACTGCTCAGTAAATAGAGGTTTCCACAGCAATCCAGCCGTGCCAGCCAAGGGTGTGGGCGGCTGGGCAGATAGGGCAGCAGTTGTCCGACAACGGCTTGGATAGTGCAATATCCCATGGCCTGGCATCACCCCGAGTTGAAAGCACTGACCTTAGGCCAAGAGCACAGCACCTGTGTGGCCCACAGGCTGGGGTCTCTGCATGGAGATTGGACACCTCTGTAGAAGGGCCCGTCTTGCTTGTCGTCGGAGATTCTTCGGCTCAACCTTCTTGGTGCACTGGGCGCCTTCTCCTGGCTCCAGCAGGCCTGTCCCCTGGCACACAGAGCCAGAGCGGCCAAAATGGACTAGAATCAGCATCTCCTCCGGGCACCATCCCAGACGCTCCCCAAGTGCATGCTCGCATCTTGTTTCATCTGCTCTGCTGTCCCCGCCTGCCTGCCCAGGGCACTTCCCAAGGCTGCCCCCAGGCGGGGTGCTCCAGGCTCCAGAGCTCACGGAGGCTGTGTGGGCCATTTAAACAGCCCTGTGTGCTGCCTACCAGGTCCCAAGGACATAGGATCTCCCCACAGGCCTCGGTTAGTGCCAGCCAAAGGGGTCCTGCCCCCTGCAGGCGTTGCCGGGGTCATCGCTTCAGCAGCTGTTCTGAGTTAACAGGCCATTTCTGCTCCGTTACCCGGGCGGGATGGAAGTGCCGATGGGACCTGCCTCCCACGGTACTGGAAGGAGCCCGGCAGCCATGAGCCCCAAGACTGAGTCATGACTGTACCCCAGCCCCATGCGACGCCAGCGAGTTCCCTCCTATATAGTCCAGCTCAGCCCCTGGGAACTTCCAGCAATTTGCAACGGGGGTCCAGACATTGCGACCTTCTGAGACCTCCTCACTAGGGGCATGGAGGAGGGATCTCTTCTACCAAGCAGGGGGCAGCACTAAAGGCTCCACCCTGAACCCAGCAGATGCTGCTGCTCCTCCAGAGGTACTGGGAGAACATCTGACGGCCATCCTCCTGCAGTGCTGAGTCACATGGTGCCTGGCGTGTCAGCACAGGGGCCTTGGCAATGCTGGAGGAAGGGACGGGTGAGTAACAATCACCAGGGCACTCTGAATCCTGACTCCCGCCTTCCAGGGAGCTCCCAGAGGAGAGAAAAAGTATTCAGAGGGAGAAACTGAGGCACGGGGAGAGGAAGTGACTCGTTCCGTGTCACAACGAGTCAGCAGAAACTATGAACACAACCCAAGAGTCCTGCTGCCCAAGCCTCTGCTCTGACTGTTAGATACCACTCCCCTTGCAGTGTCCTCTCCTGACTCACAGCCAGTCAACAGGGGACAGCAGAGGGTCCCTGGCACTGTCACCAGCCAACAGGGGCAACACGGGTCCCTGTCACTGCCCCCAGAACACAGGGTGTGGCGTGGGTTCCTGGCACTGCGAACGGGGGGCAGTGTGAGGTATCTGGCACCACCACCACCCAACAGGGGGAAATGTGGGGTCCTGGCACCGCCATCAGCCAACAAGGAATAGCGCAGAGTCCTGGCACTGCCACCAGTGAAGAGGGGCAGCCCAAGGTCCCTGGCACTGCCACGAGCCAACAGGGGGCAGTATGGTGTCCCTGGCACTGCCACCAGAGAACGGGGGTCAGCACGGGGTCCTTGGCACCACCACCAATGAATGGGGGCCAGCATGGGATTGCTGGCACTGCCACCAGTGAAGGGGGATGTGTGGAGTCCTGGCACCACCACCAGCCAACAGGGAATAGCGTGGAGTCCTGGCACTGCCACCAGCAAATGGGGGTCAGCACACGGTCCCCGGCACTGCCACCGGAGAACGGGGGCCAGCATGTGGATTTACGGCTCCTACAACAGCTGGGCCCCGCTCCCTCCGCACATGCTCAGTGCCAGCCCCTCTCAGTTGCAATCCCCAAGCAGCCGCCCAACCCTCTTGCAAACACCTGGCACAGCCATCGCCTGGATTCCTTCTCTGCTTAGGTCATCGGGGGAGGGGGAGCGCTTGCCACATCCACTTCTCCTGCGCCAGATGGGTGCAGGCCGGCAGCCGGGCTCCGGGCTGCAGGGGAGAAAAACAAGCTCTAAAACTTGCCAGAGGAGGAAGGAAATTTGAGCCTGGCCCTGATGTTGCAGCTCCTGGAAGAGAGCTGCCTGCTTCCCGCTGCAGGCCCCTGCTCCTGGAAGAGGGGCTCTGGTTATGCCCCAGCTGGGGAGGAGAAGCAGGACTGAGAACTCATCCCTGCTCTGGCGTGACGCCAGGAGAATCACTCTCCCCCAGGAGGAGCTCAGGGCCTGTCCCATCCTGGCAGCCTGCCCGGGGGGAATGGGCCCCTGCACCCTCTCAGAGAGGGGGAAACATAGGCAGGGAGCAAGGAAGCGACTCGCTCAAAGTCATTGAGTGAGTCACCAGGGGAGCTAGGGGGAGAATTCATGCAACCCTGATTCCCAGTGCGCTAACCATTAGACCCCACTCTGGAGCCGGGACTAGAACCCAGGAGTCCTGACTAGTCCCACATGTGCTAGCTACTAGGGGCCTCACTCCCCCCCGACCTGGGACTAGAACCCAGGAGTCCTGACTCCCAGTCTCCCTGGTCTAACCACCAGCCCCTACTTCTCTCCCACCCCTGGGAATAGACACCAGGAGTCCCGATTAACAGCCCCTGCACCCCATGCTGTAGCCATGAGAGAACTTTCCCTTTCCAGAGCTGAGAACAGAACTCAGGAGTCCGAACTCCAAGCCCACCATACTCTAATCAGGCTCCCGTCCCGGCCCAGATCCACAAAGAGCACCCGGGAGACCTGACTCTCAGATCAGTGCCCTCCCACTCTGGCCACAGAGAGCAGTATATGGGCCCTAAGTTGTTCAAACTCTGAAAAGGATGGATTTCCTCTCCTCCCCTCCCTTCTCCCCCTGAAAATTAAACCCATTCCCTAGAGGAAGCGAGGCGAAATCTGGTTTGTGCCTTTAAAAAAAAAGTTGAAAGACATTTTCAGGGAATAGGAGAAAGGAACTTTTGCTCCTCGGTCATTTGAAGATACACAGCCCAACTTTAATGAATAAATAAATAAATGAATAAGCTGGAATCTAACTGAGATCAGCACTGGAACAGGCTGACTGTAAAAGCGTAAGGGGAAAAGGATCCTTGACTCCCCCAGCAAAGGTTACTGCTTGTTCAAAAGCCTCAAATTTGATTGGCTGGCACAGAGATGCCAAAAAGTCGAGTCGTCAATGGTTTCTCCATTAGGAAACATCATTTTCTAATCTAGGACACGAGCTGGCGAAAACAGTGAGGAGCAGGTCTTTCCGCGGGTTCGTTCATTTCATTTGTATCAATGTATTTTGGCTTCCACAGAGCAGCACTGGGGGCTCCTGCCAGCGGATTTAGCAGGATTCAGTTTTTATTTTGGGCGGAGGATATCAATGTGTTTTTAATCAGAGAGGTAGCCGTGTTTTAGTCTGGAATAGCAGAAGTAACAAAGAGTCCTGTGGCACCTTAAAGACTAACTAAAGCTTTCATGGGCTAATATCCACTTCATCGGATGCAAGCAGTTCCATCCGACGAAGTGGGTATTAGCCCACGAAAGCTTATGCTTCAATACTTTAGTTAGTCTTTAAGGTGCCACAGGACTCTTTGTTACTTAATGTGTTTTTAACCCTTTTCAAAAATGCTCATTGATTTACATTTTCACAGTTGCAGGAAGTTATGGGGGGCGGGGTTGGACAGTGGGGGATCAGACAGTCATGATTTAATGACAGCAGGTGGGGAGATTTGCAAAGTTAAGACCCAAATTGTCAACATGACATAACAGTACAGTAAAACCTCGATTTAACGGACCTCGATTTAACGGACTTCGGATGCAACGGACAAAATTTCTGAGCAAGTCTGATGCATCCCAAAACCATTTCTCGCGGGCTGGCTGCCGGCTCCCGGCAGCCGGGACCCGGGCGGGCTGGCTGACGGGTCCCGGCTGCTGCCTGCGTCCCAGCAGCCGGCACCCGGGTGGGCTGGCTGACGGCTCCCGGCTGCCACCCGGGTCCCGGCAGCGGGCGGGCTGCGGAGCTGCCGCCCCGACCCTGTGGCAGTCAGGCTGCTGCTCCGACAGCTCGTTTTTTTTAATTATTATTAAATAACGGACTTTTTGATTTAACGGACACCCCCTCGCCCGAATTAGTCTGTTAAATGGAGGTTTCACTGTATATCTCCTTCAATGAAGCCCCAATAGGTTCTTAAGCAGCATTTTTCTTACCCCGCCTATTGGTACATTTCGATCATTATCCATGGGAAGAATTTTTGGCTGGCTTGTGAGTGCCCCATGGTTCCCCCAGCTGGTGCCATCTGCTCAGTCTGAGCCCCAGCGCAGCCTCCCCCAGTCACGGTCGCCCACCCGGCCCATCCAGCTCCAAAGCCCACCCAGCACCCGCTGAGCCCAAAGCCTCTTCCCGCACGTGGATGAAGGTTGGCCTGTCCGGAGGCTGAGCAGGCCAGGTGTTTCCCAATTTCTTGGCCATGCCTCCTCTGTTGCACTGAAGCTCGCAGGTCGGCCCCAGACATGCCAGGGGTAGATGGCAGAGGCTGGGCAAGGCCAGGACAACGGGGAAGCTCCCAGCAATAGGTCAGGTGGAGTGGACGCTGGAGACAACACCTGAGGGCTGGTGGGGTTTGCTGGCCCACAGTGGAGCTGGGAAGGGCGCAGGGCCACGCCCCAGCACTGCTCACTGGGGACAAGGCTTCCCAGGCCCCTTTTGGCTCTGGCATGGACCTGAGACACTTCCCTTGTGAGGGCGACGGTGCCACATTGCACAGAGATCAGTGACAACGCTGGGCCCATGTGCGTAGAGTCGGGATCCCGCTCTGGGGCTTTCCCCTCTCTGGGCACTGGGCTGTCATAGCCCCAGACCCACTTCCCACTTCCCTCCCACTCAGCCCCCACAGCGCACCCTGCAGGCCCCAGCCATGGGGATCTCTCCACAGGCACAACACTGCTTTAGCCCGGCACCATTCTCTTCCCCCCACCCACTGCTGCTCCAGGAAGAATTCCAGCCTCGCCCCAATTCGCCCCACCCTGCTCTCCCACAGGCAGCCAGATTGCCCATTGCTTGTGCGCCCTTGGATGGCCACCACACGGCCCTCGCATGGATGCCATCTTCAGAGGGACGTGGTTGTGGTGATAACGGTACAGAGGCAGCAAACCTCACTCCAAAAGGTAGGAATCTGAAGTGTCCACGCGCAAGGAGCTCATCCAACCAAAACATGCAGCAGGGACGTGGACAACAGCCATATCCCCCCTGATCTCATTCTGATGCACCAAGATGAAGGGGAGATGCTAGTCTTAGGTCCTGCAGGAAACAGACAGAACCTCCCCCAGGGGTTGCTGCATCCCACCCACACCTACTAGCTGAGCTCATGCAAATCTCTTCCTAAGACATTCAACCTGAGGCAAAGACTTCAGTGATGGAGAATCTACCATCACATCAACGGTTACCAACCTCACAGTTTAAAGGGTTAGCTTTATTTCTAATGAGACTGCATCTAGCTTAGCTTCCAGTGACTGATCTCCTGCTGCTCTGCCGGCTAGGTAGAAGAGAAGGCTGCTAACAGGAGAGGCATTTAGTAGACTGTGATCAAGTCATCTCCTAACACCGCGCCATAATAACTCTAACTCAGGAACCAATCCATGCAACAAACCTTGATGCCAACTCTGCCCACATATCTACACCAGCAACACCATCACAAGACCTAACCAGATCAGCCACACAATCACAGGTTCATTCACCTGCACATCTACCAATATAATATATGCCATCATGTGCCAGCAATGCCCCTCTGCTATGTACATTGGCCAAACTGGACAATCCCTATGTAAAAGGATAAATGGACACAAATCCGATATCAGGAATGGCAATATACAAAAGCCTGTAGGAGAACACTGCAACCTGCCTGGGCATACAATTGCAGACCTCAAAACAGCCATCTTGCAACAAAAAAACTTCAAAACCAGACTTCAAAGAGAAACTGCTGAGCTACAGTTCATCTGCAAATTTGACACAATTAGGTCTGGACTTAATATTAGCTGTGAATGGCTCACCAATTACAAAAGCAGTTTCTCCTCTCTGGGTGTTCACACCTCCAGATCACCTGCTGAAAGTGGGCTTCACCACCCCCACTGATTGAATTTACCTTGCTTTCTTGCCTGCATATTTATGCCTGCCTCTGGAGATTTCCACAACATTCATCTGATGAAGTGGGTCTTAACCCACGAAAGCTCATGATCCCTAAAATCTGTTAGTCTATAAGGTGCTATAAGACTCTTGTCACTCCTAACCTTCTCTCCCATTAACTAAATCGACTGAGCTCCTTTAGGCTTTCACTATGGGGCAGGTTGGCCAGACCTTGGCTCATCCTTGTGGCTCTTTTCTGAACCCTTTCCAACTAGGGTCCTGTTGCAGATGGGCACCAGAACTAGATACAGTGTCCACCAATGGCCATACAAATGCCGTGCACAGAAGTAACGGCACCTCCCTGGGTCTACTTGATGTGATGTTCTTGCTCATACATACAAGGGATGCGTTAGCTCACTTAGCTACAGGATCGCACTGGACGCTCTTCCTGGATCAGTTTCCACAATGGCCTTAAAGTCCTTTTCTGAGTTGCTGCTTTCCCAACGACAGCCCCCCCACGTCTGATGCTCTTGGTTCCTAGATGGGCGACCTGCCATTCGACTGTTAAATGCACGTTTGAGTGAGGCCATGTGACCCAGATTGCTCTGGAGAACTGACTGTCACTGTTTTTTACCATGCCCCCAATTGGGGTGTCACCAGGATCCCCTCATTTGGTGGGCCCCAGAGTGGGTTCTCCTCCCCCTGCTGGGACAATCCCCACCAGAGAGGATACCAAACATCTCCCTACTCTCCAGAAAACAAGAGAATCACATCATAAAGATCCCTTCATGGGATGCCGCACTTCCATAGACCTCCAAGCACTTTGCAAACAGGGGAAACTGAGGCACAGAGCAGCGCAGTGACTTGCCCCTGATTCACACATCAATCTGTGGCGGATCTTAGAATGGAAGCCAGGATTCCTGAGTCACAGTCGTCTGCTCTAACTCTTATGTCACACTGCCCTCTCGGAGCTGGGAGCAGACCTCAGGGTGTGGATGCCCAGCCACCTGCTCTAATCACTCTATCACACTGGCTCCCGAATGTACAGGACAGTGAGGCCCATGTTGATGAGCATTGCCGAGATCTCGCGCTATCTGGAGATGTCATTGAGGGCAAGAACGGACGAATTTCCACTCCAGGAAAGGAAATCTCTCGCTGCGTATGGCCAAGCTTTGTCGGTAGCAATAATTGGGGTGGGTGTTTGTCCCTGTCTCCGCAGCCCTGTACATCCATCAGCTCTGCCGATTCCAGGAACTGTTGTCCTCTCACCCAGGACTTGTTTATACCCCAGAGCCCTCAGCTGTTTTGGAGAGATTCCCCTTCCAGAGCACGACAGGAATACGAATCTACTGCTCCTTCTACTAGCAGCCTCTCTGCCCTGGCGCGAGGTGGCTGCAGGCCTGTAACGTGGCGCAGGTCTGGTGGGCGTTCAGGTCCACTCTGGCAGAGCGGTGCATGTTTCTGGCAAGTCTCCTCTTTTCACCAGTCACTCATGGAAGATGTTTGGCTGCTGCTGGAATTGCTGCCTTCATCAGAGACTTCAGTTTTGTTCGTCTCCCATTCGGGGATGTCTGATCTCCATAGAGAGACTTGCGCTCCGAGAGCCATCCCCGAGGAGCAAGAGGTGCAGAGAGAAAATCAGCGCGGCCAGTCAGAGCTGCAGGTCCAGGGTGGAAGGTTGCAAAGGGCTTTGAATCTTCCGGAGCCATGAATGGCTTCGGGTCTGTCTCCGTCATAAATGGCCGGTCTGAGTGCTGCGTGTTGTCCACCTGCACACCACGCTGCGCTGGCTTGGAGAGCTTTCTGCCTCCGTGAGGGCAGATCTCGGGCCCTCTGCTGCTGCCTGGTTGCGAGCACTGCTCCTAGACACGTAGCAGCAGGTCGCCAGATGTGGGGCCAGAACAGGTGGAAATATCAGTTGTTCTTTTATTTCAGTCCACTTCTTTTGTCATGGGTCGCAGCCCAGCCACACAATTACACCTGTCACAGGGCTCCAGACTGCCTCCTCATGCCTTGGGAGGGAGAGAGGGGGCTCTGCAGCAGCCCCTGCCTCAGTGTCCCCTCTCCAAGTTTTTCTGTCTCACCCTGGGATTCACACAGCTCAGGACCCTGCTTCAAGAAATACTCAAACTTGGACTCTCTGGGGTGTTTCCTAATATCACAATCACATTGCGTATTTTTGTCGGTTTGCCTGCGTCAGTGGCTTCGGGTGAATGCACCTTCAACATGTTGAAGCAGGTAAAAAGCTATCACTGTTCAACTATGGGACAAGAGCATTTGAATGGGCTCACTGTGCTTAATATCAATGGTGCCATTGCACAAAATCCAGGTTTTTCCTCACTATTCAGTGCATTTTCACCGGTAAAGGCTAGAAAAGCATTTGTTAAATAAAAAAATATTCAAACCATGTCTCACTTTTTTTTGGTGCCTTATTTGGTTCTCATGTGTCGTCCTTTTTTATTTTTATTCTGGCCAGGGGCCTCAAAAGCTGGGCGTGTCCCAGGCCTCTCTGGACCTCTGAGAGGGGCTGGTTGTGAATTGCCCTTTCAATTAACATAACGGCATTCCTCACCAGCACGCACCTGAGGCAGGGTATGGGAACCCACCCCAGAGCTATGGGTGGTGTGGGCTTTGCTGGGTATTGATTTGGGGAAGGAGGGACACAGAGAACTGACCAGGACAGAGAGAGGCAGAGGCGAATCGCAGAGCAGCCCAGCAGCCACCTCTGAGCAAGGAAAAGCTAGAGAGGGAGCTCTGGGGTCTGCTGGCTCCTTGTTCTTTGTTCCTCCTGTGGTCAGAGAGGCTGGATGGGCCTTGGAAATAAACAAGCCAGCACCAAAGAAAACACCAGACTCCGGAAATTTCTCCTTCCAGCTGGAACGGCCCCAGCACCCCAAACCATGAGCAGCCCCTCAAAAAGGGGCAACGACAGCCTGGCACAAGGGCAGCTTGCTAGGAAGGATGGGTTGTGTGACGGAGTAAGAATACTGGGTGGGTCTCAGTTTCCCCTATGCATTTCTTGATGCAAAGCAGAGAGAGTATAAGCAAGCAGGCAATGCCCTGACCCTTCCCCCCCCCCCCACCTCTCTACCTCTGAACCTGTTGGAGAGAGGTCAGCTGACCTCCTGCCAGGAAGGAGACAAAGAGAAAGGAATGCAGGGGAGGGGCGGATGAGGAAGTCAGTCTGAAGCTGGGTGGGCAGAAGGGAGGCAGGCCCAGACAGGGTCTGGCCTCCCTGGGCCCCCAAAATGGATCCAGCTGAGGGGTTCGGGTACCTACAAGCTCGGTGTTAGACCACGTACATGTCGACTAATAAACCTCTGTTTTACTGGCTGGCTGAGAGTCATGTCTGACTGTGGAGTTGGGGTGCAGACCACGGGCTCCCCCAGGACCCCGCCAGGCAGGCTTGCTGGGGGAAGCTCACGGAGGGGCAGAAGGTGCTGAATGCTCCGAGGTCAGACCCAGGAAGGTGTGAACGGAAACCTCTAAAGCTCCTAGCCTTGGAGACAGGCTGTGTATGGAAAGGATGCTGCCCCCCACCCCCACCCCCCGCAGAGTCTTGACTGGCTTCATAGGGAGCAAATTCCAGACCCTCGCCCCGGGCACTCCATTAGAGGCTGAAATTCAGCATAGGTGACTATCAGGAAAACTGTCCTGATGTTTGAAGCTGTGGCCACATCTCCAGGGGATTCCCTGGCTCCTCTCACCCTAGTATCTGGGAACCGCCCTATCTTTAACCTTTTATCTGCACGTACCCCAGATGGCAATGTGAGGCTCGGTGAGACGAAGGGGGTTTATCCACACGCCGGCAAAGCACACTACAGGGTGTGATTTGTGAAACGTGCTCCCATGCTGTGCTCACACCACCCTGTGTAAAGCCAGCTGGTGGTGTATGCTAAGAGGTATATGGCTCCCATTGGCCTGTTTCAAAGTGAATGTGAATGAGGTACCATCAGAGCACACCAGCAGGGTCTATGTGAGGCAGGTAGAGCATTCTGCAATTCGCGCCCCTTTAGTGGGCTCTGCTGGACAAGACGTAAGCAGCTTGTTTGAGACCCTGCAAGAGGTCTATGGCAAAGCAGAATTTGCACTCCTAAGTGCTGGGCTAGCACCTTGATCACATGCCCTCCTTCCTCTCCCCTGGGGAAGGGGTGAAAGCTCCCTCATTTGGGAAATGTAAATTTGGACAGGCATTAAGATTGTGCTGTTGGAAAGAATCCTTCCGGTCCCAAAGGCCTGGATTAGAGGAGATTTAACAGGCTTTTCCAGCTCTAGAGAGGCTTAAAGCTGGAATGGAAGAGCTGGGTAGAGGGGCCCAGGGCTGGGATGGCTGGGGGCTGCAGGTCGGGATTGAGGGGCACCAGCAAAGCTGCGTGTGTAGCAGTGCGAGGCGGCTGCGGGGCCAGAGAGAAAAGCCCCCAGCACAGAGCCCAGCCCCCCCAAGCGCAGCAGCCGCTGCATCTGGTGGGGAAGCCGCAGCTCGGAGCCACCTCTCACTGGCGGGATCGCCTGGCACCACAAGGAAGAGGTTGGTTATTGCTGGCTCCTTGCCAGCCTCACTCCCGGAGCCTTTTGCTGATAAATGGTTTAAGGGGCCAGGTACTTTGCAGTTTTGGGATGTGTGTTTAACCGCTCTGGGGGGTGCATCAGACACCTCCACCGCATCCAGAAGTCAGGCCCTCCCCCAAACCCATCACTGCAGCCTTTGGGTTTCACGCTCCCGCCCCGCCAAACCTCCTCTGACCCTTCTGTCACGGAGCGCCCGGGCGATGGCCTGGAACCGCTTCCTAGGAAGCCAGACCAGACTCCGGGTGGAGGGTCCCTTCTCCGTACACAGCCTGTTTCCCAGGCCAGGAGCTTCAGGGGTACCCACTTCCACCTTCCTGGGTCTGACCTCGGAGCATTTAGCACCTTCTGCCCCTCCGTGTGCTTCCCCCAGCAAGCCCGCCTGGGCGGGGTCCTGGGGGAGCCCGTGGATTCTGCACCCCAAATCCACAGTCAAACGTGACTCTCAGCCAGCCAGCAGAATAGACGGTTTATTTGAGATTTCAGGAACCCCATCCAACTCACAGCTTCTCAGTCTCAACAGGGTCCCTCAGTCAGGCCTTTCTGGGGTGCCAGGAGGTGAGACCCAGATTCTGGGCTCCTGCTTCTTCCCCAGGTTTATTCGATGACTTCCATCTGGTCCAACACAGACCATGCAGCGAGCGAGCGTGAGCCCTCCGCTGGATCCATCTTGGGGCTAGAGAGCGAGTTGGCTTCTCTCCCTCTTCCCAGCTAGACCCAGGCTGACAACTCCCCAAACAGCCCCTCCTCTTCCTTTGTCTCTTTGTTTGGTTTCCCGGGCTTCAGGTATCACCTGACCTCCCTCCAACAGGTTTAGCTGACCTCCCTCCCCCACTTGGAGTCAGGTTACAGCTTTCAGGGATGCACACCTTGAGAGGGGAGGGCGTTGCCTCCCTGCTTCCAGCATCAGCCCCTATTCCTTCACATAGACACTTAAGAAATGCATAGGGGAAACTGAGGCACACACACACAGTACTCCCACTTCGTCACACCTTCCCCCCTCTGTTACTCACAGCCCTTGGGAGAGCAGGGCCGTGTGCCATGCAAGCCCTCAGGTGCTGTGAGCTGCCCTGCCACCCAGGGATACGGAGACATAGATCAGCGCTTGGGAGGTCCCCGAGACTACAGTGATGGCAGCCAGAGGGTGCCATGCACCCACTCTTGGAGGGCCAGAGCGGCCTGGGCCATGTCCAGCTTTTGAGGCCCCTGGCCATAGTAAAAATAAAAAAATGATGACACATAGAAACAAAATAAGGCACCAAAAAAAGAGTGAGACATGATCTGAATATTTCTCTTATTTGCTTAAATTTGCAGCTGTAAGCTGAGCGCGTGTGTCACATTTTGGTCCAATAGGGATGCACATAAAAACAAGCTGTGAAACTTCTCAAATTCCAAAAAATGAACAAGTGTCTACATTTGAAGCCCTTTTGAGCTTGAGGCCCAGGGCAAATGGCCCTTCTGGTCCCCCACTCTGATTGGCCCTGGTGCCATGTGCCATCACTCAGATGTTGTGAGCTTCCTCACAGCAGTGCCCTGCTCCAGCACCCACCCAGACTCCAGCAGTGTGAGCTTCCTCATGGCAGTGCGCTGCTCTTGCTAGCTACACAGAAGCCTCTCTATGGCCGAGCTCTCTGGGACTGCAGCCTAGTGAACACCCTGACAATGCCAGCTGGGACTCCCACCTGCTGGCCTGCCTTGGCACGGCTTGTGCCAGGGTGCACTATAACAATGCAGGCTTCCTCCCTCTCTGCTGCCATGCATCCCCCATGCCAGAAGAGAGCTCAGGAGAACTCCCCAGCCAAAAATGCAATCCATCACCCGGGGAAGGAGGTTAAAGACAAGCCTGGTGCTCTGGCTCCTGCCGCAGGGGGAATCCATCAGAGGCTTCCTTTTGGAGTGGACACCCTGACAGGTTTATACTTGCTTGACTGATGGCTTGCATAATATTGAAATAACCTCTGTTCAGCTCCCCCCGGCTGACACAGGAGGGCTGGAGAACGGCTGTGCCGGGAGCTGGACAGCACCGGCCCGATCAATGCACCTTCACCTCCTGAGGGAGCCTTGGCTATTGAGGGGCCACCTGGTGCTGCTGGCAGGGAGGTGTTTCCACACCTACATGCCTCCCTTCACTGCTGGGATCCAATACTCTTTTCCGTGGGAGACACTGGAAAGGACAGGACCCGTTGACCAGGGAGGGTAAGTGTTTTCCTGAAAGAATCTTAGCAAGGGGAAGATTAAAGTAAATCCTGATAAATCTAGCTTTAATGTCAAAGGTATTTAGGTGCCTTACTCCCATTGAAATCCTTTGAAAATAATAATATCATGTGGCAGGGAGTCCCTCAGGTTAACAACAATGTATTTCCTGCATCTGTTTTAACCATGTTGGCTTGGACCATCCCCCTGCTTTGGTATTGCGAGCTGGTAAATAGGACCTTTGTCCTCCATACTGCTCACAACTTTGTATGTCTTCACCGTAACCCCTGTTACGTCTCATCTCGAACTGAACAGTCCTGTTTGTCTATCTTGCCAATCTTTAGTCCTGCCCACTCCTGCTATGGTGGTGGGGGAAACTCATTGATTATCCACAATGGCTGCTTTTCAAACAGTGTTTTGTCCTTTAACAAAACGGGGTCAGCACCAGTGAGATTCCAGGAAAAGGGCTTTTGTCCTCGCTCACTGGCACCCAGGAGCAGGCTGGGGTGTGAGGGAAAGAAATAAAACAGGCCCGGGATTGTCTTTCCCCACAGAGCTGACTTTGGTGAGTTAGGAGACAGATGTCAACAGACCATCTCTCCTCCCCGTCTGGAAAATGCAGGGCAAGGCCCAAGGGTGATTGCTCCGACCCTAACCAACAGAAGGAAGCTCTTGGAAGTGATGGGCACAGAGCCCACTGGTTTGTCAGATGCTAATTGCCCCCTGGTGGGCAGACACAACAGAGGGGCCAAGATCCAAGTGGTCCGTAAGAGTGACCTGGCTGCCCGGCCCTGAAGCAGGCACCCGGGGTCAGCACTGAGGTGTGGTAGCAGCTGGGGAGGTGGCAGAAGTTACTCATATGGCACCAATCCTGGAGGCAGCTGAAATTCACCTCCATGAGCTCATGTCCCAGCTAAGCCCCATGAGTTGACATGGATGGCGGAAGGGACTCAGGCAGTCCCCAGGGCTGTCTGGCCAGCTCCCTGTGCCCCCATGAAACACAGCGGATTGCTTTGAAAGCGCTGCTCTATTTCATACCACCGGCTCTGTGTGCAGCAAAACCCAGAGTCCCGGTTCCCTGCCACTGCATCTGACAGGAGACAAACCTCACTGCACTACAAGACTGGGTGAAACAAGTGAAAATGTGGCACTGCCTGGGGACGTGGCTGATGGGCATGTGGGCTGCACAGCTGGGGTCTTTTGGATGCCCCAGATCAGACAGGCTCCGCCCATAGGTCAAAAGATGGCGTTCGCAAGTTGTCATTGAAGAACTAAACCAACCTGAAAGCCAAACTATTTTGATGCAGCAATGCTGTTCTGGTGCCTTGTGGGAGTTGTTGTTTGGCTGCCTTGTGCTCCCATTCTCCTCTCCTCTCTGGGCTCTCCAGCCAGGCTACATCTCCCATGATGCACTGCCTCCTTGCACCAAGAGGGGAGACTGTGGTGCAGCACGGGTGATGTAGTTGGTCGAGGGAGCCTGGTACTGTAGAGGAGAATGGGAGCCCGAGGTAAGTAAACTACAACTCCCATGAAGCTCTGCAGTGGTAATCCCAACTTTTTTGGTCAAAGTATTTTGCAAATCAATTTTATGCTGAAAACATTAAATTTGAGGGCGGGGGGAACCCTCATTTCATGACCATTGTAACCAAAAAGCTGCAATACTGTGTTCTGGTCAGTAACACTAAAGTTGGCAGATCTGACTCTGAGACACATCCAGGGAGCAGGCCTGGGGGGGTGAGAAAGGGGCTGTTTTGACACAGTCCCTATAAAAACAGCCCCTTTCCCTCTTGCTGAGGATCAAGGGGTCACCTGTTTGCCCACTAATAGTGAGACATTTAGTTGGGGTTGGTCCTGCTTTGAGCAGGGGATTGGACTAGATGACCTCCTGAGGTCCCTTCCAACCCTGATATTCTATGATTCTAGGAGTCTAGACATGCCTGCCTTTGCCGAGGAACTCCCAGGCTCCTCTTCTTGGTTATAAAAACCCAAAGGCTGATCCACTTCCTGCCCCTCCCTCCACCATCCTGCCCCCGGCGCCCGAGGAAACAAGGGCTGGTGGCGGCTGCAAGGCCGAGGGGCTCTATCACCCCAGATCTGTGTTAGCCCGGATCTGGGTCGGCAGCATCCATCTCAGAATTGGAAATCAACGGGAAAACTCTTCCAAGCACTGTACTTCGTGGACTAAGACTTTCATCTGAGCCCATCACGGTTAGGGTGAGATCTGCCCCTCTCAGAAGGCAGAGCGAGTGCACTGGCCTAATGGCGTCGTCACAGCCTCATGTGTTCACCTAGCACAGGGGTGGCCAACCTATGTCTCCAGAGCCACATGCAGCTCTTCAGAAGTTAATATGTGTCTCCTTGTATAGGCACCGACTCTGGGGTGGAGCTACAGGGGTCAACTTTCCAGTGTGCCGGGAGAAGGGTGCTCACTGCTCAACCCCTGACTGCCATAGGCCCTATCCCTACTTCACCCCTTCCCCCTAGGCCCCCCGCTCCTTCTTGTCCCTTTCCCTGAGTCTGCCACTCCCTCGCTCCTCCCCCTCCTCCCAGAGCCTCCTCCATGCCGCAGGAGGCATGGGGAAGGAGGGGGAGGTGCTGATCAGCAGGGCTGCTGGCCGGCGAGGGGGCAGTGAAGGGGGGGCTGCCGAGGTATTACTGTGGCTCTTTGGCAATGTACATAGGGAAATTCTGGCTCCTTCTCAGGCGCAGGTTCCCCCCCCCCCCCCCCCCCACTGATCTAGTACGTCCCACCTCACAGGATCCCAAAGCCTTTCCTGCTACACGACCTAGTACGGTCCTTTCTCCCACTACTGGAATACACCCACTGCTGGGGAGGAACACGGCAGCTGTTTAACAGGGCATAGCAACAACCGCTTAGGACAGGAAAGGAAGAAGCCATGTGTCCATCTAAAACTTCAGTGGGAATCCAGGGAGGCCGAATACAGTTACCCCAAAGCAGATTTGGAGAGGACACAGTAGAGAAGGCCCCTTGGAGCTCTCTGATAACCACAAATGGTCAGGATCTCTGGCCGCACAGGACCCCCTACAACTCAGCTAGTCAAAGCCACTCTGCAATGCAGGAGCGTGGCAGCAAATGCTGCATAGGGACTGAGGGACTCATGGGGCTAGAAACAAGCTACGGAGGTTTCCCAGTTACCAGTTCTAATCCAGCCGAGGGCACCTCCAGGAACAACCCTCCGAGGCTTCCCTGGTGGCCCACGAGAAATGTGCTCAGGAGCTCTCTGTCCAGCTCCTGAGCCCCCACACAGGCACCCAATCCTTGGTGCTATGCTGGCAGAGAGACCAAGCATTGGGCAGCCAGCAGACCTACATACGGCAGGTTGGTCACGCAGCACCATCCCTGCCTGAGGACAGACTGGGCTGTCCCACGCTGGCCCCTCGCCCGGTTAGAGTGACACAGAGGCGGAAGGGCTTAGCACCCCATGTCAGGCTCATCGGTGGAGGGGGCAGCATGCCCCAGTGGCGCAGCGACAGCCCCCGTCTCCACATCTAACAAATGTTCTGTCCCCTTCCCTTGTGGCGTTTGTGGGAGCAATCCGTGCTGCAGACACCCCGGCTGGCCGTGAGTGGCTCTAGGGAACGTGCTTTGGGCACTGAACCAGCTCCACGTCTTGTAAGTTTGACCCCTCCCCTTCCAGGTCAGACCAGGCGAACCCAATGACAATCTAGGAACTAGCGTAGAATGACCAGTGCTGGGCCTGCCCCACCCCACCCCCCACTCAGCTCAGACGAGACGGGTCACTCCAGCTGGCAAAGGTTTCCATGAGTGGCTAGTGATTTGGGGGCCCCAATCGAGACACCTTCCAGGGGCCAATTGTTCAGCCACTGGGGCACACCGGCTCTCTGAACCTCAGGCCCCTTTGAAGGGTCCAAAGCCAGGCCCCAGCTGGAGATCTCGGCCTCCATCTTGATCCTGGGGCCAAGCCAAAGGCACGCCGTCAACGTTCAGAGTCCAGATCTGATGCTGGCATGTCCATCCCTCTCTGTGGCAGAATCCAACGGGCATCGTTGCCCGTGCTAGGGGTGTCCAGTCCCACCTGACCCAGACCCAATGCAGCCTTTGAAGCATTCCCAGAAGTTTCTGTGGAGCAGGACCCATCACCATGGCTCTGTGGGAACAAGGGCTCATTTATCTTCGCTTTCCTGCCCCCTCCAGCCCACTTCAGCCTTGACAAGCAATTTTCTCGCATTCTCTCTTTTAGCAGGCAGATGCCCTGTGGCCCGGCCCCTGCAAGCCCTTTGAACTAGGCTTTCTGGGCCTGGCTTGGATTCTGAGTGGATCTGGGCTGATCCTGCTGGTTGCTCCCAAAGAAGAGAGCACTGGTCCCTGGGGCTGCTTTATTCCATTCCAGCCCTTCGCCCTTGCAAGCCTGGTGCCAAGACACATGTGGGGTATTTGCCATGCAGCCTAGGATAAGAATTACATTGGTGCACATCCTGGCACTGGAGGGGGGTTCTGTGGAACACTCCAAGCTCTGAGCAAATGCCTAGGATCTCCTTACTCGGGGAATCCGCCAGGAAAGCAGCTGTGTCGGATGCCCCCCATCCGGGTGGCTGGAAATGCATCGCTTGCTGCCTCCCCCAGGAGCTCAGGGCTGGAAGGTCAAACCCTTGGCTCTAAGTGGAAGGGCAAAGATCCGGCTATCTGCAGGGCACGAACCTACATAGCTACCAGTTATATCTGCAAATACCGTGGGGACAGGGCGACAGACGTTTCCAAGGCTCCACGCCCGGCAGATTGGATCTTTTGTCAGGATTGCTTCCAGTGTCACGCATTGCCCAAGCCTTTCAACCCGCCGTTTCTCCATGGACTCTGGGATAAGTTTTGCGGCGCAGTGGATGACGTGTGGCTCCTTCTCGGTGGCCTCAGGCAGGTTTCCCCTCCCCGGCACGAAGGGCTCGTCGGCCTGTCCAGGTTTCTAATGCGTCAGACGGAGGCTGCATCTTCCCACTGCCACAGGAGGGAGGTGGTGAGGCGCTCTCTGGGTGTTCATTGGCTTTCTTCTAGGAGGCCAAAGGGCAGCAGACTCTCCTCTTGGCCCAGGTCAACTTTGCATGCCATTCAGGTGTCTTTAACAAGGAGTCTAGCTGGCCGGCTGGCCTCAGCGAGTGGCAGGGACTGGGAGGGTGGGACAGAGCCAGCTAAATGCAGAGCCGGTGTAACCACTAGACGAACTAGGCGGCCGCCTAGGGCGCCAAGATTTGGGGGAGCCAGAAAGCAGTGCCCCCAATTTTTTTTAACACTATTGCTGGAAAACGAATGAATAAAGAAAAGAGAAACGTCGTTGAACGTGCATTTTAACTTGTCGTTCTCTCGTACATTACAGCTATAGCCTACGCCAGCTCCACATTGCAGGCACAAGCGTACTGCTTCGCCACGGTACACAGTAGCAATGATGTCATTTTTCTCATCGTGCGCAGCCATTACCCGTTCTGACAGGCTGTTTATAATGCTAAGTTTACTAGTTATCAGAGGTTGTCGACTGAGGCTAACTATTTTTGTTTCATTGTTTCAGATCTAAGACTCTGGCAAGTGCTGCTGCATCATTTTGCTAATCTTTGTGTTGATTGTGTGTGTATGTTAAGTATTCGAGTGTATATGTTTATGTGCAAACATGCATGTGTAGGTTGTTGAAATTTGTCATATTGATATTGTCAGTTGTTGTATGACGGAGTATCCTCCATTCTAATTTTATACATTTTATTAATAACAGTAATTGGATATTCTAAAGGTAGAATAAAATGTAGTATATTTTGACATGAAAGAAGGAAGGAAGGAAGTATACGTGACCAAAAAGGGTGTATTTTTGAAAGTATTTTTGAAAGTTTATAATAAGCGATGCTCCGGGGGGGAAGGGGGACGCAAGGTGTAAGTTTTGCCTAGGGCACAAAATATCCTTGCATCAGCCCTGGTTAAATGAGAGTTAAATGCCTAAATATCTTTGAGGATCTGGGCCTTGGCCCCTTCCCAACATCTTTGGTTTTCTGTTGTCCATGTTTGCTGTTTCCAGAACCCAGACAGAATCCCCACATAGTAGGGAGGATGGACTAGTGAGTAGAGCATTGGATTATGCTTCAGGAGACCCGATTTTGCCATGGTCCTGCTGTGTGACCTTGGGCAAATCACTCAATCTGTGCCTCAGTTTCCCACCTCTAAAAGGAGGTAATGTGCCTGTACCTCACAGGGGTGCTGGGAAAATAAAATCCATTAAAACTCAGTTCCCTCCTCCTGCTTGAGACTCTGCCACTTGAGCTGGCAGAGAATCGCCAATAGCAGTACAGAGCCTATGACACACAGTTGAGTTCCACCCAATAGAGGACAGTGGTACGAACATAGCAGCCAGCTCCTTGCCAGAGAGGTAGTTGGTCTCTCTGCTTTCCCATCAGGAAGTACTTGCCATGGCACAAACGCATCAGAAAAGACCAAGTGCCTGTGGCTGGTCAAAGCTATTCAGTGGCCAGGTTTCCCTCTGAGGTTTATGGGGTGGGACACGGGGGATCTTGCAGGGGAAGCCTCCAATCACCATAGTCACTCAGGGGCCCCCAAATACAGCCCTAGCCATGTGCAGAATTCTTGCCTGGATTAGGCGCCAGCTCCCAGACGCTCCGGGGCCGGCTAATCCCTTTTTAATTGCCCTCCCACACGGGAGCCTCGGCGAGATGGAGAGCGTGTGGGGCTCCTTGTGAAAAGGGAGAGGGGAAAGCAGGGCCCCTGGGCAGCATGCAGGAGGGCATCCCTGGCCCCTTTCAGAGGTTAAGAGGCCTTTCTTCAGAGAAATCGCTGCCGAAGGGCCGGGCTGCTGCAAAGCCGGAGGGGCAGGCCGGGGTGGGGGAGAAGCAGCACGTGTTCTCTTCTCCCCTTCGGGAGCCTGAGGTGCCTTGGGGAGAACTGGGCCAGAAGGGACTCAGAGGGCTCAGAGGGCTCCCCCACCTCGGGGAGGAGTGGTTGGGAACTCTCTTCTCCTCTGTCTGTAATGCTGAGCGCCAAGGCAGGAGTGCCATAGGCACGCGGCACAGGCAGATCCTGGATAAAGCAGTAAGTGTCCCAAGCCCAGGTAGCTCCTTCCTTCACGTCTACAGCCCCTCCCAGCTGATCCCTGGGCCCACCATTGAGACACCCCCATCCCAGCACAGGAAATGGAATGGGAGGCGGCGAAACCATCCCTCTGAGCAAAGGGAAGGCAGCAATGGGGGAGTCACCTGTCTGCCAAAGGGAAGTGGGGCTGGGCAGAGAGCTGAGTTTAAAAGCGCCCTGCCATGGCTCTGCATGGGCAGTCTGTGAAGGGGTAGATGGTTCATAGAATCATAGAATACCAGGGTTGGAAGAGACCTCAGGAGGTCATCTAGTCCAACCCCCTGCTCAAGGCAGGACCAATCCCCAACTAAATCATCCCAGACAGGTCTTTGCCAAGCCTGACCTTAAAAACCTCTAAGGAAGGTGATTCTACCACCTCCCTAGGTAACACATTCCAATGCTTCACCACCCTCCTAGTGAAATAGTTTTCCCTAATATCCAACCTAAACCTTCCCCACTGCAACTTGAGAGCATTACTCCTTGTTCGGTCATCTGGTACCACTGAGAACAGTCTAGAACCCCCTTTCAGGTAGTTGAAAGCAGCTATCAAATCCCCCCTCATTCTTCTCTTCTATAGTTTAAACAATCCCAGTTCTCTCAACCTCTCCTCATAAGTCATGTGCTCCAGGCCCCTAATCATTTTTGTTGCCCTCCTCTGGACTCTCTCTAATTTTTCCACATCCTTCTTGTAGTGTGGGCCCCAAAATTGGACACAGTACTCCAGATGAGGCCTCACCAATGTCGAATAGAGGGGAACAATCACATCCCTCAATCTGCTGGCAATGCCCCTACTTATACAGCCCAAAATGCCATTAGCCTTCTTGGCAACAAGGGCACACTGTTGACTCATATCCAGCTTCTCATCCATTGTAACCCCTAGGTCCTTTTCTGCAGAACTGCTGCTGCCTAGCCATTCGGTCCCTAGTGCATTGGGATTCTTCCGTCCTAAGTGCAGGACTCTGCACTTGTCCTTGTCCTCATCAAATTTCTTTTGGCCCAGTCCTCTAATTTGTCCAGGTCCCTCTGTATCCTATCCCTACTCTCCAGTGTATCTACCACTCCTCCCAGTTTAGTGTCATTTGCAAACTTGCTGAGTGTGCAGTCCACGCCATCCTTCAGATCATTGATAAAGATATTGAATAAAACTGGCCCCAGGACCGACCCTTGGGGCACTCCGCTTGATACCGGCTGCCAACTAGACATGGAGCCATTGATCGCTACCCGTTGAGCCCGACAATCCAGCCAGCTTTATATCCATCTTATGGTTCATTCATCCAGCCCATACTTCTTTAACTTGCTGGCAGGACTACTGTGGGAGACCATATCAAAAACTTTGCTAAAGTCAAGGAATAACACGTCCACTGCTTCCCTGTCATCTACAGAGCCGATTATCTCATCGTAGAAGGCAATTAGGTTAGTCAGGCATGACTTGCCCTTGGTGAATCCATGCTGACTGTTCCTGATCATTTTCCTCTCCTCTAAGTGCTTCAGAATTGATTCCTTGAGGACCTGCTCCATGATTTTTCCAGGGACTGAGATGAGGCCACTCTTGATTTGAATTTGACGGCTCGGGCTCCTGAGCATGGACCAGCCAGGAAATATATGGGTCCTTGAGCAGCGTATCATTGATTGTTCTTTGTGTGTCACAAGCTATGTGGTTCAGTATCAGAGGGGTAGCCGTGTTAATCTGGATCTGCAAAAGCAACAGAGTCCTATGCAGGGCCGGCGACAGGGGGGTACAACGGGTACAGCTGTACCGGGCCCCGGTACGCAGCTGTACCCCCTTGTCGCCGGGCCTGTGAGCAAGGCGCGGCTCTGGGCAGCCGCTGCAGCGCTCACCAGCCCCTTCCCCTGGCCCCCAGCAGCCTCCCCCCACCCTCCTTTGCTTCTCCTGGCCAGGCCACGCGGCCACAGCGCATGCGGGGGTTGGGGCCTGCGGGAGGCAGGAGACCGGCCGGGGGGGGGGGAGGGAGAGGCTGTGGGAGACCGGCCGGGCGGGGGGGGCCCGCGGGCGGCGGGAGACTGGCGGTGGGGGGGCCCGTGGGCGGCGGGAGACCGGGGGGGGGGGGCGTACGATCTGCCGTACGGGGCCCCAAAATTCCTGTCGCCAGCCCTGGACCTATGGCACCTTATAGACTAACGGATGTATTAGAGTGTAAGCTTTCTTGGGCGAATACCCACTTTGTCAGATGCATGCCATCCGGTGAAGTGGTTATTCACCCACAAAAGCTTATGTTCTAATACATCTGTTAAGCTATGGGGTGTGAAAGCTCCCAGCTCGTGGGATTGGAGGGCTTGGGGTCAGATCCTCATCAGGGGGCTGGAGAGCAGCAGGTCCTGCTTTGAGGATGGGAGGAGGGATGTACCCCTTAGCTTAGAGGGGTATATGGAGTGGGACAGAGCAATGTGCTGGCTGACTATGGCCAGGCCCCCCATAAAGGCTGATGAGCCTGCAAAAGCCTCAGCTCCCGGGTCGGGTTTCTGAGCTTGTGAAGCAGCTGACCATGCTCTTAGATCTAGAGCTCCTGGTTTCAGTCCTTATGGCCCAGCCAGAAACGGGATCTCCAGCACCAAAGGACGTGGGGGAATCTGTTCTTCAGGGACATTCCGGGATGTTCACAGGGAAGAATTTCCCTGGCTCTTCCCCTGCAAATGCACCAGCAGGGTTTCCTGTCCAGGAGAGGCCCTTCCCCAGGCTGCGTTGCCTTTCCTTTGAGAGGACAGCTGGGTGGGTGCTAAGGGGTTCCAATCCAGATCCCAGCTTGCCTGGGTTCCAATCCACCCAGGGTCTTGCCTCTGCCCATTACAGACACAGGGTTCAGGTGCAGAGTTCAAGTTTGGATCTGAGCTTCCCCAGGGTTCCTGGGTCCCGGCCCAGCACTGGGAGCTGGGACCTGCACGGCAGAGCCAGGGGTTGGGGTGGGGAAGACAGAGTGACCGTGTAGAGACTGGATGGGGCCCGTCTCCATGTCTCACTGGGGGGATCTCGCCTTTCTGAGGGGGCTGAGCAATGAGGCGAGATGTCACCGAACCACTCCCTGTGTTGGGGCTCTCTGCCAGAACAGCCATCGGCCTCCTTCAGTTTGTGGCATCCCATGTCTGAGAGCCAGACCCCTAGCGGGCACTTCCCCTGGCGATAACCCCCCAGCGCCAGTTGGTAACAAGGCTAATAATTCTCCTGAGGCCTCTGCTGATCCTCAGTCTCTGCGAATATCAAATATTGTCTTTCAGGGGGTCGTATAGGCTGTAAGTTACTGTGGGTGGGTCACACCAACCCCCAGCCTGCTCTTAGATCTGGGAACCTTGAAGGTAGCAAGCCCCCCTTGCTGTTCCTGGTCCGGAGCTCAGCGCGGCTCATCCGAACCAGAGAATTTGGGCCCTGCCTTTAAAGATCTGCCGGCGTTTTCTGCCTCCAGCTGCAGTGAATTATTATTGTGAAGTGTAGCCAGCATGCTGGGTGTTCAGCCAGGCACACACGAAGGCCACACTCTCTTGCTCCTCCCAGCGGGGTCAATTCAGAGTAACTCCAGCGAAGTCATGGGGTTTACTTGGGCCACACAAATGCACGAAGGGACCAGCCTGATCCGATGCCTATTGGAGCCAGCGCCCCTTGGGAAGGTGAGCAGGGTTGGAGACAGTGGTACACGTTGGCAGGATTTAGCTGCCAGCAGGCAATGAAGGTCTTATATTGGCCCCTCCTGCCCCTCCAGAGTTCTCCAGTCAAAAGCCCCTACCTTGCCGTGGCTGGGTCCCAGAGGCCAGACCCTGTGATCGCAGGCAGCCCCAGACAATCATCCCTTTCCTAAACGTACCAAGCACTGTCCTAAAACTAGATAACAAGGTTACTTACCTGTAACTGTTGTTCTTCGAGATGTGTTGCTCACATCCATTCCACTATAGGTTAGGCACGCGCTGCGGGCCTGGTTGCCGGGTAGATTTTTCCCCTAGCTGCAGACTGGGTGAGCAGGGGGGCCCCCTGGAGTGGCGCCACTGAGGCACTCTATAAATACCCCTGCGACACAGTCTGGCCCTCAGTTCCTTCTTTGCCGGCTAACCCGACAGTGGGGAAGGAGGGCGGGTTTGGAATGGATGTGAGCAACACATCTCGAAGAACAACAGTTACAGGTAAGTAACCTTGTTTTCTTCTTCGAGTGATTGCTCACATGCATTCCACTATAGGTGACTACAAGCAATACCTAGGAGGTGGGGTCGGGTTGACCCATTGCTGACCGTAAGACCGCTGACCCAAACGCCGCATCGTCCCTGGTCTGCTGGACTATGGCGTAGTGGGCGGCGAAGGTATGGACGGAGGACCAGGTAGCCGCCCTGCAGATGTCCGTGATAGGGACTCCCTCCCGGAAGGCCGCAGAGGACGCCTGCGCTCTCGTGGAGTGTGCTGTTACTTTCTCAAGCGGCTTGCCCGCGAGGTCATAACAGGTGTGAATGCACGAGGTGATCCAGGAGGAGAGCCTTTGGGCTGAAACTGGCTGGCCCTTCATTCTCTCTGCAACTGCCACAAAGAGTTGCGTTGTTTTTCTGAATTGCTTTGTTCTGTCTAAATAAAAAGCAAGAGCCCTTCTAACGTCCAACGTGTGTAATTGCTGTTCCCTCCCAGAGGCGTGAGGCCTAGGGTAAAAGACTGGAAGACAAATGTCTTGATTAACATGGAAGGGAGAGACCACCTTAGGCAGGAAGGCCGGGTGGGGACGTAGCTGCACCTTGTCATTGTGGAAGATAGTGTAAGGCGGCTCGGAGGTAAGTGCACGGATTTCTGACACTCTACGAGCCGAAGTGATAGCTACTAGGAATGCCACCTTCCAGGAGAGGTGCGTTAAGGAGCACGTGGCGAGGGGCTCGAACGGGGGCATCACGAGGCGTGAGAGCACGAGGTTGAGGTCCCAAGGTGGGATGGGACGCTTAATGTTCGGGTATAGCTTATCCAGGCCCCTGAGGAAACGGTATACCACAGGATCGGAAAAGATTGAGTGGTTCAACTGGCCCGGGTGGAAAGCTGATATGGCCGCGAGGTGGACCCGGATGGTGGAGGTAGAAAGGCCCTGATTTCTAAGGCCTAAGAGGTAGTCCAATATACGTGGGATAGTAGCCTCACTTGGGACTATATCGTGTTGTCCGCACCATGCAGAAAAGCGGGACCACTTGGCCGTATAGGTACTTCTGGTGGATGGTTTCCTACTTCCCAGAAGGACATTCTGTACTTCAGCTGAGCATAAGAGCTCAGGACCTCTCAGCCATGGAGTAGCCACGCCGTGAGGTGAAGGGACCGCAGGTCCGGGTGCAGGAGGCGACCGTGGTCCTGCGAGATCAGGTCTGGCCACAGCGGGAGGCTGATAGGAGGGGCCCTGGACAGCCGGAGGAGGGACGCATACCAGCACTGCCTGGGCCAGGCCGGGGCTATGAGGATGACCTGTGCCCTGTCCCGTCTGATCTTCAGTATCACCTTGTGTAGAAGCGGGATCGGAGGGAACGCGTAGAACAGGTGTTCCGTCCAGGGTAGGAGGAAGGCATCCGTCAGAGACCCCGGGGAGCTGCCTCGGAAGGAGCAGAACTGGAGGCACTTCCTGTTCTGTCTGGAGGCGAAGAGGTCGATGTGGGGAAACCCCCACCTCAGGAAGATCGGTCGGATGACATCCGGCCGAAGGGACCACTCGTGAGACATAAATGACCTGCTGAGGTGGTCCGCTAGGGTGTTCTGGATTCCGGGAAGGAAGGAGGCCACCGGGTGAATAGCGTGGGCTATGCAAAACTCCCATAGGAGAGTCGCCTCTTGACACAGGGGGCTGGAGTGGGCCCCTCTCTGCTTGTTTATGTAGTATTGGGCTGTGGTGTTGTCTGTCAGCACCGCCACACAGTGACCCTGTAGCGTGTCCCGGAACACGTGGCACGCAAGTCGGACGGCCCTCAGCTCCCTGACATTGATGTGGAGGCCGAGGTCTGACTCCGACCAGCGGCCCTGGGTCCTGAGTTCCCCTAGGTGAGCTCCCCACCCTAGCGACGAGGCGTCCGTCACCAGGGACATGGACGGGCTGGGGGGGAGGAAGGGGACTCCTCGGCACACATTGTTCTGGTCTTCCCACCATGCCAGAGCGGATAGGGTGGCTCTGGGGATGGAGAGGAGGGTGTCCATACTGTCCCTTCTCGGTCTGTAGGCCACTGCGAGCCACGACTGTAGTGGGCGTAGCCGTAGTCTGGCGTGCTGTATGACGAAGGTGCACGATGCCATGTGGCCTAACAGGCTGAGGAAGACCCTGACCGTAGTCATCGGACAGTTGCGGAGTTGTCCGATGGCCGACTGGATGGTGAGGAACCGAGGCTGGGGCAGGGATGCCCTTGCTACCCTGGAGTCTAGTAGGGCTCCTATGAACTCTATACTCTGGGTAGGCTCCAGGGTGGACTTCTCCTTGTTGAGGAGGATTCCCAGGCGGTCGAACGTGCTGATCACGAGACGCACGTGTGCTGACACTTGTTCCCTGGAGGCGCCTCGGATGAGCCAGTCGTCGAGGTATGGGTATAAGTGTACCCCGCGGCGTCGTAGGAACGCCGCCACTACCGCCATACACTTCGTAAACACCCTGGGTGCGGTGGACAAGCCGAAGGGTAGGACGGCGAACTGATAGTGTTCTCCCGCTATCAGGAAGCGGAGGTAACGCCTGTGTGAGGGTTTGATGCTCACGTGGAAGTAGGCGTCCTTCATGTCGAGGGCAGCGAACCAATCTCCCGGATCCAGAGAGGGGATGATAGTGCCCAAGGTGACCATGCGGAACTTGAACTTGATCATGTAGGTGTTGAGTTCGCGCAGGTCCAGGATGGGCCGGAGGCCCCCTTTCGCCTTGGGGATTAGGAAGTAGCGGGAGTAGAACCCCTTTCCTCTGAACTCCTGTGGTACAGGTTCGATGGCTCCTAATGCAAGGAGCGACCTGACCTCCTGTACGAGCAGTTGCTCGTGAGAGGGGTCCCTGAAGAGGGACGAGGGAGGTGGGTGGGTGGGAGGAGTGGAGGAGAGCTGGAGGGAGTATCCTACCGCCACCGTGCGGAGGACCCACTGGTCTGATGTAATGTCCGACCATGCACGGTGGAAGTAGGACAGACGGTCTCCGAAGGGAGGATCCAGGACTGTGGTTGGTAAACTGCCCCCGGGCGCACCATCAAAAGTTGGGCTTAGGCCCTTGGGGAGGCTTAGAGCCTCGCTGCTTCCCGCCTTGTCTGGGCCCTTGCCGCTTGCGGTAGGGGCGGCCTCTCCTACTAGAGGAGTCCTGGGGCGGGCGAGCAGGTGGGAAGAACCTCCTTCGTGGAGGGACGAAGGGGCGCCTTTGTGGGCCTGGGGCGTGCATACCCAGGCCCTTGAGGGTCACCCCTTTGTCCTTGAGGGCCTGGAGCCGGGTGTCCGTGTCCTCTGAAAAAAGGGCCTGTCCCTCAAAGGGGAGGTCCTGGATCTTATATTGTATGGCCGGGGCTAGGCTGGACGAGGAGAGCCACGCTGCCCGGCGGAGGGCTATGCCCGAGGCCATTGTTCGGGCCGCAGAGTCAGCCGAGTCCAGGGCCGCTTGCAGGGCATGTCTGGATATGTCCCTGCTCTGGAGTAGCAGGGCCCTGAACTCCTGTCTGCTCTCCTGGGGGAGAGCGGTCTCAAATTTTGTAAGGGCCTCCACCGTGTCGAAGTGGTGTCTACTTAGTAGCGCCTGATGGTTGGCTACTCTAAGTTGTAGGCCCCCGGAGGAATACACCTTCCTGCCAAAGTGATCCAGCCTTTTGGCTTCTTTGGCCTTGGGCACCTGCGCTTCCTGACCATGGCGCTCTTTGTTATTCACCGACTCCACCACCAGGGAGGAGGGCGTGGGGTGCACGTATAAGTACTCGTAGCCCTTGGCCGGGACAAAGTACCGTTTCTCTACCCCCCGGGCAGTGGGGGGGATGGAGGCGGGGGTCTTCCAGACCGACGCCGTGTGTGCCTTGATGGTGTTAATGAACGGCACCGCCACGCGTGCCGGGGTGCCCTTTGTCAACATGGTGGTGACAGGGTCATCCACCACCTGGACCTCCTCTAAGGGCAGGTTCATGTTCTTTGCGACTGCCTGGAGGAGGTGCTGATAGTTAGAGAGCTCCAGGGCGGGCGGGCTAGTGGAAGAGGTGCCCGCCACTGCCTCTACCCCTACTGGGGAGGCGTACGGACCCGGCTCTCTAGGGCTGTGCACCGCCGAAGGCTGACTGGCCGATGGTGGTCCCACCAGCTCCTGCCTAGCACTCCCTGCACACACTGGGAAGCCCGGTTGGGATTGGGTTTCCCCAGGCTGTTCATACTCCCATGGCACCCATTCTGGCCAAGCAGGGTGTTGGGTGGCTGGGGCTGGTCCCGTTAGTCGAGGGGACACTGAGGCAGAGGAGTGCCATGGGGCAGCCGCGGTAGCCGACTGCAGGGCCTTGGGCGGAGAGTCATGCCGGGTTCGCGTGCCGACAGACTCTCTACGCTCTCGGTGCCGAGGGCTTCTCGACCGGTGCCGGGAGAAGCGATGGCCCTCTGAAGAGCGGCTACTGCTGGATCGGCTCCGCCTTCGGGATCCATGGTGCCGCGATGACGACCAGCGCCGGGAAGACCTTCGGTGCCGAGACGGGGTCCGGTGCCGAGGCGAGCGTCAGTGCCGTCTAGAGGTGGAGCGTCGACCTCTGCGGTGCCGTGACGACGATCGGTGCCGAGGTGATCGGTGCCGGGTCGAGTAGGACCGGTGCCGTGACGCCGAGCGGTGCCGAGATGACGATCGGCTTGGCGAGCGGCGTCTGGAGCGGTCCCTGCGGCAGCTAACGGACCGGTGCCGGGAGTGCGACCGGTGCCGAGAGTACGACCGGCACCTGGCTGTACATGGGTGCCGGGACTCTGATCGGCGCCAGGACTCGGACCGGCGGCCAGAGCGCGACCTGCGCGAACGACCATGAGGAGACCTGGAGCATGGTCTCAACTCCGTGCGGCGCCGAGACTGCGACCGGTGCCGGGAAGCTGACCGGTACCGGGAGTTCGATCGGCGCCGCGAGATCGATCGGCGTCCATGCCCAGCCGGGCTTCGAGCCGCGATCTCGGTCTCGGTCATGGGCGGCTTGCCCCTAGACCGGACAGGTTGCTGAGGGGTATCCTCTGCAAGCAACCTCCTCGCAGCAGCGAACGCCTCCGGCGTGGAGGGAAGCTGCTGCGGAATCGGCACCCTGAGTGGCGAAACCACTGGCACCGGACTCGACGGGGCCTCCTCCGGCGCCGGAGTCATCGGTGCGGGTGCAGGCGGCTGGGCCTCAGGTCGGCTCCCAGGCGGCGACGGCGGACGCGTGGGCGGTGCCGGCGGCTGCACGCGGTCCGGTGCCGGAGCGGAGCGAGGTTGGGCGTCCTTCCTACGCTTCGCGCTGGGGGAGCACGACCGGTGCCGAGGCTTGGATTTGGCCGGCTTGGGTGCGGGGCCCGGTGCCGCACTCGAGTCCGGAGTGAGAGCCGCCTCCATCAGGATCTGCCGCAAGCGGGATTCCCTGTCCTTGCGGGTCCTGGGCTTGAAGGCCCTGCAGATCTTGCAGGAATCTGCCAAGTGCGCTTCCCCGAGGCACTTGAGGCACTTGGAGTGTGGGTCCCCCGCAGGCATGGGCTTCCCACACTCCGCACATGGCTTGAATCCCGGAGCCTTGGATGACATGGCTCCGGTGGCAGGGAAAAACCCCTGCACTTAACTATCTACACTATAAAACTATGCAAACTAACTAACAACTACTTAACAAGAACGATAGAGATAACAATAGAATCAACAGCTAGGAGATAAGGAGAACGCTTAAGAGCAGTACTCCTGTTCCGACTACCAGCACGAGCGGTGAAGAAGGAACTGAGGGCCAGACTGTGTCGCAGGGGTATTTATAGAGTGCCTCAGTGGCGCCACTCCAGGGGGCCCCCTGCTCACCCAGTCTGCAGCTAGGGGAAAAATCTACCCGGCAACCAGGCCCGCAGCGCATGCCTAACCTATAGTGGAATGCATGTGAGCAATCACTCGAAGAAGAACAGTTGTTTGCCCCCACCGTGGACTGGGAGACTACTCCAGAGCCTGGATGCCTTCAAAATGTTCGTCTCACAGCCAGCCTCTACTCACAGCCAGTTTATCCCCCTTTGGTCTCGTGCCAATGTTCATCCTTCAGAATCACTAGCTCTCCCCCCTCTCCCTCCCCTCCATGGGTTTAAAAGTTGATGGATCAGGGCCAAACTGTGGAAGACAGTGTGGAGGGGTAAATTTTTCACACCCCGGAGCAAAGCTAGTTCAGTCTAAATTTTAAGAGTAGACCAGGTACGTCTCCCACTGCTGTAATCTCCCGTAGTCTGACAACGCCTTTGTGAGCTAGGGCACTGCTGATATTCCCTTTGGGCAGGTGACAAACTGCAGCTCAGAGACTTGCCCATGGGCACATGGGAATCTGTAGAAGGGCAGAGACTTGAGCTCAGGGCTCCCATGTGGTAGATTGGAGCCCTAACCACTGAACCAGCCTTCCACTCCCAAAACTGGAATGAATGGGCAGCATTTCCAAGCACGCCCCGCGTTGGCCGAACTCTGCTGCCACTGAAATTGCTGGGAGAGCCCCTGGTGACTTCACTGGGAGCATGGACTGGCCAATGGAAATCCCGCTCTCTAGGGGAGGTTTCCATGGCATTAGCCAATTCAGATACATCTGGGAGCCGCAGAAAGTTGTGATCCTGCCAAACCCGTTGTGATAGAAAGACGCAACATCCTACTGGTGTCCGACGGTCACATTTAAAAACCACCATATGCTTGAATTTCTTAGAGAGGATTGTGTATCTGCTAATTCTACCCTGGAGTCAAAGGAAACCCAACCCAGAGAAATGAAATCGATTAATCAGGAGTGAAGCCTTTATAGCTCCAGCCAGGCAATGCTGGAGACGTCTGTGATGCAGAGCTGTACATCGGGAGTTAAAATCCAAAGGACCCGAAATGTAGCGAGTACTTGTCTCCGTACCAAAGTCGTTCCCAAATGGATCTAGGCCAGGGGGAATGTTATGGAAACATCGCCCCGGGCTCCACTGGGGGAGAAAGGTTTGGATAACCTCAAGCTTGGCAGGCTTCAGCAAGCCCTAGAATTCAGAAGCATGAAGATGTTGTGGATAAAACTGCCATTTCTGTCATGTTATCTCTCTCCTGCCGAGCCACCACCGGAGGTAGGCTAAAAACGAGCCCATCCCTTTCTGGTAGGCTTTTTTTGGATTAGATGAGCCCTCCAGCTGGGGGATCCAAGACGTCCTGGCCCTGAGGGTAAGTAGTAGGGTTAGAAAACTAGTGGAGACCAAGTCCTAGGAATCAAAGGAGAGCTGCAATCGTTCTCGTACTGCCTTTACACACGTCAATTCAGCAGGCGGTGCCGGTGCAGCATGAGGAATGGACTGTGAAATGGGCGTAATAGCCATGGCACTAGAAAAGCAGGTGAGATCTTAATACGATCAGCACCCGGAAGCTCCCAGAAGAGACACGGGCGCAATTTTCTGCCAGAGTTGAGCCACGGACAACTAACTGCAGCCCCAACCTGTGCACCCACCCACCTGGGGAAAAGAGACAGTGGCCAGGGGATTCCTAAACGGCCTGTGAAATTAGCCTGGTGGCACACATGACAGATTGAAAATATTACTGTGCTCGCCTGGCCCCTGCCACGTTCCCCCTTCACTGGCTGTTCTGCTTGGTTCACAGAACAGACTTGCAGCACGTCCTGTGAAGCCAGCTGGAGCCTGTGCCGGCAGATCAGGGGACGAGGCAGAGCCGCAGCCTTTCGCCCTCGTCCTTCCCTGCTTCCCCGGGGTCTCAGACGCCGCACAGGGCGTGGTGGGCCCGAGGTGCGCTCGCTGAGGTTTGCTGGCTGGGGGAGATGAACAAGGCCATGGTTTGCACAGCCCAGGCTGCGGTTTCTGCTGGCCAGGCTCCGTTTCCACTGGGAACGTGCAGAAAGTGATGTGTGGCTGGGACGTGAGTTCCAGCTCCCCCCCCCCCCCCCCGCACTGGAAAGGAGGGGAGGGGGCTGGGGTGACCGGGAATGACACGATCCCAGCACTGCTCCGGAGAGGAGGGGCTGGGCCGGGAGAGCTGGTCTGGATCCCATTAGGAGAAGAGAGCGATGCCAACAAACTCAGCAGAGCAGAGAGATCCTTCTGGGGGAAGTGGTAGGAAGAGACAGGCCGCGAGCAGCATATCGCTCCAGTCCTTGGAGAAGGGCCAAGTCTGGAAAGGCTTTTGGGGGGATGGGGGGATCCAGCTTGTTTTGGCATTAGGAACGTGGGTCCTGTCTCGTTGGGCAAACACTGGTGACTGGAAGACTAGAGAGACAAGAGGGAAAGTCAGACCATAGCAAGGGGAAGGGATATGTGGGGTGCTATACTAAACCCAGTGCTGTTCATTAATGCTCATTTAACTGCTACAGCTAGCTCCCAGCTTGGATAAAGGAAGCCCGGGTTAAGACGTGACACCCTCGCCCCTTTGTTTAGTGTGTTCAACATCCCAGTAGCCATTGTTCCCGAAGATCCCCCAGCAATGGCCAGGATCATCGGGCTTCCAAGTCCGGACACTGCCGAGGGATTGGCTAGCTGATAGAGTGCAGCGATAGAAGGGCCCTTTCCCCCTCCATGCTGGCTGACAGCTGTCCGAGAGTGCCAGAGGAATTCTGGGATACATCATCCCCGCAGGCTCTGAAGGAGACCTCCACATCTAGCCACAAACAACCCCGAGTGCCCAGTGCCTAGCAGCAGCTATACGCACCCTGTGAGACTCATCAGAATGCCATGTGCTTGGGGCAGCACCGCATTGCCCTGTGTGGATACAAAGCTCTGTGCGGGTGCTCATTCAGGGCTTTGATCTGTCACTTTAGCAACATGGACAGAAACAAGAAGGGGGGAGATTTCACATGCAGATGAGGCTTAGGATAAAGGGCTTTTGAAAAGAAAACACTTTCCGGCCTGTATTTATCTATGGTAATGAAACAACAAAGGGCCCACACGATGCGCCATTAAAAAACCCCTTTTGGGCCCCCTTGAAGCTGATCCCAGTCAGGAGGCTCATAGCTGCGTGTCCCATTATACAGAGACTCTTTTAAAGTCAAGGGATGTGGTGTCTTTAAGCATAATGGAACAGAGCAGGAGCGGGCAGCGGTAATAATTACCTCAAAACACTGGGGGAGCTCAGGAGAAGGCATCTGGGGAGCATGGCGGAGTAAACAGGATGGCATAGACTGTTGCAGAATGACACCCGCTTAATCCAGCTCCCAAGATCCACCGGGGGCAAGGAAATGGGGCTTTGCTGGGTCTGTGCAGGAGGGAGGGATGCTGGAAGGGAAGGCACAGTCGATCCATCCTGACATTTCCCAGCACAGCCCAGGGTTTAGAGAGGAGCAGAGAATTTGGAGGTGCCTTTAAGAAAAGAGCTGGTGTAGGCAGCAAAGGAGAGTCAGTGGCTAATCTGGAAATGCACACTTGCCTTCCCCCGTCCCCTCCCGGCTTACTGCCCAGGCAGCCCCCCAAAGGCGCTTCTGGGAATTAGCCGGCACAAGGCACAGCTGAACTTCCCTTCGGAAGGGATTCAAGGGGCCATTAAGCCGATCAGGAACATTCTTAGACGGAAGAAATACAGGGCGAGAAATGAGGCACAATACAGGCTGCCTCTGCTCCACTCATACACATGGGGGTTGGGGTGCCTAGTTGGTACATCTCCTCTGGACACACGTGCCTCTGGCCAGATGACTCATAACTCCCGCGAAGGGAAACAAATAACAGAGTAAGAACAAATGTAAATGCCCAGGTCTTGGGCAGGGTCCAAGTTGAGCTCAGAGGGGAGGGCAAATGAAGCATTAAATCGTAGAATCATAAAAGATTAGGGTTGGAAGAGACCTCAGCAGGTCTAGTCCAACCCCCAGCTCAAAGCATGACCAACCCCAATTAAATCATCCCAGCCAGGGCATTGTCAAGCCGGACCTTAAAAACCTCTAAGGATGGAGATTCTACTACCTCCCTAGATAACCCATTCCAGTGCTTCACTAACCTCCTAGTGAAATAGCATTCCCTAATATCCAGCCTAGACCTCCCCCACTGCAACTTGAGACCATTGCTCCTTGTTCTGTCATCTGCTACCACTGAGAACAGCCAATCTCCATCCTCTTTGGAATCCCACTTCAGGTAGTTATCAAATCCCCACTCACTCTTCTCTTCTGTAGACTAAATAAGCCCAGTTCCCTCAGCCTCTCTCGTAAGTCATGTGCCCCAGTCCCCTAATCATTTTCATTGCTTTCTGCTGGACTCTCTCCAATTTGTCCACATACTTTCTGTAGTGGCAGGCCCAAAACTGGATGCCATACTCCAGATGTAGCCTCACTAGTGCCAAATAGAGGGGAATAGTCACTTCCCTCAATCTACTGGTAATGTTCCTACTAATGTAGCTCAATATACTGTTAGTCTTCTTGGCAATAAGAGCACATTGTTGATTCATATCCAGCTTCTCATCCACTGTAATCCCCAGGTGCTTTTCTGCAGAACTGCCCCTTAGTCAGCCTGAGATTCTTCTGTCCTAAGTGTAGGACTCTGCACTTGTCTTTGTTGAACCTCATCAGATTCTTTTGGCCCAACCCTCCAATTTGTCTAGGTCACTCTGGACCCTATTCCTACCCTCCAGTGTATCTACCACTCCTCCCAGGTTAGTGTCATTTGTGAACTTGCTACAGGTGCAATTAATCCCATCATCCAGATCATTAATGAAGATGTTGAACAAAACCATCCCCAGGACAGAGCCCTGGGACACTCCGCTGGATACCGGCTGCCTACTAGACATTGAGCCGTTGATCACTACTCGTTGAGCCCTACAATCTAGCCGGCTTTCTATCCACTTTATAGTCCATTCATCCAATCCGTACTTTTTTAACTTGCTGGCAAGAATACTGTGGGAGACCGTATCAAAAGCTTTGCTAAAGTCACTCTCCCCATATCCACAGAGCCAGTTATCTCATCATAGAAGGCAATCAGGTTGGTCAGGCATGATATGCCCTTGGTGAATCCATGTTGACTGTTCCTGATCATCTTCGTCTCCTCCAAGTGCTTCAAAATGGATGGCTTTGTGGATTGCCACAGACTCGCAGGGGCGAAAAATTGCAGGCCTGTTATTTACCAGGCTGCACGTGGCAACAGACTATATGGTAAGGGATGCAAGGAGAGTATGGGTCATGACGCGAACTGCAGACACACACACACAACTAAAATTAATCAATTTAAAATTTTATTGGGGATAATTACAAGAGGTAAGGGAGCAGCATTTGATTAGCTAATAGACTTAATGAAACTTAAAACACACAATGACTAAAATATCTACTAACAATATTTATAAACAAAGATGCAGCATTTAGTAATAACTGATACTTACAAATACAAACCAACCCATAACGACTGGCAAACGTAGAAGTTCTGTTTGAAAACACGCGAGCAGAGAGAGAGGTTTGAGGTGATCAGGCTCAGTTACGGGGGTACACAGGTTACACAGGATTTGGTTTTCTTTCTCCTCTCTCTGTCTGCCATGGGCAGACAGACCCGTAAGTACCAACTATGACAGGGGTCTCAAACATGCGGCCCGGGGGCCACATGCGGCCCACAAAGCCCTTCCCTGCGGCCCGCCAAGCTTCCTGGCGCCCCCCCCCCCTGTTCCCCCCATAGCAGTTTGCAGGATGTAGGGGCCAGAAGTGGAGGCTTCTCTGCTGCCTGGCTGGGCCGCGCGTGTTTCTAGCTCTGGACTTCCTATATTGCTCTTGCTCTGTTTGCCAAACAGCTGTTGGTGGTGCCTAGCGCTTTCCAGGAGGGAATGGGGAGCTGCGTGCTCAGAGGAGGAGGTGGGGCAGGGGTGGCACCTCTTGGAAGGGGTGGAGTGGGGGCGGAGCCGGGGCAGCGAGGGCAGGGTGTGTGTCAGTGGTGCGGCCCTCGGGCCAGTGCACTAGTCCTCATGGAAGGGGTGGAGTGGGGGCAGAGCCGGGGCAGCGAGGGCAGGGTGTGTGTCAGTGGTGCGGCCCTCGGGCCAGTGCACTAGTCCTCATGCGGCCCTCATGGTCATTTGAGTTTGAGACCCCTGAACTATGACATCACAGAAGTGTCATGGGGAGGGGGCCCAAAACCTGTTTGTGTTCGTTTCCAATTGGCACGAGCAATGTTTACACCAAGTAGGGGTGCCTAAAAGTCTGGCTTAAAAGTTAAGCCCCAAAGGTGAGGGTATGCACATTGTTTTAGAAAGCAGGTGAAACTGAATGACAAAAGAAGAGGCCAGGGCAAAACTGGTATGGGCAAGTTTTACAGAATGCAGACAGGAACTGATCTGAACAGGCTTGAGGACCTGCTCCATGATTTTGCTGGGGACTGAAGTGAGGCTGACCGGTCTGTAGTTCCCTCGGTTCTCTTGTTCCCTTTTTTAAAATATGGGCACTATATTTGCCTTTTTCCAATTGCCTGAGATCTCCCCCAATCTCCACGAATTTTCAAAGATAATGGCCAATGGCTCTACAATCACATCAGCCAACTCCCTCAGCACCCTTGAATGCATTAGACCTGAAACATCCGCTGTCGGCTGGGCTGGGGGGGGGGGCGGCTGGGTTTGGGGGGCCCCCATCCGCTGTCGGCTGGGCTGGGGGCCGGCTGGGCTGGGGGGGCCCCCATCCGCTGTCGGCTGGGCTGGGGGGAGGCCGGCTGGGCTGGGGGGGCCCCATCCGCTGTCGGCTGGGCTGGAGGGGGGCCCGGCTGGGCTGGGGGGGCCCCAAACTATCGGAGTAGGGGGCCCCAAAATTTCTGTCGCCAGCCCTGCTTGAGCTTCCCGGTCTGGTTGGCAGATGGATGACTGTCCCCCATAGGAGGGAGTCCCCGACCGCCACCACCCATGTCAGGGTTCCCTCCCCACTCTGAACTCTGGGGTACAGATCTGGGGACCCGCATGAAAGATCCCCCCTAAGTGTATTTCTACCATCTTAGCTTAAAACTTCCCCAAGGCACAAATTCCTTGTCCTTGAACAGTATGCTGCCACCACCAAATGATTTAAACAAACATTCTCAAAGGGCCACTTGGAGCCCTATCTTCCCCCAAATATCCTCCCAAGCCCTATACCCTTGTCCTGGGAAGGATTGAGAATAATATCCTCACCAATAGGTACAGGTGAGCACCGACCAAACCTCTGGATCTTTAGGATAATGAGAATAAATCAGGTTCTTAAAAGAATATTTTTATTTAAAGAAAAGGTAAAAATCACCTCTGTAAAATCAGGATGGAAGATACCCTGTAAAGTTAACAAAAGATTCAAGACACAGAGGAACCCCCGCTAGCCTTAGTTTCAAAGTTACAAAAAACAGGAATAAACCTCCCTCTAGCAAAGGGAAAATTCACAAGCTAAAACAAAAGATAATTTAACGCCTTGCCTGGCTTCTACTTACTATTTTTGTACTATTTAATACGAGAGATTTGCTTAGGATGGTGTGGAGGAGATGGATTTTTTTGTCTGGTCCCTCTCAGTCCCAAGGCAAACACACACACAAACAAAGAGTACAAACAAATCCTTCCCCACCTCTGCATATTTGAGAGTATCTTCTTTCCCCATTGGTTTCTTTTGGTCAGGTGCCAACGAGGTTATTTGAGCTTCTTAACCCCTTACAGGGAAGGGGGAATTCTAGGCTACCCTTAGCTGTATGATTATGACAATCTGTCTCCTCCTCTTGAGAGTGGTGGTCATGGAACTGCATCCCTAGGACAATGCATCCCATGCCTTACAGCCAATGGGGTCTCCTTCTGATCCCTTCCCTTACAGGGCTCTTCCAAATCCTTCTCTGCAGTAGTTCCTGTAGAGAGAACCTCAAAATGGTTTCGCACATCTATCTGCATTAGGGGTACACAGGTTCTCCTTTTTCAGGTCACCTGCTGCCAATACTCTTCCCCATTCTGCACTGCAATCTCTCATTCTTCAGTATGTTTTGCTTCCTGCACCAAACACTGACTTCTATCCAGAAAATCTTCATTTTCTCTGATGCAACGCAGGGTTGATACCTGGATCTCTGGTCCTTTAACCTTCTCTTTCAATATGCAGCCCAGCTTGCACTTTGTACAGGCGAAGTCCCTTCTGTCCTCTGGGAGAAAGACAAACATGGCACATTCTGAGCAGGTCACAACAGCTGACTGCTCCCTAGTCATGTCTTCCTTCTAAGAGACTCCTCAGATGTTGTATGTACTGTTGCTCACAGGAGCCTAAAAGGCAGAAACACTTTGTGCGAACTCCCTGCAGGCAGATTCCCAGGCAAACTCCCTCTGTTTGCCTGTTCTCTGTTCACTCAGTTTGCAACTGCCTGCCTTTTTATAAGGCTGCTGGCTCGAAGCAGGTGGCCTGGGTCAAATCCCTCCACTCAGCCACTCAAGGCTCACCTGGAACAAAACACTCCCAATTCACACTTTTCAACATTATACCCCAAGCGTCCCAGACATGATTAAAATCCCATGTCAACCACAATGGACCCAGATGACAAGTCTGTTTGCAACAGGCCCAGAGCGGAGGGAGAGCTTGGATTGTTCCAGTTCAAATAAGGCAAAACCCCACTAGCTCTGGGGGTGAAACTCCCCAGGAAGAATATTTAGCTCGGTTCAACCTCAGAGCCCGAATGAATGGCTGATGAGGGGGACAGAAAGGGGGTTACCAGCAGCTGGCTTGGTTGGCCACTTCCACTGCAGAACCTACCCCCAGAACCAAGGCAGAGTTATCCAGCCTTGGGCTAAGCTCTTGCTATGTGGGTTGCAGCCAGCCATCAATCTGAGCTGACTGGAGCACAGCTAAGAGCTAGGAGAGGGAAAGGAGAAACCCCACCTGAACTGCCAGACTAGGATCTGCAGAGACGTGCATTCCTGGCATGTCCAGATATCAGTGAGACTAAATCAGCAATGGACCAATTTAGACACACTGAGATGAGCTTAGCCTTGCAGGTGAAGATCAGCAAAAGCAGGCCAAAGGCGCTCTGAGAGGCTGTGGAACTAGCTGTGCAACATGAATCTTTCCTTCCAGCAGTGCATCAGAAGAGGAAGCACCACTGGGGAGGAAGATGGATGCTGGCTCCGTGAGCCATGGACGTACAGCTCTGTGTCTGGTATGTATGCTTGCAAGGACGGCAGTGGGGATGGGGAGGAAGGGGAGAGGATTCTCTCTGGTTTGTGACTTTTTTGAAAGATTAGAAAAAGTGAGACATTTGGTCGTTCCATTAAAATAACAGTAGTGATCAGACCAGACATGTTAACAATGCGAGGGAATAAGGGATTTAAAAACGAATCGCCTGATTGTTTTCAAATGGAGCCGGCGACCCGACAAGGCAAGGACACCTGTCCATAAGACTGCAAGTTTGACTCCTGAAGTCTGAGTGAGAAGTCTGGATTGCTGAGCTAGTGGCTGAGCGAACAATTGGTTTGGATTCCGTTATGGCTAATAACTGTGCAATCAACATCAGGGAAGGAGTCTTACGGCTTTAGCCAGAGGCAATTCCCTTTACAGAGGCAACCCAGGTGAGACAAATGGTTTGTAGCCAATTGGTTGGTGCAGAGCGAGCTGTTCTACCTTCTGCGGCAAAAACCATACCAGCAGCTCCATGCTGTGATAGCTTTCCAAGACGGAGAGCGGTTGAAATCCAAGGTTTTGGGGAGTTTTAGTTGCTAAAGTTCTTGTGAGCTTGAAGCTGGAATGGATGGATCCCTGTTTGTTTGCTGAATGTTTCTAACAAGCTGCAAATAAAATTGTGCATTTAAGAGATTCAGGATCCAACCGTTTGATTCTGCATAACTGGAAATAGAGAGGAAATAGAGAGGTATTCCTTTTCAACTCCTTTATTGAAATCAATAGAGCTACTCTATATTTACTTAACTGTAAAAGAAGCACAATTTGGCCTTAGGACCTGGGCTAGTTACTGACCAACAAAGCATGAATGCATCTTCTTCTTAGCATATGTTCAACGTGGCACATGACCAGGATTAATTCATTAATTTGGTTCACTGGTTGGATCATTAGCTTCCCCAGCCTGGGCCAGGTACTGACAGGGAGTGTGATGTGAAGGCTGACCCATGCCCCTCTAGGAATGAATTAGGAAACAGAAAGCAAAATATTGGTGCAGTATTCAGCACTAAAACACTAAGCAATATAAAGCCACTGTGAACTCTTGAAAGTAGTAAGGATTGAGGAGCAGGTTCTGGAGATACACAGTAGTAGCTTTAGTGTTTTCATGACCCTTAGAATACCTCATCTTAGTAACTGAAAAGCAAACATCTGAGGTACAGAATGACTATTGATTTTAATCATTCTAGAAAAACAATTCACTGCTTCACTTGATCACCCATTCTGATGTGAACTGTAAAGTTATGCTCAGTTCACTGAAAGAAATACCACCCTCAGTTATACTGGGAATAATTTTGCAGGGTTGACAGAATAGGTGAGCAAGACTATGCTGTGTGACAAGGCTAATGTTTCAAGCATTTATTTTCTTTGCACATTCAATCAGCAGATAGTGATGAACAGATCAAATTTTCATTTTGTCCAAAGGATCCACACAGTAAATACCTTGATAAGGATTAGTTTAAATCATATCTTATTAACTATGAAATTAACATCACAGCAGAAGTCAAAAATGCATGATCCGTAGTTCTACAAGCCAGCCTCTTGGGAACTGAATTATAAAAAGTTAAGTAGAAATACAATCTCATTCTGCAGCTGATAGTCACTGTCAAGAAGTTACCTGATGTTAAACACTGAAAATCTCTCAACTTCTACTTAACCTACCAAGTGCTAATAATTCACAGATGTTTTCCCCTTATACTGTATACTATTTTGTATCAAATACCAGCAAAAACAAAAAAACAAACAAAAAAACCCCAACAACCCTGCACATTTAAAAGACTTTACAAAGTTAGTGATATGCCAAGTTATGTTTAGAGCAATCTTATTATCTGGGAGCATAATTATAGTGAAACCATGAGTGAACACGGACACCTTTGTGTCTGCATGCACAGTGTCACAAGATGTTTCCAGCAACAGTATTTTATCTTTGCCCAGACATGTCTAAGCCAAAGCAGCCTTGTTTCTCCTGCCACAATAGAACAGGGGAGGGAAGGATAGCTCAGTGGTTTGAGCATTGGCCTGCTAAACCCAGGGCTGCAAGCTAATCCTTGAGGGAGCCATTTAGGGATATGGGGCAAAAATCTATTGGATGATTCAACTGGGGATTGGTCCTGCTTTGAGCAGGGGGTTGGACTAGATGATCTCCTGAGGTCCCTTCCAACCCTGATATTCTATGACATCTTCCCTGGCACTATAAGGACCTCTTGGGGATCATAGCTTTGGACAGTCCAGCAGCCCATAGCCATAGGTGACTACCAGCCCTCTCAAGCAGCTTCCCTCTATGGGCCTTTGATATCATAATGATTGATACAGCCTTAAGACTCATATAACCTATGAGTCTACCACATGCCTGGATAGATGAAATCTCCCAGGGTTTCCACTGGACCTGTTCTAGTGCAGTGAAACACCTGTAAATGAGACCAGCCTAAGGTTAGTGTAGTGGGGTGGCTGTAGTGTAGTGGGGTGGCCAGTAGGCAGGGGTTAAAAGCAGCCCTGGAGAGGGCTGTGGCTGGGAAGAGCAGCTGAGTGGGTTGTTGGCCCCAGGTGTGGCTGGCTTACTCAGGCCACAGCTGGCCCTATAAAGGGGCTGTGAGCCAAGAGCTAGGGAGTCTCGATCTAGCCCTGGAGTGAGAAGGGCTAGCTGCCTGAGAGCAAGGTACCTGAAGCACAGTAGCACTGGGGAAAAGGGCAAGAGGAGCTGGGAATCTCCAGCCTGGCAACTCCCGAGGCTGAGGCCTTGGTTAAGGCCTACAAAGGTACTGGGGCCGCAGAGGCGTAGCCCAGGGTTAGACAGAGGCAGCTGGTCCAACTCCCTTGCCAATGATGAGCGGTCATTACAGACTGCAGTCTGCCCCCGAGAAAGGGGGCTAGGTGACGACTGGTGGTAGCCATTGGGTCAAGGTGGGTGAGAGGATTGGGAGTTCCCCATGAAGGGGAGATCCAGAGTGTGTGTGTGGGTTCTGCTGGGGGCAGAACCCCGAGGTAAAGGGGCACCGGTGTCTAGGAGGAACATGGAGCCTGAGGCATGTGAGACACCGGCCAGCAGAGTGGGCTCCGGAGCGGGAGTTGAGCTAATTCCCAAGACATCCAGCAGGACGTGCCGCGTCGGTGAGTCTTCACCCTGGAACAGTTAGGAATCGCGTGTTGTTCTCCTGATCCAACAAAGAGCTAGTATGTACTGCACTGATACTGGGGAAAACTGCCTCTTTAAACAGTCACCGCAGAAAGCCGCGGAGGCGATGTATCTGGCAGGTATAATCAAGCTTCCACCAGTCTTTGGGCCCCACCCGTAGTGCTGGTTAAGAAAAAAGATGGCAGCTCCAGATCCCGTGTAGACAACAAAATGAAATCACTTTAAAAGGAGTCTTGTCCATTACCACGAATAGATGGTACCATGGCTGCTGCAGCAGGTTCAGTCTGGATCTTCAAACTGGGTACTGGCAAGTGGAAGTGCCCCAGAGCAGGACAAGGTCGGTGGCAATTCAAAGTGATGCCGTCTGTTGCTAGGGGGAAAATCTTCCGGCAATCGTGCACGCTGCGCATGCACACCTAACTGGAAAACATATGAGCAATCACTCGAAGAAGAACTCCTGGTGGCGGTTAAATCCCCACGCGGTGTCTGGCACAAAATTCAGTCAGGCCAGAGCAGAGACCCACGCCCTTCGGAAACCTCGAGGGGCAGCTTGCCAGGTGGCTGGAGAAAGGGCAATACTATGATTCCACAGCCACACGCACAAGCATAGCACTCCTGATGCCTTTCCCATATGGCCTCATTGTGGGGCCAATTGCAATCGCTGCCTGAAGGAGAACAAAGCATTGGGTACTCAAGGGAATGAGTGCGCCTAGTGGTGGCTGCTCCCCAACCTGAGAGAGCAGCTGAGGCTGGGAGAGTTATGACAGTGAATAAAATGGGCAAGACCTGCCCCGGAGTACTTCACAGCTGCAGTAGCCATTTCGCAGGGGCTCTCTGAAAGAAGGCGGGTCAGAAGCAGAGGTATGTGGGCGGAGGGGGAGTGCTGGGTACTGTTTGATGGAGGATTGTGTCTGTGAGCAGAAGCATGCAGGGAACAGGCAGAGAGGATCAGCCAAGAAGCCAAGCACAAAACAAGAGAAGGGCCCCAAGGGAAAGTGATGAGATGCTTTTTGGGTAGAGCGCTGTTTGGAAAGAGGCTTAGAACCGTGAGCAAAGAACCTGCCTTTTGCGGTTTGATTCCTGCAGTTCTCAGGGGAACAGGACGTTGTCCATCCTCTGTCAGTTAACAGGATTGCGTCGAAGAAACACCTGACTCAGTCATCAATTTCTCCTCTTAATAGAAACAACCAGCAAAACCTCAAGTACGGGCTAACCACTCAGGCCAAAGGGGGCAACAGTGTCCTCCAGGGGCCTGCACATCTCCACCCTCAGCCATAGCCACAGCCTGGGAGTCTAGGCATTTTTTATAACATTTTTTATAACAATCCCAGGTCAGTCTGCCTCACTAGCTGGCTTCACAGCCCCATTTTCAGCGTCTGCCTGTGCTCATTCCAGGAGGAGGAGGAGTCCATTGAGGGTAAAGGGGTATGTGTGGATCTCAGCGGTGCAGTTACAGACTGTCTGCTGCTGCCCCCACGATGTCCGTGCCCCTCTATTCTGGAACCTGAATTCTCACCAGGGTCCCCAGTTTCAGCAGAGGGTGGGCAAAATCCCAGGTGACCCAGCTCCCTGCCCCAGGAACATTTCATACCCTCTGCTGTGGCAAACACCACGATCCATTGTGACGTTCCCCTTTGGTGTCGTCTGGACCTGTGACCTGCTAGGCCACCACAATCCTTGACTCTGGGAGCCAGCCTTACCCTGCTCTGCTGTGAGAACCCCCACTCCTGGGCTGATCACCCACAGCTTCTGGCACGTAAGCTGCTCCCTGAGGCTCTAACAGGTTATTTCGTTGCTGCCTAAACTAGTGTCCATGATTCCTGTGAGGCTGCTCTGGATTTGTCCCATCCATGCCCTGATGAGGTGTGAACTGCCTCTCTGTTCTTGGAGAGTTTTTGCATGGGCTTGCTTTAAGCCATGAGGATACATTTTCATCCTCATAGCTATATACATTAAATTATAACCTATACCTTATTATAACATTACTGTAACAATTACCATAACAACCATGCTCAGTGCATTATGAGCCTTCCGAAGATACCGGAAATGACAAACTTTGCATTGGATACCACAAAATCATTTTATAAAGATGAACACGGGGCTGTAGGGTGTTCCCCTGAGGTACGGAGCATCACATCTATCTCCTCCGAAGGGTGCTCAAGAAAACAAAGTTACTTACCTGTAACTGTTGTTCTTCGAGATGTGTTGCTCACATCCATTCCACTATAGGTTAGGCACGCGCTGCGGGCCTGGTTGCCGGGTAGATTTTCCCCTAGCTGCAGACTGGGTGAGCAGGGAGCCCCCTGGAGTGGCGCCACTGAGGCACTCTATAAGTACCCCTGCGACACAGTCTGGCCCTCAGTTCCTTCTTTGCCGGCTAAACCGACAGTGGGGAAGGAGGGTGGGTTTGGAATGGATGTGAGCAACACATCTCGAAGAACAACAGTTACAGGTAAGTAACTTTGTTTTCTTCTTCGAGTGATTGCTCACATGCATTCCACTATAGGTGACTGCAAGCAATACCTAGGAGGTGGGGTCGGGTTGACCCATTGCTGATCGTAAGACCGCTGACCCAAACGCCGCATCGTCCCTGGTCTGCTGGACTATGGCGTAGTGGGCGGCGAAGGTATGGACGGAGGACCAGGTAGCCGCCCTGCAGATGTCCGTAATAGGGACTCCCTCCCGGAAGGCCGCAGAGGACGCCTGCGCTCTCGTGGAGTGTGCTGTTACTCTCTCAAGCGGCTTGTCCGCGAGTTCATAACAGGTGTGAATGCACGAGGTAATCCAGGGGGAGAGCCTTTGGGCTGAAACTGGCTGGCCCTTCATCCTCTCCGCAACTGCCACGAAAAGTTGGGTTGTTTTCCTGAATTGCTTTATTCTATCTAAATAAAAAGCAAGAGCCCTCCTAACGTCCAACGTGTGTAATTGCTGTTCCCTTCCAGAGGTGTGTGGCTTAGGATAAGAGACTGGGAGACAAATGTCTTGATTAACATGGAAGGGAGAGACCACCTTAGGCAGGAAGGCCAGGTGGGGACGTAGCTGCACCTTGTCCTTATGGAAGATAGTGTAGGGCGGCTCGGAGGTCAGTGCACGGATCTCTGACACTCTACGAGCCGAGGTGATAGCTACTAGGGATGCCACCTTCCAGGAAAGGTGTAGTAAGGAACACGTGGCGAGGGGCTCGAACGGGGGCATCGCGCGGCGTGAGAGCACAAGGTTGAGATCCCAAGGTGGAATGGGACGCTTGACGCTGGGATACAGCTTATCTAGACCCTTAAGGAAACAGTATACCACAGGGTCGGAGAAGACTGAGTGGTTCGACTGACCCGGATGGAAAGCCGATATGGCAGCGAGGTGGACCCGGATAGTAGAGGTAGAAAGGCCCTGATTTCTGAGGCCTAAGAGGTAGTCCAATATGCGTGGGATAGTAGCCTCACTTGGAACGATGTCATGTTGTGTGCACCAGGCAGAGAAACGGGTCCACTTGGCGGTATAGGTACTTCTGGTGGATGGTTTCCTACTACCCAGAAGGACGTTCTGTACCTCAGCTGAGCATAAGAGCTCAGGACCTCTCAGCCATGGAGTAACCACGCTGTGAGGTGAAGGGACCGCAAGTCCGGGTGCAGGAGGCGACCGTGATCCTGGGAGATCAGGTCTGGCCACATCGGGAGGCTGATGGGCGGGGCCCTGGACAGCCGGAGGAGGGACGCATACCAGCATTGCCTGGGCCAGGCCGGGGCTATGAGGATGACGTGTGCCCTGTCCCGTCTGATCTTCAGGATCACCTTGTGGAGAAGCGGGATCGGAGGGAACGCGTAGAACAGGTGCCCCGTCCAGGGTAGGAGAAAGGCATCTGTCAGGGATCCCCGAGAGCTGCCTCGAAAGGAGCAGAACTGGAGGCACTTCCTGTTCTGTCTGGAGGCGAAGAGATCAATGTGGGGAAACCCCCACCTCAGGAAGATCGGCCGGATGACATCTGGCCGAAGGGACCACTCGTGGGTCATAAAGGATCTGCTGAGGTGGTCCGCCAGGGTGTTCTGGATTCCGGGAAGGAAGGAGGCCACCGGGTGAATAGCGTGGGCTATACAGAATTCCCACAGGAGAATCGCCTCTTGACACAGGGGGCTGGAGCGGGCCCCGCCTTGCTTGTTTATGTAGTACTGGGCTGTGGTGTTATCTGTCAGCACCGCTACACAGTGACCCCGTAATGTGTCCCGGAACGCCTGGCACGCGAGCCGGACGGCCCTCAGCTCCCTGACATTGATGTGGAGGCAGAGGTCTGACTCCGACCAGCGGCCCTGGGTCCTGAGTTCCCCTAGGTGAGCTCCCCACCCTAGTGACGAAGCGTCCGTCACCAGGGACATGGACAGGCTGGGGGGAAGGAAGGGGACCCCTTGGCACACATTGTCCTGGTCTTTCCACCAAGCCAGAGCGGATAGGGTGGCTCTGGGGATGGAGAGGAGGGCGTCCATACTGTCCTTTCTCGGTCTGTAGGCCACCGCGAGCCACGACTGCAGTGGGCGTAGCCGTAGTCTGGCGTGCTGTATGACATGAGTGCACGATGCCATGTGACCTAGCAGGCTGAGGAAGACCTTGACCGTAGTCATCGGACAGTTGCGTAGCTGTCTGATGGCCGACTGGATAGTGAGGAACCGAGGCTGGGGCAGGGATGCCCTTGCTACCGTGGAGTCTAGTAGGGCTCCTATGAACTCTATGTTCTGGGTAGGCTCCAGGGTGGACTTCTCTCTGTTGAGAAGGATTCCCAAGCGGTCGAACGTGCTGATAACGAGCCGCACGTGAGCTGACACTTGGTCCCTGGAGGTGCCTCGGATCAACCAATTGTCGAGGTACGGGTATAAGTGTACCCCGCGGCGCCGAAGGAATGCCGCTACTACCGCCATACACTTTGTGAACACCCTGGGTGCGGTGGACAGGCCGAAGGGTAGGACGGCAAACTGATAGTGTTCCCCCGCTACCAGGAAGCGGAGGTAACGTCTGTGTGAGGGTTTGATGCTCACGTGAAAGTAAGCGTCCTTCATATCGAGGGCAGCGAACCAGTCTCCCGGATCCAGAGAGGGAATGATAGTGCCCAAGGTTGCCATGCGGAACTTGAACCTGATCATGTAGGTGTTGAGTTCGCGCAGGTCCAGGATGGGCCGGAGGCCCCCCTTCGCCTTGGGGATCAGGAAGTAGCGGGAGTAGAACCCCTCCCCCCTGAACTCCTGCGGTACGGGCTCGATGGCTCCCAGTGCGAGGAGCGACCTCACCTCCTGTACGAGGAGTTGCTCGTGAGAGGGGTCCCTGAAGAGGGTCGAGGAGGGTGGGTGGGTGGGAGGAGTGGAGGAGAGCTGGAGCGAATATCCCACCTCCACCGTGTGGAGGACCCACTGGTCTGATGTAATGTCCGACCATGCACGGCGGAAGTAGGACAGACGGTCTCCGAAGGGAGGATCCAGGTTTATGATTGGTGAACTGCCCCCGGGCGCACCATCCAAGTTGGATTTGGGCCCCTGGGAAGGCTTAGAGCCTTGTTATTTCCCGCCCTGCCTAGGCCCTTGCCGCCGGCGGTAAGGGCGGCTTCTCCTGAGGGAGGAGTCCTGGGGCGGGCGCGCAGGTGGGAAGAATTTCCTGCATGGCGGGATGAAGGGCCGCCTCTGTGGACCTGGGGTGTGCATGCCCAGGCCTTTGAGGGTTACCCCCCTGTCCTTGAGGGCCTGGAGACGGGCATCCGTATCCTCCGAGAAGAGGGACTGTCCCTCAAAGGGGAGGTCCTGGATTTTAAATTGCATGGCCGGGGCTAGGTTGGATGACGAGAGCCATGCTGCCCGGCGGAGGGCTATGCCCGAGGCCATTGTACGGGCCGCAGAATCGGCCGAGTCCAGGGCCGCTTGCAGGGCATGACGAGATATGTCCCTGCTTTGGAGCAATAGGGCCCTGGACTCCTGTTTGCCCTCCTGCGGGAGAGCAGTCTCAAATTTAGTAAGGGCCTCCACCGTGTCGAAATGGTGCCTACTCAGGAGTGCCTGATGGTTGGCGACTCTGAGTTGTAGGCCCCCGGAGGAATAAACTTGCCTGCCGAAGTGGTCCAACCTTTTGGCCTCTTTGGCCTTGAGGACCTGCGCCTCCTGCCCGTGGCGCTCCTTGTTATTAACAGAGTCCACCCCCAGGGAGGAGGGTGTGGGGTGAACATACAAGTATTCATATCCCTTGGCTGGGACAAAATAACGCTTCTCCACCCCACGAGCAGTGGGGGAGATAGAGGCGGGGGTCTTCCAAATTGCCACTGTGTGGAGTTTAATAGTATTAATGAACGGCACTGCCACCCATGCCGGAGTGCCCTTAGTTAACATGGTGGTGACCGGGTCGTCCACCACTGGGACCTCTTCCAAAGGCAGGTTCATGTTTTTAGCAACTGCCTGGAGGAGATGTTGGTAACTGGAGAGGTCCAAGGCGGGCGGGCTAGTTGATGAAGTGCCCGCCACTGCCTCTACCCCTACGGGGGAGGCATAGGGACCCGGCTCCATAGGGCTACGTGCCGTGGAGGGCTGGACTGCCGATGATGGTCCTGCTAGCACGTCCCCTGGACCCTCTGAGCTCACCGGGAACCCGGGTTCAGACTGGGTTTCCCGGGGCCGATCGTACCCCCATGCCGCCCACTCTGACCAGGCAGGGTTCTGGGTGACCTGGGCTTGTCCCGCCGTGCGAGGGGACCGCGTGCCGGCGGACTCTCGACGCTCCCGGTGCCGTGGGCTTCTCGACCGGTGCCGGGCGGTAAGGTGCCCATCCGAGGAGTCGTGGCTAGCCGAACGGTGCCGCCTCGGGAAGTCTCGGTGCCGAGACGATGATCGGTACCGGGGGGACCTTCGGCGCCGCGACGGGGTCCGGTGCCGCTCTCTACACTCCCGGTGCCGTGGGCTTCTCGACCGGTACCGGGCGGTATGGTGCCCATCCGAGGAATCGTGGCTACCTGAACGGTGCCGCCTCGGGGAGTCTCGGTGCCGAGACGATGATCGGTACCGGGAGGACCTTCGGCGCCGCGACGGGGTTCGGTGCCGAGATGACGAGCAGTGCCGGGACGCGGAGCGGCTTGTGGAGCGACGTCTCGGACGGTCTCGGCGCCAGCTGAGGGACCGGTGCCGGGAGTGCGACCGGTGCCGAGAGTACGACCGGCCCCTACCAGGGTGCCGGGACTCTGATCGGCGGCCAGAGCGCGAGTGGCGCGAATGGCCAGGAGGAGACCTTGAGCAGGGTCTCAACTCCTTGCGGCGCCGAGACTGCGACCGGAGCCGCCGGGAGTCTGGTCGGCGCCGCGAGATCGAGTGGTGTCCATGCCCTGCCGGGCTCCGACACGCGATCTCTGCCTCGGTCATGGGCGGCCTGCCCGTCGACCGGACTTGTTGCTGCGGGGCGTCCCCGGCAAGCAACCCTCTCGCAGCAGTACACGCCTCCATCGTGGAGGGAAGCTGCTGCGGAGTTGGCACCCCAAGTGGCAAGACCACTGGCACCGGACTCGACGGGGCCTCCTGCGGCGCCGGAGTCAACGGTGCGGGTGCTGGCGGTTCTTCCTCAGGTCGGCTCCCTGCCTGTCTTTGCGGGTCCTGGGCTGAAGGTACTGCAGATCTAGGAAGAAACTGCCAAGTGCACTTACCAGGCACTTGAGAGGCACTTAGAGTGTGGATCCCCCACAGGCATAGGCTTCCCACACTCTAAGTGCTTGAATCCCGGAGCCTTGAAGACAGAGGCTCCGGCAGCAGGGAAAAAACCCCTGCACTTGACTATTTACACTACAAAGACTATGTAAACCAACTAACAACAACTGCTAACAACGAACAATTAAGAGAACAATCGACTAGCTAGGAGATAAGGAGAACGCTGAAAAGCAGAACTCCTCTTCCGACTACCAGCTCGAGCGGTAAAGAAGGAACTGAGGGCCAGACTGTGTCGCAGGGGTACTTATAGAGTGCCTCAGTGGTGCCACTCCAGGGGGCTCCCTGCTCACCCAGTCTGCAGCTAGGGGAAAATCTACCCGGCAACCAGGCCCGCAGCGCGTGCCTAACCTATAGTGGAATGCATGTGAGCAATCACTCGAAGAAGAACCAGCCTTCAGGGCTCTGTAAAGTCAGATCGAACAGGACCCCTGCTGCCCATAGCAGGAGAGAGTAGGTGCCAGCCAGGCCTCTGCACTGTGAAAGAGGGGACCTTGGAATGAATGACGTTTGTGGCAGGAGCAAAGAAGGGGACAAGTGGAATAAAGGACTCCTCAACCCAGAGGAATGGTAAGGAATGGTGTCCCTAGCCTCTGTCAGAGGGGGGTGATGGATGGCAGGAAAGAGATCTCTTGATCATTACCTGTTAGATTCACTCACTCTGGGGCACCTGGCATTGGCCACTATCGGTAGACAGGACACTGGGTTGGATGGATCTTTGGTCTGACCCAGTACAGCTGTTCTTATGTTCTTAGCCCCTCCTGGGCCACCTTACTCCCAAGGTACCTCTACACAGAAATTAAACACCCGTGGCCGGCCTGTTTCAGCTGACGTAGGCTCGCAGGGCTTGGACTACCGGTTTAAAAACTGTGGTGTAAATATTCAGGCTTCTCTGGGACCCTGCGACAGGGGGGGACCTAGAGCTCCGTCTCTAGTCTGAGCCCAAATACTATGTAGACAGTCCCTCAGGCTGTTCCTGGCCCAGGAAAATCACAATGGATTTGCTCATCTGAGAGGCAGATTTTGTATCGTCTGGAGCCAATAACTTCCCTTGCAGCGGGCACTCACCACGCCCCTTGTCTATGGGGCAGAGTGCTCACCCCATTGGAAGGGCCCTCCCATGGGGAGCCCCTCACCCCCAGGGAAAACAAGGGAGAGGAACGATGACACCCCTGAAACAAACACACCAGTAATGCAGCAGACCAAACGTATTGAAAGGGGGAGCTGGAGACACAGCCAGTGCTCCCTGTACATCCCCCAGAGCCTCCCACAATCTCCAGAAAGGGGGGACATGTGGCAGGGAGGTAGACCCCTACACCCAGACTCTGCTGCTTCTCTCTCTCTCTCCAGTTGGCAGTTCCACTTTCTCCCTGCCCAGCTCTCTGATTCACAGCACCCAGCTGGATGCCGTTCCAACACATACAGACCTTAAAAATAACTGGGCTGTGCCCAGCACGCTCCACCCTGCCACGGGTCGGTATTTTTGGCCTGGGTGTGCCCACCGTGGAAACGGATCATCTCTCTGCTGACACAGGCTGTGAATAGCCACTCTCCCCCAACTGCCCATTCCCCAGGCTGCAAACCACCAGCCAGCAAGGCCCAGGGCAAATTTCCCAGCATTCTCAGCAGCCGCTCACCCCTCACTGGCCTGGGCCCATGCCTGGCCCAGGCCCAGCTCTGTGGCTGATCCATCCCTCTCAGACTGAACCAACGGGCTGTGTGGGTTGATGTCACCAAAATCAAATGCAACAAATTGGGGACAAACTCTGGGAGGATCTGCCCAGCACAGGGCACTGGGAGTGTGAGAGGGGATGGGACAGTGCGGTGGGAGGAGAGCCATGGGAGCCCAGGTCCATCCAGTCCCGTAACCCACCTTCTGCTGCACCTGTCGGAGGAGTGGCCCATCCGGCCTGGCTCTACATCCCCCTGCCGGCTGTGTACCGGATCAGACCAATGGTCCATCGAGACCAGGATCTTGTTTCTGGGAGTTGCCAGGACCTGACACAGAGGGAAGTTAAGTAAAACCCAACAGAGCCATAATGCACCTGGGCACTGGTGCGTGGGTGTGAGGGGAGGGGAGGGGAGGAAGAGGGGATTCCTTCCTGACCCCAGAGGGGAGCAGCCAGCACCATGAAGCATGAGGTTCCAGACGCAGAGTTAGAAATCGCACCAGTGAGCTCGCCGCTGAGCGGACGGGTGTCAAAGCTCAACAGGTCTGGAGTGTTCATTCGAATACAGCATGTGACACTATTGCTACAAAGGTCCCAGTGAGATCCCACGGCCAGGTTTGCCTCATACCCCTAGAAAGGAATTCTTACTATTCCTCTTCTGAGCTCCCCCAGCATCCCTCAGTCCTGACCCACAGCTCCCTGCTACTCCAGCCCTGGGCTCCCGCACCGAGCTCTGCCAGTGCCCTCACTCCCAACCTGCAGCCCCCTGCTATCCCAGCCCCCATTCTTTGCCCTCCCCCTCACCCCTGTGCTCTACTGGTGCCCCTCAATCCGGGCCAGCAGCCCTGGGCTCCCCCTTTTCACAGGTCTGTGGATCTGGGGACAGCCTGCAACACAAGCCCCCTTCTGTTGTGCCCGGGTGAGGAAGCTGGGATTAGGGTGACCAGATCACCACAACAAAATATCGGGACACATGGGGGGGGGGTTCTGAGGAGGGGGCCAGGCAGCCCCCCCCCCACCGCGGGTCACCAGCACAGCCGCTCCCCCCCCCCAGTTGGCGGCTCAGAGACCCCCTCAGCCCCCCTGCCACAGGCCAGTGGCATAGAGCCCCCCCTGCTCCGGGGCCGGGGGCAGCCCCCCCACCGTTGATCGGTGGCACAGCCCCCCCCCCCAGCTCTGGACACAGCCCTCCTGCTGTAGATCAGCGGCCGCTGCCAGCGCATGCCCCCCCCCCCCCAGCTCCGGGGCCGGGCGCAGCACCCCCTGCCATGGTTTCGGCAGCTTAGGGCAACCACCTGGCTCCAGTTCCGGGCGAACCCCTCAGCGCCACAGATTGCGGCGCAGCTGCGCAAGGCCCTTCACCTAACTCCGGGCACCTACCTGGGGGGGGGGGGGGGGGAGCCAGGGACTCTTTACAAGCTCCGCCCCTGCAACATGTGGCGGTGGGAAGACCTCAACGCCTCTGTGTCTGCCTGGGGCCAATTTGCAAGCTCCTGCTGGAGCTGCCCCAAGCAGAGAAGTGGTGAGCGGCGCCCTGAGTTCCCCGAACTTCCCTTGGTCCCGATATCGGGACAAAGAGGGCATCCAGACCGAGGTAAGGTCGGGACGCGGGACAAGACCCCTAAAATCGGGACATCTGGTCACCCTAGCTGGGATCCAGGGGAGGGTGAGCAGTATGAACATGTCTGCAGGTGTCTCTCCCCCAGCCCACCCAGCGGGCCCTGAGACAGGCTCCGCCTCACCCCCTGCTGGTGACCTTTTCAGATGTACCCACACCCTGGCACATCCCGCACTTGGCAAACCCATCGCCCCGCTGGGGACCTCCGTGCCCCGAGCTCTCTGGGATCCTGAGCACAAGGCCTCCCAGGAACTTTTCCATTCACCTCAGCGGTACTGAGCAAGGTCTGGGATGCAGGCTCCAACCCGGCGCTGCCCATCCCCTCGTGTCCCCTCCCAGCAGGGAGGCAGACATTCAGCCGTGCCAAGCCGCTGGGAGCCAGGAGAATTTACTGTCCGCCTGTCTTAGAAGAACAAAGCTGAGCAGGGAGGGTTTTGTGTGTCTGCGTGTGGGGGGCTCCCTTTTCCCCTTCAATTCCGTGTTTGACAAACAACTGTCTGGGGGAACAAAGAGCAGCCGGGATGCGCTGGGACGTGGGCTGGGAAGGCAAGATGGTGCTGCTCTTTCAGTGCGGATTTTCAGGCTTTATTCACAGCTCTGCAGCTTTGGCTGGGTGGGCACAGATGTGTCTGTGTGAGGCTTTCAGCCGCTCGGATCTATGCTGAGGGGGGTTAGAGCAGTGCTGGGCCGGGAGACCACCTAGGAACATCCCACGGGCTTCAGCATCAATAGGACAGGAGCGAGTGAATGGCCTAGCAGCAGGGAGGCCATGTTTCAGAGGAGACTTCAAACAATTGTACGGGCTACTTGTGGTCTAATGTGATGCAGTGTGGCTGGCACAAACTTCGCTGTACTGGATTGTTGCTCCAAGGGAAACCCTGGAACATCTCGGTAGGGTAGGGGTGACAAATCCCCATGTCCTGGCCAAATTCCAGCACGGCCCGCTCCATTCTGTCTCCATCTTCACTCTCTGTCCTAACCCCTCGTGCAGTGTGACCGTGTACTGTTAATCAGCAGCCACGTTCCAGCCCAGAGCCGGCTGCATTGTGGCGGGGAAGCAGTTCCTGTCCATAAAGCCAGCTGCGGGGAAGCTAGCGAAGCATACGTACGAGATTCATATTCTTCTGCCGCTTTCCACAGCATCTCAGGGGCAGCCAGTCACATTTAATGACTAAGCCAGCTGGGAACACCTTTTCCCAGCTCTCTGTACTTGAACGAATGGCGCAACAGCTCCGTTTGTTCATTGTGCAATAGGGCCATTAAGTTATTTGCAAGCGGCTCATGAGCACTCTCCCCCCTCCTGCCCTGCTCTCTCTCTCTTTCCCCCCATCTTCTCCCAACCAGATCACTCCAGATGCTTGGAATCCCATCCCACGATGATTTCACAGCCCAGCAGCGGCTGGGAATGGCCCCGGCAGCCCACAAGGGAGTATAATGCAGCCATTGATCTGCAGCAGGCCCAGTAGAGTCCAGAGCACAGATACAATAGGGCCTTGTCTGGTGATAGATCTCCCAGCACTGCTTGAGGGCCCAGGGCCTCGTGGAGGGTTTGTTTTTTCTTTCTTACAGCTCAGATCCATCTCAGTGCCAGGGAAACACCCCAGGCACAAGGCAAAGCCCAGTGGTAAATGCAGGTGGAGGGGCGCTACCATATTCAGGAGCAGCTCAGCAAGTCAGCTGGTGGGAAGAGGTTTTCCATCTTCAGCTCTGACAGAGCGCATGTGATCTATCCTGGCCTCCCCAGCAGCAGGGGGTGATGCAGGGCGCTAGCTGTGGGGGAGATTTCCTGCCTTGCAGGGCCTAGCAAATACCACACGCATAGTCAGTAGCTCAGTGAACAGCAGGCCCCCAGTGGTCAAAACCAGAGAACCCCCGTCCATCCCCCTCCAGCGTGATAGCCTGCTCAGAACTGTGGGGCGAAGGAGTGGCTGTAACCCAGCCCTCCATGCTACTGCAGTGCATGGGGTCGGCCAGCCAGCACCTCCTGCTGGGAGAGGCAGGACTGGTCTCACCACAAGGCTGGATGGGTCCCTTGTGCTCCAAGGGGCTCACAGACTCATAGACTTAGACTCATAGACTCTAAGGTCAGAAGGGACCATTATGATCATCTAGTCTGACCTCCTGCACAATGCAGGCCACAGAATTTTACCCACTCATTCCTACAATATACCTCACCTATATCTGAGCTATTGAAGTCCTCAAATCTTGGTTTAAGGACTTCAAAGTACAGAGAATCCTCCAGCAAGTGACTCATGCCCCCTGCTGCAGAGGAAGGCAAAAAACCTCCAGGGCCTCTGCCAATTTGCCCTCAAGGAAAATTCCTTCCCGACCCCAAATATGGCGATCAGCTGAACCCTGAGCATGTGGGCAAGACTCACCAGCCAGACACCCAGGAAAGAATTCTCTGTAGCATCTTAGATCCCATCCCCTCCAACTTTCCATCATATACCACCAGGCCCTTCTGTTATCATAGTCAAAGATCAATTGCCACCTGTTCTAGTTTGAATTCATCCTTCTTAAACATGGGAGACCAGAACTGCACACAGTATTCCAGATGAAGTCTCACCAGTGCCTTATATAACGGTACTAACACCTCCTTATCCCTACTAGAAATATCTCACCGAATGCAACCCAAGACCGCATTAGCTTTCTTCATCCCTCTTCCCTCAGGCGTGGGGAAGGTGGCATCCAATCGCAGCCTCCCCCAAGGGCAATGTCCACAGCACCTTATAGCACGGCCTGGCAGAACAGAGAGTTCCTGCAGCCCAGCACCCTCCCACGGGCTTTGCCAGGGCAACGTGACCGGCTGCAAGGGGTAAACCCCGACCCCACTGTCACCCCACTCTCGAGTGCGGCAGCAACCAAATCTTCCCTCCTGCAGCTTGCCCAGGGCACAAGGGTTTTCCCTCCCTGCTCTCCCATGCTGACTGGAGCGATCCCAGCACCAGAAGCAGAGCCAAGCAATGAGTTCAGTCCCGTAACATCACCGGCTCTATGTTGCTCTGCCCTCCTTTGTGGGGTGGGGGGTCCCAGATGGGTGTTTTTTTTGGGGGGGAGGGAGGCTCCCCACATCTCAAGCCAGTGAGCAGGAACCTCCCACTTCTCTAGCACGCGCCAGCCCTGTGGGCATTGCACTTACCTCCCCGGCAGCGACAGGCTGGCTCTGCTTCCAAGCACCTCCTGTCCCTTGGCGTCAGGCTGGCAGAGAATCCTGCCCCTCCCTGGCCCACCAGCCTGCAGGCTGAGATCATGCCACAGCCTCTTCTGACCTTTAAACTCTGAACAGTCCTTTCGCCCTGTGATGGACCCAAGTCACAGTGGCTGGGGGAAGGGGGGGGGGGAGCAGGAGGAAGAACAGATGCTCTCTGGGGGTGCGTGATCTGGGTTGCAAAAGAGGTGAGTCAGCAGCCGAACCCTAGGCCTTTACTGCTGATGCCAACACAGGGTGATTGACTCACTGGATATTGAGCCCTGTGCAGCCACTGACCCAACCAGCTGGGCAGCTAGACTCCAGCCCGCTGGCCAAACACTGCCAGCTGGGGGTCATCCTCCTGTTCTTTACTGACACAAGAATGGAGGGCGGGGGGGGGGGCACTCCCTGAGGCGGCTGCCTGCAGGATCACATCAATGGGGGCACCTGATGACAGCGGTACCATCTCTACATGCGGTGCCATGGGAGCCCCGGCCTCAGTTTCACTGCAGGTTCTTAGAAGTAATCTAGTCACGCCAAGGTCTTGGAAACAATATTCCCTCCCCATCCTCCTGCTGTCCCTTAACATTCAGGTGTAGGTTTAACAGCCCCCTTCCTGGCATGGTGGCTTTAAGTTCAAGCCTCCCCGGTCCATAACTCACCCCAAAAGTTAGGGTTTTCACGGTCATCCTCCTCCCTGTCCTTCTCCTTGGGGCTATGTCCCAGTGGAGATCCCCTCTCTGCAGCAGCTCCCTCCTGGGCCTTGCAGCTTTCTTCTCAAGCACTCACCCAGTCACAAGTCAGGCTCTTGATCCTCCCCAGATGGGTCTGATGACCCTAAGCCCCATCCATACTGGCTTGGAGGGCGGGGGGAGCCTGCACCACCCTCCTCTGCCAGGCTCCTGGCCCTAGGCCCTTAAAGGTGGCTTTGGGTCTGACAGTTCCCCAAACCCTCTTCCTCTCTCCCAGTGACGGCTTCAGTTATTTCTTTGGGGTTCATCCACATTGAAGTGGGGGAACCAGCCCCTTGACCTACCTCCTCTGGCCTTAAAGGACCCAGCCAGTCCAATCTGCCTTCTCATATAGTCCAACACAGCTCCTCCTGGCCCATTCAACTCCTCATGGCTCTGCTTCTCCAGGGGCCCATCTACTGTCCCGATTCTGTGTCTTCCTGAGAGAACAGCGCAGGCTCAGGCAGATTTTCAGGGCTGGATGTACAGATCACCAGACTATGGCCTGTGCTGGGCAGGTCATATTCGAAGTCATCATGGGGCCTTTCTGGCCCTAACATCTCTGGCTGTAGTAATAATCCAGTTTCTAAAGGTGCTCTGCTGTCTTTAGATTGTCAACTATGGCTAGGAAACTGTTTTACTCTAAGACCAATAGGGGGTGCTGTAGAGAGCAGGGCAGGAGCGCTGGCTGTTTGCAGGGTGGGCTCCCAGCTACTCCAGTCTCAGGCTCTCCCAGCAGGGGGTGCTGTTTGGCCCTAGCAGCCTGGCACATAATGTTTGCTATGGGCTACGAATTGATGGCTCATTCATTAATCCAGAACAGGGAAGCAGCTTTGAGACAAGGCCACTCGTGATGCCAGGGAGACGTCAATGACTCCTCTGTGCCCTCTGTAAACAGCCGCTGAGTCAGAGTCCAGAACTTCCTCTCTGCCCCACAGTCACACTGAGCCCCAGCTCTGACCTGTGCCTGCTAGCTCTTGGCATGTGCTGAGAGTGAGGAAACTTCCTAATGGCTCATCAAGGACTGGGGTGAGTGACTCACCCTCCGCCACTTAAGGGTCCTTCTCTGGCCCCCACCTGTAACTCCCTTGTTCGGCACCCAGGTCTATGTTGTTGTCTGCAACGATGGTGGCCTAGGGTGCTCTGGGCCCTCTCTAAGAGAGGGAGAGCAATGGACCTATATATAATATATGGAGATATACCTATCTCATAGAGATGGAAGGACCTTGAAAGGTCATCAAGTCCAGTCCCCTGCCTTCACTAGCAGGACCAAGTACTGTCCCCTGGCAATTTTTTTGCCCCAGATCCCTAAATGGCCCCCTCAAGGATTGAGCTCACAACCCTGGGATTAGCAGACCAATGCTCAAACCACCAAGCTATCCCTCCCCCAGCTAGCTGTGTGTGGGGATGGATGGATGGATGGATAAACCAATAGGTGGGTGGGCGATGGAGCTTCCTAGTCTTGATGCTGGGAAGGTCACTGGTTTCTCTGCCACTCCCAATTTAACCATCCAACTGGGCACGGAAGGTGGAGCTGCTGCTCCATCCTGTCTCTACCTCCCACTGGCTTCATGGCATGTGGTCTCCCTGCCCAGGGGGCCAGCCCAGCTCTGCCTGACGTGGAGCCTGCAAGCAACCCAGTATTCTCCGCCTCTCCCAGCGCAGGCTGATCCCTGGCCTGCATGTGGCTAGCGCATCACATGGCCATGGCCTTCGCAAAACTGAGGAGAGCGGGGGACTGATGGGGACACAACCTCAGCTCGCTGCTTATGCTGCTCCCACATCAGGGTCCCAGCACCCAGGACCTCTGCTCGCTCCCTCTCTGGCTTCAATGCCAGGGCAGGAACGAGGGCAGCAGCGTGGGGCAAAGGGCCCCATTGCACAGGGCCATCTGCTCACTCCCTCTGCCTGGGGGCGGGGGGAGGGGAGGGAGGCGGGAGACGCTGCTAGTGCCACATGAACACCGGACCTTAGCAGAAGCCACATAGACATGGAGCCACATAGACATGTACAGTGCTCTGCAGTGTAAATGGGCACATCTGGATGGAACCTACTGGCTGCCCCTCCCTCCTAGAGATGTGAGGGGTGAATCCCAGAGCGCCCTAGGAATGGCCCTTTGTGGTATTATCCATAGCTGGACAGCTCCACGGCTGACGAACTCTCCTGATATGCACAAACTCACTAAGCTGAGCTGTTCCCAGCTCCGTAGGATCCATGGAGAAAGATCCCAGACCTGCTATGTGCTTGGCATTTCACATAATCCTGCAATCTGCTTCTCTCCTTGGGAGCCCAGACTGCACCATATACAGATCAAGGGCCAGTGGCTGGGAGCCCCAGGCCCTTTAAATTGCAGCCTGGGGAAGCCAGGCTGTCCCAGGCTGTCCCAGTACGGAGCACTGGCTCTTGCCAGTATGCTGTACTGGGGCATACTGGCTTCCTTTCACCTCTGCTGATACTCCTTGATGAAACATAGGAGCTTTGTCATAAAAATTCAAAGTGAGATCTTGGAAGAGTGTTGCCATTTGCATAATGTAATAAAAATACCATAATGATCAATAATAATTAATAATAAATAGTATGTAATAAGCATGTCATAAAAACTAATTTAATATTTCCAAGATCACTGCTTTTATAATTTATACTCAGGTGAAGGAGAAAATCCCTGGAAATATTCATTTTTAGAACGGGGTTCACGAGACATGACATTTTAGTGAAAGGGGTTCACAGGTTGTTAAAGTTTGGGAACCATTTGCCTAGCCCTCAGTCATTGAAAGGGAGGCAGTGTTTCCCCTTAGTGGCCATGTGTCATTCCCTCTAGCCCCCGCTATTCACACTCCCTATTGTTCCATGCTTCTGCTCATGACAACACCTGTACCCAGCCTGTGCTTCTCTCCCATATAGGAGCATGCCCCATACTGTACCTCAGGAGTAAAATGCCCCCTGGGAAGTCCTGGCTGGCCCAGTGCATCTTGGGATGAATATATGATAAAGTCAGCAGCCTCTCAGTTGCCCTTGGCACACACAGTGGGGGGCTGCCATGCGGGACACAGCCATGCTCCACACCAGCTTCCCAGCTGCAGCCCCCCAGGCCAATGTGCTCAGCTGGTTTGTAATGAGATCCAGCTCACGGTCTCATCTTGAGACACAAGCCCTGCCACACGCCGGATAGGCCAGAGGGAAAAGCTAGACCAAGGGAATGCAGCTGGGGGAGGGCGACACAGGTGCAGAGTTAAACCGAGGGCTGGGTGAGCAGCAGGGAGTCTCTGCCCCCCAAGAGTTGTGCCTTCTCCCATCACTCGGGGTACAGGGGTGTAACACGGTTGTGATAGCTGGGTTGTGGTCCTCTCCCCTGCTTGTCTCAGTGCCCCCCAACCTGGCTATTTCACCCCCACCCCAATCAGCAGTGCCTTGTGCTTGGTGATGAGCAAACTCCAAAAGGGCTAGTGGTCTGGGAGCAGCAGCAGCACAGCTTTTGCTGCACCTCACTCACTGCAACCTAGCAACAGGCCCTTAGCTGCTCCCCCATGTCTCCAGCTCCTTCTCCCTATCACCTGGCAACAGACCCTGAGCCCCACCTCCATGTCCCCAACTTCTCCTCCTCCCCACACCCTAGGGTGACTAGACAGCAAATGTGAAAAATCGGGACAGGGGATGGGGGGTAATAGGAGCCTATATAAGAAAAAAACCCCAAAATCCAGACTGTCTCTATAAAATTGGGGCATCTGGTCACCCTACCTCACCCTGACCCCTTGATCTCACTGCTCAGCACCCTCCAAAGGGCCTCAGCTGCCTTTGCAGGGCTGTAGAGTCCAGCACAGTGCACTGGCTCTTGCTGGTAGGCCGTACCGGGCATACCAACTTACTTTCACCTCTGCTGGGTCGGCTTGAGGGGCATTGGCAGAGCAGCATGCAGGGCCCAGAACTAGGTACTGTGGGTTGGGGATGAGTGACGTTGCCAACAGAAACTCCCTATTCTGCTGCCCCAGCATTAGATTTCCCTTTGGATTAGGAACATTCTGCAGTCATTTAGTAGGAGAGACATCTGGGTGGAAAGGACCCTGCCCAGTCTCTCCTTGGAGCAGTAGCGGGAGATACTGCAGGGACACACACATATTCACAGAAGAACGCATGGGACAGTGTTCCCTCAAATTTTTCCCACCCATATGTGGAATAAACATTGTTATGTGCACCAATATGGAGGTGTTGTGGGACAGGTCACCTTCATATTGGTGCCCATAACAAAATACATGTGGTTGGGGGGGGGGGAGAGGGGTTTGGAGGGTGTGAGGGGACTCAGGGCTAGGGCAGAGGGTTGGGGTGAGGAGTGTGAGGGCTCCAGCTGGGGGTGAGGACTCTGGGTTGGGGCCAGGAAGGAGGGGCTCAGACTTGGGGCAAAGGATTCAGGTGCAGGGGGTGAGGGCTCTGGATGAAGGGTTTGGGGTGCAGGAGGGTGCTCAGGGGCTATGGTGGGGAGAGAGGACTCCCCACAGCTCTCTCTCTCCTGGCAGCAGCAGCACCTGGGCTGGGAGGCACTCATCTCGCCGTGGTAGCTCTAGGGTTAGGGCTGCAGGATAGGTGCCCCTACCCTGCCCCAGCAGGTCCGGGCCACGTTGCTCCAGCCACACCTAGGACTGGGCAGTGCCAGTTGTGCCACCCCAGCAGGTCTGGGCTCCCCGGCTGGGTCCAGGCAGCTCCAATCATGCTTGGGGAGGGGCACAGTAAGTTGGGGGCCATACGAGGTTGGGGCCGAGGCTGCAGGAGGTTCCAGGCAGGTTCTTTGAGCATTAAATAGGCTGCTGCGTGCGGCCACACAGCTTACAGGGAATTTAGCTTAAGGTAGCCTGCAGCTTCCCCCAGCGTCTCGCCATGGGCCTCAGTCCCCGCTCCTTCCCAGTTGCTCTTAGGGTGGCAAACTTTTTACTTGCACAAACCCAAACACCCTTGCCCTGCCCCTTCTCACGCCATTCCCTCCCCCCCCACTTGCTGTCCCCACCCTTAGTCACTCACTCATTTTCATGGGCTGGCTCTGGGGGCTGAGGTGCAGGAGCGGGTGAGCGCTCTGGCTGGGGACGCAGGCTCCTAGTTGGGGCCAGAAATGAGGGATTCATGGCTGGAGCAGAGACTTAGGGTGCTGGGGTGTCTGAGGGCTCCGGCTGGGGATGTGGGCTCTGGGGTAGGGCTGAGGATGAGAGATTTAGGGTGCAGGAGGATACTCCAGGCTGGGATTGAGGGGTTGAGAGGGTGGGAGTGAGATCAGGACTGGGGCAGAGGGTTGGGGCCTGGAGGCGGGTGAGGAGTGCAGCCTCCGGGCAGTGCCTACCTCAAGCAGTTCCCAGGAAGCAACCAGCATGTCCCCCATCTGGCTCCTAAGTGGAGGCACGGCCAGGTGGCTATGCACACTGCTGTTCCTGGCCAATGGGAGCTCCGGGAGCAGCGCTTGGGGTGAGGGCAACTTGCGGCAGCCCAATTGCACCTAAGTGTAGAAGCCAGAGGCGGGATATGCTGGCTGCTTCCCGGGAGCAGCGAGGCGTAGAGGCAAGCAGGAAGCCTGCTAGCTCCACTGTGTGGTGCTGCCAACCGGACAGCAATGGCCCGGTTGGTGGTGCTGACTGGAGCTGCCAGGATCCCTTTTCAACCAGATGTTCCGGTTAAAAACGGGACACCTGGTCATCCTACCCACAGTGCCAGGGGAGGGTGCCCTTGTGGGGCTGCTTCTGAACAGGAGCGCAGAGACAAGAATCACAGCTGGGTGCAGCAGGTTTGTTCAGTTGCCATGTGCCTGTTCTCCCTGGAGACCTTGCCCTCCCCTGGCTGCAGCCCAAGCAGAACCAGCTGGGAGGCAGCTAGAGGGGTCCAGCTGTTCTCTGCAGTGCTCTGCCCTGGGGTGAGGACGTGGTGTTGTGTACGATGGAAGAGCTCGTGGCTTAACTACGGTCACTCATTTAAATCCCTGCCACATAGGCAGGCTTGGAAGGGTCAGAATTGTACTGGTGAATGTCGATTTCACCTACACACCCAAACCCACAAAAACCTAGTTCCACTGAGATGCAAAGTGAAGAGCATTCAGGGTTCTGGCTGTCTCTGCTCTCTGCGCCGGAGAGTAATTCTCCCCCCAGAGAAGTGACTTGCACCAATTTACAGAGCAGGTCATTTGCAGAGCCAGGAAGAAAAATCAGCAGTCCTGCCTTCAGCAGCATGCTCAGACCACAACTGCATCTCGGATGTGGCCTGACAAAGCCTTGGGGCTTGCTGCCCTGAGCTGGAGGGGGAGCCAGGGAGAGGAGCAGGAGTGGATCAATTGCTCCTGGGGCCCTAAGCAGAGCCAAGCAATGAGGCCCCCTTTCAACTCTCACCCCCATTCACAACCCAGCTTTTACTCACAAAGTGTAATCGATGCAACATTGGGGGATTTTGGGGGGGCCAAGATGTTAATTGAGACTTTTTAAAATTTCAGGCTGTGCAAACTTGTAATTTTGTAACCATTTTTTGTTGTTGCTTGGGGCCCCTTTTCTCTTGGGGCCCTAAGCACGTCCTTTTATTGCTTATAGGTTAATCCACCATTGGAGAGGAGTCCCTGAAATGCCAACATGTCTCACAGTGGGCCCAGAGCAGCATCTTCAGCTGCACACCCACCCCAAGCTGGCCCCTTACCTAGCAGCTCCCATGCTCACATATCTGAGTAACACCTAACCAAAGAACCCAGAGCCAGAAATCCAGGCAGTGTCTCCAGCTAATGCTGTGGGAGGAGGAGACCTCACTTCAGATAGTGGGGGTGTCAGGTAACTGACTATATAAACCCTCCTAGGTATCTCCTTGGCTGGCAGGAAAACACCAGCATTATAAGGGTTAAAAATCCCTTGTACTCCCTCTCAGGCATCATCTCTGTCCCTCCTGGTTCCCTTCTTCTGTCTGCAGCTTCCCCACAGAGCTTCGAGACCCAGGGCTACGTAGGTGTCTGGCACTGCCTGGGGATTACACAGCCTGCAGTTAGGGCCGGCCAACACACAACTGCAACAGGAGCCCTTTGATGCAGGCCCTGGTGGGGAGAAGAAAGGCCCCTCTTGAGGCTGATGACTTCAGCTCTCAGAGGGGCGGATTTCTGTGGGACTCTGGAGTGCTCTGGCGTTCCCATTGTGCAGCTGTGGGGAGTGCAGCTTTGGAGACCGGTGACCTCTCCCCCTTCGCTCACTCCGGCCCAGCTCACAGGCTGGCTTCGATCCAGTTAGCGGAGCCCTCGGCCAAAATGACCTGCAATCAATAGCCTCAGCCAAATAGCCAAGAGGGCAAGTTTAATGTACTGGCTGTGCCCTGGTGCTCCTCAGTTCTGAGGAGCTAAATCTGTACAGCAACTCCTCACTTAAAGTCATCCAAGTTAACGTGGTTTCATTGTTACGTGACTGCTCAACTAGGGAACACACTCATTTAAAATTGCTCAACACTCCCTTATGTTGTTTGCAGCCACCTGCTTTGTCCACTGCTTGCAGGAAGCCCATTGCAGCTAGGTGGTAAGGGCTTGGAATCAGGGTGGACTGGCAGCCCCCCACACCTCCATAAGTTCCCCATAAGCCACCCAGCAGGCTATCAATTTCCTGCAGTTCAGCTGTCCCTCCCTCCCCCCCACTGCCATGTGCTGCCCTCTGCCTTGGAGCTGCTCTCGGGGCCCTCCTACTTGCCGTGCAGGGGATGGGGGGGGGGGGGAAGGAGGGGGTGAATGTCAGGGTGTCCCCCACCCCCATTATCCCATCTCCATAGAGCAAGGTGAGACAACAGGGCTCAGGAAGGAAAGAGCTGGTCTCAGCTGCTGTAGCAACTTCCTGATCTTTTTAAAGGCAATTTACTTAGAATGTGGTGTCAGCTGTGTACTTAAAGGGGCAGTGCACATCTCTCTGTTTCCCACATACAGGGTGTGTGTGTGTTTCTCTCTCTGTCTGCCATGCTGTCTCTCTTCCCTCCATTCAGGCTGCCCTGTAGAGCAGTGCTCCCCAACCTTTTGTCACCCTCAGCACACCATAGCCTCTCCCAAAATTCCACGGCACACCATATACAAAAATTGGATAAAAAACAAATATAATCTTCAAAATATCGTTTTGAAGAGTATAATAGTATAGGAATGTCAAACTGGGCATAACAGAATTACTTGATTTATTATTTTATTTGATAATTAGGTAGGTACTTGTAACACATCCATCAATTCATAACTCTATATTCTAACTGTTCTCTAACAACTTATAACTAATGCGACACCTGCGCTTGTTTTAATGAACACAGAGATTTGATGTTCGGTTTAATACTGGACAGAGCAACCCGAAGTTCTTGATCGATGCCCTTCAAGCATGACCGCTTGTCATTTTTTATTTGGACTAACGCTGAAAAACTTTGTTCACATATATATGTGGTTGCAAATGGTAACAGAATTTCGACAGCCTTCTTGGAGATATGGGGATATTCTTCCTCAATCCCAATCCAGAACACATCCAACGGAACTTGAGCGAATTTTATTTTTAATGACCCGTCATTCCTCAATTCAAGAAATTCCTCTCGAATCTGAAGGGAAAGTACTTCGGTAGAATTTTTGGCAATCGTTGCAAAAGGATTTCGAACCCAATCGTATTGCTCCGTATTGATTGTATGAAAGTAATGATCAAACTTCTCTAAGAGCAATGTTAAATGTCGTTGAGCTAAATTTATTATGAACTGCTTATTATTTTCAATTTTAATCTGGTTTGTTCTTTTGTACATTTCTAGTGATCCACGTCCTAACTCCGTTTGCCAAACTTCCAGTTTCTCTTTGAATCCATTTAATTTGTCAGAGCACGTTAATACATTTTCATTCCGACCTTGCATCCTTTTATTGAGTTCATTCAGGTGCTCGAATATGTCAGCCATGTATGCTAGTTTTGTAATCCAGTGATCATCCTCGAGGAGCTGGTGTAGTTCGAACATGTTTTGCTTCAATAAAAAATGGCTCACCTCGTTGCGAAGCTCAAATAATCTTGCCAGAACTTTTCCTCGGGATAGCCAACGTATTTCAGTGTAAAACAATAATGACTGATATTCTGATCCCATTTCTTCGCAGAGTATTTCAAAAATTCGCATATTCAGGGCCCTTGTTTTAATGATGTTTATGATTTTCACGCATTCGTTCATCATTTGCAATAGTTCATCTGGCAAGTTTTTCGCCATCAACGCTTCTCGATGTATGCAGCAATGGGTAATTTGTATTTCCGCATTTTGTTGTTTTACACATGAGACAAAACCTTTTTTATTGCCCATCATTGCGGCGGCGCCATCCGTACAAACACTTATGCAATTACTCCATTTAATGTCATAAGTATCGAAGAAATCATTTGTAGCACGAAAAATTGCCTCACCGGTAGTCCGCTCTGGAAGCACTTTGCAAAATAAATAATGCTCTTTTATAGCGCCCTCATCAACGAAACGGACAATACAAATTAGCTGTGCTTGGTTCTTAATATCAGTTGTTTCATCAATTTGGAGTGAAAAATTTCCAGCTGCTTTTAATTTGGTAATTACTGTTTTCAGAATATCGCTAGACATATCGTCAATACGTCTTTTTACAGTATTACCTGACAACGGAACATTTTCTACTTCCTTAACTGCACCAGGTCCAAACATTATTTGAATGATTTCCATGCATGCTGGTTTAATGAGGGTTTCGCCAATTGTATGTGCTTTTTTCTGACGTGCAATTAAATTTGCAATAGAAAAACTAGCTTCTAACGCTTTGTCAGAAACTGTGACTGATGACTTCATAAATTGTATCTGTTTAGCATGTTGACTCAAAAGCCGTTGAAAATATTGTATGTTCTTGTTGGCGCAACTAGGATGTTTCGATTTTAGATGGCGAATCAGTTTACTTGGAACCATTGCCTCGTTAGACAGCTTTTCCCTGCAAATTACGCATTCTGGTTTTGGAGCCGTTTCTTCACCACACCACGAAAATCCATATCGAATATATTCTTCGTTGTACTGCCTTTTTGTAATCTTCTGTTTTTTTGCAATATCGCTCGTGCTGGTTTCATCATCAATTGTCGGTGAAGTTGGGCGTTCTTTTCGCAAAAACTTGTCCATATTTGAAGCCGTACAAAATAAATATAATTCATATACCGATTTTCTAAGTTTAACTACGCGAACTTAAAAATTAGAACACAGTGCAGAAAACGACAGATAGGTAATACCTAATAATGAACGCTGTTCTGTCCAGGCCCTGTAGACTTGTGATTAGGACAATCGTGAGCAGGGGAAGGGGGGGGGGGATAGAACTTCTCGGACTCAGAGCTGTAGCGCCGCGGCCGCACATCGAATGCAACAAAACGTTGCTGGGCAAAATCTAGCATTCGGTGGGCGGCAAGCCGTTCTGGATATGACGCGAGCTTTTGCCGCGGCACACTTGGCATGGCCTCACAGCACACCAGTGTGCCGCAGCACACCGGTTGGGGAGCACTGCTGTAGAGTGTGAAGCTACATTAGTAACAACGTGTTAACCCTTGAGGGCTCAGTTGAGTGCTAGCCATCATTTAGCAGTAAGGCATTCCCTGGGAAATATCCCACCCTCTAACTTCACCACCTCAACCAAGCTTCACAATCATTGTTGTGTACAGTATTAAATAGTTTGTTTAAAATGTATACTGTGCATGTATATATATAAATATATCAGGGGTGAAAGCAACTATAGACACTTTAACGGCTGGGGTTTACATCTCATTCAAAATGCACAGCAGCTCTAGTGTCATGCTGAGGCTGGCCCTGACTCAGAAGAGCCATGTCTAGTCACTCACTGATCCTTGCAACACAGCACCTTCGACCACTGTCCAGGGAAAGTGAGCTCAGCACTGATTCAGAAGAGAAAGCCGCCTGGAGTCACTCACCCTGCTTTCTGCAGTATGTGACTCCCAACACTATGCTGGGACATAGGAGTCAGCACTGACTATTACCAGCACACGCCAGGGCACACACCTTTATCCAGTTCCCAGAGCTCAAGGCATAACCCAGTTGATTTTGCTCCCCCTTCCCAGTTCCTAGGGCTCAGGGCAAAAGGCACCTATGCTTATCCAGGGTCACCCATACCCAATTCCTAGGCCTCAGGGCATAATCTGGTTCATTTAAGTACCCACCCTTATCCAGTTCCTATTCTATAATTGATTCTATGATTTACAATGTATTCTACTGTCTGTATCTGTGTGTGAGACTGTGTGAATGAGGAATGCATGATCAGGAAAAGATAAGGTGTGAAGGCCATTGTTAAAGCCAGATAGTCAAGGAAGAAGAAGTGAAGAGACTTACCACCACCAGAACCATCAATGCACATCCATAATGAAGGAAGGGCAAATTGACAACCCTGAAGTGGAGGCTGGCACCCCTAAAGACAAATAATTAAGTCAATCCAGGACAGGATGACCCTCCTGGAGGTGTTTTGGAATGTTAAACCACTCTGAAGGATTTAGGGGTTTGGGCAGTGTAGTATTTTTGTGAGTTATATTGTGATGATTTCACAATTTAAAAAAAAAATGTTTTAAGGAAAGGGACCAGGAGGGGTGGGGGCTAGTTAAGGAGCCCACCCTCTTTGCTAAATTGGTATTGGAACAAAGCCTGTGCCCATGGAAAGGGGCAGTTCAGCGAGGAAAGCAGGATCAGGCCCAGACAAGCAGCAAGCGGGTGGGCGGGACAGGGTGACAGATAAAGAAACTGAAAAACAGATTGGAAGCCTGGAGTGGCAGGAGTAAAGAAAAGAAGTAAATGCAGACAGAGGGAATTCAGATCCCTGAAACAATACTTGGAATAGTGAAATCTAAGTTGATTAAGGTGTCATTTTGGGAGATAAGCAAGTAATTCAAGGAAAGAGAGTGAAAAGTTAACTCTGCAGAGGCTGGAGAGAATTAAGCAGTTAAACTTTGTAAAAATATTAAGGGAAAAGTATTATAGAAAGAACAGGAGTATTTGTGGCACCTTAGAGACTAATACATTTAAGCCCACATTTAAGCATAAGCTTTCATGGGCTATAGCCCACATCGGATGCATAGAATGGAACATATAGTAGGAAGATAGATAGATATACACACAGAGAACATGAAAAGGTGGAAGTTGCCATATCAGCTCTAAGAGACTAATTAATTAAGATGAGCTATTATCAGCAGGAGGGGGGGAAAAAACAAACACAAAACTTTTGTAGTGATAATCAAGATGGCCCATATCAGACAGTTGACAAAAAGGTGTGAGGATACTTAACATGGGGAAATAGATTCAATTTGTGTAATGACCCAGACATTCCCAGTCTCTATTCAAGCCCAAATTAATGGTATCAAATTTGCAAATTAATTCCAGTTCAGCGGCTTCTTGTTGGAGTCTTTTTTAAATTTTTCTGTTGCAAAATTGCCACCTTAAGTCTGTTACTGAGTAACCAGAGAGGGTGAAGTGGTCTCCTACTGGTTTTTGAATGTTATGATTCCTGATGTCAGATTTGTGTCCATTTATTCTTTTGCATAGGGACTGTCTGGTTTTTACATGGCAGAGGGGCATTGCTGGCACATGATGGCATATATGACATTGGTAGATGTGCAGGTGAATGAGCCCCTGATGGAATGGTTGATGTGATTAGGTCCTATGATGGTGTCACTTGACTAGTGTCAGACTACCAAAAGGAGGCTACCAGACAACTCTCCAATACCAATTTCTACAGGCCACTCCCCTCAGATCCCACTGAGGAATATACTAAGAAACTGCACCATCTACTCAGGACACTCCCTGCACTAACACAGTAACAAATTAACATACCCTTAGAGCCCTGACCGGGGTTATTCTATCTACTATTCAAGATCCACAAACCTGGAAATCCTGGACGCCCCATCATCTCGGGCATTGGCACTCTCACTGAAGGACTGTCTGGATATGTGGACTCTCTACTCAGACCCTACACCACCAGCACTCCCAGCTATCTCCGTGACACCACCGACTTCCTGAGAAAACTACAATGCATTGGTGACCTTCCAGAAAACACCATCCTAGCCACCATGATGGATGTAGAGGCTCTCTACACAAACATCCCACACAAAGATGGAATACAAGCTGTCCGGAATAGTATCCCCGATGATGCCACAGCACAAGTGGTTGCTGAGCTCTGTGACTTTATCCTCACACACAATTATTTCAAATTTGGTGACAATATATACCTCCAGACCAGTGGCACTGCTATGGGCACCCGCATGGCCCCACAGTATGCCAACATCTTTATGGCTGACCTGGAACAATGCTTCCTCAACTCTCGTCCACTCACACCCCTTCTCTATCTATGCTACATTGATGACATCATCATCTGGACCCATGGGAAAGAAACTCTGGAAGAATTCCACCATGATTTCAACAGCTTCCACCCCACCATCCACCTCAGCCTGGACCAGTCTACATGGGAAGTCCACTTCCTAGACACCATGGTGCAAATTAATGACGGCCACATCAACACCACCCTATACTGAAAACCTACTGACAGCTATGCCTACCTTCATGCCACCAGCTTCCATCCCGGACAAACCACACGATCCATTGTCTACAGCCAAGCACTGAGGTACAATCGTATTTGCTCCAACCCCTCAGACAGAGACCAACACCTACAAGATCTTCACCAAGCTCTCAAAACTACAATACCCGCACAAGGAAATAAGGACACAGATCAACAGAGCCAGACGTGTACCCAGAAGCCTGCTGTTGCAAGACAAGCCCAAGAAAGAAAACAACAGAACACCACTGACCATCACCTACAGTCCTCAGTTAAAACCTCTCCAATGCATCATCAGTCATCTACAACCCATCCTGGACAATAATCCCTCACTTTCACAGGCCTTGGGAGGCAGGCCAGTCTTGCCCACTGACAACCCGCCAACCTTAAGCAGATTCTCACCAGCAACAGCACACCGCACCATAATAACTCCAACTCAGGAACCAATCCATGCAACAAACCTTGATGCCAACTCTGCCCACATATCTACACCAGCAACACCATCACAGGGACCTAACCAGATCAGCCACACCATCACTGGTTCATTCACCTGCACATCTACCAATGTACTATATGCCATTATGTGCCAGCAATGTCCCTCTGCTATGTACATCGGCCAAACTGTCCATTTATCCTTTTTCGTAGGGACTGTCCACAAATCAGATATCAGGAATGGCAATATACAAAAACCTGTAGGAGAACACTTCAATCTCCCTGCACACACAGTTCAAGATTTAAAGGTCAGTATCTTGCAGCAAAAAAACTTCAAGACCAGACTGCAAAGAGAAATTTCAGAGCTGCAATTCATTTACAAATTTGATACCATCAATCTAGGATTGAACAAAGATTTTGAATGGCTTGCTAATTACAAAAGCAGCTTCTCCTCTCTCAGAGTTCACATCTCCAGTTCAGTTGCTAGAGGAATACCTCACCCTCCCTGATTTGAGATAACAAGCTGGTTCAGCCTGATTGGACTAACCTTGTTATCTCCTACGTGGTTCTTGCCTACTTATTTATACCTGCCCCTGGACACTTCCACTGCTTGCATCTGAAGAAAGCTTATGCTTCAATACTTTAGTCAGTCTTTAAGGTGCCACAGGACACTCTTACTTCTGCTATTCCAGACTAACATGGCTACCTCTCTGATTCTTGACTAGATATGTGGACAAGTTGACATCGGGCTTTGTAGCAAGAATAGGTTCCTGGGTTAGTGTTTTTGTTGTGTGGTTTGTGGATGCCTCACTTACAGACAGCCCCACAACCTGAAGCAAATACTCACCAACAACCACACAACAAAAACACTAACCCAGGAACCTATCCTTGCAGCAAAGCCCGATGCCTGCTTGTCTGGGACTGATCCTGCTTTCCTTGCTGAACTGTCACTTCCCATGGCACTAACCACTAACTTTGTCCCACTAACCATTTAGCAAGAAGAGTGGGCTCCTCAGCCCCTCCTGCTCCCTTTTCTTCATTCCTTTTCTCTCTTGTTCTGGGGTGGTCATTCTGCCAGATAGGTAGCGATCGTTTCTGACAGAAGGCACAGGTACTTTGCTATTATTTATGGTATTAGACTCTATCAGTTCAGTCCAAAAGACCATAGGTTGCCCAAGCATTCGCTACCAAATTTGTTACTCACACAAAATTCTCTGTTACTCACACACTCAAGGGCACTCACCTTTACCCAGTTGCTAGGGCTCCAGGTGAAAAGCACCTAACTTTTCTCTTCTGTGAGCTCTGGGCTCTACTCCTCTGTGGGCTTAGAGCAAACACCATTTCCTTGTAGACTCAGGACTTAATCTTTTGGGGGTTTACAGGGTCTTTTACCAGTGAAAGAGTCTGTAAGTGAGCGGGCACTCACCCCGGCAGCACCTCCTGCTGGTCATCTGGGGAATCAGCTCTTCAGCCTCCGGAGCACCCTCTGCCGGCCGATGTCCCGCTCCTACTCCAGCCCCGTGTTCCTCCCGGACCCCGGTGCCCTCTAGCAGAGGGTGCTGCACCCCTCAAGTCTACAGGTCACCCCTCCCCAGGAAACCCTCCACCCCCTATCCCCACCTTGCCTCAGACTTGCCCACTGCCAGTCATCACTTGCCTCCGCTCACTGAGGCAGACTGCAGTATCATGGCCTCATCACCGGCAAGGGGGGTTGGCCTGCTGCTCCTACTGCTAGCCCAGTGTCAGGCCTTCTGCCAGGCCTTGCAGCCTGGGGCTCTCTGGCCAGAGTCTTCCCAGCTCCCTCTGCCCTGCCCCAGCCCTGCCCTAATCCAGGTACCTTGCTCAGCCTCCCTGCAGCTAGGCCTGTCTTCCTCTAGAGACAGAGAAGACTGACCAACTAGGCCCCTGCCTCTCAGCCTTTATACTAGCCTGAGTGTTTGGGGCGTGGCCACTCAGCTGAGCCTGTTTCCCAATCAAGCCTGGGAGTTGGCTGGCTCCCAGCCACAACCCCTTCCCTGCTCTACTCCAGCCCTTCTGGGCAGGGAGCGGGTGGTCACTCCGCTACAGAGCCTTATGCAGTAATATTCTATGTAACCTCTATTTATTAACAATCATCAAAAATAGAATGCACATGCTACACATACAGTGCTCACCACTCCCGATAAGACAGATGAACTTTTCTGGGTGGCCAGTCAGGATCAGGTCCATTTAGGCCTTACAGTATGGCTGCAGACAAAGGCCTTTTCCTTACAGTAGGAAGTGAAGAGATGTGGCTATTATTATTATTATTGAACATGTTTATTAGGCATGGGGGAGGCTGCTCTGAACCCCATGGGACTCAGCCATCCGCTCAGCACAGAAGAATGCCTCCCAGAGATGCCGTGGGCAGCAAGCTATTTGAGCAATCTGGGGGGGCTGGCTCATCTCAACAAGAGCTCCCGTGAACTGCCAGGGCCTCAGGAATCTGCTGCGTGCGGCGTACGGGATCTTTGAATATCATGGCCGAGGCGTATGTGTGTGTGATCTGCAGGGGGCAGTGGCACTCTGGTGTCATGAATCTTCGGGGCACTCTGAAGAGCTAAAGAACACCCACTTTGTGCTCCAAACATAAGCAGTGTAGATGCAACTTGTGGGGTCCATTTCTACCTTGCATTTTCTTGTCTCTTTTCCCTGCTTCTCATGGGGTGTGCGGTGTGTGTGCGTGTGGGGAGAATGGCCATTCCTCCAGGGTTTCCACCGTTTTATTCCCCCTCAAGACCACCGTCCTTCTGGCTGTGGAAAGCTGAATGTAATCCCTGTTGGTACCCCCTAAACTCTGCTCTGATGTGGGCCCATTTGGAGCAGTAAGCTACGAAGCTGGGCTGGGAGATGAGTACTGTGTGGATCCATGTAATCAGGTGGCTGCCTCCTGAGCACCCCCTTGTGGGCGGGCGTGGCTCTGCAGACACCCTGCCTCCGTTTCTATCTCTCAGGAGGCCCCTCACAATCTGCACATCACAGTCCAATGGTAATTAAAGCTCTCCCCTTCTGGGGCCCAGTTTAGTCCTTAAACACTATCCTCCCCGGCCCCGACCCCGCTTCAATGTCTCTCTCCGGGAGCCAGGGTTCAGTGCTTGGTTCAGTTCTTTTTCTTCCTGCAGGACACAGTGTCCCTCCCTGCAGCGGCGTCCTCAGCTCAACTGCAGCTTCTCAGGCTTCTGTCCTGCTTGGCACCCCAGCGCTGCCTAGCTAGTGTTACTGGCACCCCCTCGAGCTCCTTTGAAGTCCCACACACAGTGCAATGTAGTGGGGAGAATTGGACAGGGACAGTGATCCAGGGCTTCCAGGCCCTTAATTTGTAAGAAGGGTGCAGGGAAAACCAGGGGTTAAATGCTGTTCATCCACAGCAGAGCCTGTTATCCAGACCGGGCTGGGATACCTTGGAGGGAAGCGTCGGGGAGGCTGGCCTATCCCCTCAGAGGGTGACAGTAACACATTCGCTGGGGGTAGCATTGGGGAACTCCAAGGAAATGGGGACAGAACGCATGACAAAAGACACCTGGCGTGGAATCCAGGCATCCTAGAGCCACTAGACACCACTTTGACCATGGGACTTATGTACAAAGAGTGCGCTACCTCCTTGAGCGGACAGTGCAAAGTCTCCACAACCCCCGCCCCAGGTGTTACGGATCAGCTCTGTGTTCTTGGGGAATCAGAACACAGTACCCAGCCTGTCTGAGTCACAAAAGACCTCCCGCCCCCCACACCAGCCTCTACTTGAACCCAAACCAATCAGAAGAAAGACTTACAAAAAGCAATGAAAAGGCTGTGGGAGACACACCTAAACCCCTGGGCCCGGATAAGGGTGACAGGATTAAGGAAACTCCCCTAGCCTCATCTGCATCAAAGATGGGACAAGGAGCATCTCCATTAGCATAAAGAATGGAGAACAGAGCTTCCAAAGCAAGAACCACAGGGAACTTTGGGACCAGAAAAGCCGGGAAGCACTGCATGATGGGGGATCTCTGCTCCAGAGGTTAATGAACTCACACCTGCACACACCCAGCTCAGTATTTATTAGACCAATTCTAGTAAAAATATTTTATTGGTATCCAAAGTAATGAAGCTCCGTAATTGCATTGTGAGCTCCCTCCAGGGAACACGGCCCATAGCCAACAATGATCTGTTCCATTGTCTAGCCTGAACAAAACAACTTTGGTATACTCCCTTGAGCCATCAGTTTACTTATAAACAAATCTAGTCTTCTCCCTTGAACCATTGTTCTTTACCTACAAAACCCTCAAACCATGCTCAAGTAAGTGTGCTGATGCCTGGATCCAAAATCTGCATCAGTTCCATTGGGACTTCATCTTCTCCTGACTGAGCGTGCTGGGGGCTCTGCCTGTCTCCAGCACTCCAGTTCCTCAGCTACCATCACCACTTGGGACCCCCGATCGATTTAAGCTTCACTGAGTGGTGAGAATCTCTCTCTCTCTCTCTCTCTCTCTCTCTCTCTCTCTCTCTCTCTCTCTCTCTCGCCTTCTGACCCTGACTTGTGTGATCAGTTATAGTTTTCTAAACCTGACATTTATAATCAAATTTAAGTTAGATTTAATATTATAACTGTTTTGTTTGTTTGGCTCCTCAATGATTATTACCTAGTAATAAATAACTTTCATGGTTAAGCTGGTTGCTTCTCGCTCTTTTTCTTCCTTGTGGGTGGTTTTTTGCTTCCTCATTTTCTCTGCAGCAACGGTCCTTGTACCTAAGCTAAAAGATCCCTGCGGTGCACAAAAATCCTGTGGGGTTTGCTTATCAAGTGGGTTACTACCAGAACAATTGTAACATGAAAGTGGGGATAGGGATGTGCCGAACCTGGGACCTAGGAGGGTGGCAGATTGAAAGTGCTGGTCAACCCAGCCTGCTCAGGTGTACTCTATTCTGGTGTGGTGCCCATGGCATATGAGGGTGAGAGCTTGGAGGTGCTGTTCGACCCAACCTACTGAGTCCATGGACATATAAGGGCTCAGCTTGGGAGTGCTGATTAACCCAGTTCTCTCAGACGCACTCTGGGCTTGGTTACACTTACAGCTTTATAGCGGTTTTGGTTATACCTGCCCTTGTATACAGCTATAGGGATAGCGTTATAGTGTGTCCACACTGAGACCCGCCAGCGGTATAGCGTGGCCACATTTGCAGCACTTGCAGTGGAACAGGGAGTGGTGCATTAGGGCAGCTATCCCAACTTTCAGCTGGGTACAATGTGCTTTTCAAACGAGGGGGGTGAGGGGGAGCGTGTTGTGTGTATGCAGAGGGAGAGATGAGTGCGTGAGGAGAGTGTGTCAACACACTGTTTTTAGCAGGCTTCGTATTTCACTCTTCTATTTCATGCTGGCTCACTCCATAAACATTTGCATTGCTGAGTTGCGGAGTTACAGCTAAGCTTTGAATACTTCTACATTCCTCCAGCCAAGTTCAAAACAAAGGGAACAGAGGCTTAATTGCCTTCAATTGCCTTAAATGGCTTAGAGGCATTTCCAGTAATCACTCAAAGACATGTATTGCTAATACCCATTCACACTGGAGATAATACGGACCACTCAATCCACTATAGCTGTTAATCCTCGGGGAAGGGAGGATTACCAGGACTGGTATAAGATTTATAGTGCTCTACGTGCCTCGCCAGTGTGAATGGGTAGGAGTTTATAGCGCTCCTGGAGGCTTTATAGCGCTATAAAGTGCGCTGATTGCTCTGGCCTAGTCTGGTTCTGACTTGGTTGGAGGTGTCCACCTGACTCCAGCTCACTCTCTCTGGACTGGCACTGGATCAACCTTCCTTCCCCTTCCAAATCATGCTCCATATCAAAGGTGAAGTGCTGGCAGGCCTGATGTAGGAGGGAGCTGTGCAGGAAGCCAGCCTTTCCCACTGCGATGAGGGACTGGTGTAAGGGCAAGTGAGAAGCAGGGCCAGATTCTCCACTGGTATAAATTGATGCAGCTCCATAGTCCTCACTGCAGATTGTCTCTGGGACTCCAGTGGAGCTGCTCCGATTTACACCGGCTGGGGATCTGGCTTGTAGTGTGGAAGGGAAATGTCTGACAGAGATTACCTCTCCTTTTACCCTGGGAGTGATGAAGGCCCCTCTCCCCACTGGGGTAGGCGGCCCCCTCTTGCTCCGTGCTGGGAGGGTTCCTTGGTGAAGTAATCCTAGCTCTGATCATGGACAGTCACCTACCCTTTCTCTAAATGTTGCCCAGGCTCTGAACACCTCTCCCTGGATTTGTCCAGCAGCCAGCCCAAAGGACTAAGCCTCCTTTGTTTGGCCAGGTGGCTCCACTCCAAGGGAAAGGGTACCATAACCCAAGAAGGCCTCCCAAGCACTAAGCTGGCCTGTGGGAATGCTATCATCTTCCCACAATAGGGGCCATTGTGGGAACATCCATTCACGGGCTGTAACCCTGGCTCCAACATCAGCAGGCTCTCCAGAATCTGAGGGGATGGAAGAGTCTCAGGTGACCACAAGGAGGCCTTTGCCCTGACAGCATGATTGTAAGAACACAAAAAATAAGAACAGCTATACCGGGTCAGACCAAAGGTCCATCTAGCCCAGTATCCTGTCTTCTGACAGGGCCCAATGCCAGGTGCCCCAGAGGGAATGAACAGAACAGATAATCATCAAGTGATCCATCCCCTGTTGCCCATTCCCATCTTCCTTCCAGCTTAGCTGAGTTGGATCTCCTGTGTCCCACCCTGGTCCCTTCTCATCACACTCAACACTGCCCCTATCATCCCTCTTCTTAAATACCCTCACTGATCCTTCCTCACTTACTAGAAGCTACTTTCCAGCCTCTGATCTCCTGTCCCTCAGCAAACATCTGATGAAGGTGGTTTCTTCCCATCTCTCTCCTCCTATCTCTCACATCCCCTAAGACACCCTGTAACAGGGTCCACACTCACCCCTGCGGCGCCTTTTTAAGTGTCCCGGTTGCCCGCAGGCAAAACAGTCCTTAGGCCTAGGCACTGGCGTCCAGCCCAAGGTGCCTGGCCCCCGACACAGTCCAGGTGCCCTCCCCCGCAGCAGCTGTAGCAGCCTTGCCTGCTGCTCGGCGAGACGGGCCACACAGGCTCTCCAATAAAAGTCTCTCATTTTAGCAGTCCTTCTCCACCTTCCAGTCGCCAGGCAATAGTCCCACAGTCCTTTGTGCTGCCCCTTGTATCAGGGGTGGACCGTCACTGCCCGCATTCTCCACCAGTGTAACGGGGTCCACACTCACCCCTGCGGCGCCTCCCGCTGGTCGTCTGGGGAATCAGCTCCTTCTGCGTCCAGAGCGCCCTCCGCAGGTTGATGCCCCGCTCCTTCGCTGGCCCCGTGTCCCTCCCGGACCCCGGTGCCCTCCAACTGTGGGTGCTGCACCCCTGCAGTATCCCCTTGTGTGCAAGGGTCTCCCCTCCCCGGGGGAACCCTCTACCCCCTATCCCCACCTCGCCTCAGAGTGTGCCACTGTCAGTCACCACTTGCCCCCGCTCACTGGGGCGGACTGCAGTATCATGGCTTCTCATCACAGGCAAGGAGGGTTGGCCTGCTGTCGCTATCTCCAGCCCTGGGCTGCCCCCTGCAACCCTGGTACTCCTGAGTCAGGCCTGACACAAGGCCTGGGGCTCTCGGCTAGAGCTTGCCCAGCTCCCTCTGCCCTGCCCCAGCTCTGCCCTAACCCAGGTACCTGGCTTCAGCTCCTGCAGTCAGCTCCTGCAGTCAGGCCTGTCTCCCTCTGAATACAGAGGAGACTCTTTTTTTTTAGGCCCCTGCCTCCCAGCCTTTATACAGGCCTGTGTTTGGGGCGTGGCCACCCAGCTGGGCCTAATGCCCAATCAGGCTTGAAAAGCCTGCTGGCTCCCAGCTTCAAACCCCCTTCCTGGGCTTTTCAAACCTCTTAAGGGGCTTTCCCAAGCCCCTTTCTGCAGGGGGCAGGTGGTCACCCCGCCACACACCCAAATACCACGTGTGGGCTGAGGGTGAGACCTTAGGACTGAGCTTGTCCTTCTCCAGGTGGCTGCACACCTGCTTCTCTCCAGTCTGGCTCATCCTCATTGGTCACTCTTTTCTTCTTGTGGATCTTCAGCAAGAAGCCCACCTCCCCAGCACTCTCCCTTCTTAGTGTGAGTCCTATCTCTCTGACCATCTGCTCTCCCCCACTACAGCTCTGGGCTCTGTCCTCGATCACTTTCTCTTCTCTGTCTAACCCAGGTTCAAAGGCACCTGCTGAGTCAGCCCCTGCTCCCTCCTTGCCCTGCAAAAGCCAAAAGCCTCTGCAAGCCCGGCCTGCTAGGGCAGGCTAATCAGCCACCTGGCTGTAGCCCTGGGCTGCAGAGGGCTTAATGTGCTCCACCTGGCAGCCTCCGGACGATATAAAGCCTGCCAGGGAGGAAGCCAGTGTGAGGAGTGGGAGAGGTAGAGAGAGGGAGGAAGGAGGAACAGAGAGATAGAGAGAAGGTGCAGGGCACCAAGTAGTTGCTGAGGAAGCTAGCACGGACTGGAAGCCTGCAAGGGCTAGCTATTCCTGGGGCCAGCCAAGCTGAGGGTTGAGTCTGAGCTCTACTTGTATAGATAGCTGTATATAGGTTGGTGGGGTTTTTGCACTGTGTGTGAACCAATAAAAGACACTGGTGAAGCCAAAAAGCAGTCTCCTGCCTGTGTTTTGAAGAGGGCGGTCAGAGGCCCGCTTACACCAGGGTACCAGTGTTAGCTCCAGCCTGGGGCGGAGCTGCTAGAGTGGAGAGGGTAGTGGGGAAAGGTATTTTCAAACACCATTGCAGATCCCGAATTGTGTTTCCTGGCGGCATTATTTGCACCACTCTCCCATGCTGCAGCCAGACAGCCCCTCACTCCACGGCCAGACAGCTCCCTCACTCCAGGCACATCCATTGCACCTTCTCTGGCTTCCCAGCCATTCCAGCAGCCCCTGCCTTCATCTACAGTGCTGTCCTCATCCCTGCAGTGTACTTCAGCTCCATGTCAGCCTCCTTTCAAGGGAGCCATCGGAGAACCTGGACACAGGCAATTCCAGGCAAGAGGCAGGAATCACAACAGGCCTGGAACAGCACAACAGTCCTGGTCCTCCCGTTGAAGCCAATGGGTATTGAGGGCTCTTGGCATCTTGCAAGATTGGCCCCTATGTAGTGTGAATACTTGGCATGTTTTATCCCATTCCCTTTGGTTCTGGGGAAACTGAGGCACAGAGCAGTGACAGGATTTGGTCAAGAGCTCAAGGGTGGAGCTGGAAAGAGAATTCAAGGCTTCCTGCTCACAGGATTTAAGGCCCAAAGCAGCACAGGGTAGCACTGCCATCTAGTACAGTGCACAGGATGGGTGTTTGCCTGTCAGCCAAGAACTCATCTCCCTCACTGTGCTCCCTGCCCCACATTTGCACTAACTTGTGCTGCTCTTTCCGTATTAATCTCTTTTACTCCAGTGTGCCCATCTGGTTTCCAAATCCGAACTCCCAGAGCCAAGAGGATCAGGGCTGGAATGTATCTCACTCGGGAAAATGAGGTGGGGGCAGTAGAAGGGAGGGGCTGCCTTGTCTCTCTCTGGACGTTACACAATCAAATAGGGGAATGCTCAGAAAATGAAGACTGGAAAGATTCCTGGGCAGCTCTGGAGAATGTTCTGCTTCCATCTCCTCCTGTACGCTGGGGAGCCCACGTCTGGCCTTTGTACTTGGAGAAGCTGGCCATCCATCCTCACCCTCATTATCATTGTCTGCTTGTGACATGACTGTCATCTCCCCACCAACCAACTGTGATGTCACCAGAAGAGCAGAACCAGTGAAATTCACAGATACAAAGAAGCTGCCACCAGGTGGGTGCCCCTGGAGATGAAGTACTAGGGATGCATGGGAAGAACAGAAGTTCGCCCTCAGAAGAAGGTTTGGTCTGCAGAGTTTGGCACAAGGTGGGAGTGGGCCTTTAAGTGTCCGTCTGCACTGCGGCTGGCAGAGAGGCTCCCAGTCCAGGCAGACAGACTCACACTGGCAGGACTTGAGTCCCGGGTAGGTGTTGCGATTAAGGCTGGAACTTGGGCTAGCCACCTGAGCCCAGACCCAGGGAGTTGTATGGGCTCGAAAGTCCGAGCTGGCTGGCCAAGCTGTGGGCTGGGAGACTCAGCCCCTGCTGCAGTGTAGACGTGCCCTAAGCGGATGCAGACTAGGCTGACTGCCTCCAAATCAGGAAAAGCAGGGTCCAAGAACAGGAGTTTGCTCTGGTATCTGTGATCAAAATTTCACCACCCCCAGGGCTGCAAATCCCTTGTGTTCCGCCTCCGAAGCAGCTGCCATTCCATGATCTATATCATGTGAGACACTTATAAAGCACTATGGTATGCATTGCATTCAGGTCTCAGTCTGTATCTTCAAAGGCACTCCATTAAAAAGTCCAAAGTTCGGCAGTGGGGACAGCTCTCTACTCCTCAGGAGCTTTCTACCATCCAGGTGAAGCCTGTCTGTGCTTGAGACAGAGTGTCCTCAGGCGCCAGTCGCAGACTGGAAAGAACTCCCCCAGAATAAAGCACCATTGATGTGCACTCCAAGTGCTGGGTGACCTTTGACCTCCTCTGACCTGCCTTCTCTGTGCTAAACCCAGGGTAGTGTGTATGTATAAAACAACCCCTACCAAAACAACCCCCTCCACCCTGCACACAGTTCTCCCCTGAAGATGAGAGAGAACGAACCCCATGGGACCAATATCAAGCACACTGCTTAATGCGCGGCCTGAAGGCTCAGATACTGCAGCGATGAGAATAGACTAGAATAGACTAGCAAGGGTGCTGTCACCGTGTCACTCTGCTCCCACGGGAACGGTGGATTTCCAGCTCCAGCAACCCTCCCATGCTGCTGGGCGGAGGCTGTGATGCCACAGTGCCAGGGAGCAAACCCATGACAAAGCCCTATGCTACCACCCAGTGGTCGGTCCATGATGGCACTTCGGCCAACTTGGTGCATCACAACTGTGTTTTTTTTTTTTTTTTTTTTTTGACTTCTATTCCTGGAGCTTGATGCTTCCATAAAGCTGAACCTGCTGAGGGCCTCTGGGCAGGTCCTCAGCAGCAGCATGCTGGACTGAGTCACTGGAGAAGGTCCTGTCATCTCTAGGGGGTCATGGCAGTCAGGAATCCCAGACCTGCTGTAAGGTTTGCTTTTCTACTGGGAGATGAACCCAGCACAAAGCCCATCATCCCATCGCTGGTCTTCGATGAGCTTCATCCCCCACACCCAACAGGTCCTGTTCTGGGGTGAGACAGGATCCCAGATCCCATCTAGAGCCCATGCTATGGCCGTGTCCTGCCCCTGTACCTGGCGCCCCTGCGACTTTTATCGTAAATAAAAGTGAAACAAGTGAAAACAGGGGTGATCTGGGCATTTAGAGGGAGGACAGGTACCGTAATAAACATGCTATCCATTCTGACTGTGCCCATCCTTTATCGTGCCGAGGCAGGCTGTGTCCGCATCCCACTGCTTCTCCTCCGTGGCCTAAATCCAGCCTTCCCGCCCTGCCTCATTAAAACAGCCATCCAGGCCCTCACCAACTCACTCTTGGCTGCCTCTCCCTCTCTGGCCTTCTGGATACCCACCTTGCCCCAATCAGAGCCAGGCAAAATGCAGAGGCTGCAATTATCCCCCCTGTTCATCACCCAGGTTCCATCCCCATTCTCTGTGAATCCTGCCATTGGCTCACCTGCTCCTCAGCTTCTCATCTTCACCCTTCACCCTTCACATCCTCCCTGGTGGCCCTGGTCTCCTGTCACCCCATCACATGACCCCTGTGTTCTGCCAACAGTGCCAGCCCTGATCCACCGACATGACCCCTTCTCCCCCAACTCTTCATGTTCCCTTCTACATGGCATGCTGTCCCTCAAGGCCTCTGTCTTTTCCTTCACATCCCTCCTTAAGACCCCCTTCTGCCAGGAGGCGTAAAAGGAGTCAGCTCCCTATTGACTTGATCAGCAGCACTTGCTGTTAGGTCAAAGTGCACCTGAACTGTCACTGTCAGCCCATAGCTCGTGTGTGATCTCCTCACCATCACCCTCACTGCCCACCCCCACCTCTCTCCTGTTCTGTGTCACACTCACCCCTTCCCCCTTGTCATAAGTTACAGAGTTAACTCTTCCCACCAGGCACTGTTTCTTTCTGTGTCTGTGCATCCCCAGCACAGTGGCACCTTGACCCTGAGGACAGCCCTTAGGTGGTGCTCTGATGAAGGTAACACCATCACTCTCCTTCTCTATCCAGCATCTCCGCCCCACCTTCTTGCTCTCAGCCACAGGGCTGGCGACAGAAATTTGGGGCCCCCCTACTTTGATAGTTTGGGGGCCCCCCCAGCCCAGCCGGGCCCCCCCCCCAGCCCAGCTGACAGCGGATGGCCCCCCCCAGCCCAGCCGCCCCCCCCAAATTGTGGCCATCATGCTGGCAACAGAGGGGTTGTTCTAGAACCCCCCCAAGGCTGGCTCTCCAAGGTTTGGGTGGGGATGCTGAGGAGCGGGGGGAGCATTTATTGTATTTGCTGTCTGGGATAATTTCTGAAGGGATCAGGCTGTAGTGTTCTATGTGTTTTGCCATCCACCAAGACACTGCGGAGAAGGCAGGAGGTGATGTTCTTTCATGCTTGGGGAGGCTTTTGGAAGGAGAACCTTTGAACCCTTAGTGATGCAAGGTACACGGAAAAGCATAATGTTGTACCTGAACAACTTTAATTTTGTCTTCTAGTGATGTCATGCAGTTATAGAGGGATAGTAGCAACACTATGGGTGAGGTGGGGACTGGTTTGCTGTTTAGAGCTATACTGAGTGCTCTAAAATTGAAATGTATTAGTAGATTATGTTGTCAATTGCTGTGTCTCCTGGGGATCTGGGGTAGGGTCAGTTGTCCAAATCTGAGATCATTTGATGATTGGGCTCCGGATGCACAATTCCCCCTTGAAAATCACATGAGATCAAAATGTGAGGGTTCTTACTACTTCGTCTTTCATTTTTCTGTTTTCACACACAGGTAAGGATCAAACTATGGCCCTGGGGCTCCCCAAATGGATGTCACCTACACAGGGCTGCACCTGCTGCCCCTTCAGGAAGGTATGAAGGGGATGACTCACTGATGACACCTCCTTGTGGCCAGGAGTGTCATGGCATCTTTCCTTGCTGGTTGTCTTCTGCTGGTGGCTGCTCCACCTATGCCATGGTCTGTCTCTTCCTGTGACCTGGCCCTCTGGGCTGGTCAGCTCCCCCTCCGGGGTAGTCTATGAACAAAAAGCAAGGGAAATCAACACAAATAAACTGAATCAGTAAGAGAGAGGGGGGAATGACTCCCTTTCAGGCTGCATCAAGATCTGGCCCTCCCTTCCCTCAGGTAGGAGTCTTCAGGCCAGGGTCATCTGGGTAGCTCCTGCCTGCAGTCAGCCCTTTCCTCCGTTCTCTTCCCTGATCTGCCCTCAGGTGAGCTTCTTGGCTCCCCTTTTAACTCCTCCTCCAGCTTGGAACTACCTGAGCCTGGAGCAGCTCCTTAACCTCTTGTTGTCCCATGCGGGGTTTGCATACCCACTCACAGGAAGCAATATTTATAAATATATTCAGGCTAAAAGCTGGATCTACAATATGGCTTGAACCAAACTGATGAGCCTGGGAAAGACATTTGCACCAGTGCAGCAGGACTAGGGATCTGATAGGAGCCCGTTTTTTTGCTAACAGGCCTCTGTCAGATTAGGAGGAAAATTCGCTGTGACAACTGTGGCCCTTGAAACTAAGTGGCACCTGCAGGCTATGAGTTACTGTCCTGCTCTGCGCAACTTTCTGAGCATGCACTTTCTGCACATGAGATGCACTCTGCCAGCAGAAGTGCCTTCTGGAATCTCTGCCCTGAAAGTGAAGCTTCTGGCTTAACAGCTGATATTTCCGTGCACACACTCAGATTTACTTGAGAATGCTTGCCAAGGGAAGAGGAAAGACTCTAGCAAGCGGCAGTAGTAGGGCAATGCACTCATGCCATGTGCCCCTCACCCATTTCCTGAACAATGGGACTGAGCGTGAAGCAAATATATGGGACTTTTTCATCAATGTCAGCATAATGAAAGGGGTTGCTGAGTCTCAGGAAAGGCACCCATAACAGACTAAGGACTGGTTTGAGGTCAGTTTTGACTAATTCGGAGCCAGCGTACTGTTGTCAGTCACCATAATAATAATAAATGCAGAAAACAACTTTCTGCAATAATTCATCCAATTGACACAAACCAAATGTTCCCATTTCTCAGTTTCACCTCCAATCACTGGAGTTTCTGTGAAAAAGGGGCAGAAAGAAACACCAGACACTGGGAAAATGTTAGTCACATGGAGCTTTGTGAAAAAGTTAGAGCAAAGATCAAATTCTATTTTGTCACACACACTGCTATAGAAAAATCAAGCAGCTAACAGGCAGAATTTTTGTAGACCTTTCATATCCCTTTCAAAGTGAAAATCTTGGTGCAGCATGAACTGTGATGGTGCTACCACCCCCATCATATTTTTGCTGTATCCCTATGGGCTGGGGGAGGGTCGCAGATGCCGGTTAGAATCATTTGACTCCCCTCGTCCCGCCCCTTCCAGGGACCAGAGCTGCCCCCAGCCTGGCCTCATACCAGTAAGTGTCTATAGTTATTTTCACCCCTGTTTCCAACCCTAATATTCTATTATTATAAGAAGTGGTTGAACTGTTCTGATGGAAACTTTCCTCAAAAATTCAGCCTGAGGCAGACAACCAGGATGGAAAATTCCAATCCAAGTGATTCAAGTTTGTTAAAGTTATAAACCACTTAATCTTATAATGGATGTGTTGGCCAAAGTTAATAACAGGCAGTGCTAGCAGCACTAACTACAATTCATGGCTTTATATGAAAGGTTCCACACAATGAATACTTTTGTTTTTTTCCATAATGTAAAAGACTCCACTGTGACTCCCTTAACAAGCAAATCAACATATTGTATAAACAGATGGCATGAAAAATAAATTCAGTAAAATGAAAAAATGCTCAGATGAGGTATTTGAAATTATTTCACACTCTCTGCGCTCTGAGTCTCCCCTCCCCGCTTCTCGCTCTTTCCTGGTTCTCAGTCTCTGGAGCTCCTGTCCCTTACTCACCCTCTGACTGTGTCTATCCCAACTTCCCACTTCTTCTGGGAGAGCTAAATTTCGGTGGATTACAAGCAAGGTTTTTGTCACAAGTCCACAACTCTCGCTTTAAAAAAATATACAAAAACTAAACTTCAGGAAGAACCTTTTCCTCATTATTTTCTATGATCCTTTCCCCAGAAACTGACTTTTCATAGTGGAGACATCTCAGACAATTTTTTTAAAGTTTAGTTTAAAGTCAACTACCAATTTCAAAGCTTTTGAAAGATGTAAGTAACGATGGTATGTCATTGTTTGTTGCCATTATATGGACAAAGATTCATTAATATAAGTTCCAAGGTAACAATTACATTAAACAGGAATTAAGGTTGACAGAGCATGTTTCAGTGACATGTGGGTGAAAAAGCATTGCAGAGGCATTGCAATTACTGCCCAAAAAGGAGTCACAAAGTCAGGACATTCAGAGATCAGGTACCCAAAACATAGGGTGACCAGACAGCAAATGTGAAAAATTGGGACAGGGGGCAAGGGGTAATAAGAGCCTATATAAGAAAAAAAAAAAAAAACCAAATCAGGACTGCCCCTATAAAATCAGGACATCTGGTCACCCTACCAAAACAACAGATTTTTTAAAATGGGGATTGGGTGCCTTTGTAAAGGACTCCATTGTGCTTGGTGCTATACAAACACAGAACCATATAAGGTTGTAACCATGATTTAAATCAGCAAACACGAAACCTCAATTTAAATAATCAATATTAATTTTGTTGTGCAGTTATTAATTCTAGTTATTTTTTCTAAAGAAAGGTTAATTCTCATGGGTTGGTGTAGTACGCGGAAGATGAATGTGACAGCAGTTGCTAGGAGGCACAATTACGCTTCTAAGTCGTCTCCAGGGTAACGCATAATTAAGGTTATCAGCCTGGGAATGGCCTTGTGTTCCTGTTATCTCGTGTGTGTGTGTGTGTGTGTGTCTGAGAAGAGCTTTTTAGCTGTGTGAGCTGTTTACTTGGTCTGTGTGAAACTCGGCTTGTGTGAAACCAGACAGGTAAACTAAGGCAGTACTGAATAACATGTCATTAGTTATTCATGAGTTATGTATGAGATGCAAATGAGCAAGTATATTTATGTGTCTGAGCCCTCATGTATGATGGGCTTCATCCTGGACATTGCTCCGATGTGCCAGGTCCCCCATGCCAGTGGCAGCACTGTGACTGGGGCCCCCGGTGCGCAGATGCTGCTACCTTCAATAAACTCACTACTTGTTTCATCTAGCCACTGTGTGTGAGCCTCGTTTCTATGAGACTCAGTGTACCTTGCAACAGTTGGTAACTATTAAAACATGTTGATTTGCAACTAAATGTAGTTTTACACTAAATTTGGTGCTTCGTTTTGCTAACTATACGCACATACACATTTATTTGAGTAATTATATAGCTTACATTATATTTATTCAGAATCTTCATTGTTTTACATGCTTATTGTTAGAAAATAGTGAATGGTGCATTTTTTATTATTATATGTGATTAATGTTTTGCTTGTGATTTGTGTCAAGCTCTATTTGGATGGAAATTCTAATTCAATTACAAGCGCACATAACTATAATTAAATTATTTCAATAGATTATAGTAAATTTAGGCCATACCATAGGATTGTTATTATTTCAAATATAATTTTAAATAGGTGCTTTTAAAAAATATACTTAATTTACACTTAAAAATCCAATATAGCTTAATTTATATATATATATTAATATATATATATATATTAATATATATATATATATATATATATATATATATATTTACACTTAACAAATTCAACCAAAATATCTATTGCCACATACTTGCAAGCTAATAATCTCTGTGTTTGGATTACTTATCATAAGGATTTATTTACAGACATTTTAAAGATACTAAAACATTTTCTTGTCTTTACCAAAATTATTTCTCTTTTTCTTTCTTGCCCTGAAGGGTTAAATTCTACTCCGGTCTTGCTTAACAGAATTCCCTGCTTGATTTGGAGGGGCCAAGTAATTTGCATTTTCACAGACAGAAGCAAGCTCTTGGGGCGAGTTTTAAAGGGATACCATTTATTTTTACTAACAAGCTAGTTTTAAAGTTCCATTGTCCTTTCTTTACTTACTTCTGCTTTCACAGCGGATCAGATGTTAGGTTCCCCAAGAGACTACAAATCACATCTAAAGTGTCTAGAGATGAGATTTGCATCATCTTTTAACCTGGGACACAGACTGTCTACCTGCAGAATCAGCATGGGGACATTCCTCCCTGAACAATCTTGTTTCCCTATCACTGATGAAACACAGCCACTTGGTTATAGGGCTGTCCCAATTCCTTCTCAAAGCTATCCCCACTCAAATCACTTTCACACTTTTTAACTGCAGCAGACTGCTTACACATTTTTCCCTCAGGAACTTCTTTAGGAAACAATTCACCACTCACAGAAATCCCGTTCTTACCCCCTTCACCTAGGGCTTGTTCCCAAGGAATACTTTCCTGAGCAAACAAATTCTTTACTCACATTTTATGATCATCCTTTTCCTATCAGGCGGATTTTTACAAAATCCCTTTTCAGGCAAATTCACAGACTTACTGAACAAGAGGTTAGAGTTATTCTGCTTTCCTTTGCCAGATACCAGTTTAGGAATTGCTTCCTTCCTGGTACAAGTTGTTAATCTGTTAGTAGGTAACACAACCAAATCACTTTTCTGAGCATTAGCTGAATTCAAAACCAACTCTGAGACAACTGCACTATTTTCGCTCATCACAGGCTGACAGGCACCTTCTTTCACTAGACACACAGCTTGGGATTTTACTTTCCTTGTCCCAGCACACAGACAACTGCTTGGAGACTGAGGTAGCTTTCTCCATAGGCAGGTTAATACTTCTGACAGACACAGGCACACTTCCTCACTGTTACACTCCTCCACACAGGACACAGGTAAGGCATAGGGACACCTTTTTCTCACTATCCTTACCAGGCACATCATAGGTTTACTTTTACAAGCTGTACCAGCCAAAACTATTTAATATAGGGGAACTGGTTTTAGTGTTGATTTCTAATTACCATCTTATGAACCCTGGTTGTAAGGGTGACATTAAAGGACCTGGAATCGGGCCAACCAAGATCAAATGTGGTCCATTTTGACTGACAAAACTTAATTAAATCATTCTTAGTTATCTTAATACCATAATCACTCTCAAATTTACCAAAGTTACGTAACATACAACCAAAGGGAAAGGCGGAATCTTCCATTCGGGAGCGACCCGATCTCATTGTTATACCAAATGATTCACAAGGAATCTACAAACAGCGAATTAATACAAAAGTACTAAAATCACCAACCAAATTAACAATGGGAGTAATGGAGATACTTACACCGCTCTGTTTCCCAGGCGCCTACCAAACTCCAGAAACCTCTGGTCTTGCCTGATTTGTAGGGACTCACGCTTTAACGTTCCGGGTATCACCGCAGACCGGGTCGAGAGTTAGGACAGGCAAAAATGGCCTGGTGTACACTTTCCCTCCTCTGGTCGGTCTGTTGTGATCACAGAGTCGTCCAAAGGTGTCCCATCTGGAGGTGCCAGAATTGTTGCAAAAACTGCTTTACCTTTGGAGCCCAATCCCAATATACTCTCAAAGGACAGGCATTATGCAGTAGATTTCTGGAAAACAAGATTTATTGCAAGCAATAGGAGTCAGAGGGGTTATTACCCAAACAACTGGCTCAGCTCCATGCAAGGCTGAGGCCTTTCTTATACTCAGGTGTGAATAAGGGAGGGGGGCTTTCAGTACACTTACACAGATGAGAACACTTAATGGCTATCACATCCATTGTTCGGTATTAATCCATGCCATTTACATGTCTGGTAAACAGGAGGTCCAGGACCCTTAGGGGTACTCAGACACTATGACTCCTGCACAGCTGTGGCAGGGTAAACATGAGTTTAAGATGCATGCCAGGCTAGAGGTTGAGAGTTCATATACAGGGAGTGAAAGTACAGTTTGAGACAGTTTTTAAAATCATACTACACAACATTCATAATTCAGTTGTTTCTAAATTGCATTATTCCAACACAATGGGAGCAGCAAACTTTTGAAACACTGGTGGTGCTGATCCCAGCCCAATGTACTCTCCTGGTGCTGCTACCCTTCCATGTAAACGAGTGTTTTGTTTGCCACAGGGATATTGTTAATCAATGGCGAATGAGGATGGGAAGTGGCCCACACTTCTGTGAATGAGAGGGGAGAGGTCCACAACACTTTCCCTTTCTGTGAAGGGGTTCATGGGATGGAGATCCAGGGGGATCATGGGATGAAGGAATTTAAGATCCCCTGTACTACAGCACAGGACTGGGAGTTCTGAGACATGTGTTTCTTTTCTCTGGCTCTGCCACTGTCAGGAATCAGAGCCTGCAGTTGAGCCAGGCTACAGGCAACCTAACAAGCACCTATGGCCTGTAATCGGCTGCCTGATGGGCTACATCAGTGGTCCCCAACCCCCGGTCCGCGGACCGGTACCGGTCCGTGGAGCATTTGGTACCGGTCCGCGGCCGCGTTCCCCTCCGGCCCGCCCCTTCCGCATCCGGCCGCCTTCCCTTCCGCTTCCGGGCGCCTTGTGTTCAGGTCCGCCAAGACTTCCGCATTTTGCGGCTTTCCCGCCGTTTTTCTGCGGCTTTTCGGCGGACATAGAAGATTCCGCCGCGCCGAAAACTAAAAAAACGGAAGGTCGGAAGGTGAGCCATTGAATTCTGCGGGTTTTCGGCGGACATACAACGGTCCGCCGCACCGCACAGATCCCCCGGGCCGCAAGCATTAATCGCCCGCGTTGACCGGTCCGCGGAGATCAAAAGGTTGGGGATCACTGGGCTACATCACCTGATTGGAGGGAAGAATCAGAAGACCCACTCTCAAGCCCAGCAGCAGCAGTTCAGGGCTGCTCAAAGCATTTGCCCATGGGTATGTCTTCACTACAGCAGTAGATCGATTTCCTTTATGTCGATGTTGTGAACGCGACGGTATACAGTCGATGTTGTGTGTCTTCACTAGGCACAGCTACGCACAGTACGTCGACAGTGTCTGTCCGCAAAACTTTTGCAAGCGTCGACATGACGAGCGTTGCACTGTGGGTACCTATCCCACAGTTCCCTGATCCCCCAGCAGGCACCATTTCGAGTGCTGCACTATGGGTAGGCATTTCCAAATTTCGCGCCCTTTTTCCGCGCCGCCCACCCCCATTCCGAGCGGTGCACTGTAGGTAGGCATCCCATAATTCGCGCCCTTTCTCCGCCGTGCTAACGCCATAGCATTGCAAGCATGGAGCCCGCTGACACCACGGCTGCAGTAATGGCTGTTGTGAGGACCTCGATCACGGTTGCAGAGTTCCTGCTGCACCGTCTGCAGAGGAGGAATGCGATCCGGGGAGAACTGCGCTTTCCGGAACCCGACGACAGTGAGGAGGAGATGGACAAGCACAGCGGGGACGACAGGGACACTGCCGTGCACAGCGGGGACGACAGGGACACTGACGTGCACAGCGGGGACGACATGAACACTGCCGTTTTTGCAAGTAGGGCGACTGACAATCTGTCAAGAATGGTGGCAATGGGGCAGGCTCATGCCATCGAACGCCGATTCTGGGCCAGGGAAACAAGCACGGACTGGTGGGACCGCATAGTGCTGCGGGTCTGGGATGACTCCCAGTGGCTCAGAAACTTCCGCATGCGAAAGGGCACCTTCATGGAACTTTGTGACTTGCTGTCCCCGGCCCTCCAGCGCAGGAATACCAAAATGAGAGCGGCCCTTACAGTGGAGAAGCGAGTGGCGATAGCCCTCTGGAAGCTTGCAACGCCAGACAGCTACCGGTCAGTGGCGAATCAGTTTGGGGTGGGTAGGTCTACAGTGGGCTTTGCTGTGATGCAAGTAAGCAGGGCAATCGTCGAGCGGCTGCTACACCGGGTTATAAACCTCGGAAACCTGCAAACCACAATAGATGGCTTTGCCGCCATGGGATTCCCTAACTGTGGTGGGGCTATAGATGGGACTCATATCCCTATCCTGGCACCGGACCACGAGGCCGCCGAGTACAGAAACCGGAAGGGATATTACTCAATGGTCATGCAAGCAGTGGTTGACCACAAGGGATGTTTCACCGACCTGTACGTGGGGTGGCCGGGAAAGCTTCATGACGCTCGAGTGTTCAGGAACTCTAGGGTTTTTAGACAGCTGCAGCAAGGCACTTTCTTCCCCGACCAGAAAATTTCTGTGGGGGGGGGGGGGTCTAAATGCCGATCGTGATCATTGGGGACCCAGCCTACCCCCTAATGCCCTGGCTTATGAAGCCCTACACAGGAGCCCTGGACAGGGGTCAGGAGCTGTTCAACTACAGGCTGAGCAAGTGCAGAATGGCCGTGGAGTGTGCATTTGGCCGCTTGAAGGGGAGATGGCGTTCCTTACTCATTCGCTCAGACATCCGCGAGAGAAATATCCCCATTGTTATAGCTGCTTGCTCTGTGCTCCACAATATCTGTGAGAGCAAGGGGGAAACGTTTATGGCGGGCTGGGAGGCAGAGGCAAATTTACTTTCTGCTACTTATGAGCAGCCACACAGCAGGGAAAGTAAAAGAGCCCACCGTGAGGCCCTGCGCCTCAGGGACGCCTTGAAAGACAGTTTTATGAGTGGTCGAGATGGCGTTTGAGAATCTGCTGCCCTTGTACCCTCTTTCCCTCCCCCCTCCGCATGCTTTCCCTCCCCCATCCCCATGCTTGCAGAGGAAATAAAATCACTGTTGGAAAAATCATGGTTCCTTTATTGGTTCATCGGAAATACAAATACAGGGGATCACTGTCCTGGTATCCTGGAGGGAAACCGGCAGTCGCAGTGGGGGAGGAGCGGGCAAAGGAGGGGGGGGGGGAGGGGGGAGAGGAGGGGGGGGCAAGACACAGAAGCTTTTAAAAGTTTTCTGAGAAAGTCAGCCTGCTGCTGCTGCTGCTTCTGCTGGCTTGTGGGGTGGAGTGGAGCGGCCCACGGGCCTTGCCCCCCCGTGTTCTCACCCCGCGTCTGGGTGGGGAATCTATGGGAGTTGGGGAGGGGGGGAGGTGGTTACACAGGGGCTGCAGAGGTGGTCTTTGGGCATGCTGCAGCTCCACCAGAGATCGCAGCATGTCGCTCTGGTCCTCCATTATGCGGAGGAAAGCATCCATGCGTCTTTCCTCACGTTCTACCCTCTTTTCTGCAGCGGCTTCCCTCTTTTCTGCAGCAGCTTCCCTCTTTTCTGCAGTGGCTCTCCTTTCCTCTCTCTCTCGATTTCTTTCCTCTCTGTCTCGTTCCCTTGCCTGTATCATTTTTTCCCTCCAGTCCGTCTGGCGGGCTGCCTCAGTGCGCGAGTTCTCCAGGAGTTCAGTGAACATCTCATCGCGCGTTCGCGTTTTCTTTTTACGCTTTCTTTTCTGCGGTGCAGGGCGGGAGTTCATCTGTTGTTGTTCATCTGTGGGCAAGTGTGTGGGAAAAGAAAGTTTGAAAGTTATGAGACAGATACATTCAAGGTTAGGAGGCAGATGCAGTCTCGGACGGTACACAATGGGAGTACTATGCCATTTGCAAACTCAGTATTCAGAGGCCTGATATGATTTCTGTACAAGGTCATGTTCTACACCTAAAAGGAGAGGAGAGCTCACAGAAAAGTCAGAGCATCTCAGACACATATGCGTGCCTCAGCCCAAGACGGCTTCTGAAATCACCGTGCAGCCGGCCAAGGTAAGTTAAAAGTGGCGCCTGCATACTGTAGAGCAACCCCGCCCCCTTCCCCCCACCGCGTGGCTGGCTCCCACTGAAACCGCAAACTGCAAAGCAAATGCAAAAAAATCTCTCGCTAAGGGCTAAGGTCTTTTTGGGGCTCTTCAGACCGCGTGCAGACGGCTCGGATTCCCTGCCAGCTAACGCTACGGGCTGGGGGGGGGGGGGGCGGCGGTCAGCGTTCGTGGGGGGAGGGGGGGGTTCGGTTCGTCGGTCCTCAGCAGAAAAGAGTACTTTGCAGCTGGGACTCTTTATCTCCCGACTAATTGCAGTCCGTATCTCAAACAGGCAACCCTGAATGACATCACTTTGCTGAGAATTGTGCTGAGAACTGGGAGGCTTGGGAGGGTACTGGCTCCAGGGTGACAAACAGCTCCTGGCTCTCTGGGTACAAGGGTTCTCCGCTGGGCTGCTGCTCCGTGAGATTTTCTTCTTCATGCTCGTCCTCCTCGGAATCAGTCTCCTCCCTGACGATGATCCCATCGGTGGAGTCCACGCACACCGGCGCGATGGTGGTGGGGGCGCCCCCCATTATGGCATTTAGTTCATTGTAGAACCTGCATGTCCGTGGCGCGCCCCCTGATCGCCCGTTTGCCTCCTTGGCTTTCTGGAAAGATTGCCGCAGCTCCTTAATTTTCACGCGGCACTGTGTGGTGTCCCTGTTGTGGCCCCTTTCCAGCATGGCCTTGGAGACTCTTCCGTAGGTGTTGGCATTCCGTTTGTTGTTTCGTAGTTCCAACATCACGGATTCCTCTCCCCAGATAGCGATGAGATCCAGCACCTCACGAGTGGACCATGCTGGAGCTCTTCTCCTCTGGCTGGTCTCCAGGGTAGATGAGCTCATCATGGATTCCTGTGATGCTGAGCTCTGCATGGCGGCTAGTGCTGATTGCTCTGAATGGCGACTGATCAGTTCAGGTGAGCTGGCCACGCTGACCAAACAGGAAATGGCATTCAAATGTTCCCGGGTCTTATCTACCTGGCCAGAGCAGCGAGTTCAGAGTGCAGTGCAGAGCGGTCACAGTGGAGCAGTAGTGAGGCAGTCCAGAGCGGTCAGAATGGAGCATTGTGGGACAGCCTCTGGAGGCTATTAATGTCGGGTTCCGTCTTCACTAGCCCACGGTCGAGCTTGGAACGTCGAGATTAGCCTTATGCCACTGGTTAGGCTGGAGTGCCAAGATCGATCTTTAAGGCCCTTTACATCGACGTTAAGGGCATGTATGTGAAGACAGGTACACGTTTACTTCGACCTAACGTCGTTAACATCGATTTAAAGTGGTAGTGAAGACATGCCCCATGTCTGCCATGGCCCATAGCTCCTGCCCTGCTCCTTCTCTCACTCCAGGTAACTCCAGCAGACCCTTGGCTTTGATTCTGGCTGTGACCCTTGACATCTGACTCCAGCTCTGAACCTGGGCTCTGATTTCTGGCTACTGACTCCTGCTCCAACCACTAGGTATGACCATCTACAGCCTGGTCACTGACAGCCATTGATCCACTGTATGATTTTAGATAAGTCATTTTGTCTCTCTATACCTCAGTTTCCCTGATTGAAGATGCTTAACCACCTCTGTATAGTGCTTCACATCCCTCCCTTAAAGGTGTTTTAAGTGCAGGTTGTTATTATTAGACAGTAAGAGTAAGAACAAAACAAAAGCTTCATGCTTCTGTTCATTTGGCACAATCAAAGAGAGCATAACTCAATTACCCTGTCCCTCGGTACAGTACATTGGATTAAATTTGTCCCCCACTTCTCAGACTTATGTAAATCAGTGGTCTGACCATGTTTGGTCAGATTTAATTCTCTATGTTTTTATGACTGCATGCAACTGAAAGTGTATTAAGAGATCTCCTCAGGAGGACTCTTCTGCTTGAGCCATTTGACTTGGAGAACATTTCTCAAGCTTGAGTACGAACAGAAGAGCTCCATCTTTATTCAGAACTTTACAAGGAATGTATATAAAGCAGGGGTCTCAAACTCAAATGACCATGAGGGCCGCATGAGGACTAGTGCACTGGCCCGAGGGCCGCACCACTGACACACACACATACCCTCGCTGCCCCGGCTCCGCCCCCACTCCACCCCTTCCAAGAGGTCCCACCCCTGCCCCACCTCCTCCTCTGAGCACGCAGCTCCCCATTCCCTCCTGGAAAGCACTAGGCACCACCAACAGCTGTTTGGCAAACAAAGCAAGAGCAATCTAGGAAGTCCAGAGCTAGAAACACGCGCGGCCCAGCCAGGCAGCAGAGAAGCCTCCACTTCTGGCCCCTCCGTCCTGCAAACTGCTATGGGGGAACCGGGAGGGAGGGAGGGAGGAAGGGGGGGGGCGCCAGGAAGCTTGGCGGGCCGCAGAGAAGGGCTTTGCGGGCCGCATGTGGCCCCCAGGCCGCATGTTTGAGACCCCTGATATAAAGTGACTGAAGGTTCTCAAGGATGGATATCAGGATAGTGGTGGTAGGAATCTGCTGAAATAGACAAGAGTGTTGGAGGGAAACCTGGGGTGTACAGATCCCACTCCACACAAGGGGTCAAGAGTGTTGATTGCCACGTACTTGCAGGGGTGAAAATGCAGGCCTGTTATTTACCAGGCTGCACGTGGCAACAGACTATATGGTAAGGGATGCAAGGAGAGTATGGGTCACGACGCGAACTGCAGACACCCACCCACCCACACACAACTAAAATTAATCAATTTAAAGTTTTATTGGGGATAATTACAAGGGGTAAGGGAGCAGCGTTTGATTAGCTAATAGACTTAATGAAACTTAAAACACACAATGACTAAAATATCTACTAACAATATTTATAAACAAAGATGCAGCATTTAGTAATAACTGATACTTACAAATACAAACCAACGTATAACGACCGGCAAACGTAGAAGCTCTGTTTGGACCACGCGAGCCGAGAGGCCTCGAGGTGATCAAGCTCGGATACGGGGGTACACAGGATTCGTTTTCTTTTTCCTCTCTCTGCCTTTATTGCAATGCAGGCCAATAAGTACCAACTATGACAGCACAGTAGTCTCATGGCGGGGGGCCAAAAACCTTGTTTGTGTCCGTTTCTGATTGGCATGAGTAATGTTTACACCAAGTAAGGGAGGCAGGTGCCTGAAAGTCTGTTTTTGCCTTTAGGTGAGGGTCTTGCACATTCTTTCAGAATGCGCGCGAAACTGAATGACAAAGGGAGAGGCCATGATAAAACTGGTAAGGTCAAGTTTTTTAAGATGCAGACTGTAGCCGGTCGACACTCAGCCCGGCGGCACCTCCTGCTGGTCGTCTGGGGAATCAGCTCTCCAGCCTCCAGAGCGCCCTCTGCTGGCCGATGTCCGCTCCTGCTTCCTGGCCCCGTGTCCCTCCCGGACCGCGGTGCCCTCTTGTTGAGGGTGCTGCACCCCTGCAGAACCCCCGCAAGTTTAAGGGTCCCCTCCCCGGGGAACCCTCCACCCACTATTCGCACCTTGCCTCAGACTTTGCCACTGCCAGTGATCACTTGCCTCCGCTCACTGAGGCAGACTGCAGTATCATAGCTGCTCATCACCGGCAAGGGGGGGTTGGCCTGCTGCTTCCCTTGCTAGCCCTGGGCTGCCCCCTGCAATCCCAGTACCCCTGGGTCGGGCCTTCTACTAGGCCCAGCAGCCTGGGGCTCCCAGGCTCAAGCTTCCCCAGCTCCTACCGCCTGGCCCCAGCCCTGCACCAGTCTAGGTACCCTGTGTAAGGCCTCCCTGCAGCTAGGCCTGTCTTCCTCTGGAGACAGAGGAGACTGACTCTCTGTCTGTCTCACAGCCCTTTTATCAGGCCTTCCAGTGTTTGGGGCATGGCCTCCCAGCTGCAGCTACTCCCTAATCAGGCCTGGGAGTTAGCTGGTTCCCAGCCACAACCCCTTCCCTGGGCTATCCCAGCCCCAAGAGGCAGGGAGCGGGTGCTCACCCCGCTACACAGACAGAAACTGATCTTGCCACACCTGCAGGGCATGCCAGTCTTGAAGGGAGAGCCTTAAAAAGGCTCAGATACAAAGGGCCTTGCCTGGCGAGGTGGACAGAGAAGCTGGTGTTGCTCTGCATCTCCGTTAATTTAGTTTTCTTGCCTTTGTTGCCTTGAGAACTGGGACAAGGGGCTGCCCACCAAGGAGCAGGTGGGCCAGTGCAGAACATAAGAACAGCCATACTGGGTCAGACCAATGGTCTATCGAGCCCAGTATCCTGTCTTCTGACAGTGGCCAGTGTTAGTATATAGGCCTGTATATTCACCTGAGATAGAATGTTGGGGTTTGTTTGCCCAGTTGACTTATGATATTCTTATATTCTTACTATATATCTCATATTCTTACTAATATGTGTGAAAAAGAACAAAGACATTGTTTGTTGCTTCTGCCCATCCAGATGGGTTTGTTAGTATAACGAGAAACGAAAAGAGATAAGTGGTGCTGGGCATAGTGGGAGTTTAATATACAACTGTCTGGACTCCTATCTCAAGGCAAGGTCAAGCAACCAGTCAACAGTGGCAAGGGGGATTGGGGGTGGGAGGCATAAGAAACACCAGAAGACAAAGAAAAGCTTGGCCTTGGCTAGAATACAACCTCACTCCTTACCCTTTCCATGGGATACAAAAGAGGTGGTACTGTCTCCAGACTCAAGACCCTCCAACACCCTCCAAATGGAACATGACCATAAATTGTAAGGGGTGGGATGAAGGATATGTACTACATGTTGGAACACAAAGTACTGGATCTTGGGAACAATAACCCAGTACCACCTCTTTTGACAAATGCTTGCTAAGGAGGGAGGACCTGGAACACTGGGGTAAAGCTTTGCGGTGTCAGAGAGCTATGGATATGCTTGCTTGAAACTAACCCTAATAAACATTGTATTGCCTACACTTCAGACTTCTGGCCTTCTGCTTTCTGTCTGCATGAAAAGAACCAGGAGAAGAGTGAAAGGCTAACAGCCAATGCCAGGTGCTTCAGAAGAAATGTGCAGGACAGGAAATCATCAAGTGATCCAGCCCATCATTCTGTTCTAGTTTCTGGCAATCAGAGGCTAGGAACAACCGGAGCATAGGGTTGTGTCCCTGACCATCTGGTCCCAGTACAGATTCCTGGGGGACACCACTATTTACTTCTTTCCATTCTGAAAACTGAAGAAGGAAGTAGCCCAGGGAATAAGCAAGAGATCTGACCAGACAAACTGTAACCACTTGCTACAAGGGTCCCTGGAATGGAAACCGGGATAGAGGGAGAGATTGGGTTTCCCTACAGTGTCACTGAGGACTGATGGGAAGACCTCAGACACAAGAGGCAAGAAGGTCTATTGGGCCTGGACCAGGCCCATTGACCTGGTATGAGATCCAGGGACTACTGGGTGGAAACGCTGATTTGTCCTGAATGGAGTGCGACCAAAGGTGACTCAGCTGGAGGGCTAAGTCACAATGCAAAAGGAGACCATCAGTGGACCAGATCAGTAGGACGACCGAGAGAAATCCCTGCAACACCTCACCTAACCACAATGCAGTGCCACACCTAGAGTTGGATTACAACATGGATTTAAATCAGTTGTCATAACTCAAATGTCACTTTCTAACCACCATCACTTCAGTGTAAAGCTAAAGTAATTCCACTGAAATCAGTACAGTTACTTACTCCAGATTTACACAAGGGTAGCAGATCAGTGTCACCTGATCAAGGTTAAAATGAACAGGACAGGACTAAAAGATTTGAGTTTAATGTGGGACCGGATTTGAGCTGGCCTGTTGAGTGCTCCATAATTAGACCAGGTGAAGCATTAAAAATTAATCAAGATTGTGTGAAACTTCATTCTGACCTCCTGCCATGATTTTTCTGGCAGTGATGACTGCTCCATCAGCAGGACATCTTGTAAACAGACTTCCTGTGTTGATAACTGCATGTGCCCTCTGGGACTCATGCATAGCTTGGATTTATGAGGCTTACTTGATTAGTATAAGCCTTTGTCTACTCTAGCAAGTGAAAGAAAAAATATTTTTCGTTCAGAGGTGTTAAAAACACACACATACACCCCGAAAGACAAAAGTTTTGCAGACGACAATGGCCGGTGTGAATAGCGTGTTGTCGGCAGAAGCACTCTCAGAGCCAGGGGATCTCCTGTACTCCCCTCAGGCAGGAAGAGAAAGTTAGGGGATCACCCACATGCCCCTTAGGCGGGGGGGGGGGGGGGGGACGGACAGTCAGGGGATCGCCCGCACTCCCCTCAGGTGGGAGGAAACATCAGGGGATCACCCGCACTCCCCTCAGGTGGGAGAAAACAGTCAGGGGATCGCCCGCACTCCCCTCAGGCAGGAAGAGACAGTCAGGGGATCACCCATACTCCCCTCAGGCAGGGAGGAAACAGTAAGGGGATCACCCACACTCCCCTCAGGTGGGAGGAGACAGTCATGGGATCACCCACACTCCCCTCAGGCAGGGGGAAGACAGTCAGGGGATCGCCCACACTCCCCTCAGGTGGGAAGAGACAGTCATGGGATCACCCACACTCCCCTCAGGCAGGGGGAAGACAGTCAGGGGATTGCCCACACTCCCCTCAGGCGGGAAGAGACAGTTGGGGGTTTCCCGCACTCCCCTCAGGCAGGGAGAGACAATCAGAGGGTAGCCTGTGGTTCCCTCAGGCAGGGGAGACAGTCCGAGGGTCACTGGTGCTTCCTCAGGTAGGGAAAGACAGTAAGGGAATGGCCCACGCTCCACTCAGGCCTGGAGACAGAGAATCACTCATATTCCCTCAGGCAGAGCTATCCTTTCTCTCCACTGTCTGATTGCCTTAGTCAGCCTTCCATCTTCCAGTGTTCGCCCAGTTTGAAGTCTCAACACACTTGATGAGGTGAGCATCCCATCCTTTGTCTAGCTGTCAGACCCATTGACCTGGACTATGTTTGTAACCAGTTACCCAGTCATGGTCAAACAAATAAGGGTTTTACCGAACATTCACAGAAATAAGACAAATATCTCTCATGTGCTTTACAATAATATCATGTATTTTTGTGCCCTATAGCCTTTCAAAATGCAACTCATGAATTGCATGGTAATGGGGATAGGGCTCTGCAGGAACTTGTATAGGATAACTTTCATGGACTAACACAGATGATCTCACAGTGCTAGGATTCAATAATAAATGTGCACTGTACATGCCCATGTTATGAGAGATTGCTGTGTACATGGGCACTAGGGGGCAGAGTCACTCCAACAATAATGTTGGCCTTTTCTTATCTTTGAATGTAACCATAATGTTCTGTTCACACAGTGTTGTTGATGCAATTATTATGTGTTCATTTTTCAGCGAGATAATCTATTGGGCTGGAATTTCATTTCAAGCCTTTAACACCACTCCAGCAACGTTGGGTTGGAACATCCCCCCTGTAGAATTTGCCCAGTGGGTAAACAGCGTAAGTTTGGCATAAACAGTCCAAGGTATGGGCAGAGGGCGGCAGCGGGGATGAGGGTCATGTCAGGGGAAAGAAGAGGTTGTGCTCCCACTGTTCTCTACAAGACTGCTGTAAGTTAGATCAGGGGCTGCACTAACCAGAATTCAGGAGGTTCAAAGGGGAGGTAACACCAAACTTGGTCCCAATTCAGTCCAGTACCATCTGAAATGCCCCTCCTGGAAGAAGCAGTACAGAATCTGACCTGTTGCCTCACTTGAAGACTCCATGGGTGGATAAAATGCAAATGACTCAACAATTCCACAGCACATATTGACTTTCCAGAGACAAATGTGCCCAATTTGTATTTCCACACATCAGCAGAAGCTTTGATTTAATTACCTTTTATGCTTTTCATTCTGGAAGGCAAGTGTATCATTTAGCTATTTCATATTCCCATGGGTTGGGATTGAGGGGCATCAGGACTGAACCCCAAACCAGGAATTGATATAGTAAGGGGCTGTGGGTCAGGAGTGACTTGTGCCACTGTAATGCTTTTTGGAGTTAACCAAGGTGAATCACTGTTGCCTGTTTACAGTGTGAGAGAGTCTTGTCTTTGTCCACTGAGGGAAATCCTTCTAACTGTGCCAGCAAATGGCAGTACAAGCGCTCTGCTCTGGGCTCTGTAAGCCCAGTTCTTTCCCAATTCTGGCTACCAATTAGCATGCCCCTCTTGTTACACTCGAGTGCCCAGCCCCTTGTCTCCTGGGCACCCAGAATATACTGCTCCGTGGAAGCCAGGAGCCTCAGTTTACTGGCTTCACCTCTGTTTAACCCTCTGCTTAGCACAAGGCAGTGAGATCAACCAAACCGCATGTTATTTAACAACTCTTGAGTTAAAGAGCCAAGCAAGTAAAAGGATTTGGAAACATAAGGTTACAGGTAAAAGAAAAACATACTATGCAGTCTTGAGCCTGTACTTATTAATAAGTTCCTGTCCAATTGAATAAGCTATTTCTCACCCAATGGTTATTCCGTGCAGTGCTTGTCCAGTAGAGAGAGCTGGGATCCACTTTTCATAAGACACTCCTGCTGGCAGAATGTCACTGTCATCATGGATCTCTTCTTGTGCCCGTTCTTCTTCTCTTATCCAGTCCCAAGTGTTTTGTCTCTTTTCATAAATAGAGCATTTTATTAACGTCAGCTCAGCCCCGAGGGTCCCCTATTCAGTCTCCAGGTGAATTGACCTGGGGTGTTCATTACATGTGTATCGCACAAAGGTACACAGGTCTAGATGCCCTCTAGGTGCCCCAAAGAATAAAGGATTTGCACATTGGCCTGCTAAACCCAGGGTTGTGCATTCAAACCTTGAGGGGGCCATTTAGGGATATGGGGCAAAAATCTGTTGGATGATTTAACTGGGGATTGGTCCTGCTTTGAGCAGAGGGTTGGACTAGATGATCTCCTTAGGTCCCTTCCAACCCTGATGTTATATATATAAATATATGATAAGGGTGCAAAGTATGTGCAGACAAGTGGGTGTTAGGTCTCTACCCTGGCCACCTGAGCCCTGGTCCTCCCAGTGTCCAGTGTCCTCCCAGTCCTGTGTCCTCCCAGTCCTGTGTCCAGTGTCCTCCCAGTGTCCAGTGCCCTCCCAGTCCTGTCCTGGCACTTCCCTGACTTTCCAGCACTTACTGAGTCAAAACTGACAGTGCTGGCACAGGAAGTTCTTGTGCAAACTGCCTCCATCCAGCTCTGCCAGCATACTGCCGGTCCTGACCCACAATACCTCTGCCATTCTAGTCGACTTGGGTCTTGGTCTTGGTTTTCCATCAGTGCTTTGAGCTTGGTTTGATTGCCTGACAAACAGATGTATAAATATCATGAAGCTCACAACATTCCTCAGTCTGATCTTCCTCTGATCAGAATTTGTTGTTTATTTATTGCCTGAAAACCTCATCTCAACAACCCATTTGCCCTTTGTGTAGGGTATGTGGTCACAGAGGGGAGGAATTTGGTTTTCCTGCAGCTCTTTTCCTTCTGCGGAGAGACCTCAAAGCACAAGAAAACACATATACTCTTCAGTAGGCTGTTTTGGCTCTGATGAGGAACTGGCCCATGCCCAGACCGACCTTGGGACTCTAACTCTCCATTAAATACAAATCTAGATCCTAACTTAAGATCAAGCCTGTCTCTAGCCATTTTTCCTCTGCAGATACAGTCATTTGCAGGGGTGGGAGTCACTCTGCATTTTCTCCAAGCAGCACCTGACCCAGAATTTTTCATTGAGAAGAGGTGGATTGGTGAAAGGATGAATGGGCCAGGAGGATCTATGAATGGTATGATTATTGGATCATCAGTTGGATTTGAGCCTAGAACTGTCAATACCAAATGTGTGAGCTCCTATTGTTTGAGTGAAAGGAGCAACTCATCTAGCTGCCAGCTGTAGTAGCCTGTGTAGGAGATCCGCTCTTCCCCCACGTCACAACAGGCAGGAGACTCTTTTGTGGCTTTCAGCAGTGTCTTTTATTTACAGTGCAAGCCCCACCACCAATATACAACTCCACACAGTTTAGCTGAGTCCCAGCCCTCAACCTGGCTGGTCTCTGGAAGCAGTCAGCTCTTATAGGCTCCTAGCCTCAGCTCTACTTCCCTGCTCTATGTCTCTGTCTCTGTCTCAGTCTCTGTCTCTCTCACTCCACCACGCCACCACCCTGGGCTTCCTGCCTGGCAGGCTTTTATCCCCTGAGGAGGCTGCCAGGTGCAACCCATAATGCTGAGCCCTCTGTAGCCCAGGTGGCTGATTAGCCTTCCCTCACAGGGAGGCTTCCCTGCTCTCTTAAAGGGGCAGCAGGGCTGGGTCAGGCCCCACCCTGCCACACCTGTTATCCTCATATGTGGGGCAGCCACTGGAGGGCGACAAAGACCAACATTTATTTTTGTGTGGGTATGTCACGTTACTGAAATAATTTGGTACCATATAGATCATTGGGGTACCAACTCTTATGTGAAGGGGGTCATAACAGGTGTCTATGGCCAGGTTATAGAGGGCTAATTATGAATATGCCATTAATATGTGTGTATCTTTTTTTAAACTAAACTTATGAATACTGGATATAAGGTGCCTGTACTTCAAATTAATGCTTGGCTGCTGGGTGAAATCTCAGAGAGGCTATTGTTAACTTGGCTGGCCTGGCTGATGGGCCATTAAGGGACATCAACCACACAATGGACTTTGTATATGCCTGTCCACACCCAAGCTGCTCTAGGAATGTCAACTGCCTGGTCAGAAACTGAATCCTGGAGAGTCTGGTGACTGGACCTTGTGACTGTAAACCTCCATTTTGCAACTGGACTCTGCAAAAGAAGGAGGAGGGTCTTGGCCCAGAAGAGGGAGTCTATAAAAGCTGGAAGAAGCGTCCTCCATTTTGTCTTCTACCTCCAGCCTGCAGCCTGTCTTGCTTCCAGCTCTGAATGGACTTTGCTACACAGGTGAACTCTGGACTAAGGTGCTGACCCATCCCTAAATGGGATGCTTTCTAAAGACTTTGATTTAAACCTGCAGTTATTCTACCTTTGCTATAAGCTGAAACCAAGAGATGTGCCATTACTGCATGTAATTGATTTCTTTTAACCATTCCTAACCCTCACCTATACCTTTTTCCTTGCATAATAAACCTTTAGATTTTAGATTCTAAAGGATTGGCAACAGCGTAATTTGTGGGAAGATCTGATTGGTATATTGACCTGGGTCTGGGGCCTGATTCTTTGGAATTGGGGAGAACCGTTTTCTTTATTTTGGGGCATTGGTTTTCATAACCATTGATCCCCAGGACAGGGGGCTGCTGGTGGTGATACTGGGAAACTGGAGTGTCTTAAGAGGATTGCTTGTGTGACTTGTGGTTAGCCAGTGGGGTGAAACCAAAGTCTTTTCTGTTTAGCTGGTTTGGTTTACCTTAGTGTGGAAAAACCCCAGCTTTGGGCTGTAGTTGCCCCTTTGGAAGCAATCTGTCCTGATCTGACACTCACAGTTGGATCCCACCAGGAACAGCACCGTCACAGGGTAGCACTGCAATTTGCCCCAGCACTTTTCAAAAAGTGCCATGCAATCTGTAGCTTCCAAGTGGGTGGCCAGCAAAGATGGGCAATAGAGAGAATCACTTCTCAGGGGTTACAGCTCCAAGGCCCTGCTTGCTTCTGGGGCTTAAACCCTAGTTTGCCGAGTCTGGGCTAATACTGTAACAAATCTGTGAATCCCATCTCTGTTACCAGTATCCCACCAGTTACTTTCGGGAAAACTTTGCAGAACTAGTGCCTGTGACACAGAAAAACAGTTGTTATGGCACATGTGGTCTGTGGAGTTTTTATAGAATGTTGGGGGTCCTCAGAAAGGAAAAGATTGAGAACCCCTGTACTAAAGGTTCCCTAGTTCTCTTTAACATAGTTAAAGCACTATGTTAAAGCACACCAGCAAAGTCTACACAAACCAATTAATGCATAACATTTTTGTGTGCTTTAGAAATCACATGAGAACATGAGAAATCACATGAGAACAAATGTTCTAAGTAATTTAACAAACAACAGGGGTAGGTTTGAATTAGGTGATATGAGTAAAAGTTGTTACATGTATGTACATTCCTATTTGACAATGCCTTATTATGTACATATTTTGCATTTTGTAGTGTTCGTATGTTTGTTGCCTAATATTTTCTTCTAGCAGTTACTGGTGCTTCACATGATTTCACTAATTACATCTGTGTGATGCCACAGGGTTTCAGGCTGTATATAAATAAAATGTAAAATAATATAAAATAAAATAAATACAAATACATTAAAAGATAAAATAATTGGTCTAAAATAAAAATAAAAGTTCAAAATTGAAAAAGAATGATCTTTATTTATTGATTCAAAACAAAATGTTATCAGAAAATTTATTTTGTAGTACATTTCAACACTTCAACTTTTCATTATGATTTGGAGTGTCTAAATTTCTCATGGAATGGAAATTCCAGGTCTTGGGTCATTCTACATTGGAAACTGTTGATATTAAAAACATTTTGTGTGTAGAACAGTTGTGGGGTTTCATCACTGTGAAATTTTGGTTTCCAGAAAAAGGATAAAATAAAATAATGAGGAAAATGTCTTCTTTGTTTTTTTTTTGTTTTTTTTTAAAACCCACCAATGCCATTTAATAACAATACAATTATGATGAAGGCATTTTAATGTTTGTGGTCCCAGATTAGATTCTAAAACTGGAAGGGGTCCTTTGTGATGATCTAGTCTAATTTAGTATAAAACAGGCCCATAGAACTTCCATAAATTCCCATTTGAACTAGAATAGATCTTTAAAAAAAATTCAATCTTGATTTAAAAATTTAAATGATTTTTAAAAGATTACTTAAAATATAAGCTAATATTTCCCTCATGGAATCATTACATAGCAAAGTTAAAGTTGTTTGGGTTCCTTACTGTGTATGTCTTACTTAATATGTCTGGGTTTCTTATAACAACCTTGAGCGGCAAAAAAGGGGGAAAATCTAATATACCTTTTTAAAAAAATGTATTTTGTGTCCACATTAAACACTAAAATGACTTAATCCTCACTGTATAGTTATTACGTGACCTCACGTAAGGGAAGATTTACTAAGATTTAAGATTATTATTAAGAGTTAAGATTATTTGGGTGCTTTAAGTGTGTGTTTCTTACCTTGACATCTTTGGATTTCTTTAACTGTGTGTGTATTTGAGAGACATCCACCAGACAACTGGCCATCACAGCCTTGATGGGACATTAGGAAGAAACAATAAGACTGTGAAGATACTAATCTCTCTCCTCCCTGACAGGCACCATGGGACATAGCTGTGACACTACCAGGTCAGGTGGTCCTGTCACCTGATACAAGCTGATGCCACCTTGAACACTGCTGGTACTTTTCCTCTGTAGTGGGATGGGGATCAAATAAAGGTTTCCTGCCTTAGGTAGATCCTTTTTAAAGATGGGGAGGGTGTTAATCTAGACTCTTCTCCTTTGCCTACCCAAGAAGAAAGACTGTTGAAAGTACCTGAAGGGACAAAATAAATAACCTGAAGTGAAAGGCAGGGGTGAGTCCAGACTGAGACAGGGGTCCAATCTGTAAGAAGAAATAACTGGAACTCTAGACTACTGAAACTCAGCAACTTGCCTAAAACAACATTTAGGGTGAGAAATTGCTTCTTGAAACCAATCTCTGTAAGATCTTAAGCTTAGTATGAGTGTTTTGTTTTATTTGCTCAGTAATCTGCTTTGTTCTGTTTGCTATCCCTTATAATCACTTAAAATCTACCTTTTATAGTTAATCAGGGTCGGCGACAGGGGGGTACAACGGGTACAGCTGTACCGGGCCCCGGACTTCAGGGGGGCCCCCTGAAGTCCGGGGCGGGTACGCAGCTGTACCCCCTTGTTGCCGGGGCTGTGAGCAAGGCGCGGCTCTGGGCAGCCGCCGCCGCGCTCACCAGCCCCCTCCCCCGGCACCCAGCAGCCTCCCCCCACCCCACTTTGCTTCTCCCGGCCGGCCACGTGGCCGCAGCGCATGCGGGGGTTGGGGCCCGCGGGAGGTAGGAGACCGGCGGGGGGGGTCGTGGGCGGCGGGAGATCGGGGGGGGCCGCGGGCGGCGGGAGATTGGGGGGGGCCTGCGGGCGGCAGGAGATCGGGGGGGGGGGCCGCGGGCGGCGTGAGATCGGCCCGGGGGGTGGGGGGGCCGCGGGCGGCGGGAGATCGGCCCGGGGGGTGGGGGAGCCGCGGGCGGCAGGAGATCGGCCCAGGGGGGGGCCCCGCGGGCAGCGGGAGATCGGCTGGGGGGGGCCGCGGGCGGCGGGAGATCGGCTGGGGAGGCCGCGGGCAGCGAGAGACTGGCGAGGGGGGGGGGGGGCCGCGGGCAGCGGGAGACTGGGGGGGGGCCCCGCGGGCGGCAGGAGACCAGGGGGGGGCCGTACGATCTGCCGTACGGGGCCCCAAAATTCCTGTCGCCGGCCCTGTAGTTAATCAATTTGTTTTGTTTATTATTTAACCCAGTTTGTGCAATTTCTAACTGCGGGGGGAAGGGGGGAGGGAACCTGCATATCTCTCTTCACATCGAGCAACAGGGCAAATTTTTATAAGCTTGTTCTGTGCAGATCTTTCTCTACAGCACAAGATAGCATTATTTTGGGTTTATTCCTCAAAGGGGATGTGCATGTGAGTGCTGGTTGAATTCTTTCACACAGAGCTAACTTCAGTCTGTGTCTGCAGCTGGATGTGGCCCTACCTGTGTGTGTGTATGTGTGCTGCAAGAGGCCGGAGAGCCTGGCTCAGCAAGACAAAGTAAAGGGGGCCTAAGATGGTGGAACAGAGAATCTTTCGGTTAAGTTTAGAAGCGAAAGTAACAAGGGTGATGTTATGGTGGACATGTGCTATAGACCAACAGGCCAGGAGGATGAGGTAGACAAGGCTTTCTTTGGACAATTTCCAGAACACAGGCCCTGGTTCTAATAGGGACTTCAGTCACCCTGACATCTTCTAGGAGAGCAATACAGCAGTGCACAGACAATCCTGGACATTTTTAAAGAGTGTTGGGAACAACTTCCTGGTACAAATACTGGAGGAACCAACCAGGCGCTGTTCTTCCCTTGACCTGCTGCTCACAAGCAGGGAAGAATTGGCAGGGGAAGAAGAAGTGGGTGGCAACCTGGCAAGCCGTGGGCATGAGATGGTTGAGTTCAGGATCCTGAAAAAAGGAAGAAAGGAGAGTAGCAAAATATGGACCCTGAACTTCAGAAAAGCAGACTTAGACTCCCTTAGGGAATTGATGGGCTGGATTCCCTGGGAGGCTAATATGAGAGGGAAAGGAGTCCAGGAGAGCTGGCTGTATTTTAATGAAGCCTTATTGAGGACACAGGAACAAACCATCCTGATGTGCAGAAAGAATAGCAAATATGGCAGGCGACCAGCTTGGCTTAACAGTGAAGTCTTCGGTGAGCTTAAACACAAAAAGAAAACTTACAAGAAGTGGAAATTTGGACATGGATTAGGGAGAAGTATAAAAATATTGATCGAGCATGCAGGGATGTAATTAGGAAGGCCAAAACACAACTGCAGTTGCAGTTAACAAGGGATGTGAAAGGTAACAAGAAGGTTTTCTATAGGTATGTTAGCAACAAGAAGATCTTCAGGGAAAGTGTGGGACCCTTATTGAATGGGAGAGGCAACCTAGTGACAGATGATGTGGAAAAAGCTGACGTACTCAATGCTTTTTTTGCCTCGGTCTTCACAGACAAGGTCAGCTCCCACACATGTCCTGGGTAAGGTGACCAGACAGCAAGTGTGAAAAATCAGGACACGGTGTGGGGTGTAATAGGAGCCTATATAAGAAAAAGACCCAAAAATCAGAATTGTCCCTATAAAATCGGGACATCCGGTCACCCTGGTCCTGGGTAACACGGTATGGAAAGGAGCCGAGCAGCCCTCAGTGATGAAAGAACAGGTTGAGGACTATTTAAAAAAGCTGAACATGCACAAATCCATGGGTCCAGGTCTCATGCATCCGAGGATACTAATGGAATGGGCGGCTGTGGTTGAAGAGCCATTGGCCATTTTCATTGAAAACTCATGGCAATCGTGGGAAGTCCTGGACAATTGGAAAAAGGCAAATATAGTTCCCATCTTTAAAAAATGGGAAGGAGGAGGATCTGGGGAACTACAGACCGGTCAGCCTCACCACAGTCCCTGAAAAAATCATGGAGCTGGTCCTCAAGGAAATCATTTTGAAGCACCTGGAGGAGAGGAAGGTGATCAGGAACAGTCCACATGGATTCACCAAGAGCAAGTCATGCCTGACCAACCTAATTGCCTTCTATGATGAGATAAATGGCTCTGTGGATAGAGGGAAAGCGGTGGATATGATATAACTTGACTTTAGCAAAGCTTTTGATACGGTCTCCCACAGTATTCCTGCCAGCAAGTTAAAAAAGTATGGATTGGATGAATGGGCTATAAGGTAGATAGAATGTTGGCTAGATTGTCAGGCTCAACAGGTAGTGGTCAATAGCTCGATGTATAGTTGGCAGCCGGTATTAAGTGGAGTGTCCCAGGGGTTGGTCCTGGGGCCGGTTTCATTCAACATCTTTCTTAATGCTGTGGATGATGGGATGGATTGCACCCTCAGCAAATCTGAGGATGACACTAAGCTGTGGGGAGAGGTAGATACGCTGGAGGGTAGGGATAGGGTCTAGCATGATTTAGACAAATTGGAGGATTGGGCTAAAAGAAATCTGATGAGGTTCGACAAGTGCAGAGTCCTGCAATTAGGACGGAAGAATCCCATGCACTGCTACAGGCTGGGGACCAACTGACTAAGGGGCAGTTCTGCAGAAAAGGACCTAGAGATTACAGTGGATGAGAAGCTGGATATGAATCAGCAGTGTGCCCTTCTGTCCGAGAAGGTTAATGGCATATTGGGTTGCATTAGTAGGAGCATCACCAGTAGATCAAGGGAAGTGATTATTCCCCTTTATTCGGCACTGGTGAGGCCACAGCTGGAATATTGCATCCAGTTGTGGGGTCCCCACTACAGAAAGGCTGTGGATAAATTGGACAGAGTCCAGTGGATGGCAATGAAAACGATCAGGGGCCTGGGGCACATGACTTATGAGGAGAGGCTGAGGGAACTGGGCTTGTTTAGTCTGCAGAAGAGCAGAGTGGGGGGAGAGGGGGAATTTGATAGCAGCCTTCAACTGATGGGGGGTTCCAAAGAGGATGGAGCTTGGCTGTTCTCAGTGGTGGCAGATGACAGAACAAGGAGCAATGGTCTCAAGTTGCAGAGGGGGAGGTTTGGTTGGATATTAGGAAACACTATTTCACTAGGAGTGTGGTGAAGCACTGGAATGGGTTACCTAGGGAGGTGGTTCAATCTGGGTTTTTAAGGCCCAGCTTGACAAAGCCCTGGCTGGATGATTTAGTTGGTGTTGGTCCTGCTTTGAGGAGGGGATCGGACTAGATGACCTTCTGAGGTCTCTTCCAACCTTCATCTTCTATGATTCTAGGATTCTATCTTTGGATATAAAGTGGGTCTCTGTGGATTTGCAGGATTCTATTGATGATCATGTTGGCATGTTCTATGATTCTATGAACAGGCAGGCTCAGTGGTATTCCAGTACATCAAATGGCACCTTAAAGGGGAGCAACCAGTCACAGAGGTATCCTCATTGTACGGGAAGCGGGACTGAGGCTTACAGGCTACATGACTTACCTAACCTCACAGAAGGAGGCTGGGGCAGAGCAGGGAATTCAGCCCAGGTCTGAGGTATCATCCTAGCCTTTAGACCAGAGCTTTCAAACTTTTCATGTTGGTGACACACTTTTTAGATATGCATCATTTCGCGACACAGTAATTCAGTTTTACTAGCAAACCGGAGGTTTAACTAACCCGTTATAAGAGATACGGACATATAGGGCATGTCTTCACTACCACTTTAATTCGACCTTAACGACGTTAGGTTGAATTAAAGGTGTACCTGTCTTCACATACATGCCCTTAAAGTCGATTTAAAGGGCCCTCAAAATCGAATTTGTAACTCCTGCCTGACGAGAGAAGTAAGGCTAAAATCGACTTCTCTATGTCTACTGTGAGTAAGTGAAGAGGCATCTGAAGTTAAGCCTCCGACCTCCAAGCAGCCCCGCACCCCCCGCCCACCTGAACAGCCCCCCCGCCTGACCCCCCCGCCCGCCCGAGGGGGGGAGCCACGCGGGGCTGCTTGAGCGAGCGGGTCAGCTGCTTGGTCAATTTCAGGTGAAATTGACTAGGCAGCTGACCCGCTCGCTCAAGCAGCCCAGCGCCGTCTCCCCCCCCCTCGGGCGGGCGGGCGGGGGTCCGGCGGGGGGGCTGTTCAGGTGGGGGGGGCGCGGGGCTGCTCGGGCGGGGGACGGGGGGTCCGGCGCGGGGCTGCTTGAGCGAGCGGGTCAGCTGCTTGGTCAATTTCAGGTGAAATTGACTAGGCAGCTGACCCGCTTGCTCAAGCAGCCCCGGGCCGGCTCCCCCCCCCCTCGGGCGGGCGGGGAGGGGTCCGGCAGGGGGCTGTTCAGGCAGGCGGGGGTTCCGCGGGGCTGCTTGGGAAGGGGGGGGTCTGGCACGCATTGCACTGTGGGCTACCTACCCAAAGTGCAATGCGGGCTATGTCGACCCCTGCAAAAGTTCTAGGACAGACAGTGTCGACCACTGTCGACCTGCTGTCCTGGTGGGGACACACTGATTCGATTTTCTAAAATCGAATTTAGAAAATCGAATTAAGGGAAATCGACCTAGTCCTGTAGTGAAGACATACCCATACATAAATTGTAATAATGAAATGTATGGGGACACAACATATCTCATGAAAACCTTTCATTTATATTTTTAAAAATATATGATTTGTAAGATAATAACATACATTGTTGTCATTTATGAGTAACAGTATGTAAATATGTGCAAGAATTATAAAAAGTTGAATAACACCAATAACTACTTACCATTTTAATGGGATGTATAAGGTTAATGGGATGAACACAGCTTTTCAATATTTGGTGGAATAAGAGGATTGGGGTGCAGGGGGATAAGCTCTTGCTGGGGTGTGGGCTCTGGGGTAGGGCAGGCTGGGGATGAGTTTGGGATGGGTGTAGGCAGGTTGCTCTGGGACTGAAGCCAGAGAGGAGGACTCCCCCCAGCCCTTTCCCTGCTAGCAGCAGCAAGCTCTGGGTCAGCTTCCTCCTTTCCTGCCCCCACCCCTCAGCAGCAGCATACTCACTCACCCCCATCACAGGCAGCAGAAGTAGGAGGGCGCTAGGACCCTGCAGCAACGGAGGCAGCATGTTGCTGCACGGAACTGAAGAGAAGGGACGCTCTGCTCCTGGGGAGAAGGTGTAAGGGGGCAGCAAGGGGAGGCCGGGGGACCCTTGGGGGGGGGCAGAGCCAGGTTGCGGGGCGGGGGGAGGCTCTCTGGGCTCTTCCCCTCCTTCCCCCTCCCGACACCTGCATGCAAGGCCCACAGAGTCTCCTGCCACGGCCGCGGTGCAATCCTCCTTCCCCCGACTGTCTCTGCGGGGGGAGGGAGGGGAGTGGGCTTTCTGCCCCCTCCTGCCCCCCTTCTGCTGGCCGGCACCGGCCAAGCCTGCAGCAGCAGCAGCAGCAGCAGCTTGTTTTCCAGCAGTTTTGACCAGGGAAGTGCTTTTAGTTCCCGCGACACACCTACACACTGCTGCTGACACACTAATGTGTCGCGGCACACAGTTTGGAAAGCTCTGCTTTAGACCATCCTGTCTACTTAGTCAACTAACCCAAAGGATGTGGCTTTGCTCTTCTCAGCTTCTTTCATCCAAGAGTCTCAGCTTACGACAAATACTCTATCTATTTTAGGTATCTGTAGAGCTCTAGTCGCCCTTGGATCCAGACACTTTCCGAATCAGTGCCAAGTGGACTCTGCCCCCCCATTTCACAGAGATGTGAAGGGTGCAATTTAACCTCTGAATTGGGCACAACCAGCCCCAAGATCCAAACTCCTCAAAGTTCTGGAGGGAGAGACACTGGGAGCTGAAGCAGCTTGAGTCCTTCTCTATCAATAGTGCATCCTATTCTATTCTGTGTTGGTTCTTATACTGCACCTATCCTCGAAGTAGCTGAGTGCCCTCCAGTCATGCTTTAAAGCAACATGACTAATATCTGCCACATGCTTGTAGGCTCTGTGCTCCTTTCTCGAGGGCTCTAGGGTTCATCTGTAGCTTTTGGCTAAGCGAGAGAGTCACGCTGCCGGGGTGTGTGTCTAGGAAGTGCTAGTCCCAGTCAATCGAATTCAGCACAGTCCTGGTGACGGCATTCTGAGTTCTAGGCACCTCAGAACCAGAGAGATCTGGAAACATTGGCAGGGAGTCTGACAATACAGCTACGTTACAGAAAAAGCTCCACAGCAGTTGGGCTCAACTGACCACAGCAGGAATGTCTACACCACTATTTTAAGCCCCATAGCAAGAGCCCCACGACCCCACGTCAGTTGACCAGGGGTCTGGGACTCACTGCCATGTGACATTTTTCCAGTGTAGATGGGCCCTGAAAAGAGCAGCAATCTGATTGAGTGAGTAGCAGAGGGTGAGTCAGGAAGAACAGCCCAGTGGTTAGGGCTGTGGCCGGAGTTGTGAGAGACCTGCATTCAATTCCCTACTCTGCCACAGATTTCCTGTGTGACCTCAAATAAGTCTCCCTGGGCCTCAGGTTCCCCATCTGTAAAATGGCAATCAAAATACTGACTTCCTTTGTAAAGTGCTTTGAGATCTCCTGATGATAAGAGCTGGGTTTTATTATTCTATACCTCCTGGGCTCTGGGCTCATTTACACTTTGGCAATCCAAAGTAACTCCAATAGAGTCAGTGGAGAGCCTTCAGCTTGACACGAGTGTAGCTGGAAGCCAAATCTTGTCCCAACCATGGACCTGTCATGTTTCAGTCCAGATTATTTTCCTCGTTTTAGCTGTTGATTATTTTTTAAAATATCTATTTACTTAACAGGATGAGATGAACAGCCCCTCTGGATCAAGGACAGTGTCCCCTGCTAGCGGATTGGTAGCCAATTGCTACCAAGTTTTTAGGGGAGGGAAGGGGGCAGAGTCCTGCAGCTTCCCATTGATCAGTTACCAATGACGGGGGGCTTTCACAATGCATGGTGGCAGGGTAGGGGACGCTCACTCTGATAAGGGGGAACTGGGACGTGGATGGCCGCTGCTCTATTCTTCACAGCCCTGCCTGCTCGGAATGTGTATGCGTGTGTCCCAGCTTGAGGGCCGGATGTCAGAGCAGACCCTAGTGACTCACTATATTCCCAGGTATAATAGTTTGCTGGATCACAGCTGTTTCTCTCTAGTGCAGCGTGTTTCAAAATCAGATGACTAAGGACATTCTGACTGGGCCCCACGGCTTTGCTTGCACAACTGCTTTGAAAGGGTCCGAGAGAGGAAGACAAGCCTGGCCTATGTTGATACACACTGCGAGGACTGAGCTGGAAAGGAAACTCCCATCCCCTGGATCATACACACTACATCAGTTCAGTCCTGGCCCCGGGATGCAGTGTAGGGTCTAGCAGATGGCCCCAAAGGGACCCCCACTCCACCACTGGCTGGAGCAGGAAACATGCTGAGCTCTCATAGTTTCATAGTCCAAAAGGGACCATCAGATCATCTCATCTGACTTCCTGTCATTAAGCTTCACCCAGACACTTGTATGCACCCAACTTGAGTGAGACTAAGTGCTCGGAAACAAGGTTTACAGAAACTTCTGGTTGCGTTGGGCAGGAGAAACTCACACTGCCTGGCTAAAGGAAATTGATCGCCTCCCTTGGGGGATCGGGTGGCTCCAATGGACTGGCAAGCCCAGCCTCCCACTTCCATTGGAGGTCACTGGTTTGACTCCAACCCAGCAACACTAGCACCCTCAAGCATCCCCCGCACTGGTTGTTTGGTGGAGTGTGTGTGCGGAGATGGTGACTTTGCCGTGTCGGTCTCCATATCACAAAAGCTGCCTGTGTGCTTCATTGGTGAGTAGCCCCAGGCCTGGATGGACTGCGGATCCTGAGTGTCCTCAGAGGCAAATTAGTGACAGGGATGGTTGCCCTGCGGCTGCCTGAGCTGTATGTGTCCTCAGAGCTCAGAGGCCTCCTTTCTCCTCAGATGACATTCTGGCCCTTCTCCGCCTCATGCCAGTCACTCACTTCCCTTTGTGTCCTTCCTGTTTAATTCATTTGCCTTGGCAGTCATAATAGATGCTTTGTCCTCCCTTCACCCCGTGATTGGATCCTGAGAGCTCGGTTTCTATGCTCTGTTCTGCTCCCAGGACTGCCAGTCACCCCAGCTGGAGGATATGGCATGTGAAGGCAGATCACAGGACTCGCAGTACCACCATGGACTGGAGCTGAGGTGTTCCCACAGGGAGGCTATGCTGCCGTGTAATTCTGGCCATAAAGCGCACCAGAGCCCAACCCTGGAGAGGAAGATTGAACAGTGTGGGTACAACAGCTCTTACTCACAAAGTGTAAGCGAGAGAGCCCTGGCACTCTGATCTAGACCTGAATCTCCCCCAAACTCTGGCTCAAAGCAGGGATCAGGGCCGTCCCTACCCATACGCAAAGTTTGGAGCTGCGTAGGGCACCAGGAAATTTGTACTGCTTCAGTCCCTGCTCTGCTTCTTCCCCATGGCGTCGCCCCTGTTCCTCCCAATCTCCGCCTCTTCCCACCCCTGCTCCACCCTAGCCCCATCCCCACTCCATCCCTTCCCCAAAGATCCCACACGCCCCACCACCCCCACGCCCCCAAGGACTGCAGCAGGGCCAGGCCTGCACTCACCAGCCAGAAGTGCAGCAACATGGCCCCAACCCCACCACCGGTGAGTGCTGGGGAGGCGGTAGTTTACCCCCCCCCCCAAGTCAGACTCCCCGCGGAGGCCTGGGCCCACCCCCACATAGAGCCCCAGAATGGCTAGGGACAGCCCTGGCCGGGAGTTCGATCAGGGTCCTTCTCTAGCATAGCTGGACCATAAGAAAGTAAATTGTGTGGCTACAGAATGAAGCTAGACAGTAGCAAGCTCTGCACACACATTGCAGAAGTTTTATGATATGCAGGACGCCCAGCTGGACAGCGTACTGCAGAGAGGAGCACAGTATAGACCCCTTGGAGGGGTGGGGGGATGGATGGATGTAGTAGCTACTGATCTAGTTCAGGTCCATAGATTTCATAGGTTTGAAAGGGTCAGATTTTTATTATTAAAATGTCAGTAAGCTTCAATTTCATGGTACACACACAAACAAACCAAAAAAATATTTCCATTGATACTGACAGAAATTTATCAATAGGCAAAGTAAGAAAAATGCTGCTTAAGAACGATTTCAAGTTTGATTTGAGGATACACTGTATTTACTTTGTGTATTGTGACATAGGAAGTGACAGTTTGTGTTTTAATGGTTAAAAAGCTTTATCTTTCTGAATCTTAGCATCTATTGTCATTAACTAATTATTGTCTGACTCTCATAAGTTCCTGACATTGAACATTTAAATTGATGAAAATAAAATTTAAAAAATGCTTAAAAACCTGTAATTTTGAGCAACCGTGAAAACGGAAGTTGATGCAAATCTGAAAAAAATATTTACAAATAAACATTGATATTTTCAGGTGAAATTTCTTTAAAAAACTGAATTCTTCCAAGCCTATGTGTGAAATGTAGTATGATTGGGAAGTCTACCTTGCTAAGGACAGTGGGGCCTACCGGACAGCTCACTCCAGTCCCATGGAATGGCCCTTTAAGATTTTGGGAGGTTCTGATATATGTAAAAAAGCTAGGCAATATTGGTGGAGAGGAAGCAGTTCTGGGAATGTCATGCCTGGCAGAAAGATTGTTACTGTTTTTAAGGGCTTGGGACAAGGAGCCTTGTGGAGTGGGTGGGGCAAGGCTCCCCCCTCACCCAACCAATTGGGAATGAGCTAGGAGAAGGTTGTTGTATATATTCTGCAGCTTCCTTCAGATCAGAGAGACACCAGCTGGAGAAGGCTGCCTGCTGAGGCTGGACAAGGACCAGGTGAAGAAGGATCTGTCTGGAAGCTGCAGTTGGCCTGGAGTAGCGAGCCCAGCCCAGCCAGGGGAGCTGTGGCCCTCAGGCACTAAAGAAGGAGACCCAAGCCCCAAGGAGGGTGTTAGGACCCCGGACCTAAAGAGGAGCCTTTGGGGGAAACTGTATGAACTCGGTGAATTAGGCTTCTGGAGAAGGGAACTAGTGGTTAGAGACTCTGTCAATAAGGGTTGTATTTCTGAACCCCAGTAGAAGGTGTGGAGGGACGTGTGACTGCAGGGCCTTGCCTGGCCAGCAGGCAGTGCTACCGGCAGCATGTCCTGTGACATTTAGCTAGTGGCTCCTTGACAGGGCCGGCGACAGGAATTTTGGGGCCCCGTACGGCAGATCGTACGCCCCCCCCGGTCTCCCACCGCCCGCGGGCCCCCCCCCTGCCAGTCTCCCGCCGCCCGCGGGACCCCCCCCCGCCAGTCTCCCGTGCCCCCCCCTCCCCCGGCTGGTCTCCCGCTGCCCGTGCCCCCCCCTCCCCCGGCCGGTCTCCCGCTGCCCGTGCCCCCCCCCCCCCCCCGCCGGTCTCCTGCCTCCCACGGGCCCCAACCCCCGCATGCGCTGTGGCCGCGTGGCCCGGCCAGGAGAAGCAAAGGGGGGCGGGGGAGGCTGCTGGGGGCCGGGGGAGGGGGCTGGTGAGCGCTGCAGCGGCTGCCCAGAGCCGCGCCTTGCTCACAGCCTCGGTGACAAGGGGGTACAGCTTGTCCGTATCCGGGGCCCGGTACAGCTGTACCCGTTGTACCCCCCTGTCGCCGGCCCTGCTCCTCGAGGGCTGCCAGTGAGGTCGGCTCCCTGCTGTACTAGGTGCTGCTCATCCCTGTAGTGACTGGTGATGCTGCACCGAACAGCTCGCAGTGTAAGCAGACAAGACAGACAGACAGTGGAGAGACTGAAGGAGTTGCCTGAGATCAGAGATAAGAACAGTTTTTCTTGAATTCCAGTCCAGGGCCATAGCTGGTGCTCAATGCTGCCTCTGTAATTGTTCTCCATTGGCGCTCCCTGTTGGAATAACCAAAGGGATCCCTTCTGGATATTCTTCTATTCCCTGAGTTCTCAATGTGAATTCACAGGTGTCGGGGGGCTGTGCCCACCCTGCCTCTCTCCTAATGGGAAGAGGTCCCTGGTATGGAAGAGACTGAGAACCACTGCCCTGTATAAGTTGCAGATCCACTTGATACACTCATATGTATTGATCCCAAGTCACAGGGCCATATCCCTTCTCCTTTCACTTGTTGCAGACGATAGAGAGCCATGTGTGGGGGAGAAGTTGCCCACAGAAATAAAAGAACTGCTGTTACCCAGTGAATTAGAGATTTCCTTTAGCTCAGAGAGGCCTGTGTTGTAGGAGCCAGAGCACCATGGTTCTGGTCCTGATCTACATGGGCATGCAATTGCTATAATAATTGCATCTGTCCCATGGAGTCACTACAATGCCACGTAATTATACACACAAAGTTGCACCGATCTCCAGCTTAAAAGTGTGGCAGGGTTCTTAGCTGCCCTGGCCTTCTCTTCCCTTCCCTGTTGATTCTCAGAGAAGCCTCTTGAATCTCAAATGAAACCTTTAAAGCATCTCAACTGACCAGAGCGATTTCCCACACTCATCAGGAGGAAAACATTGCCATTGTGGGAATGCTGAGCAGTACTCATCAGCCAAGATCAGGGCCCCATTGCACCAGGGGCTGAAAACGTGCATGGCAAGGGCCAAAGGGCTTAACATCAGACAAGACAGGACAGATGAAGGACAAGATCAGTAGCCCCATTTTACAGATGGGAACTGAGGCGCAGGGACTGGCCCGAAGGGAGGCTGTGAAAGGGAGTGAACCCACATTCCCAATTCTCAGCCCAGTGCTTTAGCCACTAGACCATCTTTCCCCTCTGCCATTGCATTTAGCAGAAAGGTTAATGTCAAATATTCCTGTAAATCACTTCCTTGCCCCCAGGCATCAACCCATCAGAACTGTCTCTGAGCAGGCCTTTTTGGAGATTTTGCCCCATCCCTGATCTGCCGTCTCTCTGTGCAGACAGACCCCACCGGGCACATGTATGATGCACAGTCTGTCAGCATGGGCATGCAGTGCCAGCCTGCAGACTGCATGGAGGGAGTGAGCACATGGCATGGCCTCTGATGTGTTTCCCCTCCGGTGTACACACAGCCCCAGCTCCCCCAGCCATCTGCAACCTCCTGGCAGACTCCTCTCCAGCTGAGGTTGGCAGCACGTGCGTCTGTCCTCCCTCACCCCGCCAACACCTGGCCTGGGAGAATCTGGAAAATTACACAGCCGAGGCTCTTGCGCATGGGCAGCTTGTTCAGCTACAAGATCGCCTCCTTCCCCCCACTCCCCGTCTGCCCATGTTCCAGCTCTATTGTCTAAACATTAACTATCTGTGTCTGTGGGTCATAGGATCTGGGACCTGGCATCCCGGCCAGGCATTTGGCTGCTGGTCCAGTTTGGTGCATGACCTGTCCTGGCGAAGATCCTATCTTCACAGGGGGCCCTCCAAGGGCTAGCATTGCTCCATCCTCCCGGTGTGTTTCAGAGGTGACCAGGCAGTGTGTCTGCATGGGGAGGCCATCTGATTGCATCACACTGGGAGGACAGGATGGCATCACCAGGCCCCATTGGTCACATGCAAATAGCACGGGCGGGAACACGTGTCCTCTCTCATCCTTCCTGGAGCCAGCTCCTGGTTTAGGACTCTGCAGAGCCCCTCCCCCATCCCCAGGCAACACCCATCAGTGTCCTAAAAGGAAGCAGGCACAGCGGTTGCAAAGTTAGCTTCTCCAGTGCGCGTCTTTTGTCCTGCTCTAGTGGTTGGTCCATGGAAGATGATAAGAGTCTACCACAGCTGCCAGCTAATGGAGCTGCTCCTATCGCTCATGCTTTTAGGGGTATAGGACCAGGGTTCAAACCCCATTCTCACTCTCAAACCGGTTGGCTAAGTTGTCTGAAGCAAAGGAAAGCAAAGTATTAGGGGAGATCAGGCTGGGATGAAATGCTGCGCTCCCTTGCAGTCCAGTGTGTTGCGGATCTGCCCCCCAAGCGGCTCTCCTGTCTCAGTGGCTTTGCTTGTGACTTTGTGGGACAAGGGTGAGAGGAGATGTCAGTTTTCAGTTTCTGGAATCCTGCCTGTGCTATTTGCATGTGACCCATGAGGCCCGGTGATGCCACACACACCCCCAGCGCCTCCAGTGTGATGCTATCAGACGGTTTCCCCTGGGAGACACTGCATGGCTGCCTCTGACGCACACCAGGGAGAGAAGAGGCACTAGCCCACCCTGGAGGGACCTCCCGGGGCTTTCCAGACACCCCCGTGAAGATGGGATCTTCACCAGGACAGGCCGTGCATCAAGCTGGACAAAATGGGAGAAGACACAAGCGCTTTGGGGTGGGGGCCCAGCTGTGGGGTGTCTGTCAGCCCACATTTCTCACACAGTCCCAGTCCCTTAAAAGCTCTACTCCAGTAACACTCTGGCTGATCCCACGCCCAGCAGGACAAACCCGCCCCTTCTGCCCCCCAGGGATAACTAGCACCAGCTGCCTCCCCCAACCTGCTGCTCCGCCCCCTCTTTAATGCATTATCTCCCTCCGTGCTTCACCCAGCCTGGCCTGCACTGTGAGAGAGCAGAGTCTACAAGCAGAATTGTCCGTTGGCTTGACAATCAGGCGTTTATCCTTGCACACATAGGGTGACCAGATGTCCCGATTGTATAAGGACAGTCCCAATATTCAGGGCTCTTTCTTATATCAGCGTCTATTACCCCCCACCTCCTGTCCCGATTTTTCACACTTGCTGTCTGGTCACCCTATGCACACACCAAGCCAGCACTGTAGCCACTAGGCCATCCTGCCTCCATGTTGTCACCTGCCAAGGAGCCACAACACCACAAGTGCTCAAGGAGGTTAGTGGAAGGAGCCAGAGGCAGCAGCAGGATCATCTTGTTCCTGGAAATCTTGAGTAGGCTCCGTGTTCCCTTTGCTCATGAGCATTAGTGCTCCAATTGCTCCTTTGAGCCTTTTCAAGAAATCACAATAGACACAGGCCACGCTGGCTTTCCCCTGCCCCCTTTAATCCAGTCATGCTGTCAGTCCCGATCGCTCAGCAATCCCACAGCCCCCGCTCACCAGCTTTGCTCTGCCGCTAATTGCCCCCTGGTCCCACATTAGGCATTTGGTTTCTCTCATCACAGCTGGAAGAGGAGCGATTTCGGATTTGGGAACCGAGGAAAGGGCTCGGCCAATGCGCCCTTCGCTGATACTGACCGGAAATCCAGCTGCCGGTTGTGTACCTTTCTGTAGATCTTTACTCAGAGCGAAGATCAGAGGGTCACACAGGTCCCAGATCAGAGCTTTTCCTAGAACCACCCCCCTCCTTCTGTGGGTTTACAATCAGATCCCCTCCCCCGCTCCAGCCTCCCTATGCTTACATAACCATCTTACCCCGCTTTGTGAGAGGCCCTGAATGGCCGTGTTGTGAGTGACAGTCTGTTCCGGGCTTGTGTCAGGGAGCAAGGCGAGATGGTAAATTTCATTATTCTGCCCCTTGTGTGATGGATTAATTCAGTCCATATGACACAGCCTGGGTCTAGGAGAGCTGGGGGAAAACAGCCCCTTTGGCTCTCAGGATTAAAGGAAGGGACACCCAAGAATGGGAGAAGGGAGAGAGAGGTGAGCCTCACACCTCAAATGATGTCAACCTGGGGAGTGACAGTCCCTGCTGATGTGCATGAATAGGCTGTTAATGCTCTTTGAGCCAGCCCTGTTTCAAAGAGGACACTCTCAAAGCACTCTGATGAACTGTTCAGGGTGCTCATAGACAGGCTAGAGGGGATCAAATCATATCCGCATAGATAAGTCTGCAAACTCCAGGAATTATGCATTCAAGTATCAGAGGGGTAGCCATGTTAGTCCGTATCCACAAAAACAGTCCGGTGGCACCTTCAAGACTAACAGATTTATTTGGGCATAGGCTTTTGTGGGTAAAAAACCCACTTCTTGAGATGCCTGGAGACTGCAGAAGTGGGTTTTTTACCCACTTATGCATCTGAAGAAGTGGGTTTTTACCCATGAAAGTTTATGCCCAAATAAATCTGTTAGTTTTTAAGTTGCCACCAGACTCCTCAATTATGTGTTTTTCACTACAGTCAAACCTCCATTTAACGGACTAATTCGGGTGAGGGGGTGTCCGTTAAATCAAAAAGTCCGTTATTTAATAATTAAAAAAAAGAGCTGTCGGAGCAGCAGCCCGCCCGCCACAGGGTCGGGGCGGCAGCTCTGCAGCCCGCCCGCTGCTGGGACCCGGGCGGCAGCCGGGAACCATCAGCCAGCCCGCCCGGGTCCTGGCTGCTCGGAGCCGGCAGCCCGCCTGCAGCTGGGAGCCGGGCGGGAGCCGGCAGCCAGCCCGCCTGCTGCCTGGACCCGGGCGGTAGCCGGGAGCCAGCAGTCAGCCCGCGAGAAATGGATTTCGGATGCATCAGACTTGCTCAGAAATTTTGTCCGTTGCATCCGAAGTCCGTTAAATCGAGGGTTTACTGTATTTGAAATAACACAACAGAAGAAGCACAGTGCAGGTAATGCCTCATGCCTGGCATGCTGCCATAACCTTAACTCTGCCCCCTGGGAGACCAAACAGCCAATCACATGCTTTGCAGAAGCAGGAAATGAAAGGAGGCGACACATGAGGCAGCACCATCTCCCATCGCTGTTTGGCCCACCTGGGCTAGCAGACTCAGTAAAGCAGGCAGAAACTATTCAAAGCCAGCAGAGGCTCATAGAGACTATAGATAGATCCCCCTCCATGCTGGCCCGGTTGGTGGGACCAGCCTCCCCTCACCCACTCTCATCCCCCACAGGGAAAATCTCATGGGCCACCTCCATTGGGTAAATGGCCTAGCTCCAGTGAAATCGATCTAACCCAGCTGGGGATCTAGTCCCATTCTTCCACCCTCCTGAGGCAAAAATTTGGCCCTTCGATGCTGGTTGCTGTGGATATGAGCGGATAGCTAATCCAAGCTGATTGCTCCATTTTTTTTTCTTATGAGCAGCGTGGGTTATTTTTTGTCTTCTCCTCCTTAGGCGACTGTGACATGTCTCTTGAGAGAATGCTGTGTGATCGCTCCCAAGGTCACTGACTGTCAGCACATGCCCTGAGCGACTGTAGGAAACAAAACCATCCAAAACTGTCAGCGCAATGAATCATGGGCCAGGCTCAGCCGGTATAAATCAGGCTGGCATCACCGATTCCAGCAAAGATTGCCTGTGGGATTCCAGTGGGGCTGTGGCCAAATCACACCAACGGGGGATCTGGCCTATTGACTCCATTGGAGCAAACCTGAGTGACACCAGTTGACATCTGGCCCTGGCTGATTCACACTAGCTGGGGATCTGGTCTATTGTTTCCAATGAAGCTGCACGATGTACATCCTGCAAGGATCTGGCCATTGTGTCAATGAAAACAACGAGACGATGCTAGAAAAATAACCAGGAGTCCAGTGGCACCTAAAGACTAATAGATTTATTTGGGCATAAGCTTTCATGGGTGAAAAACCCACTTCTACCTCCGAAAGCTTATGTAGAAGAAGTGGGTTTTTTACTCATGAAAGCTTATGCCCAAATTGCTGCCCAAGCCCTGCTGATGGAGCCCTGGGGTAGCGGTAGTGGGGCTCTGGTGGTGATTTAAAGGGCCTGAGGCTCCCAGCTGTCGCTACTGCCCTGGGCCCTTTAAATTGCCGTCCGAGCCCCGGTGCCAGAGCCCCAGGGGGCGCAGTGGCAGCCAGGATGCCCAGAGCTCCATTGGCAATTTAAAGGGCTCGGGGATCCACTGCAGTAGTGGCGGCTGGGAGCCCCTGGCCATTTACATTACTGCTGGAGCCCCGCTGCCGCTACCCCAAGGCTCCAGCAGCGGGGCTCGGGTGGCGATTTAAAGGGCCCGGGGCTCCCACCACCGCTTCCCTCCAGAGCTCCACCAGAGCCTGGAGGCCTGGGGTAGTGGCAGCAGCCAGAAGCCCCCGGGGCTCTGTCAGTAATTTAAAGGACCCAGGGCTCCACTGCAGTAGCGGCAGCTGGAGCTCCGGGCCCTTTAAATCACCCCAGAGCTCCCAGCCGCCTCTGCAACTGGTAGCTCCAGGGATGATTTAAAGGACTTGGGGATTCAAAGGCCACGCCTCTTCTGGTTGAGGCCCCATCCCCTGCTCAGGACTCCGGAGTACCAGTAAGTCCTTCAAGTTACTTTCACCCCTGTACCTTTATCAACCAAACTTGTACTCTGATCGAAAAAAGATATTGTTAGTTTGACAGGATCTATTTTCCATAAACCCATGTTGATTGGCTTTAATTATATTGCTCTCCTTTAATTCTTTATTAATCAAATCTCATATAATCAGCTGTTTAATTATCTTGCCTGGGAACAATGTCAGACTGACAGGCCTATAATTACCTGGGTCATCCCATTTACTCTTTTAAAATATTGGCACAATTTTGCTCTTCCCACCTTCTGGAACTTCCCCAGTGTTCCAAGAATTACTGAAAATCAACATTAAAGGTCCAGTGAGATTCTCGGGCAGTTATTTTAAAACTCTTGGATGCAAAGTATTTGGACCTGCTGATTTAAATGCTGATTAAAAATATCTCACTTTAGTAGCTGCTGTTTTACATTCTCCTGATATTCTAGTGAAATGGAAAGTATTCTCCTATGATTGCATCATCTGTTTTCCCCAAATACAGAACAGAAATATTTATTGAAGACTTCTGTCTCTTCCGCATTATAATTCGATAATTCTACCATTGCTCATGGTTAAGATTCTTTTTGCTCCTAATATACATAAAAAACCCTCCTTATTGTTCTTTACTCTGCTGACCAGAGATTTCTCCTTGTGTCCCTTTGCTTCCTGTATCAATTTTCTACAGTTCCTAACTTACTGTCAACTTCCTCTTTTTTCCATTTGCTCTATGTGTATATTTCTATATTGTATAGCTGCCTTCACTTTGCCTCTAAATCAGACCTCTCTTTAACCAATATGGTCCCCTTCCTCAGTTGTGGCTTTTGGGGCTTTTAAGCAATTTTCTGATTAAATTCTTCCTTCCAGCTGATTTGGCTAAAAATAGCTTTCAGCTTTTTGAAATTGACCCTTTTAAAGAACCAAGTTTATAGTTACTGGTCTAGACTTTTTGAACATTTTAAAATGTTATCAAATCCTGATCACTTGTGCCTAAGTTACTATTAACTTTTAATTCCGTGATCAGTTCCCCTTTATCTGTCAAGATAAGGTGTAATAGAGAATTCCCCCATGTTGGATGCAACACTTTGAGTTACGAAATGGTCAGAGTATTTAGAAATCCCAAGGATAATTTAGCCAACCCCAATTACTCTATGTAATTGAATGCTCATTTTATTTTGAAATTCCCCAATGACCGATTCAATCATGCTTGACACTGTCCCTGTGAAAATGTCTATTTCTGATTAAATCTCTTTTTTTTAAGGGAACACTTTTCAGTCAACAAATATGGAGAAGTTCTATCACACCTGTGTTCCCCGGGGAAGGCTTCCAGATATGTTTGGGGCCTTTTTTTATTCATTTTTCCTTTTGATAAACCTTCATGCCCTGTTACTCTGATTGCCTGCAGATGAGGGGGAATTGCATGTGCCAAATGGCCAGCTATGCGTCCAAGTACTTGTATGTGACGTATCTGATATCTGTATGCAGTCACAGTACTTCTACATACACATTCACAACTGCACTGCTTTGGGATCTGCAGAGTTACACTCGGGTAATAGTAGAGCAATGTGGGAGTGGATCAGAACCTAGTTGTGCAATTGCATGGACATTTCTTAACACATAACAGTACAGAAAAGCAGGTGCTCGGGGTCTAATCCTGCCCCAACCCAGGGGTCAAATCAGCAGTGAGGTCACAATTAGACCTCTTGTGTTACGGAAATGCAGGAATCCTCATTGTAAAGAGACTGGTCGCCTTCTCTTTCCTTCCCCCAACTACGAAGTGTTCCAAAATAGGGGGGAAATGCCAACATTCAACATTCCCTCCCCCCCCCCCCCGCTCCTAAGGTCCTACCTTCCCTGCCCCCAAACTGGCCTCATTACCACTGCCCATGGTATGGCAGGTTAGTGATTTAGTGAAGAGATAAACCCAGAGCCTCCAGGGCCAGCCATCAGTGTTTGTTTCTGCCTTGTGTAAAGTTAATTGGTTTAGATTTTCCAGGAACAAATGAGAGAAACCTGTTCCCAACGTGCAAAGCTCATGGCTGCTTTCTGGTTAATTATAATTGCAAATAATGTTTTGAAATTGCATTAACCAATTATTCATTGTTATTGAACTCGCCTCATCATATGATAGCTGGGAGCACACACAATGATGTAAACAATACTCTAGGGCAAACGACAAGGCTATAAACTAAACCGGTTTCTCACCCCCTCATGGCAGCCATTTCTGAGAGTGAATAGCTTGCTTGAAAAACACATGTCCTAGGATTTGACCATGAATGAAGAGCTAAAGTGATCAAATACATCACCCACTAGACCTCGGATTCTCAAACTGGGTTTTGGGACCCCTCAGGAGGTCACGAGGTTATTACATGGGGGGGGGGAGAGGTTGCAAGCTGTCAGCCTGCACCCCAAACCCTACTTTTCCTCCAGCATTTATAACGGTGTTCATAGACTTCAGAAGGGACCATTATGATCATCTAGTCTGACCTCCCCCACAACGTAGGCCACAGAATCTTACCCACCCGCTCCTGCAATAAACCTCTATCTAAACCTAAAGTGTTTTTAATTTATAAGGGGGGATCATACTCAGAGACTTGCCATGTGAAAGGGGTCGCCAGTACAAAAGTTTGAGTGCCACCGCACTAGGCCGTATGATTGCAATGCATCCTAATGGAAAGGGCAGTGGACTAGACCTCAGGAGATCCAAGTTCACATCTTACCTTTGCCACTGGGCTGCTGCATGACCTTGGGCAAAGTCACTTCCCTTGCGCTGTTCCTCAGTTTCCCCATCTGTAACATGAGGGTAATGATACTGACCTCCTTATGAAGTGTTTTGAGATTGACTGATGGTAAGAATGAGGTGTTATTGTTAACCATGAATCTCATCTAGAGAAGCATTCTCAACGCTGGTGCAAGCCTTTGACTTTTTTCCATCAAAGATCCCTAATTCAACCAGGGCTTCTTTCCATAACCCTTGTCCCATGATCCTTCCTGCAGAGACCATGAGATTGGAGTTGCAGCAAGCAAATGGAGCTGGTATTTGGGTGGTGGGCAGGGAAGGCTGCTGATTCTCAGCTGGACAGCTGGATAATGTGAATCAGCATCAAATGGCATTTCCAAGATTCCACAACTGTGGGTCTCACGTCAGGAAAATGAAACTGATCATATCCTTTGCAGCCTGGTCTCATGGTGGTCATGCTCAGTTCCAAATAAGCACTCACTCTGAATGCATTGTGTAGCTCTTCCAGATGGCAATAGAAGTGCCAATTTGGAAGGGCAAGGGTGACGTGACCGAATGCTCGAATTATCGACCGATTCGACTCCTGTGTCATGCCATGAAAATATTTGAACGGGTTATCGATGCCAGGCTCCGCAAGATTATGTCCATCACTCCAAACCAATGTGGCTTTGTCAAAGGAAGTGGAACGACAGACGCCATTCACGCTGCTTGGCTGCTTTTGGAGAAGCATCGTGAGAAGAACAAGCCCGTCCACATGGCATTCCTTGACCTGGAAAAGGCCTTCGATCGCGTCCCACACAAACTCATCTGGCACGCCCTACGATCCCACAATGTTCCCGAAGCATACGTCCGGTGGATTCAACTATTGTACCGTAGCGTCACCAGCATGGTCCGATGTGCAGTGGGAACATCGCCTCTCTTCGCCATCAACGTTGGAGTACATCAAGGGTCGGCGCTTTCGCCCCTACTGTTCGTCCTTTGCATGAACACTGTGACATTTGACCTCCAATCCCCTCATCCATGGTCACTCCTTTATGCCGACGACGTTTTCTTGGAGAATGAACAACGTGATGACCTCCAAGAGCAAACACGGCAATGGAATGAACGGCTCGGCGAATTTGGACTTCGGCTGAACATCAAGAAAACTGAATATATGGAAGGTGGTCCCCAAACCAATGGAACCATCAGCATTGGTGGGGAAGACCTGATGAAGGTAGAGCAATTTAAATATCTCGGCTCCCTTATATGCAGCAACGGTGATAGCCTTCCAGATGCCCACGCCCGTGTCAACGTCGCCTGGATGAACTGGTGTCAGGTGAGTGGAGTCCTCTGTGATCGCCGGATGCCTGTACGCCTCAAGTCAAAGGTCTACAGAACAGTCGTACGCCCAGTCGCCCTCTATGGATCGGAGTGCTGGCCAGCGATAGCAAAGCATGAGCAGGCCTTGCACGTGATGGAAATGTGAATGTTCCGATGGTGCATTGGACTAACACGATTTGACCACGCAATGAATGACGACGTCCGGCGATGACTGGAAGTTGTGCCAATTGTGGCAGAGCTGCGAGAAGGAAGGCTTAGATGGTATGGACATGTCGTACGTGGCAATAAAGACTCGGTGGCAAGGACAGCCATGCGCCTGGACCCTGGTGGCCGGCGACCCCATGGTAGACCCAAGAAACGCTGGATGGATTGCATCAAGGAGGACATGAAATGCGTGAACGCCACCCCTGAAGATGCCCTGGATCGAGCCAAATGGGGACGGATATACCGACAAGCGGACCCTGCCATAGCATGGGAACAACACCAAGAAGATGAGGAGTTCTTCCAGATGGCAATAGATAATACTAGTAACACTCCCAACAGTGACACAAGAGGGTGCATGACACAACCCAGGACAGACTGTCAACAAGCAGGGCACAACCCCCAAATCAGCTATGTGCAAACTCCTCAAGCACTTGAACAGCCTTAACGTGGAGTCACCGCCACCCTGTTGGGTTCTCTGATCTGTCTTTCTGCCCAGGCAAGCATACCTCTCTCCTCAATGGCTCCCTACACCGAGAATCACAGCAATATTCACGTTACTTTTGATCCCAAAGGACCAGTCACTTACCCCAGGTCAATTGCCCTTTAGGTCTCACACCAAAGATAACACTAGTAACCAATCCTATAGTAAACTATATGAAGATTTATTAAATAGGAAAAGGGAATAGGGTCTTCTATAATCAGAAAGCTCCTTTAGGTCCTTTAGGGCTAACCCAGACTAGACAGGTGAGGATTTCTTACTCAGGCCTAGAAACACCTTGCCCTCCACCCCATCCCACTCCAAGTGCAAGCAGCATGAGAGATACCTAGTACTTTTGTCTGGGGTTTTTATCCCCCTCCTGCCATGTGCTCTGAGCTGCAAATTCAACTAATGGGAGTCCACTTTCATGACACATCTTCACGGGGAGCAGAACACAACATCAATAACAGTCTTTACTCCTTTTATTGACAATTCCTAATCCCCCAGTGGGGTATTTCCTGTTGTAAGAACAGACGATAGCCCATTTGGTATCAGTGGGTCTCCTCTTTTTGCAAGGGGTAAATCAATGTTTGTTGAAGAAAAGCTTTTCACACTAATTAATGAGGTAACAAAGTCCTGTGGCACCTTAAAGACTAACTATAAAGTTTTGAAACATAAGCTTTCGTGGGATGCAAGCAGTGGAAGTGTCCAGGGGAAGGTATAGATAAGTAGGCAAGAACCAGGTAGGAGGTAACAAGGTTAGTCCAATCAGGCTGAACCAGCTTGTTAACTCAAATCAGGGAGGGTGGAGTATTCTTCTAGCAGCTGAATTGGAGGTGTGAACTCGGAGAGAGGAGAAGCTGTTTTTGTAATTAGCAAACCATTCAAGATCCTTGTTCAATCCTAGATTGATGGTATCAAACTTGCAAATGAATTGCAGCTCTGAAATTTCTCTTTGCAGTCTGGTCTTGAAGTTTTTTTGCTGCAAGATACTGACCTTTAAATCTTTAACTGTGTGTGCAGGGAGATTGAAGTGTTCTACAGGTTTTTGTATATTGCCATTCCTGATATCTGATTTGTGTCCATTTATCCTTTTTCGTAGGGACTGTCCAGTTTGGCCAATGTACATAGCAGAGAGACATTGGTGGCATATAATGGCATATATTACATTGATAGATGTGCAGGTGAATGAACCAGTGATGGTGTGCCTGATCTGGTTAGGTCCTGTGATGGTGTTGCTGGTGTAGATATGTGGGCAGAGTTGGCATCAAGGTTTGTTGCATGGATTGGTTCCTGAGTTGGAGTTATTATGGTGCGGTGTGCTGTTGCTGGTGAGAATCTGCTTAAGGTTGGCGGGTTGTCTGTGTGCCAGGACTGGCCTTCCTCCCAAGGCCTGTGAAAGTGAGGGATTATTGTCCAGGATGGGTTGTAGAGCACTGATGATGCGTTGGAGAGGTTTTAACTGAGGACTGTAGGTGATAGCCAGTGGTGTTCTATTGTTTTCTTTCTTGGGCTTGTCTTGCAGCAGCAGGCTTCTGGGTACATGTCTGGCTCTGTTGATCTGTGCCCTTATTTCCTTGTGCGGGTATTGTAGTTTTGAGAAAGCCTGGTGAAGATCTTGTAGGTGTTGGTCTCTGTCTGAGGGGTTGGAGCAAATACGATTGTACCTCAGTGCTTGGCTGTAGACAATGGATCGTGTGGTATGTCCGGGATGGAAGCTGGTGGCATGAAGGTAGGCATAGCTGTCAGTAGGTTTTCAGTATAGGGTGGTGTTGCTGTGGCCGTCATTAATTTGCACCATGGTGTCTAGGAAGTGGACTTCCTGTGTAGACTAGTCCAGACTGAGGTGGATAGTGGGGTGGAAGCTGTTGAAATCATGGTGGAATTCTTCCAGAGTTTCTTTCCCATGGGTCCAGATGATGAAGATGTCATCAATGTAGCATAGATAGAGAAGGGGTGTGAGTGGACGAGAGTTGAGGAAGCATTGTTCCAGGTCAGCCATAAAGATGTTGGCATACTGTGGGGCCATGCGGGTGCCCATAGCAGTGCCACTGGTCTGGAGGTATATATTGTCACCAAATTTGAAATAATTGTGTGTGAGGATAAAGTCACAGAGCTCAGCAACCACTTGTGCTGTGGCATCATCGGAGATACTATTCCGGACAACTTGTATTCCATCTTTGTGTGGGATGCTTGTGTAGAGAGCCTCTACATCCATGGTGGCTAGGATGGTGTTTTCTGGAAGGTCACCAATGCATTGTTAGTTTCCTCAGGAAGTCGGTGGTATCACGGAGATAGCTGGGAGTGCTGGTGGTGTAGGGTCTGAGTAGAAAGTCCACATATCCAGACAGTCCTTCAGTGAGAGTTCCAATGCCTGAGATGATGGGGCGTCCAGGATTTCCAGGTTTGTGGATCTTGAATAGTAGATAGAATAACTCTGGTCCAGGCTCTAAGGGTATGTTAATTTGTTCCTGTGTTAGTGCAGGGAGAGTCCTGAGTAGATGGTGCAGTTTCTTAGTATATTCCTCAGTCGGGTAAGAGGGGAGTGGCCTGTAGAAATTGGTATTGGAGAGTTGTCTGGTAGCCTCCTTTTGGTAGTCTGACCTGTCCATGATGACAACAGCACCTCCTTTATCAGCCTCTTTGATTATGATGTCATTGTTTCTGAGGCTGTGGGAAGCATTGCGTTCTGCACAACTTAGGTTGTGAGGCAGACAATGTTGTTTTTCCACAATTTCTACCTGTGCACGTCGGCGGAAGCATTCTATGTATAGGTCCAGACTGTCATTTCGACCCTCAGGAGGAGTCCATGTGGAGTTCTTCTTGTGCTGCTGGTGGGATGGTGTCTGTGTATCAGTGTGCTGTTCCATGTTGTCTTGAAAGTATTCCTTGAGTCGGAGACGGCAAAAGTAGGCTTCCAGATCACCGCAGAATTGTATCATGTTTGTGGGGGTGGTGGGGCAGAATGAGAGTCCTCGAGATAGGACAGACTCTTCTGCCGGGCTGAGTGTGTAGCTGGATAGATTGACAATATTGCTGGGTGAGTTAGGGGTACCACTGTTGTGGCCCCATGTGGTAGGTAGAATTTTAGATAGTTTGCAGTCCTTTTTCTTTTGTAGAGATGTGAAGTGTGTGATGTAGATCTCCTGTCTTATTTTAGTAAAGTCTGTTTGGGTGGAAGGTTGGTTGTTTATGAAGGTCTCTAGGTTGGAAAGCTCTTTTTTGATGTTTTCCTGTTTGTTGTACAGGATGCTGATCAGATGGTTCCTCAGTTTCTTAGATAGTGTCTGGCATAATCTCTCACTGTGGTCTGTGCAGTATGTGGATAGCAATGGATTTTTCACCTTCAGTCCATTTGGTATGATGTCCATCCGTTTGCATTTGGAGAGAAAGATGATATCTGTCTGTACTTGTGCAAGTTTCTTCATGAGGTTGATGGATTTCCACTCCATACGGCTAAATGCAGTGCCTTGCATGATGTCAAGAATCAGAGAGGTAGCCGTGTTAGTCTGGAATAGCTAGGCTGACCATACGTCCCGTTTTGAACGGGACAGTCCCGTTTTTTACATATTTTCTGATCGTCCCGTCTTTTTAATAAAAATATCAAATTTGTCCCATTTTTCGTAAAAAAAATGGGACGCGGCTTATTTCAGGGACCCACGGCCGGGTCCTGCCTCCTCCCGCAGCCCTTCAGTCACTTCCCCTCCCCGGCCTGCTCCCCCTCCCCTCCGCCGCAGCTGCTGCAGAGCAATTGGCTGGGCCGCCCCCACGTGTCGCGTGCCCGCAGCTGAGCAGCAGCGCGATTGGCTGGGCCGCCCCCACGTGTCACGTGCCCGCAGCTGAGCAGCAGCGCGATTGGCTGGGCCGCCCCCATGTGTCGTGCGAGCCGGTTACAGCAGAGCCCGGCGCAACGGCAGAGTGGAGCTGCTGGCCGGGCAGGGACTGCCTGGTGCCTCGCTCCCCCCACCCCCTGCCCCCCACATGGAGGAAACACTGAGCCCAGCGTAGGTAGGGGCTGGGGAGGGGAGCTCCTGGCCGGGCAGGGGCTGCCTGGTGCCTCGCTCCCCCCGCCCCCCTCCACCCATGTGGAGGGAACGCGGAGCCCAGCATAGGTAGGGGCTAGGGAGGGGGGCTCAGCGGCGGCGGGAGGGGAACTCCTGGCCGGGCAGGGGCTTCCTGGTGCCTCGCTCCCCCCGCCCCCCTCCCCCCATGTGGAGGGAAGCGGAGTCCAGCATAGGTAGGGGCTAGGGAGGGGGGCTCAGCGGCGGCGGGAGGGGAACTCCTGGCCGGGCAGGGGCTGCCTGGTGCTTCGCTCCTCCCCCCCTCCCCCCACGTGGAGGAAACGCTGAGCCCAGCATAGGTAGGGGCTGGGGAGGGGGGCTGCTGGCCGGGCAGGGGCTGCCTGGTGCCTCGCTCCCCCCGGGCCCCCCCCACGTGGAGGGAACGCAGAGCCCAGTGCAGGTGGTGGCTGGGGAGGGGGGCGCAGCGGCGGGGCCTGCAGGGGTGGGATGAGCTGGGGGGTCATGGGGGAGGTGGGAGGCTCTGGGGGGTGGGGCTGTGTTTTGAGGCCATTGGGGAGGTCTGGGGGGGTGTATTGGTTGCTAGTGGGGGGCTATGGGGAGAGGTTGTGTAGGGAAGGCTGTGGGGGTGTAAGAGGCTGGGGGGTTGGTAGTGGGATGGTGTTGGGGGGCCTGGAGGTGGTTATGTGAGGGTTGGGTATTGGTGACGTTATGGATATGGGGGGGGCGTTGTAGGGTTATATTTGGGGTCTGAAGGGAGTTATAACCCCGTCCCGTTTTTGCCATCCCAATGTCCTGTTTTTGTCACAAGGAAATATGGTCAGCCTAGGTATAATTATCCCTCATTTTACAGATGGGGAAATTGAGGCACAGAGGTGAAGTGACTTGCCCAAAGTCACACAGTAGGCTAGCGGCAGAGCCAGGTCTCCTGAGTTCAGGGATCTAGTCACTAGGCCACATTGCCTCCTTTCTACCACATTATTTTATAGTCTCTCTTTGTCTACATACAATGTATGTACATATATATATCCCCTCAATCATTAGACCCCCAGAAAACCCACCCAAGCTTTCCTCAGGGAAGATGGTGGCCACTTGGCTGTTAGGAGGTAGTGTACAGCATCCCAAGAAGTAGATGACGGGAGGGTATGGCCATCTTCAGTAATGGCAACCTGTTGCCTCAGTCTATTGAGATCTATGAGAGATGGTGGCCATTTTGAAAGAGGGCAACTCTCCAAGGCATTTTCTGACAGAACATTATTTTTCCACCTCTGCTGAAGAAGCAGTTTCCGTTATGAAAAGTAACAGCAAAAAGGAACCACTCATGCTAAAAATCTCTTTTCAAAAGCAAGCCATTGCACCCAAAGGTATCAAGACCTGTCTCTGGGCTAATTTTCATGTTGCCAATGGCCAAGCCTAGAACATTAGGGCCCCAAGAGCTGAGCCAGGGAGCCACATTTCTTAAGAGAACCCATTTTTAAGATGAATTTTAATTCAAAAACTCATCAATGAATTGACTTAAATTCTCAGAATCTGTTCTGTGCCGAAGAAGGGCAGCTGCCGGTTTGAGAGGAGACACAGTGTTCCTCATACATATAATAAAGAGAAGGAACCCCTGCTTTCCGGGCACAAAGCTTAGCTGAGCCGGCCTGTTCCTAATACACCCAAGTAGTAAGACGATAAATATTCAGTAAGTTTTTGTCACATGAGCTGCTCTTGTGCCCCACAATAGCACTTCTCCTGTTACTGCTGGCCTTGTTTTGCTGCTTTTCGGCTGAACAGCCGCACTGACTGTTAATTCCTAACAGCAGCACACGGAGGTAATCCTGTATTGTCGATAACCTGAAGGACTAAAGGTCAGGCCTGCCTGAGCTTTTGGAAGTTCAGGGCAGGTTACAAAGGCAGATCTGAGCCACCCCCCCACCCCGGCGCCATTTGTGGGAAGTTCCAGTTTGAAAGAGATAAGACTCCGGTCCAGGGTTTTGAATCCCTCTGATGCCAAAATTCCAAGCACAGCCCCCGGGGGTTGTGCAAATCAACAGTGCATGAGCCAGGAGAATACAGCAATCCATGTATTCTGACATAGGGAAGGGGTTAAAAAAAGAGAGAGTCCTGAAATCGGTCACCCAATCAGCAAATCCTCCCAGCAGAGACACTGAAGCATGAGACTTTTAATAAGACAGCAGTTGAATCCAGTGCTGTGCTGCGAGCTGTGGCCATGCACAGTCAGCAAAGCCATGCATGTCTATGTTTTGCTGTGAGCCCGAGTCACAGGGCCGGCGACAGGGGGGTACTACGGGTACAGCTGTACCGGGCCCCCCCGACTTTAGGGGGGCCCCGGTACACAGCTGTACCCGTTGTCGTCCCCCCTTGTCGCCAGCCTGGAGAGCAGGGAAGGGGCGGGGAGGCGGCGCGGCTCTCCTCTGGACAGCGGCAGCGGCAGCGGCGCAGTCCGGGGGAGAAAGGGCGGGGGGGGGGGAGAGAACAGCAAGGGCGGCTCACGCCGCTCCCGGGCTCTCGCTCCCGCTGCCGCCAGCTGTCACCTGGGGGGGAGCGCCAGCTGGGCTGGGGGGGGCCCGGCTGGGCTGGGGGGGGCCCCAGCCGCTGTCGGCTGGGCTGGGGGGGGCCGGCTGGGCTGGGGGGGCCCAGCCGCTGTCGGCTGGGCTGGGGGGGGGGGCGGCTGGGCTGGGGGGCCCCCAAACTATCAGAGTAGGGGGCCCCCAAATTTCTGTCGCCGTCCCTGCCGAGTCACACAAGTAAATCCTTTTGAGTGGCAGCTGCCAAAACACGATGAGACAGAGGAGTGATCGGCTAGCTAGCTTGGCTAGGAGGGTTTCTCTGGGGAGGCAGTCCAGGCGCTATGTAGCAGCAGTCTTGACAACATCTTGCAAAATGAAAAGTTCAAAATACAGTTTTGAAATGGATTTTTTTCCCTTTTCTTCTTTCCTTTTTTGTTCTTTTGCCACAGAACACAATAGAAGATGCCAAGAGTTTTGTTTTATGCTTTTCCCCTTTGCCACTCTCACTTTCCAAAACTTCCTCAACTTTGGAAGAGTTATAGGAGAGCCAATGTGAAATGGATTCAAAGGTGAGGATGTTTTGGAAAGTGAGATTGGTAAAAGGAAAAGACACCTTTTTGTCATTCATTCAGGTGCACTCTGGTTAAAAAAGAGGGACAGTAAGAACGAAGTGAAAAGTTGCAGTCTCAAAAATACAAATTTGACTTTTCCCAAATTTGGAATTTTTGAAAATATATTTCACAAAAAGCTGTCCCATTTGACCCCTGAAAAACGGAAACCTCAAAAAACATTTTCACTAGATTGTTTTCCCCACAATTTACCTAGCCCCAATCCCTGCCGTTTGCTGTGCTAAGAGAAGCTACTGCCCCACTACTTGACCATCAGTTGGTGCGGCAGGTTCTGTTTCCCCTGCACAAACTGCATGTGCAGGGGTTTCCCACAGGAGTGGGGTATGTGTGTGTCCTTGTTCTCACAACAATCTAATCATACTCACATCAGAGACACAAAATCACTTAATCAGGAGCCGTGTGTGTAGAAGAAACAATGTTTTTATTCATATTCTAACAAAAACAACTGCCCCTCTCCCACTAGATTGTTTGATCTGCCCAGAGATCCCTGTCCCAGTGAGGGAGCTGGCTTTGCTGGAACTCAAATGCCTTCTGTTTATTTTTTCATTAATTCCCCCCTTTAATTCTCTGTTTGTAGCCAAAAATGACATTTCTGACCAAGTGAAAATTTGCCGAGAGCGAGTTCATTGTGGTCAAAGAGCCACAGGACCACTGATAACTATGTTTGAATGAAAAAAATTCAACCAACTCTGCTGCCCACCAAAACATGTTCAAAAGGAGGAAAAGTACAGTGACACGGGCAGACCAGTGCCAGTTTGTGCCAAGGTTCCCATGTCTTGTGGACAGATATATTTGCAGGTTGATATTGATAAAATAAGTAAAAGAATTCTAAGAAATTGTTTAATGGTTAGACTCTATTGGATGCTTTTTAGTTACTGCCTGTGTTAATCTTGCTGATAATATCTGTGTTTCACAGTGTAAACTAATACCAGAGCGGTTGTATTGTGAACTTCTGTGACTGTAGGAATCATAATACTGGAGAGCGACATTAATTAGTGTGATTAAAAAGGATAAATGGACACAAATCAGATATCAGGAATGGCAATATACAAAAACCTGTAGGAGAACACTTCAATCTGCCTGGACACACAATTACAGATTTAAAAGTCACCATAGTGCAGCAAAAAAACTTCAAGACCAAACTGCAAAGAGAAACTGCAGAGCTGCAGTTCATTTGCAAGTTTGATACAATCAATCTAGGATTGAACAAGGATCTTGAATGGCTTGCTAATTACAAAAACAGCTTCTCCTCTCTCCAAGTTCACACCTCCAATTCAGCTTCTAGAAGAATACCCCACCCTCCCTGATTTGAGTTAACAAGCTGGTTCAGCCTGATTGGACTAACCTTGTTACCTCCTACCTGGTTCTTGCCTACTTATGTATACCTGCCCCTGGACACTTCCACTGCTTGGATCCGACGAAGTGGCTATGAGCCCACGAAAGCTTATGCTTCAAAACTTTATAGTTAGTCTATAAGGTGCCACAGGACTTTGTTACCTCTGCTATTCCTAGGCTGACCAAATTTCCTTGTGACAAAAACAGGACATTGGGATGGCAAAAACGGGACGGGGTTATAACTCCCTTCAGACCCCAAATATAACCCTACAACGCCCCCCCCCCATATCCATAACGTCACCAATACCCAACCCTCACATAACCACCTCCAGGCCCCCCAACACCATCCCACTACCAACCCCCCAGCCTCTTACACCCCCACAGCATTCCCTACATAACCTCTCCCCATAGCCCCCCACTAGCAACCAATAAACCCTCCCAGACCCCTCCAATGGCCTCAAAACACAGCCCCACCCCCCAGAGCCTCCCACCTCCCCCATGACCCCCCAGCTCATCCCACCCCTGCAGGCCCCGCCGCTGCGCCCCCCTCTCCAGCCACCACCTGCACTGGGCTCCGCGTTCCCTCCACGTGGGGGGGGGGGCGGCACGGGGGGAGCGAGGCACCAGGCAGCCCCTGCCCGGCCAGCAGCCCCCCTCCCCAGCCCCTACCTATGCTGGGCTCAGCGTTTCCTCCATGTGGGGGGGGGGGAGGAGCGAGGCACCAGGCAGCCCCTGCCCGGCCAGGAGCTCCCCTCCCCAGCCCCTACCTATGCTGGGCTCAGCGTTTCCTCCATGTGGGGGGCGGGGGGTGGGGGGAGCGAGGCACCAGGCAGCCCCTGCCCGGCCAGCAGCTCCACTCTGCCGTTGCGCCGGGCTCTGCTGTAACCGGCTTGCGCGACACATGGGGGCAGCCCAGCCAATCGCGCTGCTGCTCAGCTGCGGGCACGCGACACGTGGGGGCGGCCCAGCCAATTGCACCGTGTGGGCTCTGCAGCGGCTGCGGCGGAGGGGAGGGGGAGCAGGCCGGGGAGGGGAAGGGACTGAAGGGCTGCGGGAGGAGGCAGGACCCGGCCGTGGGTCCCTGAAATAAGCGGCGTCCCATTTTTTTTACGAAAAACGGGACAAATTTGATATTTTTATTAAAAAGACGGGACGGTCAGAAAATATGTAAAAAACGGGACTGTCCCGTTCAAAACGGGACGTATGGTCAGCCTAATTATACCCCATTTGCAAAGTGCTTTAAAATTGCCTAATAAAAAGTGCTAGGGATCACCATAATCCTGGAGTGATCGTAGGTGGACTGTGTACTACGCCACACTATCATGCTTCCTGGATTTTCAGCCTCATAGAAGAATTTAAACCTGTTTTAGAAACACTTTAGCATGTGTTCAAAAGTTTTTGGGACTATTTTTTGTATCCTTTCACTTGCTGTGTTAATTACCAAGTCCAAGGAGACAGGATTTAGAGGGCATGTGATGTGGTATACTAGGCTCATAGGCCCACTGCTGGAGGCCCCAGGAAAGAGAAGTAGGAGTACTTCAGGCTGTCTTGCAACAGATGTGAGAAAGAAACCAATCGGAGAAGGGGCTGCAGGGAGCAGCTAATCAGAGTCAAGCAGGCTCAAATAAAAGAGACAGAGTAGTTCAGTTGCTGGCAGGGACTGGGGGAGCAAGGAAGGTGCTCCTGGCTGGTAACAGGGTGTCACGGAGTGCCCGGGTGATGGTCTGGAACCGCTCCCTAGGAAGCCAGACAGGACTTCGGGTGAAGTGTCCCCTCTCTGTACACAGCCTGTTTCCAAGGCTAGGAGCTTCACGGGTACCCACTTCAACCTTCCTGGGTCTGACCTCGGAGCATTCAGCACCTTCTGCCCCTCTGTGCGCTTCCTCCAGCGAGCCTGCCTGGGCGGGGTCCTGAGGGAGCCCGTGGATTCTGCACCCCAAATCCACAGTCAGACGTGACTCTCAGCCAGCCAGTAAAACAGAGGTTTATTCAAGGACCTCTATCTGGTCTAACCCAGACCATACAGCGAGCGTGAGCCCTCAGCTGGATCCATCTTGGGGGCCAGAGAGCCAGATAGCTCCTCTGCCTTCCCTGCCTCACTCCAACTAGCTTCAGACTCCTCAACCTTTCTCCAGCCCCTCCTCCCCCCTGGCTCAGCCAGGTCAGGTGACCTCCCTCCCCACACTTATGGTCAGATTACAGCTTCAGGTATGCATACCTGCAGAGAGGGGAGAGGGCGTTGCCTGCTTGCTTACACTATCAGCCCCTATTCCTTCAAATAGACACCCAAGAAATGCAAAGGGGGAAACTGAGGCACACACACACAGCATTCCCACTCCGTCACACAGGGATACAAGCAGGACTTCAGTCTTGGGGTAAGGGTGAAGGTGATGTGACTGTGGGGAAGTGACCTGGAAATGGTAACAGCAGCAACGGAGAGAAAAGGGATGCAGAAGGTGGCTGCTATTTGTAGGATCCCTGGGTTGAGACCCAGAGCAGTGGGTGGGGCTGGGTCCCGCCACCAGACACTGGGGAAGTGGCTTAAGCCCTGAGCAAGGAAGGGGCTGAAGAGGGTCAACATTTGTTGGCATTTGATACCCCACTGGAAGGGGAGTGAACTGAACTATAAAGAGTGACTCAGCTGGAGAGCTGGGATCAGCTAAGGCTCACCAGGAGGTGAAGAATCTCCAGTCAGGAAGCCCTAGGGGCACAGCTTTGTTCCAGAGCAGGGACCGTTTGAGAGTTAGCACAGAAGGGGCTGAGGACTAAGCCCAAGGAGGGCTGCAGGAAGACCAACCAAGGGTGTTGTGACAGATCCGGTTGGACTTGTACTGGGAAGGGGTTTGTTCATTCACATGCAGACTGTATGTGACTTGACCAACGGGCTGAGTCGCAAAGACTCACCTGCCGAGGCTGGTAGTTGGCGGGTGGCACTGCGAACAACGCAAAGCTGAAAAAGATCAAGCACATGCACATATCCAATATAGGGCACTTGTGAGGGCCCAGCACAGGGACAAGGAAAATAAAAATAAATAATCTTTAAAATGTCTGGAAATAGCATCTCCAATACATATGAACATCCCAAATTTAAAGCCCAATATCCCAGGACTAGAACCAAATGCTAGAAGCAAAAGATTTCAGACATGAAATCAGTTGCCAGTCCCTGGGTGGTGTAATTCTGGGGAAAACTATCATATCTGGGAAGGAAGGAAACGTTTCTCTAACAGGGTGATTAAAAAACAAACCAACAACCCTCCTGTGATGGTGTACCCCATAAAGCTTTATGGGCGGTGCCTGTAAATATATGTATGATGTTACTGGAATATGGTTTTGCTAAAAAATTATATCTCTGTGAAGGTAATGATCCACTGGATCTGTTCATCCTATTTGTATGTATGTATCTGTGTTGTATTCAGATTTATGAATATTGACTATGTGCTTGGTTGGTTGTATGTGGACTTTGGAAAGCAGCTGAACAGCTTTCTGAGAAAAAACTATTCTGTTAAGCCCAATTGAGAACCAATCAAGCAAACAATGAACTTTGTAGACGCCCTTCCACACCCAAGCCTCCTCAGGAATGCGGCCTGTCTGGTGGTGAGGGGAGTCTGGTTCAAACCTGCTACTTTGTCCATGTGCTCTGAGAGTCCATGTGGACTCTGGATAAGAAGGAGGAGGGGCTCTCCACCCACAGGAAGAAGTCTATATAAACCTGGGAGAGACCTCTCCATTTTGTTCTCAGCTGGCTCAAGCAACAGCCCTCCACCCCCCAAGGATTCCTGGAAGAAACTGGAACAGATGACTGTGACTGCAGGGGGGGTGCGAGTGATTGCTGGACCCAGGCTAACAGGGAGTTTAGCCTGAAAGAAGGAATTCACTGAGCGTGAGGCCTTTTGCTGTAATAGTGTTAGATTTGCGTGTTCTGTTTATTTTGTTTGGTAATTCACTTTATTCTGTCTGTTACTACTTGGAACCACTTAAATCCTATTTCTTATCTTTATTAAAATCACTTTTTACTTATTAGTTAACCTGGAGTACGTGTTGGTACCTGGGGGGGCAAACAGCTGTGCATATTTCTCTATCATTGTTATAGAGGGCGAACAATCTACGAGTTTGCCCTGTATAAGCTTTCTACGGGGCAAAACAAATTTTATTCAGGGTTTGGCCCCATTGGGAGTTGAGCATCTGAGTGCCAGAGGTAAGAATACCTCCTGCCTGTTTCCAGGAAAGCCCACAGCTGTTAGGGGACATGGCTCAGATCTGGCAGGGTACTGAGGTCCTAAGCTGTTGGGGCAGGAAAACTGAGGCAGGAGTAGCCTTGGCACATCAGGTGGCAGCTCCTAAGGGGTTTCTGTGATCTCAACCCATCACACCTCCACACACCCCAAATAGCTCCCTGAGGTTGATCGAGGTCTTGGAATGTTGGAATAAATGCAGGGGAAGTGGGCAGAGTACAGGCAAGGTCGGGGAGTGCATGATCTCTGCAACATCTTGCATGGTGTGTGTAGCACATGCTAAATCATGACATTAAGGTTGCCATGTTAGGACTGCTAGAAAATGGAACAATTCAGACCTGAGGAAAGAACATAAGAAAGGCCGTACTGGGTCAGACCAACGGTCCATCTAGCCCAGTATCCTGTCTACTGACAGTGGCCAATGCTAGGTGTCCCGGAGTGAGTGAACCTAACAGATAATGATCAAGTGATCTCTCTCCTGCCGTCCATCACCCCCCTCTGACAAACAGAGGCTAGGGACACCATTCCTTACCCATCCTGGCTAATAACCATTAATGGACTTAACCTCCATGAATTTATCCAGTTCTCTTTTAAACCCTGTGTGACGGTGCTGTTCCTGGTGGGATCCAACTGTGAGTGTCAGATCAGGACAGATTGCTTCCAAAGGGGCAACTACAGCCCAAAGCTGGGGGTTTTCCATTCTAATGTGAACCAAACCAGCCAAACAGAAAAGACTTTGGTTTCGCCCCACTGGCTAACCACAAGTCACACAAGCAATTCCCTTAGACACTCCAGGTTTCAGTATCACCACCAGCAGCCACCTGTTCTGGGGATCAATGGTTCTGAAAACTAACACCCCAAATAAAGAAAACGGTTCTCCCCAATTCCAAAGAATCAAGCCCCAGACCCAGGTCAATATACAAATCAGATCTTCCCACAAATCACGCTGTTGCTAATCCTTTAGAATCTAAAATCTAAAGGTTTATTATACAAGGAGAAAGGTATAGGTGAGGGTTAGGAATGGTTAAAAGAAATCAATTACATGCAGTAATGGCAAATCTCTTGGTTCAGGCTTGAAGCTGTAGAATAAACTGCAGGTTCAGATAAAAGTCTCTGGAAAGCATCCCCTGCAGGGATGGGTCAGCACCCTTTGGCCAGAGTTCCCCGGTGTAGCAAAGTTCCATCCAGAGCTGGAAACAAGGCAGGCTGAAGACTGGAGGTAGAAGACAAAGGGAGGCAGTGTCTCTCAGGTTTTATAGACTTCCTCTTGTGGGCGAAGACCCCCCTCCTGCTCTTACGCAGAGTTCAGTTGCAAAATGGAGGTTCATCGCCACATGGTCCAATTACCAGATTCGCCACGATTCAGTTTCTGACCAGGCAGGTTACATTCTTAGAGAAGCTTGGGTGTGGACAAAGTTCATTGTGTAGTTGATGGTCCTTTAATGGGCCATCAGGCAGCCCAAGGAAAGCTGACGCCCAGTATTCTGGAATGTCCCCCCCAGCAGAGCCCAATATTCAGAAAGACAGACAGTTCAGAGCCAATATTCATAACTTCAACTACAAAATTGATACACACATATCAATGGCATATTCATGATCAGCAATCCATAACCTGGTCATGGACACCCATTCTGACCCCCTGTACATAAGATTTGGTGCCACTATAGGACTCTGGTTGCACCAATAGGATCCCAAATTATTTCAGTAACGTGACAACCACCTTTTGCCTCTCTGTCTGAAGAGGCGCATGATAAGAGGCCCAAGAGCAAGGGTACTGGCTTCTAGTGGTCTTGTGCAACCTAATCTGTAAAATGGAGGGGCTGACACATGACTGCCTCCTACAGGAGAGGTGTGAGGTCTTACTCAGTAACAATTCAGTTATGTGATTATGTCTCATAAAACCCAGCCGGCAGCCCCCCCGCCGGCACGCTCGGCCCCCGGCTGCGGCTCCGGACAGCTCCGCTCTGCCGTCGGCTTCAGCCCGCCGCCCGCTGCCTCCTCTTCTCACTATTCCTCCTTCTTCCCTCCTTCTCTCCATCCCCCTTCTCCATCCCTCCCTTCTCTCCATCCCCCTTCTCCATCCCTCCCTTCCTCCCTGCTCTCTCCCTCCGTCCGCTGCCTCCTCTCGCTCCCTCCATCCCTTCTCTTTATCCCTCCATCCCTCTCTTCCTTCTCTCTATCTCCCTTCTCCATCCCTCCCTTCCTCCCTTCTCTCTCTCCCTCCGTCCACTGCCTCCTCTTCCATCTCCCTTCTCTCCATCCCTCCTTCTCGCTGTCCCTTGCCTCCTCCATCCCCCCTGCTCCCTACCCCCATCTCTTCTCTCATCCATCCTCTCCCTTCTCACCTTCGTGCCTTCTCTCCCTCCGTCCCCTCCATCCTCTTCACCCCTCATCCCCCCTTCTCTCTCTCCCTCCATCCTCTTCATCCCCCATCCCTGTTCGGTTTATTCCTCCATCCACCCCCCCCCAATCCCCCTCTGCCTCCCCCCCGCCCGGCGCTGGGGGGCCCAGGTAGGGCCATGGCGCTGGTCACCTCGCCCACTGAGCTGGAGTGCCTGGCCAAGCTGCCGTTCTGCCGCAAGGGGGCGCTGCGCCAGAAGGTGATCCATGTGGTCAAGAGCCACAAAGTCACCGTGCGCTTGTTCAAGCAGCCCACGTTCTGCAGCCACTGCACTGACCTCATCCGGTGAGACCCCCTGGGCCCTAGAGCCCCCCCAGGCTGCCCAGAGCCCTCCTAGAGCCCCCCCAGAACCCCCAACCACCCTCCCAGCGCCCCTCAGCCCAGGTTCTGCAGCCACTGCACCGATTTCATCTGGTGAGAGCCCCCGCCCGCCACCCCGTCCCGTTTTTGCCATCCCAATGTCCCGTTTTTGTCTCAAGGAAATATGGTCAGCCTACCTATAATTAATCATTCTGTGCACGCCTTGCAGCTTCTGCAACTGATGAGGCAGGGGGTCCTACAGAAAACAGATGCCTTCATTATACTCCTAGGTCCTTCCTATGCACTGAGAGCGGTAGAGGTTCTCTGGAAAAAAAATGCCATGCGATCATGTAATTAAACACTGTGTCATAATGCACACACAGGGGGAGGGGGTGAATTAAGGTTGGACGGGCCATCTTCATTCTGCACTTCCTAACTTTGGGGTGCTTGACTCTGAAACCTTTATGTCCTGCTACTGCAGCTATGTTGTATAGTAGGGTAGTCAATAGGCAGACCACAGGCCAAATCCAGACCTCCAGACCTTTTGAGTAGACCGCAAAGGTCAACGGAGTGGAACTGTGCCTGCTCCCCAGTGCAGGGCTCCCTTCCGCAGGGGGGTGGGCAGCTGGGCTGAGCTGTGAGGCACAGTGTGTCCCTAGGTGGCTGCTTGTGCAGCCTGCCACTCCACCAGCTCCCTCCTCCACGGCCCAGCAGCAGTACAGGGATGGGACGAGTGGGCCATGTGGGCGAACGAGCAGGTGCTGGCATCTAGGCTCAGTGAGTGGGGCGGTGGGAGCGTCTGCAGGCGGGAAACTGGGTGGGAGGCAATTAAGAGGTTTTGGGGAGCTGAGCTGCTTGGCCTACCAGTACGCAAAGCTGCCGGGCTGCCTGCCCTCCTATGGGGCGTCCAAGCTCGACAGGGCAGGGTGACAGGGCCAGACCCCAGCTCCCTGCCATGGGGTGGCAGAGAGGCCTGCAAGGAGGTACTGACTGAGGCTCTGCCTTCAGGCCTGTGCCAGCTGCCCTCACACCATCCCAGGGAGTGCGCCCCTGCCCCCACCTTGAGAATGAGACCAGCACCCCCACATATCCTAGCCTGTACATTCCCCTCCAGCACCCCCAAATACCCTCTCCAGTTCCTCCTGCCCTCCCGGCAGTGTTCTTTTGAAATAAGATAACCCTAAGATATGGGGGGGGGGGGCAATCGAGCAATTTTGGGAGGGGAGGAAGGTGATGGGCAATCAGGGTGTTATATGCCTACGATCATTTTATTTGACAAAACCACAGATGATAATCTTTGTAAACCCAAAACAAATTCAAAATGTAAACCAGTTAGCTGAAAGTGTTTGCAATATTTTTGCATCCATTTGACATTTTATCCGGGTACTGTCTCAACGTCTCAGATGTAATGTACTACACCTTTCCTGGAGGTTATTATGGGTTATGCAGTGTTTTGATTTTAGTTTTTATGTAATGCCCTAAAACTATAAGCAATAGGCCCGGGGTGTATTACACAGCATTGTGTGTGCTTGACCAGGGGCATTTGCAGTGTGAAAAATATTTCCCTGGAGTCTGCACCTTGACCAAGAAATTTGGACATTGACGAAAAATAATTGATTGCCCCTGTTGCATATAATGTGCACATGCGGTGGTTGCCATCTAAAAGTCAAAATGTACCACAGGTTGGGGTGACAGATTCTTCCTAAAAGTGGGAGCCTTCCCCCACCCCTCTGTGGCTCTGCCCCTGCCCCTCCTCTTCTCCCCGAGACCCTGCCACCTGGCCAAGCCAGAAGCTGGAGCTGGGTTGGGGATACCGGGAGGGGAGAGTAGCACCTGGCCCATGTCCCTGCCCCCCGGGTTCCCTGCCCAGGGCAGGTGGAGGGTCTGCAGCTCTCCACGCAGCTTGGCTTCCATCCTGGCCTAGGGCATTGGGGGCCAAAGAGGCACAGCAGGGCCATGGTAAGAGCAGTGTGGTCAGCTGTGGGAAGCCGCAGACCCTCCACCTGCCCAGGGCAGGAGGTCCAGAGGGTGTGGATATGAGCCCTGGGCAGGTGGAGGGTCTGTGGCTTCCCACAGCTGACCGTACTGCTCTGCCATGGCCTGGTTGTGCCTCTTTGGCCCCCAAGGCCCTATCCCTAGGCCAGGATGGAAGCCAAGGTAAGAGCTGCGTGGAGAGCTGCCCAGGCTCCCCAGACTGCTCTTACCCAGGCCGGGCTCCAGACCAGCTTCCGGCCTGGCTGGGGGGCAGAGCCTCTGGGGGAAGAGATGGGGCAAGGGGCTGGGCCCATGGTGGAAAGTGGATTGGCCAGGCCCATCCACTTTCAAAAGTGGTTCGGCTGTTGGTTCCTATTCTCCACAGAGGGAGAATCTGTGGGAAAGTACGGCAGCTGCTGGAAATGTTGACTTGTTAATAACAATCCCTGGCTAGATTAATTTAACTACTGACAGCCGGGGCAGCACTGGAGAGGAATTAAGGGAAAGTCAATGCCCGGATGATTTTACAGTCTAGGAATTGGCCCTTGTGTCCAATAGCACTGTGCCTTCCACTAGATAGGCCTGTTTGCTGCCATCAAGTAGTCAAGCAAGCGAATTTGGTCCCCGCTATATTTAGAGCTTCAGGGGCTAGATTAGAAGAACCAAAATAGATCCGGGGCATTTAATCCACAGGTTATTCCTGGGGCTTTGGATACGTGCCTATTTGAGATTAAAATCTGCAGAAGAGATCCTACAATCATCTGGATTTTAAAACGGCTGATCTACTCCCATATAACCAGGCCGAGGGAGAGTTTCTTAGGGGAAGGGAAATGTTTGATTTTAGCGTATGGCAGGAAAGTCCATGGTGAGTCATTCTGTAAAGTGGGGGGAGAAAGAGGCAGCTTCGTTCCAGTGGGACCCAGGAATGAAATCCGAAGAGCTGGGCTGGTGGTGGTGAGCAGAGCTCTACTCTAGCTGTCTCTCTAATCCTGCTGTGTGTGTACATCCCTTCAAGCCCTGGAAAAAAGGGGTCGGCTGTGACGCTGGCCCAGCAGCACACAGATTGGAAGCTGCAATGGGGGCGGGTCTGGGCTGTTTTAATCCTGCCTCCCCTGGGATTACTGGGTAACACGGTCCTGTAATCTGCACGGTAGCTCTGAGCGTGCAGAGCAATCTCCCACCAGAGGAAATCGACACGTTGCGCCCGCTTTCTCCAGCGCAGAACAGAGCAGCAGTGTTTGGGGCATAGAAGGGAGAAGCAGGTAAGTGCCAGAAAACTTGTCCTCTGTTCTCTCACACTGGCTGTGTTTTTCTTTTTCTTTTCTCTTGAAATTGCTTCCTAGAAACCTAACTTTATAATTTTTTTTAAAAATGTGCAAAACTCTTTGATTTCCGAACCACCCTGAAACGGTGAGAACTCTTCCCACCAAGCCAGGTTTATCCCTCCTGGTCTGTTCCGGCTGTTCTAATCTAACCTGTCCTGGTCTAAATACTGCCACTCTTTCTACTGTCAGTAATACCTGCGTGGGATGGGGTTAGAGCTTTTGACGTATGTGCAAGGGTGTTAGGAATAGTGTATGTGCCAAACACAGAAATTTGTGCACTACGTGGAGGGCGAACTGTAGTTCCAGGGCAACTATCTTTATCTTCCATTCCCCCCTCCAAATCCCCCCATTCTTTGTTTTTACCTCCTTTGTAGTCTCTCTGGCTTTCTCCTAAAACTCTTTTAAACTGCCCTGATGGTTTTATTGCCAGTGTCAACAGCCTCATAATATTATAAACACTCACATTGCTTTCCTCTCTTGCAAAAAGACAGCTGCGGGACTATATAATAAATAGTATAATTCACCATGTGCTCGTCTTAACAGTGCAGACCCTAGCTCTCTTTCAATGTTGTGAACTACACAAGCCAATGCATGTGAGCCAAACCTGAAACTACAACAAAGTTTGCAGGTGGCAAGAGCCGGAGTTCTGGTGTGGGTCTTGTTTGGGTTTTTTTCATTCTTAACTCTATAAAAATGTGTGAAGGATCAGAAAGGAGATGGTGCTAAACCAGGTTTGCTGCATTAGAACATAGTGCCCTGGCTTTGGGCAAAGTCTTGGAAAGCGTCTTATGCTATGTGAGCTGGGTGGGCCAGCTGGTGTCTGATGATTGCTGGGTTGCGGGCATCAAAAAATACCTTTTTTCCACTTTAATTTTTAATCGGGCATGGAAGTTACGTGTCTCCTAGCCCTGGAAACTGTTGCAGCATAGATCAGGTGTCATTGCTCCGGGCTGAGGCAGGAGGCTCCAGATCAGCGCACTACTTGAGAACACCAGGTTATTGCTCATTGTGCCAGAAGACATAGAGGGTCTTTGGCATTCGATTTTCACCAGCAGCAGCGTGTGTGTCCCAACTGCGTGTCACCTGGGGGGCTCTCTGCAATCGGGGTACTGGGGTGTGGCTGTCAGGACTCTGGGCGGGCTCAGAGGCGGTCGCTGTGAGTAGCTGTTGACTGTGGGAGCTGGCTCTGTACAGGTGCTGTGGCCCAGGCTGTCTTTTGGGAGCAGGTGGGACGTGCCTGGATTTGCGTTGCCTTGAGCTGGGTATTTATAAAGCCTGGTGGCTCAAGGAGCCATCAGATGGCTGCTGGGAGGCGGGGATGGCACATTGCATTCCACTGCGGCCCACGTGCTCCAATTGTCAACCAACCACTTTTCACCACTGTGTCCACTTCTAACTCCACCCTTCACCCAGCCTGTGATTTGCATAGCCATGCCCATTGGCCTTGATTATAGAGGGGCACCAGGGAGAGCTTTCCCTGTCCCCACTTTTAGACCGCCAGGGAAAGGGGACACCTAGTACCAGAGAGGCTGCGTGGAGCCAGGCGGGAGCCGTGCTTGGGTCTCCCATCCCCAGTGACCAAGCCAGGCCCATTCAAGGATAATTCACTGTTTCCAGCTGACCCTGCGATATGCAGCCAGCTCTGGGTAAAGCAGCAGCCAACAGCTGAGGAAGGAGGGGTGTGTGACGGGTTGAGATCACAGAAACCCCTAAGGAGCTGCCACCCGAAGTACCAAAGCTGCTCCTGCCTCAGTTTTCCTGCCCCAACAGCTTAGGACCTCAGTACTCTGCCCGGTCTGAGCCACGTCCCCTAACAGCTGTGGGCTTTCCTGGAAACAGGCAGGAGGTATCCTTACCTCTGGCACTCAGATGCTCAACTCCAAATGGGGTCAAACCCCAAATAAAATTTGTTTTGCCCTGTATAAAGCTTATACAGGGCAAACTCATAGATTGTTCGCCCTCTATAACAATGATAGAGAGATATGCACAGCTGTTTGCCCCCCCCCCCCCCAGGTACCAACACATACTCCAGGTTAATTAATAAGTAAAAAGTGATTTTAATAAAGACAGGAAATAGGATTTAAGTGGTTCAAAGTAGTAACAGACAGAATAAAGTGAATTACCAAACAAAATAAACAGAACACGCAAATCTAACACTATTATAGCAAGAGCCTCACGCTCAGTGAATTCCTTCTTTCAGGCTAAACTCCCTGTTAGCCTGGGTCCAGCAATCACTCGCACCCCCCGCCCCCCTGCAGTCACAGTCCTCTGTTCCAGTTTCTTCCAGGAATCCTTGGGGAGTGGAGGGCTGTTGCTTGAGCCAGCTGAGAACAAAATGGAGAGGTCTCTCCCAGGTTTATATAGACTTCTCCCTGTGGGTGGAGAGCCCCTCCTCCTTCTTATCCAGAGTCCACATGGACTCTCAGAGCACATGGACAAAGTAGCAGGTTTGAACCAGACTCCCCTCACCACCAGTCAGGCCGCATTCTTGAGGAGGCTCGGGTGTGGACGGGCATCTACAAAGTTCATTGTTTGCTTGATTGGTTCTCAGTTGGGCTTAACTGAGAATAGTTTTTTCTCAGAAAGCTGTTCAGCTGCTTTCCAAAGTCCACATACAACCAACCAAGCACATAGTCAATATTCATAACTCTGAATACAACACAGACACATAGGATGAACAGGTCCAGTGGATCATTACCTTCACAGAGATATAACTTTTTAACAAAACCATATTCCAGTAACATCATACATATATTTATAGACACTCCCCCCAATAAAGCCTTATGGGGTACACCGTCACAGGGTGATTTTGGTTCCAGGCGCCGAGGCAAACGCCTATTCTTCAGGGAAGAGCTGGGGGATCCCACACTGATCAGAGAGGGCCTTGTTGGGTCTAAAATCCTTCACCAGGTGTGGGGAAAAGCACAGTGGGGCTGGTCCCCTATTGCCTTCCCCCTTGGGCTGACATGGGTGCGAGAGACTCCCATGCTGCTCTGGGGGTGCGGCGTAGCACTCACGTCATATTGCATTGCCAGCGGATCAGCATGTGAATGGCTGCGTCAGAAAGGACTGGGGCATAGGGCCTGATCCAAAGCTGGTGGGGTCAGCAGTCAGTTCCACTGACGTCAGACATCTCCGGCTTAGGGCCAGATGGCTGAGTCTGATTGGCCAGGCCTCAGGCCTCTGGTTCCAGGGCATGTGCGTGTTTCACAGCCAGGGGAGAAGCCCCCTTTAGGTGGGGGGCTGTCAGATCTGCTCTGAAGCCAGGATCACCTCTCCGCTCACCCCCCCAGAAGAGGGGCAGGCTAGCCACACCACAGAGAGAGGTGTCTGTTGTCCTGCTGGGCCGGGGGTTATCACACATCCTGCAAGAGGAGCCTGTGCTGGAGCAAGTTGGAACTAAAGCTTGTGCACAGGCTGTGCGTTCACACGCTCAGCCCCAAACAGGGACCCCTTGTTTCCAGCTGGAGACAACGGGCCAGGGTGCGGCGGGGGGTGTCTAACTACCTTACTCGGCTCTTCCCATGCCGTCTTTCCTCTGAGCCTCTCGGGGCTTCCTGGTGCTCATGCATGACCACACATCCCCCTTCACGCTCGGGGTGGGCAGCCCCATCGCAGAGGTGAGAGGAGTCCCTGTGAGGTGCCAGAGCCAAGCCTCCTCCCCTCCCAGACCAAGAAGGGAATCAAGGAATCTGGGCCTCCAAGCCTTGCTTGTAACCAACAGACCCAGCTAGCTTCCTGTAGATGGGACTAGCACCCCAGTCTCCTATGCTGGTCAGTAGACTCACTAACCACTAGACCCCACTCCCTTGTGACAGCCGGGATTTTCTAGACCAGGAATCAAGCTGCTCTATGCTCTGCTTTAACCGCCTGACCACAATCAATTGCTCTGTGACTCTGCCCCCTTGGCCTGCTGCGGTACAGAGCCTGGGCTGAGTGGGGTCTCCTTTGATCAGCTCTGCCCCTCCCTTTCTCTGCTCCACCCCAGAGCTGCCCCCGCAATTTGGGGCCCAGAGCTGGGAGTTCAGAGCTGCTGGGGTTCCAGCTGTATCTACACCCACTGGCTGCAGCTATATCAAATAAACATGCTGCGCCGGGGCCTTTCTTTGGTGGATTTGTCAGGAGTGAAGCGCTGGGGTCCCATTGTTTGTTTTCTCAGTAAACCGTTCTCCAGGCTGAGTAAGAGGCAGCATGGTGGGGAACTGGGGACCCGGCGCCGGCCCTGGCACACCGGGGGCATATGAGGTTTGGCTGCCGCCCAGGCGCCCCCTGCCGCGCAGTGCTGCTGACACAAACATTTGCTAACAGTTGAGTCCTTCGTGTTCACCCTCAGGTCCCCTTCACATTCCACCAGGGGAATGTCAGTCAGGCCCCAGTTGCAGGGGAAATGCCTAAACCCAACACTGTTCTACCCCCCATTTCCCTTGTTTGTTATCTCTTCCCTGAAAGGGCCACACGGCTGCATCTGTCACCTGCATCCTGGTCACTTCTGGGATACTGGAATGAGGCCAGGCCCCGCTGTGCCGGATGCTATACACACACTGAGGGGCAGCCCCAGCCCCACCCCACTTTGGCTAACTAGGCAAAGGGCAGGAGGGAAACTGAAGCACAGCAGGGGGTAGTCACCCAATAGGAGGACATACATGTCTAAGACCAATCATCCAAGGGCAGAAGGCTACCTAGTGGTTAGGGAAGTTTCCGTTCTGGGCCCTTGGGTCTTGTCTACGTTAGATCTCAGTGTTAGCTGATGCATGCTACAAGTCTAGCCTAGACAAGGCAGTGGGTCGTGTCACGGAGTGCCCGGGCGATGGTCCTGAACTTGCTCCCTATGAAACCAGACTGGACTTCTGGGGAAGCATCCCCTCTCCGTACACAGCCTGTTTCCAAAGCTAGGAGCTGCACGGGTACCTACTTCAACCTTCTGGATCTGACCTCGGAGCATTTAGCACCTTCTGCCCCTCTGTGCGCTTCCTCCAGTGAACCCGCCCTGGCGGGGTCCTGAGGGAGCCCATGGATTCTGCACCCCAATTCCACAGTCAGACGTGACTCTCAGCCAGCCAGTAAAACAGAGGTTTATTCGATGACCTCTATCTGGTCTAACCCAGACCATACAGCAAGCGTGAGCCCTCAGCTGGATCCATTTTGGGGGCCAGAGAGCGAGATAGTTCCTCTGCCGTCCCTGCCTGACTCCAGCTAGCTTCAGACTCCAAACTGAAACTCACTCTCTCCAGCCCCTCCTCCCCCCTGGCTCAGCCAGGTCAGGTCACCTGACCTCCCTCCAACAGGTTCAGTTGGCCTCTGTTATTCAACACTCCCAGCCAACCCTTTCAGGTAGGGGGAAGGGCAGGCCCCAAGACAGTTTATGCTCTCTCTCTGCTTTGCAACAAGAAATGCATAGGGGAAACTGAGGCACACACACAGTATTCCTACTCCGTCACAGGTCATTAGTCTGTTTTCAGCTGGTTTGATTAAAATCCAGGCCTCCCCCAGGAACAGACAGGACTGGCTGAGTTCACATCCAGGGGCTGATGTCTCTCCAAGACAATGGCTTGGAGACCCCAATGGCTGGGGCGGATCCAGTCCCGTAACATCCCTGAGGAAGAACTGCTGTGTTCAGCCCTGGTCCAGTTGCCCCAGCACTGCCCCCTGTCATCCACAGTGGGCTCGTTTCTCCAAACCCCGATGGGCAGTTTGCACCCATCTTTGAACCCAGCAAAGGAACCCATGGGCTGATCCAAGTGGTGGTCTCAAACTCAGCCCCTGCTGACCCACTCTTTTATTATCGTAGCCCCAGTAATGGGCCAGGCCCCCGCTGGGCCAGGCTCTGCACAGACACAGCACAAAGAGTCAGCAGTGTCAATGCTAAACTCACTCACCTGAGACCAATCGCTGGAGTTAAAGGGTTAGGTGACTAAATCCATACATCCAGGGCATGTTACACACCCCGGTTTGCGCCAGCCCCAGCTCCAGAGCCTGGCTTCTCTAGCGCAGGCTCCAGAGGGCCCCAGTCCGAACTCCACTGCGCTGGCTATCACACAGGCACCCACGGAGTCACTTGTGGCTCAGGGGCTGAGCACCTACTGCTAGCGATGGCAAAACTTTCTCTTGAGCGCAGGCCCAGACTAGGTCAGATCTTCACCCTTTCCCGAGGTAGCAAGTGAGCTCCCTGCTGGCCGTTTGCATCCCCTGCAGCAGGCTCCATACCTGTCCACTCCGCAGCGGGTTACCTTCCCTACCGGCCTGGCCCTGGATGGTCAAGGCTGCCCGTGATATTGGCAGCTGATACAGGCTCCTTCCTCCTAGGCTGACCATACGTACCGTTTTGAACGGGACAGTCCCGTTTTTTTCATATTTCTGGACTGTCCCGTCTTTTTAACAAAAATATCAATTTTGTCCCATTTTTGGGCAGGTCCCTCTTTGCAAGCTGCTTTCTAGGGGGAGGTTCTTTCTTTGCAGGACTCGCAAGAGCTCAGGTGAAGAATCTTGCTACCTAAGGACAAGTATCAGATGTCAAAATCTCCGATGAGCAAACTGCATCTCGTCAGCCCAGCAACAGTTTGCTCATCAGAGATTTTGACATCTGATACTTGTCCTTAGGTAGTGAGAGGAGGCAGCGGACGGAGGGAGAGAGCAGGGAGGGATGGAGAAGGGAGGAAGGGAGGGATGGAGAGAAGGAGGGAAGAAGGAGGAATAGAGAGAAGAGGAGGCAGCAGGCAGCGGACTGAAGCCGACGGCGGAGTGGAGCTGTCTGGAGCCGCAGTGCCGTCGGCTTCAGCCCGCCGCCCGCTGCCGGCCGGAAGTTTTATGAGACATAATCACATATATGAATTTATGTGATTATGTCTCATAAAACTTCCGGCCGGCAGATCCCCCCCCCTCCCCCCCGCCGGCGCGGTCGGCCCCCGGCTGCGGCTCCGGACAGCTCTGCTCTGCCGTCGGCTTCAGCCCGCCACCCGCTGCCTCCTCTTCTCTCTATTCCTCCTTCTTCCCTCCTTCTCTCCATCCCTCCCTTCCTCCCTTCTCTCCATCCCTCTTCTCCATCCCTCCCATCCTCCCTTCTCTCTCTCCCTCCGTCCACTGCCTCCTCTTCCATCTCCCTTCTCTCCATCCCTCCTTCTCGCTGTCCCTTGCCTCCTCCATCCCCCCTGCTCCCTACCCCCATCTCTTCTCTTATCCATCCACCCTCTCCCTTCTCACCTTCCTGCCTTCTCTCCCTCCGTCCCCTCCATCCTCTTCATCCCGCATCCCCCTTCTCTCTCTCCCTCCATCCTCTTCATCCCCCATCCCCCCATCTCTGTTCTGCTTATTCCTCCATCCATCTCCCCCCCGTTCCCCCCTCTGCCTCACCCCCCGCCTGGCGCTGGGGGGCCCAGGTGGGGCCATGGCGCTGGTCACCTTGCCCACCGAGCTGGAGTGCCTGGCCAAGCCGCTGTTCTGCCGCAAGGGGGCGCTGTTCCAGAAGGTGATCCACATAGTCAAGAGCCACAAAGTCACCGCACGCTTGTTCAAGCAGCCCACGTTCTGCAGCCACTGCACCAACCTCATCCGGTGAGACCCCCCTAGAGCCCCCCCAGCGCCCCTCAGCCCACGTTCTGCAGCCACTGCACCAACTTCATCTGGTGAGACCTCCCTAGAGCCCCCCCAAAGACCCCTTAGAGCCCCCAACCACCCCCCCCCAGCGCCCCTCAGCCCACGTTCTGCAGCCACTGCACTGACTTCATATGGTGAGACCCCCAGGGCCCTAGAGCCCCCCTAGACCGCCCAGAGCCCCCCTAGAGCCCCCCGACCACCCCCTAGCGCCCCTCAGCCCATGTTCTGTAGCCATTGCACCGACTTCATCTGGTGAGACCCTCCCAACCCCGTCCTGTTTTTGCCATCCCAATGTCCTGTTTTTGTCTCAAGGAAATATGGTCAGCCTACTTCCTCCTGCTCGATCATGTTCAGGGGAAAGAGCTAGTGCTGTTAGAGGGGTGGCTTTCTTTGGGGGTAGGTGCCATATAACCCCCACAGAGTCCCCTGGGCATGGGGAGGAGGTGCTGGGGCGGCCCCATCTATCCCGTGATGGAACACCATGGATATCTTTGCAGCTCCCCTAAGAAGGAAGTTGTCATCTGTCCATGATCTCCCAGGCCCTCTTTTCCTCATCCTCATCTCCCTCATAGCCAAGCTGTGTCATCGACTAACACAGCTTCCTGTCCCGTCGGGTGGGTTTAGTGCCACGCGGAGGAGTGGCGCTAGGTTCATGGGGGCTGGCGCATAGAGCAGAGGGTCCTGGGGCCCAAGGTCCCAGGGTTCAAGTTCCCACTCTGCCACTGACTCATCATGTGATTGTGGACCAGTTGCTGCCCTTCTCTGTGCCTCAGTTTCCCTATCTATAACATAGGGTCATGGCTTCTCCTGCCTTTGCCAGTGGTCCTGCAGAGGAATACAGAAGAACCCCGCCCATAGCCTACCTGTCCGGTACTGCGATCCTGGGCATGGGCTGGAGGGAGCCGTCTTGTCAGACTCCTGCTGGGGTGGGCTCAGGCACTGATGCCTAACAGCAGGTTACCCCTCTCCTAGTATGTATCCCTGCCAAACTAGGAGGACTCATCTTCCCTGGGAGATTGGGGTATGGCCCAGGGCTGGTTCTGGAGGCCAGCTCCAGAGAATCCCAATGCTGGGGTGGGTGGCGTTAGGACCTGCACCCATGGCTGGGTCTGGCTGGAGTGTGACGTGTGCCATGGAATGGTGGGGAGGGGGGCTCTGCCCTGTTTCCAAATAGGCCAGTGTGACGAGGTGCCGAGGGAGCTCCAGCAGCTGGGAGACCCAGTTCGTCAGTGGGAACGGGTGTGGGGTTACATGGGAGCACCACAGCCTGGTAGGTCACTGTGGGTTGAGTCCATCCCCCCGCATGTGGGGGGAGGGGGTTATCTCTCAGAGCACCACGTGGGAACCCCGTGTGCTGGGCCGGCCTCGTCTCTTGTTCAGCAGCTGCAGCCACGCGTGCACATCCCTGCTCGTCAGCGTGCCCTCGCTGATTATCCAGAGCAGCTGTGTGCTCTTTTGAGGCTCCCGCCTCCCCCTCACTAGAATTAGATTTCCTCCCCAAGGGCAGCTCAGGACACCGGGAGTGAGGCTGTGCATCCGGCCCTTCCCCTGGCGGGGGGCCAGCCCTTGGCCACGGCTCCTTCCTCCACATGAGCAGGGGGAGAGATTGGGACGCAGGCCCCGAATGAAACTCTGTGGCTGTGAAGGGGTTGGCTATTAATCCCCCGGTGGGGAAGCTGAGCGGAGACACCCAGTGCCATAGCTGGATGACAGTAGGGGGCTGGGAACCAGGACTCCCGGGTTCTCTCCCCAGCTCTGGGAGGGCAGTAGAAATTAGTGGTTAGAGCAGGGAGGGCTGGAAGCCAGGACTCCTGGGGTCTATCCCAGCTCTGCTCAGTGTGAGACTGGATGTTGCAAACTCCAGTGGAGGTGAATGGGATGGACCCTTCGGTCAGGCAGAGCTTTGCAGCATTCTCTGCATCAGGCTTAGGGCCCACAGCTGTGGAAGTTGCTTGGGGCAGGGACTGTATCTTGGTGTGTGTCTCAAACAGCGCTGAGTGCACAGTAGGGGTAAAAGCCCCTTCACTGCCATCTCCCAGGGATGGGGAGGTGTGGGTAGTGGGCACTTGGGGGGAAACACGGTGCACCCTCCCGTGGAAGGGCTGTTAGTTCAAGTGGCACCTGTGTTCTATGTCCCCCTCTGTGCCCAGAGGAGATGGAGCTGTCACAGCTCAAGCTGTAGCAGCTCCTTTGTGCTCTGGAGGTCCCAGGTGCTGACCCGTGAGTGGCTGTGGCCCAGAGGAAGGATGGTGACTGATCAGGGAATGAGGGAAGCTGGCTCTGCCACCAACTCCATTAGACCTTGGGCAAGAAACACACGGGCTCATCTCCCTGTCTGGGCAAGGGGGCGCAGAGTGCTGCCTGGCTTCCAGGGGTGCTGCTAGGATGCTAAGAGATGTTTCAGTGCTCAGACAATAACATGCCCAAGGTAGAGGTGGGGGGAATTCTTCCCACAGTGGAAAAGGGGGGCGAATTTTGTCTGCACCAAACAGCTGTTTGCAATTGAAGCAACCATCCCGCAACCCAGCTGTGGGTCACTGTTTCTTACATACCTATTTTTTAGACCAAAGGTCCCACCCACTGTCCCCTTCGGATCAATCGCCAAGGGCCAGGAGCAGCAGAATCTTCCCAGCCCGTCGGGCAAATGGAGGGCAGAGAGCCTGGCCCAGAGCGGCAGTGACTGACTTGGGACTGGCTCCAAGCCACTTGACCACACAGAACAACCCACAGGTGGGCAGGATGGTCCAGTGGCAGGGAACACGTGAGAGCGTCAGGTCCAGCGCGTGTGGCAGTCGCGTCCGACTCTGTGGCTGGAACCCAACTGACTGGAGCCCAATTTAGGCACTACAGCTGGGGAGGGGTAATCCCTGAGTCTTTGTTTCTGCTCTGAGGATGCATTGCAACCTATTCAGGCCAGGATCTTGGCCCCGGGGCATTCAGTCTTGATTAGCTGGAGAAGTTAATGGGGGACAGCTGATAGCCCCGGGGGGAAAGGCACCAGGAACCCCATGTGCTCATAGCTCTGGACAGGGACTCTGCAGACCTCGATTCTGGCCCCAGCTCTGCCACAGGCTCCCCATGTAATGTCGGGTCACATACTGGCATCAGTGCCCCTGTACTGTGTACATGTGATTATAGCTCCTCCAGTCTCCCAGCCTTCAGATCATAGTGCAGCACCTGGTGTGGGGACAGCTGGATGCTGATGGGGGCATGTCATGCTACTGTAATGAAATAGTGATGAAGGGCCCTGGGGGGAAGGGAGCTCTGCATGATTTGTAGAGGAGTTGGGCTTGACTGGCATTGCGAGGGCTGGCTTTGATGCCCACATGGCAGCTGCTGCGCCACCCTGGCTCTGGTGCAGCCTGCATGTGCTGCCAAGCTAGGGACCGGATTCTGCTGGCAAAGCAGCATTTATCTTCTCCCTCCTGCAGGGTCTGTGGGTGCCTTGTCTCCCCCCATGCCACATGGGCCTGTGGGTGCCAAGGGGTGAGGGAAAGCTCCATCCCATGGGCCAGCAGGGGGTGGGATGTCAGTGGGAAGAGAGGGACACTTCACTGGAGAAAGTGTGTTGGGAACAGGGGCTGCACTTTGCCCTGGAGCAGTGGGACAAGGGACAAGTTCATGCCCCAGCTAGATCTCACCGAAGCCCTAGTTTGAGGAGAAAGGTGGTGGCCAGGCCTCAGCTGGTCCCTCTGCCCGGACTGGATTGTACCCGAGATGTGGGTGAGGGCAGAGGGAGTGGCCCAAGCAGCTGAAAAACAGATTCAAGTCTTGGAAGACAAGAGAAACCCAGCTGGGTCTTAGGGCTGCACCGGGGGACGGCAGCCAGGAATGAAGGTGAAGGGATGAGTGTCCCAGTGCTGGCTGGAACGTGGAAGTGGATCTCTGCACTGGTTTCCCCGGCAGAGGGAGGCATTAGGATGTGTAGATGCCAGGTGGGTTGCCAGGAGCAGAAGAGGCCTAAGGTACCAGCATCGGCCAGCTGAGCCGTGGTGCTGTGCAGTCCCAGTGTTATTTATCAAGAACTCTGTTAACACTGTCGCCAAACCAGAGCAGAGCACTCGTGAAGGCCTGGAGTGCCCTGGACCCAGCCTTTGAGCAGCTTCCCCCGGGGGGTTGGCCCCAGTGCCAGGGAGCTGGCAGCACTAGGCTTCTCCACGGGGAGCTGTGGTCTCTTCCAGGCAAAGGGTGTTTGTGGCTCGAGCTGTCTGTGCACGCTGCGTGCCAGGGACCCCTGCTGCTACAGCACGCCACAAGGAGGCTTTCTGCACAAGCCGGGCCATAGCGAGGCTCTAATGACTACAGCCTGTATGCTGGGAGTTCCCGCTCTCTCCTCACCTGTGGGAGGTGTGATGGGTTTCCCCCGGGGTGTAGGGAACCGGGGTACCACTGTGCCCTCTGACCCACCAGCCTGGGCTCCCTCTCACACTGTGATGCTGTGACAAGCTGCAGAGCCGCTCCTGGTCCTACACTTCCACCAGCATTCACACAGGCAATGGCACACTGAGCTAAGTTACAGGCCGGCTCTCTGACCAGCCACTGCATGAAGCAACAACAGAAAGGCTACAGCGAAGGTAACTCCCAGCTCCCCGGGCATATGCCTCCTTTGGAGCATAAACCCAAAATTATACTGTCTTGTGCTGCACTGGGAACTGAACAGTGTAAGGTCATAGAGTTCACTTTACCCTCAATGTGGAGGGGAACATGCAACAGCCCCCAAGCTAAGATTCCCAAGGACTTCACCCCAAATGTATTAGTTTAGATTAAAGCATAAAATAAGTTTATTAACTGCAGAAGATAGATTTTAGGTGATTATAAGTGATAGCAAACAGATTACCTAGTAAATAAACAAAACGCAAACTAAGCTTAACATACTAGAAAGATAGGATAGCAATTATGTTTCTCATCCTGAGAGGTGGTACAAGGAGGCAGCAGATTCTTAAGGGACAAGCTGCACCAAAATGCATCCAACCACCACCAAAATGCAGCCACCTCTGGGCAGTGACCCGTCAGCTGGTTTGCATCACACTACAATGCTGCCTGGCAGTCTAGGAAGAGAAGGAGAAACCTGACAGGAATGGGCTGGAGCGGGAGTTGGTGAACAGGCTTTGGGGGAGGAACCCTTGAAAGGGCAGGAAAGTTGGCCTGAAGCATGAAGGCTGAAGGGAGGTCACTGGCTCTGCTTGTGATCTGCAGGTGCGACTCCAGCGCCTGGAGCCAGTCTGCACAGGAATGGGTTAATGGGCAGGGCGGAACAATGGGGCTGCAACCACACAGATCCAAGAGTTACAAATCCCAGTTCCAGACCCTGTGTCTACCAGGGACTGGCCAGCAGTTGGGGGGGCGGGTTCTGCATTTACACTGACTTCCTGCAGCAGGGGTGTGTGGTGGGGGTGCAGCTTTCCCCCCTGGTGCTGTTCCGCCGATCTAATTGCTCACACATCAGACAGGAAATCACTTGAGCTGGAGCTTTGGTTGTAGATGAGACAACATTTATTGCTACCACTTAGGAAAATTCTTCCCACATTCCATCAAAGATGCGAGACCACCAGCTCGTTCGTCTGATCCACAACCAGGTCACCACTGAAACTCAGATGCCCTGTGATCAATTTTTATTCACGTTTCCCTTTTTCATTCCCATTCTGTTTCTGTTTCTTCAGGTGCTAACGGCTCATTAATAAGCACTGGCGTTTTTCAGCACAAATCTCAGAGTGCTTCTCGCAAGCAGCCAGGCCCATTATCTTCATTTTACAGATGGAGAAACTGAGGCACATAGGTGAAATTCTTTGCCCAAGGTCACCTAGCTGGCGAGTGCAGAACCAGGAAGAGATCACAGATTTCTGAGCCTCTGGCCACTCTGCCACACTCCCTTTGGCTGGCTTGTCTCTAACCCTAACACATCTGCTCACGGGACCGGGGGGTAAGGATCCCCTCCCTCTTCTGCAATCACATTAGGGTGACAGTGCCAGGGGAAAGCGGGGCTGTGACCGCTACTCCTCTGTTGCCAGCCATTGTCCCAAGATAGGTATGCTGACTGTGAGCCCTGCACCTGCACGCTGCCACTAACGGCACAGTGTACCAGCCTTCAGTAGCAATGGGGTGCAGGTGACAGGTGTTAGAGGCTAGAGGTTAAATGGACAGGCTGTCTAGGCCATGAGGCCAGATGCTTCCAAAGCTTATCTCTTGGCTTTTCCACATCCACGCGGCTGGCAATTCATTCTCCGGCCACTTCGATCAGAAAAGAAGAAATGGAATATTAGCCAAGAAGCCAAGGTAGAAAACTGACCCCATGGAACATGGGGCTTTCTAGAGCCGCTCAGAGCCCAGATCGGTCTAGGACACAGTCCTGTCTCTGATGGGGGCCAGCTTTCCCCTGGCGCTGTCACCCAGCTGCTGCAGAGGAAGGTGCCAGCGACTCCCTCGTGACAGCTATGGAAGAATCGGTCTCTTCATGTCCCCATTAGTTAGAAGTTGGCCTGAAGCATGAAGGCTGAAGTGAGGCCACTGGCTCTGCTTGTGATCTGCAGGTGCGACTCCAGCGCCTGGAGCCAGCCAGCTGAGGGGCCTCAGTTGTTTCTGGTAGGAATGACTTAGGCGCCTGCCTAACTCCAGGCGAGGTGGAGGATCCCTTTAGGGCATCCAGGTGGGCACTCCAGGTTCAGTTTGCCCCTCTGCCAACTGAGAAGGGGTTTGACCAGGGACTGCTCCCTCCAAGGCTCTAGTGTTGGGGCTACGGAGCTAGTCTAGGGTTTCCAGTGTCTGGTTTTTGACTGGAACGCCTGGTCAAAAAGGGACCCTGGTGGCTCGTCAGCACTGCTGACTGGGCCGTTAAAAGTCCAGTTGGCGACGCAGTGAAGAACAGCCAGCGTGTCCCTCTAGCTCCTAAGTAGAGGAGTGGCCAGAGGGGCTCTGTGCTCTGTCCCCGCCTGCAGGCGCTGCCCCAAGCACTCCACAGCTCCCATTGCCTGGGGACTGTGACCAATGGGAGCTACAGGGTCAGTGCCTACGGGCACGGGCGGCATGCGGAGCCTCCTGGCTGGCTTTCTGCGTAGGAGTCAACGGGACATGTTGTTGCTTCCTGGGAGCCGCCTAAAGTCAGCGCTGCTGGGAGCCTGCACTGCAATTATTCCTCTGGCTCCAGTGTGGACATACCTTCAGCCTCTCTCTCTTTCTGTCATCTACTCTTGGTTCCCAGCAGCTGAGCTCTAACCTGGACAGCATGGGACCTCTGGTCTTTCCCCGAATCCCTCTCCCTAGTCAGCCCCCTAGCTCCCCATCCCCTAGGAGCCACCCTGTGACACTTCTTCCTCTTTGAGTCCCAATACTGGCTCTCCCATCTGGATACAGACACTCCTCACATCATGCCCATCTTCCCGTGGTCTGCCCACATCACCCACTCCATGCCACCACTTGCTCCCACCACCTCATCTTGCCCTGCTGGCCCCTCACCTCCACCTGTGCTGCCAGCCTCACCCCCTGCCTGCTGTCTCACCAGTGTTTCCGGGCTCCCTCTCCCACTCGGCACTTTGAAAAGGTCCCCCAGAGTGCAGTCACTGAACTGATCCATAAAGCTCCAACCCTCGTCTCCTCCAGCTCCCGTGCCAGGACCCTCCGCTGCTATCCCAGCCACAAGAACTCAGTCGGAGGTGAGGCTGCAAGGCAGCTGGGCAGGAGATCGGTGGGCAGCCAGCCACACATGACCACAATATTTGGAGTTGGGAAGGAATCCCCTCCCGTCAGATTGGCAGAGACCCTGGGGGCTTTTCGCCTTCCTCTGCAGCATGGGTCACTTGCAGGTTTAAACTAGTGTAAATGGAGGATTCTCTGTCACTTGACGTCTTTAAATCATGATTTGAGGACTTCAGTATCTCAGCCAGAGGTTAGGGGTCTGTTATAGGAGCGTGTGGGTGAGATTCTGTGGCCTGCAACATGCAGAAGGTCAAACTAGATGATCCTGATGGTCCCATCTGGCCTGAAAGTCTCAGTCTGAGTCACAGTCCAGTGCTCTATCCACTAGGCCATTGCTGCCTCCCTGCTGTAGACCACTTTTCTGCCATGTGAAATCAATGCTGCTCAATTTCTGACATCCTGTTTGGGGCTGATTTGGCATCTCTGTGAGTTCTTCACTGTGGGGCTTGTGCAGTGGTGCTGGAACACTTTTACTAGTGAAGGTGCTGAAAGCCAGCCCCCTGTTCTCCCCCCCAGGCCAGGAGCAGGGCCATGTCTCCAGGAATGGGGGACCTGGACAGGAGTAAGGGATCTAAGGCTGGGGCCACAGATAGGGGTGGCCATGGGGCCAGCAGCCGGGACCTGGAGTGCTGGGACACTGCATAAAAACTTGGGAAGTTTCATGAGACTTTTCAAAATCATGTTTTTAAATTCTTATTTTTCCCTTTTGGTTCTGAGCCCTTCAGGGGTGGGGGCCACGTCTTTGTGCTTTGGGCAGCTGTGAGGGTTAGAAATATTTCCAAAAAAAGAAAACAGAGATTTCCTTAGAACAAGAATACAGTAAACTCTCGATTATCCAGGATAGGGAAAAACTTAATCCTGGTTAATAAAATCACGGATAATCACCATCCATAGGAAATATGGGGAAGGGGGGTTGGTTCACCAGCCACCCTGCACTGGGGGGAGGGGAAGTTGGTTCACTGTCTGCCTTGCCCCCTGATGGGTTTTTTGTGTGTGTGTGCTTGGGGCGGCAACAAAGCCAGAGCCGGCCCTGTGAGTTACATGTATTTTTTTTGTCATCCTGGTTAATCCACATCCTGGTTAACCCAATTCTGGATAATCAAGAGTCTACTGTACCAAGGGTATGTCTTCACTATAGGTCTAGGTCGATTTCCCTTAATTCGATTTTCTAAACTCGAGTTTAGAAAATCGAATCAGTGTGTCCCCACCAGGACAGCAGGTCGACAGTGGTCGACACTGTCTGTCCTTGAACTTTTGCAGGGGGTCGACATAGCCCGCATTGCACTGTGGGTAGGTAGCCCACAGTGCAATGCGTGCTGGACCCCCCCCCCCTGCCCAAGCAGCCCCACGGACCCCCCCGCCCGAACAGCCCCCCCCTCGCCGTACCCACCCGCCCGAGGGGGGGTGGGGGAGCCAGCGCGCGGCTGCTTGGGCTATCGGCTCAGCTGCCTGGTGAAATTGACCAGACAGCTGAGCCGATCCCTCAAGCAGCCCCGCGCGGGCTCCCCCCCCCCCCCCCAGCAGCCCCGCGGACCCCCCCCCCAAACAGCCCCCCCAACAGCCCCCCCGCCCAAACAGCCCCCCCGCTGGACCCCCCCCCCCGCCCGAGGGGGGGGGGGAGCCGGCGCGGGGCTATCGGCTCAGCTGCCTGGTGAAATTGACCAGACAGCTGAGCCGATCCCTCAAGCAGCCCCGCGCGGGCTTCCCCCCCCCCAGCAGCCCCGCGGACCCCCCCCCGCCCGAACAGCCCCCCCCCGAACAGCCCCCCCCCCTCGCGGGGCTGCTCGGAGGTCGGAGGCTTAACTTCTGATGCCTCTTCACTAGCCCACAGTCGAGCTTGTAATGTCTAATTTAGCCTTACTTCTCTCGTCAGGCAGGAGTTCCGAAATCGATCTTGAGGGCCCTTTAAATCGACTTTAAGGGCATGTATGTGAAGACAGGTACACCTTTAATTCGACCTAACGTCGTTAAGGTCGAATTAAAGTGGTAGTGAAGACATGCCCCAAGAAGCAATGGGCTTAATCTGCAGCAAGGGTGATTTAGGTTTGATATTAGGAAAAACTTTCTAACACTCTGGGCCATTCAGCTCTGGAACAGGCGTCTGAGGGCGGTTGTGGAATCCCCGTCACTGAAAGTTTTTAAGACCGTCGGACAAGCCCCTGCCTGGACTTGACACATTTCTAGGATTCTTTAATCGCATGACTCTGGGAGCTGAGGCTTTAAGAAAATCATACCAAGTACATGACTTGGGATCAAATCCTGAGCGTTCACAGCACTGAGTAGGCCAAGATTTCCAAACTGAGTCCCTAAACGTCAATCCTGAGGTGAGGAAAAATTTCAAAACTCCCTATGTCCCACTGAAGGGCAAAGTAAGTAGGCATGTGAAGGCTTTTTGCTCTAAATCCAAAGGTGGGCACCTCAATGTCATGCTTTTCAGAGGTCCTGAGGCCTAGCGCCTCAGAGGTATTTCAGCCTCCACCTCACTAACTGCACCTGTTTAACTCAGGGTCTGTTTAGCATGTTTGAAAATTGGGCCTCTTGCCTCGGTGTCTAAACCTGGATTTTGGACGGTACCCAACTTTCGGAAGTCAACAATCTTCTACCTGTCGGAAGCATTGTGTAGTGGTTAGAGCACTGGGCAAGTCTGAACTCCTGGGCTCTTCCTGGCTCTGGGAAGCCCATGGGTGAGAGTGCAGGACTGAGAGTCAGGGCTCTTGGGTCCTTGTGCGGGCTCTGGGAGGGAGTGTCAGCTAGTGATTAGAGTGAGGGGGGGGCTGGGAGCCAGAACTCCTGGGTTCTATTCCTTGCTGCTTCCGTGACCTCAGGCAAATTCTGTTCAGCTCTATGGGCCTTACTGAGCTTCTGCCCAGCCACCTCCTTACTCCAGCAGCAAGTAGGCACAATGCAGCCTCCCAGCCTACCTGTTTGGGGAGACTGAGGCAGAGAGCAAGAACTCCCAACCGAAGCAGGGGCAGAGACAAGACTAGAACTCTGGCATCCTGGCTGCCAATGTCCTGAGCTCATCACACGCCCACACTGTCTGGGTTATAGATCTGCAGCATGCCATGGTCAAGCCAGGGCAGGTAATGAGAATCCTGTTGCAGGCATTTCCTGGACTCCACTAATCGCATAGGCCAGCGCGTGGGTACCTGGCCAGCCACACACAGCCCCAGCAGCTGGGCAAGTGCCTGGTGCTAAAGCCGGATTACTGCCGTTAATGTTTCTGCTTCCCGGGCCCCAGGGAGGGAAGATTATCAGGGATTCAGCTGTGATGAGAAGGGAGATGAGTGAGTGGGTCTCTCTCTGCAAAGCTTCCCCTTCGCCTCCTCCTGAGCTCTGCCGCCTCCAGGCCAGGGACCAGCCGGGAGCAATAGCATGGCTTGGCCAGCAGTGGCTACCACCGGAGCCAAACACTCTGTCAGCTACTTCTCTGCACCCTCTCGGTGAGTGATCCAGGTAGAGAGGCCGAGGGGTGCTGTCACCAAAAGCCAGCTGCCACCTGTACCCCGTGCTGCCCTCCCCCGCGCATGCTCCCTCAAGGTAAAAACTGCTGTGCCTTGTCTCCTCTAGGCATTCCTAGCCCCCCACAGTGTAAAAACACCCCTTCATTGGGCAGCAAGGAGGTGACCTCTGTGTGTATTGAATCTTGTCTATGTGCTGAGCTGCTTTAAATCATAGAATATCAGGGTTGGAAATCAGCTAGTCTAATGCTGTGCTCAAAGCAGAACCAATCCCCAGTTAAATCATCCAACAGATTTTTGCCCCATATGCCTAAATGGGCCCCTCAAGGATTGAACTCACAACGCTAGGTTTAGCGGGGTAGTGTTCAAGCCACTGAGCTATCCCTCCTCTCTCTAAAAAGTAGTGCAACTCCGCCTTCCTCCCTCCCCATGTAGATGTTCTTGTTTCAGGTGCACTGAAATCAGTTGCAGATAAACTGCGATCAGCCTGGTTTAAACTGAAATCAGAGGCTGCGCCCAGCTCTTTGCACAGACCAAAAACACAGCCAAGGCGCTGTGTGTGAGTGTAGACAAAGCCCGAGTGGGTGCGTCTCTGTTTGCCTGCATGAGGCTGGAGGCAATTGTCCTGTGCTACTTACTGGCGGAGCAACCAAAAGCTGCTCTCTGGGATCCAGCAACTCCTGCTCCAGCCGACAGCCCTGCCGGGTTCCAGGAGCAAAGCCACAGCTGCCCAGCAAAGCTCCTCTGAGCTGCTGCTCTCCAGCTGCTGAGGCAATGCAGGCGCCTGTGTTAGTGGGAGCAAGGCCCAGCCCAGCACGGCAGAGGCTCTTGGGAGCTGCCCATGCCCTGCTGCTCACTGGTGGCAAAGGAGCAGAACAGGTACTGAGCCAGCGGCCTGGAAGGGTTGAGCTTGTATAGAAAGCCAGGGGTTAAGAAACACAGGCCTGATTAGCTTTGGGGTCCTTCTTCCTCACCACTCCCAGTGCACTTTACCAAGGGAGGGGCAGGTATCCCCACCGGAGTTGCGGAGCAGGGCGGGGCCTTGGCCACAGGCTGCAGTGCAGCTAGGAAGAGCCCCAGTGTCCTGGTTAGCAGCTTGGTGTCCTAGCCCCAGGCTGCTGCCCTGGGTGAGCAGGGCATCCCATCAGAATCAAGGGTTCTTTTAAAGCCCGCAACGAGGATGGTATTTAAATATTCCAGCTACACTCTTGCCCCCCGACGATGACAGAGCACCTTCCCAAGGTAGGCCAGTGCCATCACCTCCATTTCATAGATGGGGAAACTGAGACACAGAGGGAGCCACGATTCTCCCAAGGTCCCCCAGAAGGCGAGAGCTAAGGAGAGACCCACAGCTTCCTAGCCTGGTGCTCTCTCCGCAAGACCATGGCCTCCCCTCTGCTGGAAGTGAGGATTGCTTTGATAGCCTGAGGGAAAGACATGGTGGCCTGGCATGGCTGTGCCCAGAAAGGCTGCCGTCACCCCAGCCTGGCCTAGGCACCTGGCAAGGCCCACTGTCCACAAGAACCAGAGCCCTGAGCCTTGGGCTCCGCTCCCCCTTCACTTCCACTGCCCCCAGCTGAGGCAGGTCCCATTGAAGCATGAGGCAGTCACATGGGGAGGGGGGGGGGGCTTAGGCCACACCTCCTCACCCCAATTGACCCATCCCGGCGAGATCCCCAATCAAGCCCCTTGTCCAGGCTCCTACACCTGGGGCCTGGCTGCCTGGGCTGAGGCTGTCTCTGCCAGCGGGTCATGCGGCACTGCCAGGCGGGTCACTGAGCTCCGCCAGAACAACTCCTCATTTTCCAGGGTTTTTTTCCCTACGAAATACAGTTACCATTTTTCTTCAGCTTCCAATGGACATGAGCTGTCGGGGGAGGGGGAAGCGTGTGCGCCGCCACCCTCTCGTGGATGGGGAAGGAACCATTCCCCTGTGCAACCTGGGCGCTGTGTCTGTTGGTGTCTGTCTGTGAGGATGGGGTGTGGATAGTGCAGGCTACAAAGAGAACAGCTCTTTTACCACTGGCGAAAGTCCCACATGTGGGGAGCCAGAGAACTTCTGAAAACCTGGCCCTGGCTGTGGGGTTTGAGCATTTGGCCCTTAGCATTCAGTTCTGGCTTGGGCCAGCTCTCAGGGACGCTACAGATATTCAGTATAAATGTGATGATAAAAGGCACCTCCGGGCAGGGCAGGATACAGCTCGTTGCATCTGCATATACCTGTGGCTAACGGGCCCAAATCTATGAGTAAAGAGGTAGCCCTAGGCCGGTGAACGGTGGGGAAGAGGCAGCATTGTGGAAACATGCCGCTGAGGCCAGGCAAAACTTGCAAATTAGAACACGGTGACGAATGTTCATGTGAATGTTTTATTTGGATTGGCAGGGAGCGGTAACCCAGCCCTGTTCTGTTCCTGTCTCCGTGGCCTTGAGTAAGTCACACCCTGGTCCATGCCTCAGTTTCCGCATCTGAGGGGACATGATGTTGCCCTGCACAAGAAACACTCATTGTCGGCCCTGGCAACTTCAAATAAATGAAGCCAAAAGCAGAGGTGAAGCTGAGCTGTGCCCAACAACTCACCAGGGCCTTCCAGACAGCACTTGAAGCCCCGGTTGTTATCTGCAGTGACACAAAGCGAACCCCGAGGCTTTGTCCAGACTCGGATTTAAGGGGTGACGTTCACTTGTGCCAGCTGCCATGTGGCTAGCACATGGGGGTGTGTGGATCACCTGCTGTGCTCCTCAGGGCATCTTTCAGCCAAACTGTACCCTGCCATGGCAGGACCTCGGGCAGAGGGAACCCCACGGTCTCGCCTCTGGCACAGCATAGTCCCTTGAGGACTTAAATTGGTCTCACTGACATCCCTGGGCTCAGGAGCCGGTGGGGTCAGTGGCCCAGGCTATAAGGAAGGTCAGACTGGCCAATCTGATGGGCCCCTCCACCCTGAAACTGACGACAGCCCAGCTATGCCAGGCAGGAGGGAAGCGGTTCAGCACATGCTAAGGGCTAGGCGGGAGGTTCCAGAAGTGTTACTTAGCATGTGTTAACTGGCTTCCTTAGGTTCGAGGTGAGACGAGGCCCAGGAGCAAGCTGGGCCTTGTCCTGCACCATTGACCCCAGTCTGAAACTGGGCAGTGACCCCAATGGCTTAAGCCCTTCTGGAGACCAGGTGTCACTTGGAGCCGTCTTCCTCCCGGCCTGGCCAAGTCTGGCCAATGCATGCTGGGGCTACCGGCTCATCCCCCTGGCTTAGGGGAGAACTCGCCTGCTCTCTTAGCCTCTCCCCACCTCAGCAAACAATCCAAACACGCTGGGGTGGGGAGCAGGTTAGGGCGGTCAGGTCAGAGGCAGTAGGGCTTGTTCCAGGGAACAGCAGCTGTGGGAATCTCTCAGGGAACGTGCTATGCAGGGAACAAACAGATCAATAATGTGCAGGGACTCATGGGCTTTCCGCCACCCCTCCCCCTCCTGGTGGTGACGAGGCGGAGTGGACCCTGCACGGGGCTGGTGTTACCACTCACGCCTAGGGCAAGCCCGGGGAAACCAGGGGGCAAGGCCCAAATTCCTGCTGTGGCCCATGGGATTTGGGCACCTGAGGACCTGTGTGGATCTGAGCCAACATCAGCCTCTTGTTCAGTCCTAATGGGCCGCATCCAAAGAGCCGCTGAGCCCCTTCTGGTGCTTTCATGAGACTTAGGGGCCTGCTCCAGGCTGGTTCCAAGGATCCCACATGGCTGCTGTGCTGGGAGCTGGGGGAAGGGGGTTTGTGGGAGGCCTCCCTGACATGGGAGAGGTGCTGGGCTGCCCTTCCCGGCAGGGGCTGACAGCGGGGTTTATTGAAATAAGTCTCTGCTCACATTTCAGCTGCATAGGGGAGCCCAGGGCTGGGCTAGCAGGGGCTGCGGGTCTGGAGTGAGGGGCACTGGCAGAGCTGGGTGGGAGCCCACTCTTGCGGGGAGGAGCAATGGGTAGGCAGGAACTGCCAGCTGGGGCTGAGGATCAGCAGCGGAGCTCTGTTGTCTTTGGTCATGTCAGGGAGAACAAGGGAGATAAGATTCTACCCCACATTCAGAAAGGTGACTTTGGGGAGCAGTGCTGTGGGGGGGAGGGGGTGTTTATGTCTGGACAGAGCCGGCCCAGGGCTCCCGCCACAGGTCAACAGCACCAGCCCTGCTGATGAAGGCTTCAGAGCTAAGAGTTAATTATTTACCGGTGCCCCAGAGCTCCCTGCTGAGATCTGGCCCCCTGGCGCTGGGTGCGGCCAGGGCACAGGGAGAGACAGACCCGGTGCCGAGAACTGACAGACACGCAGCGTGCAATGATTATCCCATGGCACCGAGGCCCAGGCCTGCGGCAGGGTTTAGGCTCCTAACTGCCATGAATTTCCAGTGGAGTTAGGAACCTCAAGAGCTGGCCAAGGTCCCAGAGGGAGGCTGGGAACTGAGCCCCCAGCCCTGCCACCACTGACAGCCTTGGGCACTGGGCGCTGGGGCTAGTACTCCCAGCAGGAGAGGAGGAGAAGGAGGAGGCTGGGGAGATGAAAATAGGGGCACCGTTATGAGCAGTGACATGTGGACCAGAGCGATTGGCTGGGGAGCGTTTTCCTCTCAGAGCCATGGGCGGCGATTAACTGTGCCAGAAGTTCCCACCATGTCCTCGCATGCAGCACCTAGAATGGTCTCCTGGGGCAGGGCGGTGCTTTAGGCTGAGCTCATAACCAGCTCCGGGGGCTTGAATCGTCCCTTGCTCTGTGACTGCCAGAAAGGGTTAAAGCCAGCCCTTGGAGAGGGCTGGGGCTGAGGGCTGACAAGGAGAGAAGTGAGGCTGACTGGGGAAGCAGCCCACAGCTGTGGCTGCTCTCAATTAGGGCCCAGCTGGTCCATATAAAAGGGCTGCTGGTTTGCAGATAGAGTCTCTCTCCAGTCTCTGAGAGAGCAGGGCTGCTGTCTGAGAAAGGGTCCTGGGAGAGAAGCAGGGCTGGGGAAAGCCTAGAGGGTCAAGGAAGCTCCAGGATGGTGACTCCCCAGGCCAGTGGCCCATAGAGATACTGGGTGGCAGAGGAAGACAGCAGGCCCTACCCCCTAGCCTGTGATGACTGGCTCTTATACAGTCTGCCCCAGGGAGTGGGGGCTCATTGCTGACTGGCAGTAGCCGGAGGCTGAGGCAAGGTAGGATTAGGGGGATGGGGTTCCCCAGGGAGGGGAGATCATGAGACTGTGGGGGTGCTGCAAGGGTGCAGCACCCCAGGGAAGAGGGCACTGGAGTCTGAGAGGGGCATGGGCCCAGTGGCTAGCAGCAAGACATTAGCCTACAGGGGGCGCTGAGAAGGCTAGAAAGCTAATTCCCTGGATGTACCAACAGGAGGCACCACAGGGTGAGTTGCCCCAGGGTTACAGTGACACACCCTGGAATCTCCCACCTCCACATGATGCAGCTTGGCCGCCCACCCGGCGTCAGAGATGGACACACACACCCAGGATTTCATAAGCCACCTAGACACAAATTAGCTGTCGCACATGCTCACTGAGCGGTACCATTTCAAATGTCACACCAATGCAAAAGCAGCCACATCTGCCCTGCCCAGGGGAAACAAACTTCCCCACACACAGGTGTGCGCCACACCCAGAAATTCAATTCCATGCACCCTCCCAAACATAGCTCCCCCCTCCAAAAACAAACACAGACCTGCAGCCACGTGCAAAGCACAGTGCATGGCTCCAGCTCCACACACCAAGTTAGATTCTTTGGCTGTCCCACAGCCTCTTATCTCCAGGCAAAGCAAACAGGTTTCCACCTCCGGTTCTGTTCCATCGATTGATTGATTTTCCTCCTTTCCCTCTCTCCCCTCGCGACAAACCATTTTTTAATGGCCATTTAAGGCCCATCAGCCTCTCAGGTGACGTTCACTTTTCCACATTTACATCACCAGCCGAACGCCTGCGTGAATTGCATTCTGGGAAGGCTGCCAATGAGGGAACAAAACTCCCCTCTCATGAGGCCTGGCTGGACAGTGAAAAGGGATCTGATCTCATGGTGAATTTCACACAGACCTGGGATGCAGGAGGAATCAGTTTGTGAGCATCACATTCACTCCGGTGCATTTGAAACAGGTTGTGCTGCCCCTCACCTGCTATTCAGAAAGGTATGGGGGGGGGGAGAGGGGCTGGTACTTTTACTCAGACACCAAACAGGGGCATTTGAGCCACAAGTCCTATGGGAAGGGAGTAACAATGACCGTTCAAGTCGCACCTAGTAAAACGCTCTCCTACCACATGTCCAGGGATGAATTGGGGACGGAGTTTGGCAGAAGGGGCCCAAGGAAAGTAAGATGGGGGGGAGGTGACTGGGATAAACAGACCAAAGCCCGGGAAGAGGAAATGTGAAGCAAAGACCAGAGGAATGGCTAGTGAGGTGTGCTAGGATGCGGAAGAGTGGAGAAATTGAAGCACTGGCCTCTGTATTTTGAGCTCTGCGGAAGGCACCCAGCTGTGACTAGGATGGGCGACGAAAAAACCTGGTTGGGGGAAGTCTCATTGCTTGGGTCACATGAAGCTAGATTGGAAAAAAAGCCAGGTGGGCAACCCTAGGTGGCGCTGTTCCATGGAGCCTTGTGTGTTGTTTAGGCAATGGTTGAATGGTGGGTTATTGGCAGTTGTGTGATGCGCATTCATCCGGGGGAACTGTTGCAAGCAGCAGGAGAGATTTGTGAACAGAGCTCTGTAAACAGAGTCAATTCCTAGGGCTTGCGTCCAGAGCTATGGGCAGTGGTGCTTGAGTTGAGCTTCCTTCACAAGGGCCTTGCCTGCCTGCCATTTGGGCCCACCACTGTCCCAGGCCTGGCAGATGGAGCGGAAATAAACAGCAGCACTAAGAAAAATCCCAGACTGCATCAGTGACGCCGGGGAAACCCACCTGCAAGGCCTCAGCCTTGGCAGAGGGCAGCGGTGTAACAGGGCACAACCCTGCTGCAGCAGGGGGATGGTCTGGCGTTTTTGACCCTTCTAACTAACCTGGGCCTGATCTTTGGAGGGGAATCCACAGAGCACCTTCCCCTCCCATTCACGCCAGCGGGAGACCCAGCCCTTTTACAGCAGGGGCTGCAGGGAACCTCTAGAACTTGGCCTCAGGGGCTGTGTGGTTGCGCGGCAGACAGCTGCCAGGGAGGAGATGAGAGGTATGGGGAGGCAGTCGGGGACATGGTTAGGTGGGGATGAGGAGCAGAGGAAAGGTGACACCGTGACTCAGTAAGGAAGGGAATGGGGTTGGTTTCGCTGCCTGGTGCTGATGCTCTGAGAGCAGTTTGGTGCATTCATCACCTCCCCGGGCCTAAGACATGTTCTGCAGGGAGGTGATTACCTACGGGAACGGCTGCCCTTGGCATGTGGTGGGTTCTCCATCCCATGGCATCTTTCAACCCACCAGCTGATGTCTTTTCACAGCTCAGCCAGGCATCACGCATGCGGGGCAGGAACCTCTGGCTGAAATTCGCTGGCCTGTGGTGGGGAGGTCAGGGTAGATGGTAGTATGGTAGTATGGTCTCCTCTGCCTTCAAAATCTCTCTTAAGTTCTCAGCAGAGCTGCAGTTTGCCAGGCTTTGTCTGCTGAGTCCCCGAGAGCTGTTGTACTTTCACTAACACTCAGTGGCTCCGTACAGAACAGCTAGAAGCTGTATTGAATTTGCAGGTGTATCTGGAACTGGGGTGGACTTCAAGGGAATGTTGTTTTCTTTAAACAAAACAAACCCCAAAGTCCATCAGCATATTAACTTGGAAATTCAAAGTCAAGGCTGCCTGAACAGCCGTAACTCTGCCCTTGCACCATTGTAGACAGCATGGCCTAGCAGCTAGGGCACAGGACTGTGAAAAAGGAGGCATGGCTTCTATTCCAAGGGCTGCTATAGGCTCATAGTTAGATGTTGGACCAGTCATCTGGCACCTCTGCGCTTCACTTTCCCTAAGGGGAATATTCAGGGGTGGCCGGATGGGGCTGGGCTAGTTCTGTCCCACAGGGGAAGGAAGCTGCTTCTTCTCTAGGGCGATCAGTAGCTGCTGGGGGGGGGGGGGGAGGCTCGGCCCGGGGATGTAGGGAATTTTGGCTCTGGTGTGGAGAGCTAATGGGAGCAAGAAGGGGTTGATTAGGCAGGCCGGTGAGGGGGGCGAGGCTGGAGTTCTGAGCTTGGGAGGGGCTGAGCCTGAAGTCTGAGCGGGGAAGGGTTGGATCTCCCTGGGAGGGATGTTACTGGCTATGGATGGGGCATGGAACTCTTCAAAGCTTCCCAAACCCCGGCAGAGCCACCCCCCACCCCTGGCTTCCCCTCTCACTGACCTCCCCAGAGAAAGACGGCACAGCATGAACTACTACGTACCAGCCCCAGCTCAGATTCGGAACCCGTCATCTAGCTGCTCAAACCCAGCTGACTACAGCCATGCCAGGCGCGGTGCAGAACACACCCGCCGTCCTGGGCAGCTGTGGTATTGCACCCACACCGTGTGGGCAGGGGCTAGCATGGAGGCTGACTGCTGGGCTCAGCTCCTCCTCTGGGCTGTCTCCAGCCCTGCTGTGGATCAAGCAAGAATCAATGCGGGGCAGCCCTCTGGCCTGGGCCAGGCAGGAGCTCGGCCCCTGCTCACGTGCACCCTGCTGTTCTGGGAATCTCTGGATCCCCACGTTGACTGCTCCCGGGGTTGCAGTGCTGGGCTCTGCTTCTCCCAATTGCTTTGGCAAGGGCCTCCCCTGATACATAAGGGGTGACACAGGGGAGGGCTAGTTTAGTGGTTTGAGCATTGGCCTGCTAAACCTAGCATTGTGAGTTCAATCCCTGAGGGAACCATTTAGGGATCTGAGGCAAAAAATCTGTCAGTACAAACCAGTACTTGGTCCTGCTAGTGTAGAAAGGGGACTGGACTTGCTGACTTTTCAAGGTCCTTCCAGCTCTATGAGCTAGGTATATCTCCATATATTTTATTTTAACTCAATTGAGTGTCCTGGGGCCCCCTCAGCTGTGACGCAGCTCCAGGGGCAGCGGTGCAGTTCCATCCAGCCCATCTCTTGAATATCAGCTGAGGCCTCAGTTTCCCCGCCAGGGCTAGCGAGGCACAGACTGTGCAATGCTGGCTGAGGGAGCATGGGGAGAGGGGCTTGCAGAGGTCAGGCATCCATGGAAGCAGGTGTTACGGGTCTGGAAATCACCCTGGAGAGCCGGTTCCTGCGGGCGCCTGGCCCAGTTCCACACTACCACGAGACTCCAAGGGGTTGGGAAGCATCTGAAGTCCTGGCCCCTGGCCTGGGCGGGAAGTGTGGGCTAGTGGCGAATGCAGAGGGCCAGGAGGCAGGACTCCTGGGTTCTATGTGCAGTTCTGCCCCAAACTCTCTGTGGGGCCATGGGGAAGTCACGTCCATGCTCTGTCATGCTCCTTCACCCAGTATCAGCTCAGGACAGGGACCTGGCTACACTGCAGCCATCCCAGCAGAAGTGTCTGCTCAACTGGCCACTGTAGTCAAGAAAGTGAAGGAGAAGGCAGGAGGTGTAAGGCATGGGGCGGAGAATGATCTGGGGAACATTCTGACGCTTTGATGTGATCAACTGTGACCTCATCTGGGTACTGTGTGCCGGTGCGGGCACCCCAGCTCCAACAGGCAGGACAGAGCTAGAAAGGTGCAGAAAAGGGCGATGGGAAGGACCCAGGGCCTGGCAAAGCTCTCCTACAGAGGGCCATTGGAGGGATTGTTCCCTTAGATGGGAGATGGCTGAGACATGATACAAGCGTATAAACTAATGACTGGTCTAGGGAAGGCAGAGCTGGAAGTTCCCAGTCTGGTAACACAAGGGCCAGGGGACAGGCAGTTACCTCAAAAGGTGGCACATTCAGAATTTTCACAGAATATGCAATTGGCCTGTGGAACTCACTGCCAGAGGAGGTCACAGAGGCTGAGGTCTTAGCATGATTTGAAAAGGGACTGAGCATTTATAGAGAGAACACAAATTGCCAGAGTGGCCCCAAGGATCACACACATTCTGACAGGGCTCTTGAACTCCCTGATTCGGGATTTGTGGTCTCTGAACGTGGAAGACCAGGATGAGATCTGTGGGGGCAGACTATCCCACATCTGCTACTCCAGGGGTCTTACCCTTTCCCCTGATGCAGCTAGTGCTGGCCACTGGGCTGGATGGACCTTGGCTCTGATCAGTCTGGCAGCTGCCGTGTGCCTCTGTGCCTCAGTTTCCCCATCTGGTAAAGGTGAAGAATGCTGCAGCCATAGATGGCTCTAGGTCTACTGGTGGAAAATGCTGTACACACACTGAGGTTTGTCATCCCCTTCACATCAGCAGCTCCCTGTCCCTTTACACCTCCCATCCCCCCTCTGCAAACCACTGTGGCTATTGCCATAGACCCTCTGCTGGATTCAGCCTGGACTACAGAGTCCTTCCCAAGCCACCTGCCACCAAGAGAGTTTGGGGCCAGAGCAACCCATTGGGCTGAGGGACCCTCCCTCCCCTTATGCCTCCTCTGCATCATCACCTACCTTATCTGTCTCATAGGCGGGGTGGCCCAAGGTGGAACAGTGTATGCTGGGTGTCACGGAGTGTGAGGGAGTTGAGGCCCTGAACCCCCACTTCCTGGGCTTCACAGTGACTCTCAGTCAGCCAGTAGATTAGAAGGTTTATTAGGGGTGACAGGAACACAATCCAACTCAGAGCTTGTCAGTACAAACAGGACCCCTTAGTCAGGCCCTTCTTGGAGGGCAGGGAGATAAGACCCCAGATTAGGGCTCCCTCCTCTTCCCCAGCCAGCTCCTAAAAAACAAAAAACAAACCCCTCACAGAGACTGTCTCTCACCACCCCTTTCTCATCTCAAGCTACAGTCTCAGGTATTTCACTTCAGAGAAACCCACGAAAGCTTATGCTTCAAAACTTTATAGTTAGTCTTTAAGGTGCCACAGGACTTTGTTACCTCTTCCATCTCCAGTGACACTCCCAGGTCCCATCTCCCCTCTCCCTGCTGCGTCACACTGGGACTTGTAGTCCTCAGGAGCCACACCAGCATGTTCACCAGGAGAGTGGTGCAACAGACTCCAGTTAATACCGAATAGGTGCAGGGCTTGTGCTCCGGGTATGGTGCCAGGCAAGTGCTCCAGTGGGCAAAGTGTGGGCAGCTCCCTGGTCTGTGCCCCTCACTTGGGAACACACAAAGTACCTGCTTCTGTGCAGATGAGATCAGGGACGTGTCCACAGCGAAGGTGGCTTAGCCGGCAGGCAATGCTGCAACCCCCCCCACCTCCACGCGGAGGGGTTGGGCTGTCGACTGACAGGCACCACTTTCCTGGAATACGACTTCTGTTTGCAAGCTGAGATGCCCCAACCATGCCTCACCCAGCCCCTAATGAGAAATCTCCTGGACAGAGCGATCTTTGTGGCCTCGCTTCTTACCTGATGGCCTGGAGTCGGTCTCCTACCAGGCCTTGCTTTCATGTGGGCAGGGGAAGGTGGGAGATGGAACAGATCGGACTCCAGCAATGGCTAGGGAGACAACTGAGCGAGCTGTGAAGTGTTGTGTGCAGGGTCCAAAACAGAAGTCAAATCTCCCCGCCCATCTGTGGCTCTTTCCCATGGGACCACCTGCCAGACGAAGAGCCTCTAATAATAACCAGTTGTTCTCCCTTGTTTTGAACTTGGATGTGGGTGCGAACTTGGGTCCATCTCAGGTGACTTTCCACGGCTGGCACGCAGTGATCCCGACGTGGTTTTAACAGCAGGGTTATTGCAAGTTGGTTTGAGATCCAGACCCAGTCACAAACACCCTGATGCTCCTCCTCAGCCTTCAGTATGACAGAGGCAGCCTTGTCCAGTGGTTAGAGCAGGGGCCTTGAGAGTCAGGGCTCCTGGGCTCTGTTCCCAGGCTGAGGAGTGCCAAATGGGAGTGAACAGCATTCGGAGCTGAACAGCATTCAGCAGTGCCATTTTGATTTGGCGGCAGGGTGGCCGGGACAAACTGGAGGGGCACTGTGACCATGTGGGACCAACACTAAGTCTGGAGGGGGGTGCTTGCAGGAGGGGAGCTGCCGCTGTATGTGAGTGTGATGTGGGCTCGCCCTCCCCTCAGTCCCAGGCTGGGATAAGGGGTGGAGTGCCAGGGCGTTGCTGTGGGTAGTCAGTGCCCCCTTATCAGGGCAAGGAGTCTGGGGGTGCCCATTGCCTTGGCAGACTGCAGCCACCCCTACCTACGTCAATTTTTCCTTCTAGGAAACAGGGTGAAGTAGTCGTTACTTCTGGGGGGGTCCTTGTCCGACACTCTTTGGGGTCCTTGCAATTACGGCCGATGGTGGGGGCTATAAACCCCAGAGCTAGAAGAACAAGACGAAAGATGAGACACGGTTGGAGAATATTAGCTGGACAGCAGGGCACATTCCCGTCTCTCCCGGGTCTGCCTTTTCCAGCCCTTTCCCCACTGATTAATGGGCTTGTTTGCGTCCTTCCTCAAGTGGCTTTTTAATCACCAGAAGACTGAGCTCCAGGTACCAACCAATCAGCCAAAGCAGGTCCTTGGCAGCCGCTCTGCGTGAGCGCAGACTAGCTGAGCGGGGTCACTGGCCAGGAGGCGTGGGGTGGACAGATTGTCTAACTGTAGCAGATGCAGCTGGGGTGGGCCCTGTATGCCTCAAGGGCTGGAAGCAGGGAGCTGGAGTGCTCGGTCTTTGGGGCGCTGACTCTGATGGGGGTGACTGGAAGCTCTTAGCAGCTGGTGGTGATGTTCACAAGGTCCCAGCTCCTGACAGACAAGGGTCCCCTGGCCATGCCCACCACCCATGCTGGCACTAATTGCCCCCTTGTTGGAAGTGTTAGCCGAGGAACTAACAGGCCATGGGGGTATCTCAGGGAGGGATGAGGTGCAGGGGCCATGGGCCTGCAGATAAAGATGGGCCCCTCCGCCTGCTGCCCAGCAGCTTTGCTCCACTTCAGAGGTAGCTGCATTTCAGTGGCGACTGATGCAGTCTTAGCAAATTGCTTGTGTTGTCTCCTTGTTACATTCCTAGAGTGCTTTGGGATCCTTTATTTATTTGTATGACAGCAGCGTCCGGGCAGTGCAGCGCGAGCCAGCCCCTGCCCCAGGGACCTTGCTAGCTGACTAGCCGGGACAAGCCAAGGAAGGATTATTATCCTTGTTTGCCAGATGGGGAAACTGAGGCACAGAGCCTGAAGGTCCCACAGGGAGTCTATGGCAAAGCCAGGAATGCCCCCAGATCTCCTGCCCTTCCCCTGTCTATGGCTGTCACCCTGAGACCCCCCCTTCGCTGGATTGAAAGACCCAGGGCAGCCGCAAAGTTATTTTAATAATAACCACATTTTCCAAAGATGTTTGGCAGAAACAAACCCACAACCCCACCCCCTCAGCCCGAGGCAGGGGGCAGGGTGGGGGCTTCCCCTTGCCGGCAGCCAGTAGGCCATAAAGACACATTGTCCGTGTGAGCCGTTTCCCAGCGATTGGCGGGGAGGGGTGCAGGGTCCCACAGAGGGAGCATTGTGCTACCTGCCAAGGCATCCTGTACTCACGGCCCCAGAGCCCGGCGAGCTGCCTCTCCCAAGGCCTTGTTTCCAGTTCCTCTCCCTTCCTGCCCCCGCTGGCTGGCCTGGAGCTTCCCCACACTCCATGGCTGGCACCGAGGCTGGCTGCTGCCAGCCCCAGCGGGGAGACTATTAATCCTCTGTCTCGTTAGCGCTGAGCCGTTTCCATACCAGCCGGGGCGCGATGGGCATTGCTGAAAGGGGGACACACAGGGTCTCCCCTTGCTCATAAAGGGGGGAGGGGGTGTTATTCTTCCATTCCTGCCCCCACCTGTTGGCTGTCAGTTGTTGAAGGGACCCATCCCAGTGGTGGTTGACATGCCAGCCCCTGCTGACAGGCCGGGCCACCCCTGCCCCTTAGCGCTGCCCAGGCACTTCCCACTCGCTGACCTCCAAGCACTGTACAATGGAAATATCCCCAGTCAAACAGGTGGGTAAACTGAGGCACAGAGCAGGGAGGCGCATGGACAGAGCTAGGAAGCCTAGAAGCCAGGAAGCTGAGCAGAGAGCAGCCCACGCTAGCCCAGAGTGAAATGGGGGGGGGGGGCAGAGGAGAGGGGCTGCCTTGGCTGATGGGCCAGCTCCCTCCGCTCGGCCCCTCTGCCATGACCTCCCCTCCACCGTCCAGAATCAGACCCTGAGCCAGGCCAGCATCCAGGAACTCATGTGCCCGGGATGCACCACGCCCAGTGGCGTTGCTGTGTGAACGGCAAAGAGCCAATGGGAAGCTATGTGCTGGGGGCTGAAATTGCTTCACGCTTGTCCTGCCCGGGGAGACCCTCTCACGAAGGATGCTGGGCCGTGCAAAGCAGTATTATTTCCACACCCAGCGCTTTGCACGCTGTCGGGGTCTCTCGCCCGCTGCTGAAACGGGGCCACCCCTGGGGCAGCTGTTTAGCAGTGTGCAGCAACACCACATGAGTAGTTTGGGGCCAGGGAGCACAGCAGGATCCTGTATCAACTAAAAATCCAGCCAGCAGCTCCCCGGACACTGCAGATCCCCACACGCAGGGCAGGCAGCAGAGCAAGACACAGCATTGCCTTCTGGACACCGGCGTCCCCCGGAGCGGCACCAAAGAGGAGGGACGCCAAAGTCCCTGGCCAGAGCTTGGCCCTTGGGGCAGGGTTGGGAGGTGGATTTGCATCCAGACCCAAAGCTCTGGGACGTGGGGATGCCCAGGGCTGGTGCCCCAGTTTATCAACAAACGAGATGTTGCCCTGGACATAACTGCCATTTTGGCTGGGAGGCTGGTCATGCCGCCATTGGATCCGATGGCCCCTTGTCATGCACCTCAGCCCTGCTGGTTGCTCTTGAACTAGCCAGGCACTTTTGAATGAGCAAGTGAACCCTGTGCTGTCGCAGGGCTGGGGCTGTAAGGGCTGAGCTTCCCAGACAGAGTGTCTGTGGGGCACTCAGAGGCTCAGCCCTTTAAAGGCCCAGTCCCCACAGCACTCTGACTGGGGGCAGCCCCTCTGCACAAATATTACAGCTGAAGGGGCTACTGGCTGTGCGGCTAGGTGGAAGCAAGGTCCTTGTTGATCACTGCCCCCCTGACAGCAGGAGACCATCTCCGAGGGCCTCTCACAGCAGGGCAACGTCCTCCCTCCACCTGGGTGCCACCGGAACCCAGTGGTACCGAGCAGGTTGTCCTCTCTCCCTGCTGTCCCCCTAGAGCTGTGCCCAGCATGGGAGAGGAGTGTTTCTCCCAGTGATGGGCTTGGTGGTTGGTGCCTCCCGAGCCTGCTGGCTCTGCCCCTTCCAGGCTGGCGGAGGAGCAATCGCAGGGATCTGGCTGAGACCACACCTGTCGGGGGAGGGGCGCAAAGCCAGCTTTCAGCCCTTCCATGGCAAGCAGCCCATCAGCTTTCACCAGCCCCCAGCGAGATTTCCTTCCAGTGCCCCTGGGGAAGCCCCTGGGTGTGTCAGCTTCAAGCTGGTGGCCCCTTAGCAGCAGACCTAGGAAGGGTCAATGTGGACGCCCCCCATTCCATAGCCCTGGGACCCTGGCTCTGTGGCTGCCGGCTGGGAAGGCAGCAGGCTGGTGGGTGACCCCGTTGGCATTTCCACATGCCCGGGAGAGACCGATTTAGACCTGGAGGCCAGCCCAAGGTGAGATTTCGGGCAGGTCAAGCTCCGAGCCCGCGGCCCGGACACATGTTATTCTGTTTGTGATCCCAGCCCCACTGAGCCCCATCTGCGCTCTGCTACCTGGCCCAGCCCCATGGGGAGACGCCGATCTCCAGGGTCTCCGAAGGAGTGTGACTGACTTTCCTTCCTTCCTACAGCCAGCGCCGTCGCCCCAGTGAGTCCAGCATCCCCCCGCTGCTGGCAGAGATGGACCCTGAGGCGATCCCCGTCCAGACAGAGCTGGTGGAGCTGGTGCCCAACGGGAAATATGCTGTGAACGCCTCGGCCATCCCCTTGGTGGGGAATGCCAGGTAACCCCAGCGTGTGGGCAGAGGGCAGGGGCTTGTGTGGCCGGAGCCAGCTGAGAGACAGCCATTCTATCTTCCTGCCCTTGGCAGAGGATGGGTTAGGAACCCTCGCCACATCCAGGCACAGCAAAGGCAGGTGCCATGGAAGTGTCCCCTTCACTCCCACCTGCAGCCCCCTCCTAGCCCAGCCCTGGGCTGTCCCCACCCCACAACTCTGCCAATGCCCCCACTCCTGCCCCATGCCCCCCCCCCAGCTCTGCAACAGGCAGCCAAGAAAACAAAGTGGGCTGGGGGCTGATCCCTGGCTCGGGGCTCGGTGGAGCAGCCTCGTGGATCCCTTGTGGTGTTCTGGCACCTCTGTACGAGAAGGCCCCATTGTTGGACGTTCAGAGGAGAGCCAGAAGACCAGAAGGACTGAGTGGCTGGTGAGGTGGATTGATGGGGAGCCCGGCTGAGTGACTGCGCGGGGGGATGTAAGCAGTCACGGGGGGTGGAGGGGGCGCTAAGCTGGATGGTGCAGTCTGACCTCAAAGGGCCGGCTCCAGCCTGAGCCTGGGGAAGAATTTGCTTCCAAGGAGGAGAATGACGGGACCACACACCACAGTGCAGCCAGGAGCAGCGCTAGTCTGTTACTGGACACAGGAGAGCTGAGATCTGCGGCCTTGCGGCGTGATGGTGAGCACGTCCCAGACCGTCTCTGCCTCAGTTTCCCCTGGGGATCCTGGTGCTCACCCCGCCTGGAGGGGATTATTTTTCTGGGGCACATTGAGCCCCTTGGAGTTTTGGTTCTGGAGGAGAGTGAGGGATTGGGGCCAGTCACTCAGGACCCTCTGCTGTACCTTCCCGCCCCCCCCCCCCAGGGTGCCATCAGAGATAAGGCTCCCCCGGGGCAGGCTGGAACCTTCTGGCCAGCAGAGCGGGGGAGGTGGGAGGAGATGGAGTGACAAGGTCCTGTTCTGCCTTGTAGCCTGGGAGGTCGCAGGTGCACCGGGGGAGGGAGCACCCCACTGCTGTGGGTGGTTTATGGCTCTTCTCTCCCCGGCCTTGCTCCAGATTTGAAGATCCCCAGCCCACCGTGGCGGAGATGGAGGAGTTCCTGCCCCAGGGCCCTGACAAGAAACAGACCCACTTCACAGATGTAAGTCCGGGCAGGAGAGCGACTGGTGAGGTGACTGCAGCCTGGTACCTCCTCACGCTGCTTGCCAAGAGCCTGGCCCTCAGGCAGGGCACAGACCTTCTGCCCGTCACTGCAGAGCGGGAGCAGGGCAGGGGAGTAGTAGTCTGAAATCCAGATCCAGCCCCCTGCCACGATGGTCTGATCCCTGAGCTCATTCCCTGGGGCTCAGAGAGAGCTGGAGAGATCTCCCGGGTTCTTTGGTTTCCCCATAAACCTCCAGTTTAGCATGTGTGACCCATTTGCCCTGTAGTGGCTGGTCCACCTAGAGGATAAAAGCCTACCACTGCTGCTCACCGCTTGTGGAATTTTTCCCCTAGCTCAAGTGCTCTTGCATTTAGTGCTGGTGACCCCTGGGGGAGGGTAAGTGGGCTTGTTACGTGGACTGGATGGCTGCTCTCTTGGCCTGCTCCCCACGGATTGAGCCAGGTGCCAGGCTGCCCTGCAGGGGCACAAGAGCAGAGCACCCACCATAACTGGCTGTGAGTTCTACACTTAGATTTCACCAAGTGTGAATTCCTCAGATGCTAGAACAGGCTAAGTCTGTAGTCACCAACCACTCCCTGGGGTCCGCCAGTCTATCCTGCCACCCAGGCAAGTCTGCCCTTGTGACAGATGATCCCTCATGCCAAGGATCACAGCAATAGTCAGGTTACTCCCAGGCCCAAGGGACCCGACACTTACCCCAGGTCAATTGCACTGTAGACCATAGGCACCGACTGGAGCACCCACAGAAGAAAAATGGTGAGTGCTGATAGCCCCCCTAGCAGTGCCTCCCACCCACCAGCGGGCTCTGCCAATCAGCACCTCCCCCTGCCCCGCAGCACCTCCCACCCGCCGCAATCAGCTGTTCTGTGGTATACAGGAGACACTGGGAGGGATGGGGGAGAAGTGAGGGTGGAACATGCTCGGGGTAGGGGATGGGGAGGGGAGGGGCTGGAAGAGGCAGGGTGGGGGTGGGGTCTGGGGCAGGGGTGGAGTGGGGGCAGGGTCTGGGGTGGAGCAAGGGGGTGCGCCCCCAGCACATTAGAAAGTTGGCACCTGTGCCTTAGATCTCACCTCTAGAGAGCGCTTGTAGCCAGTCCTGTAATAAACTCTGTAGCGCAGTGATACTCCGAGTGACGCTCGGGAGCCGCAAGTGGCTCTTTAACATGTCTCCTGTGGTTGTTCATAGCACGTGATGTTAAAGTCCCGTGTGATTTCATTATTAACCACACCAAGCTAGTAACCAATCAGGATGCTTGTACTGTGTTATTAACCGACTGTGGAATACTTGGCCAGTCATTGTGCTGTGAGAATAGTGTGTTAGTCAATGAAACATGGAATTCACGTGCCTGGGGCTCTTTTGGGTCATGTGGCTCCCTAATGTGGGTCCTGAACCGCTGAGCTCGGAGTATCATGGTGCTACAGATGTATTGATTAGGAAAAGGAAAGAGGAGAGCTCTTTGAGAGGTTAAAGCAGCTAAACACAGACACACCCAAATGAATTCCAGTCTTATGTTTCAAAAAGGAATAGAAGCTTCTCTGATAAGCAGGCTCCATCTGTCCTTTGCGGCTAACCCGGGCTAAGTACTGGGAATCTCTTGTTTATGCCCAGTAATCCTCACCTCTCTGAGTCCAAGCAGCATAAAAGATCCAGTTCCTCCTTGTCAGGGCTTTTTATCCCCTCCCCCCCCCCCTTCTGCTTTGAGATGCAAATTCAGCTGCTGGGAGGAATTCAGGAGCATGGCTCCTCTTGTGGGAGGGGGCAGCAATCAACAGAAATCTCTCCTCTGCTGATGTAGGGCTGGTGTCACTGGGCCTCTGCTGGGCCGGAGCTGACACTTCCCATTCACACTCCAGTCACACTGGTTAATGCTTCTCTCCTGTCTGGTGGTTGCTGGTTTCAGAGCAAACACTTCCCTGTTACCTCCTAGCATGGGCCAAACCAGATTAATGCCTCACAACATTCCATCACGTCCAACCACTAAGCCCATTTGTATAGCGCTAATACCGAGGTTAATGAGGCTAACGCCCAGGGGGTCAGGCTGGCTCCAGCTGGGTGCTTGTCATGGATCAGTCGACACCGAGGGGCCTTGGCATGAGCTGGCCCCTGATGTGCCAGCCTCACAGCGGGATCTTCTAGATCTAAGAGCAGGAGCGACTACAGCTGGAGTTGAAGAGCCGGGCTGTGGAAGTGGGGCTTTTACGGAGGGGGACCCCTAAGGCCTGCTGCCCGGGGGGGTGCAGCAGCTTAGGGTAAGGAGGCAGGATACTGAGGAAGAGAGATTACAAAGGAAATAACAGCCCCTAGGAAGGAGGAATGTACCCTGGGCAGTGTCGGAGGTGCTGGTACCAGTAACATGGTAGTAGCCCAGAGGTTCTGCCGATGGGCCCGGGGCCCCATATATCCACAGCCAGAGGGTTAGCTGGGGTGCTCCGAAGGCATCGCTCTGTGTGAGTGGCAGGTACTGGAGGACATGGGGGTATTTCCAACTGGGGACATGGGGAGCGGAGGGGGGCTTTGCCCAGCTGTGGTGTGTGACCTATTGTGTCCCATCTGTGCAGTTCGAAGGGAAGACCTCCTTTGGCATGTCCGTGTTCAACCTCAGCAACGCCATCATGGGCAGCGGCATCCTGGGGCTGGCCTATGCCATGGCCAACACCGGCATCCTCCTCTTCCTGTGAGTGATGCTCTCCACATGCCTCACGTGCCGGGGGGGTGGAGGTGGGGGGTCAGGGATGACTGGGAGGGGGCTTGGTCCAGACTCAGGGACTGAATCTGCTCCTTGGCCTGTGTGGGAAAGGACAGTAACTTAACTCCTAGCCATGTGAGAGCCTGGGTGGGTGGGTGGGATCCAGTGATGAGAATGGGGATGGGTGGATGGATTGCTGAGACCCCCTGGGGTTTTAAGCCAGTCTCATGACTCCAGCAGGTGAGTTTGGCATTACAGCAAGCGGCATCAGAGCCAGTGATCGCCTTCTACACCCCCCCCCACACACACACACACACTCTGTGAGGATCCCCCCAGCACTGACAGGAGCAATCAGAAGGCCGGCCCAGCATCCTGGGGTGCTGTGACGGAGTAGGAATACTGGCTGGGTGCCTCAGTTTCCCCTATGCATTTTTTGATGCAAAGCAGAGAGAGTATAAGCAAGCAGGCAACGCCCTGACCCTTCCCCCCACCTCTCTACCTCTGAACCTGTTGGAGAGAGGTCAGCTGACCTGCCGGGAAGAAAACAAGGAAAGGAATGCAGGGGAGGGGCGGATGAGGAGGGTCAGTCTGAAGCTATCTGGAGTCAGGCAGGGAAGGGAGAGGAGCTAGCTAGCTCTCTGGCCCCCAGAATGTATCCAGCTGAGGGCTCACATTTGCTGTATGGTCTGTGTTAGACCAGGTACCAGTCATCGAATAAACCTCTGTTTTACTGGCTGGCTGAGAGTCACGTCTGACTGTGGAGTGGGGTGCAGAATCCACGGGCTCCCCCAGGACCCCACCTGGGTGGACTCGCTGGGGGAAGCGCACGGAGGGGCAGAAGGTGCTGAATGCTCCGAGGTCAGACCCAGGAAGGTGTAAACGGGAACCTCTAAAGCTCCTAGCCTTGGAGACAGGCTGTGTACGGAGAGAGGACGTTTTCCCTCGGAGTCCTGACTGGCTTCATAGGGAGGAGGTTCCAGACAATTGCCCCAGGCACTCGGTGACAGGTGCCCGCACAGCCGCTAAGGGCTGAGTAGCTCTGCTGGCTTCTATGCCCAGCTGCCCCAGCCGGACAGGTCACCCGGTCAGCTGCCGCCTGGTTCTCTGTGGGGCTGAGGAGCTGCCTGGCGGCTGGCAGTGGTGTGGAAAGGGGGCGGCTGCCTGGCAGCCTCTGCTTCCCACTTCCTTGTTAGGCTCCTTATTGAGGAGCTGATGGATCCTCCCTCCCTGGCGGGAGCAGCGGGGCCACTGGCAGCTGTGGACTTTCCCCCGAGTCGTTGCTGGTTGTGGCCCCCGTCATAGCTGTTCAAACAAAGCAGTGAGGGCAGCCAAGGCCGGGTTGACGCCACAGGTTCTGGGAAGCCGATCTTCTGAGCAAGCGAGGTGGTTGGTCCCTGTAGCCAGGGAGGGGAAATGACCCAATAGTGCAGCGTTCCAAGGCGCCTCCTGCCATCCTGCAGGGTGCTTCCTGAGACCCAGCCCCCTTGCTCCAGGCCCTGTACGCACCCATAGCCAGAGCCGGCATCAGCCCCAAGGAGCAGACCACCTAAATGGACAAGAGCCTTAGCCCCATTGTGCAGATGGGGAACTGGGACCCCCTCGCCACAAAGTCTGGGCCACAGCTTCCCGCTGACTCCAGATTGGCCACAGCCCAGGCCGGGGATTAACCACTAGACCATCCTTCCACCGCTGGGTGCCTCCAAGCATCGCCTGCACACCGTTACCCTGTGGGCAGTGGGCCCCAGAAGCCTTTCAGCAGCTGGGGTCACTCTATGCAGCCCCTCAGAAGGATCCCCCAATGCCACCCCTGGGGAAGCTGTCACCCACAGGGCCACATGCCAGGCAGAGGAGAAAGGCCTGCCTAGCTCAGTCCCTAGTGTGGTAATAAAACTCCAGACTGTGTGATGGGAGAGATTAGTGCTGCTGCTCGCCTCGGGGACCAAGTTTGATGGTGCTGAGAACACGTAGCCACAAGGCCCCCAACCAGCTAGGCATTGGGCCACTGTGCGCCAGGCAGTGGGGTGATCTGGGCTCACCGCCCTGCCAGCTTCCAGCCAGGGGGCGTCTGTGGGTCGCTAGAAGCTGGTGCTCATCTCGGTCACGTGTCCCTGAAAGCAGCGCCCTGCCCATCACACGCCCTCTGCACGGGCACAGCATCATCTGCCTAGTTGTGGGCAGTGCCAGGCTCCAGTACAGGAGGAGGAGAAGAGTGGGAATGAGTGCCAGCTGGGCAAGGTGGGAACAAGTGGCTGGGAGGGATGGGGATGGAGAGCTAGGGGGCACCGATTGGGCAGGATGAGTATGGGAGGGTGAGGAGGCACTGGCTGGGTGGGGGCCACCAGCTGGGCCGCATGGATATAGGCAGCAGGGTCCTGCTTTGCCCTCCTCTTCCACGTGTGTCTCAATGCATGTAGCATGGCAGAGTTGGTCAGCCCACGGATTCCTCCACCTGTGAAAACAAGCGAGATTTCAGGGGAGATTCCAAAACCACTGGAAATTTTCCAAGAAATCAAATTCTGGAAACCCTGGTTTGGGGCCATCAGAATGTTCCAATCTCCATTGCAACCTTTGAGAAATGGGGTTTGTTCTGGTTTTGATAGAAACCGTAGCACAGTTCCCAACAAAACGGTGTTTCACAATGAAAAATCAACAGTCCTAATCAGAGCATTTCAACCATTTTTTTTTAACCAGTGAAGTTTTGTCCAAACTGTTACGATTTCACAGGACATGTTGGTTTATCAAAACAGTATTTTCCGCATGGAAAAATATTTCAGTGGAAGTTTTCCAGCAGGCTCATCCCACAAGCTCTGGGGAGTGGTGCAGTGCCATAATCTCCCCTTGAGAGATGGGGAAACTGAGGCACAGAGCAGGCCAGAGACTCAACTACGGTAGCCCAACCAGTTTATGAGAGAGCTGGGAATAGACCCAAGGGCTCTGTTATGCTCACTGTTCCACACCTGTTCCCAGTTACTTTTATCTGGCAACGGTGCAGCCTAGTGGGTTGAGATTTGAGGTAGGAGCCTGGACACCTGGGTTCTGATCCCAGCTGCACCACTGATCTTAGGTGAGCCACTTTCCTGCCATGTGCCTCACTTTGCATGAGGTTCATGCTCATGGCTGCTCTTTGGGGCGAGGACCATGCCTGAATGTGCTTGTAAAGTGCCTGGTGCAGCAGGGTCTCAGCCTTGACTGGGTCACTATAGAAAGGAGCTGCAGTGGGTTCGAGTGGATCCATGACTGTTTGCATCCCACTCAGACAAGAGAATAGAGTTTGCTTGCTCAGTTTCACTTCCTGGTTCCCAGAATTCTTGCCAGCAAGTTAAAGTCTGGGCTGGGTAAATGGACCATAAGGTGGATAGAAAGCAGGCTGGATCGTCGGGATCAATGGCTGCATGTCTAGTTGGCAGCTGGTAGCAAGTGGAGTGCCCCAAGAGTCAGTCCTGGCGCCAGTTTTGTTCAGTATCTTCATTAATGATCTGGAGGATGGTGTGGGCTGCACCCTCAGCAAGTTTGCAGATGACACTAAACTAGGAGGAGTGGTAGATAAGCTGGAGGGTAGGGATAGGATTAGAGGATTGGGCCAAAAGAAATCTGATGAGGTTCAACAAGGACAAGTGCAGAGTCCTGCACTTAGGACGGAAGAATCCCATGCACTGCTACAGACTAGGGACTGAATGGCTAGGCAGCACTTCTGCAGAAAAGGACCTAGGGATTACAGTGGATGAGAAGCTGGATATGAGTCAACAGTGTGCCCTTGTTGCCAAGAAAGCTAATGGCATTCTGGGCTGTATAAGTAGGAGCATTGCCAGCAGATCGAGGGACGTGGTCATTCCCCTCTATTCGACATTGGTGAGGCCTCTTCTGGAGTATTTTGTCCAGTTTTGGGCCCCACACTACAAGAAGGATGTGGATAGACTGAAAAGAGTCCAGTGGAGGGCAAAAAAAATTATTAGGGGCCTGGAGCGCATGACTTAGGAGGAGAGGCTGAGAGAACTGGGATTGTTTAGTCTACAGAAAAGAAGACTGAGGGGAGATTTGATAGCTGCTTTCAACTACCCAAAAGGGAGTTCCAAAGAGGATGGATCTAGACTGTTCTCAGTGGTAGGAGATGACAGAATAAGGAGTAATGGTCTCAAGTTGCAGTGGGGTACAGTTTAGGTTGGATATTAGGAAACACTATTTCACTAGGGGGGGGGGGTGAAGCACTGGAATGGGTTACATGGGGAGGTGGTGGAATCTCCTTCCTTAGAGGTTTCTAAGGTCAGGCTTGACAAAGCCCTCGCTGGGATGATTTAGTTGGGGGATTGGTCCTGCTTTAAGCAGGGGGTTGGACTAGATGATCTCCTGAGATCCCTTCCAACCCTGGTATTCTATGATTCTATGATTCACAAGTTCCAGACTGCTGCAGTGGGGAAAATCCATTTCCTAAAACACATGGGGGAAACTGGCCTGACCCCACAGCCCATTCCTGCTGACTGCAGAGGGATCACACCTGATTTATCCTGGGGTATGTACACAGGGCACAAGCCTGTTTCTAGCCCCATGAGTTTTCTAACCACCACGCTTTAACAAAACAAGCATTCAGGACTCCCTTTGCCGTGAAATGACTGAGGCCGTGTCTGGATTACTGATTAGCTACACAACATGGCAAGACACGTGCACCCAGCTCACCGCATTACAGTAGAACTCAGGTGGATGTTGGGTGGTTCCTTTTACTCTACGGAGGGGGGCAGGATAGCTCAGTGGTTTGTGCATTAGCCTGCTAAACCCAGAGTTGTGAGCTCAATCGTTGAGGGGGCCATTTAGGGATCTGTGGCAAAAAATCTGTCAGGGGACAGTACTTGGTCCTGCTAGTGAAGGCAGGGGACTGGGCTCAATGACCTTTCAAGGTCCTTCCAGCTCTATGAGATAGGTATAATAATATTATTATTATATTACACTGGAGTAAAACCAGGACAAACAAATCCAGAGAGGAACCTCCAGCTGATGGCAAACCCAGTCATCTGTGCTTCCTGGTCCCCCCAGCTGCGAATTCACCCTTAGATTCTGGGGGTGGCAGGAGAGAAAAGAAAATCTCCGTCCTTAGGAGATGGCTGGGGAAAAGCCCCTTCAAACGCAAGTGAAGCTGGCAGACATCTTGTTACCTAGGCTAGTGGGACTAATGACAAAGGATCTGAGCGGAAAGTAAAAGGCCATTACTTAGCCAGGACCTGATCCTGTTCTTGAAGCTACACACCAGGTTGGCCGAGAAGCTGTGTAAAGGTAGTTAGGGGAATCGGCCTATGACATTATATATGAGCCACTCGGGTGCTGTGCCTTGGTTTCCCCATTTGTATGGGGCGGGGGGGGGGGGCAATGGCACTGCCCTACCCCAGGCAGGGAGGCTGCGAGGCTGAATACCCTACAGAGAATGAGGGTCTTGGATGCTGCGGCTAAGGAAGGTCAATCAGAACCAAAACCCTGGAGCTGTATTTCAGGCCCCAGTCCTACAATGTCTGGCTCCAGTCCAAATGCCCCACCCCACTGCTCCACTGCCCTGGTTCCTGTTACAGATGTCAGTGTGTCCATGCAGCAGATGGGGAAACTGAGGCAGGCAGGGGTGGTGAATCGCCTGCCATCACACAGTAGGCCAGAGCCAGGAGTAGGACCCTGGTACCCTGTCCCTCCACCCACTGTCTCCTGTTTTAAACTCAACCTGTCCTGTGCTTTGGGGCCAGACCAGCCAAGAGTTGCCCGGTGTTTCTGGGTCTGAAGTGCAGACGAACGCTCCACCCTGGCTCTTCTTTATGCGCTGGGAGCAGCTCTCGGGCACATCAGACCGCGCCTTGTTTTCCTGGCCAGAGGCTGGTTTGCTGGCTCCGTTCTCCCCGACACAGTTGTCAGCAGCCCCCTGGCACGTGGGACACCATAAGACTCCTACAACACAAGACAGAGACGGAGCCGACCTGCTGCGTTGCCTCTGCTGCGTCCTCTGCTCAGCAGGTCCCAGCCAGTTATAGCCTTTCCCCACGGCCTGAGCAATCTCACTGGAAGCCAGAGCCAGCCCTGGTCCTCGCCGCTCTCCCACCACCAAGTATGCAGGGCCCCAGGGGGAGGCTGGCGCCATGTGGCAGGACTTGGCAAAGTGGCACTTTGCTCAGGGCGATCGCGGGTGTTCCAGGGACATTGCGATGCCCTCCTCCTGGTGCAGGTGGGGGCAGTTTGGGGACCTTTTGTCCAGTGCACCCAGGCACTGGGTAAGTCCTCGCGTGGGTAGGACAGCAGGATTCTTTGGGTATGGATCCCTCCGACTCGGGACGTCCTAACCTCCCCATGGTACCGATCTCATCCCAGAACAGCTGTGTCCAGCGATAGCTCTGTGACAGTGGGGGATCCGCAGCCCACTTTGGCTCCTCTGGAAAAGCTCCAGGTTCCCCGCTGGCCAGAGGGAACCACAGGCCCTACAAAAGCAAATACGGCAGGCTTCAGTTTGAAATGACCATAAACAGGAGGAGAGGGGCTGGGCAGGCCACATGCCTGGGAACATGTAAATGGCTCTGGGGGTAATGACGTCTCCAAGAACAGTGCCGAGAAATAGGGCTCCCAGGCCGTCCCAAGCCCCGGAGCACCTCCCCAGACAATTGTGTCTATCTCCTGTCACCCAGCATAAGAGTGTCTGGAAGCTCTCCCTGTACCCCTCCCTGTACCCAGGGAGGGCTGTAGTCTCAATTGGAGGGAGGTTAGATTGTTATGAATTCACCACATTGGGGTTGTCTCTGTTGATTTGTTTCAGGGTGATTTCAATTGTTGTTTTTCTAGGTGGGTGGCTGATTGGTTGTTTGAGGAACTGGGTGGATGGGTGAGTGGTTGGTTGAGTAGGTGGGTGGGTGTTTGTTTGGGTAGTTGAGTGGCTGGGTGAGTGAGCGGCTCGGTAGTTGTTTGGCTGCGTGGCTGAATGGTTGTTTTCTTTGAGTGGGTGAAGGGTTGATTGGTAGGCTGGATGGGTAGGTGGGTGGATGGTTGGGTAAGTGTTTGATTGGGTGGATGACGGGGTGGGTGAATGTTTGAGTGGCTAGGTGTGTGTTTGATTACCTGGGTGAATAGTTGGATGACTGAATGGTTGATTGGTTGGCTGGCTGGATGGTCAATTGATTGGTGGCTGGGTGAGTGGTTGGCTGGGCAGTTGGCTGGGGTTTGTTGTGTAGCAGAGTTGTGAGTGTGGTTCCTACGGTGAAAGGGCCTTTTCAAAGAGCTTGGAGATGTTTCCTAAAACCGGTTCAGCTCTGGGCTTGCTCTGGGAGTTTGCCCAGCAGCTGGACACTCCCCTCCCCCCCCCCCCAATCCAGAGTGTTTTGCCCCATCCCCCCCAACAGTTCACCCTCCCCCGGGCTCTGCATCGCCCCTAGGGGCCCAGCTGGCCCCAGGGCTCACAGATGGAGATTTGGCCTTTGGGTTGGCTGGGGCTCGCTCTGCTCCTTGCTGGGAAGGTGAGGCCTGAGGCTACAGATTGGCATCAGAAGTGACTGGCAGCCGAGACAGGGATCGCACAGGCTACGGTGCAGCTGCAGCCCTGCCGCAGGGCAGAGAGGGGCTGGCTGGAGCCCGCACTGAACCCAGTGGGTTTTCACTGGGGACCAGCAGGGCCCCTTGGTTGGTGAATCCTCCCATGCTCACACCCTCTGCTTCAGGAGGGTAAACTGAGGCACAGAGGGGCTGGGGTCCCAAGGTAATAGGAGTGCCAGAGACTCCACTCCTTGGAAAATCTGGCCCTCAGAGACACCCCCGAGCCACATGGTCCACCAGCGCCTGTGACTCCCGGGGCTCTGGCCTGCCAGCCCTGAGCTCTCTGTCCCAGCAGCTCCCACCCCGCTGCAACCTCCTAGGAATCTGCTCACTCATCTCCCGTCTCATTCCAGCTTCCTCCTGACCACAGTGGCCTTGCTGTCCAGCTACTCCATCCACCTGCTGCTGAAGTCCTCTGGGATTGTGGGTAAGACCCCTCTGCCAGGGGTGATGGGGAGGTATCTCCAGGTCCAGTGTTCCCATTTGCGCCAGGTTCCAACTCCCTCCGTTTGTCACTTTGCACCCCCAGCCCCGGGTGGACGGAGGCTGACTGACCTCCTGCAGCCAGAGGGGAACGGCCTTTGCACCGCCAGGTAACCCCACTGCCGTGTGCTCCCTGCCTGCTCGGTGACAGGCAGGCACAGCAGGGGCAGCGTGGACACCTAGCTTATAGCTTTTGGCCCACTCGTGGGGTTTTGCATTAAGACTGGAGGTTGCAGATGGATCATTCCCGGCTCAGCCCAGCACCCTGTCACTGCAGCCCACGTCAATGGGGCAGGGGCCAATACACTAGAGGGGAGTGCTCAGCTCTCAGCCTAGGGGGCCTAGGGGTAGAGCATCGCGCGGGAGATGCAGTGTTTCCCAGTCCCCTAGTGCAGCAGGTCAGGGCGCTCCATCCAGGGGAGGGTTTGTGTCACTGGACCAGGTGACCTGGGATGCTATGAGGGGGACGGGTCATGTCTTGAGGCTGAGGGTCCCTGGATGCTGTGAGGGGAGAGGTCGCATCATGAGGCTTGAGGCCCCGGGGTGCTGCAGAGGAAAGGGTTGTGTCTTGGGGCCTGGAAACCTGGGGTGCTCGGGGGGGGAGGGGTCGTGTCTCGGGGCTGGCTGAGCTCCCTTCCCCTGCCCCACTGCTAGCCCAGGGCTGAGGGCACCATGCTGGGGCCGGTGATCCTGGGTGCTGCTCCCTGCTGGCATTGCCGCAGTGCCTCCTCTCACCCTCCGATCATCCCCCATCCCCCTGCAGGGATCCGTGCCTACGAGCAACTGGGCTACCGGGCCTTCGGCACGCCAGGGAAGCTGGCCGCGGCCATCGCCATCACACTGCAGAACATCGGAGGTAGGTGGGGGATGGGCAGATCCCCTGCCCCATACAGCATGGAGCTATAGCTGGCACCCTGAGACACCCACAGGGGGCTCACCCAGCTGGGGCACCCATAGGGGGGCTCAGTCTGCCGGGGCACCCACAGGGGGCTTACCCAGCCAGGGCACTATCTGGCACCCCCACGGCACAGCCGGGGGGTCGCCTAGGCTTCCCCCGTGGTGTACTGTGGGGAGCGTCCGGCAGGGCAGCATCTGGGAGGGCAGCGTCTGCTGGGCACCAGTAACGTGGCCATTCTGGGGCTGCCCCATGCCTCCCTCTGATCTCCGCAGCCATGTCCAGCTACCTGTACATTGTGAAGTCCGAGGTGCCGCTGGTGATCCAGACCTTCCTCAACCTGGAGGAGAAGAGCACGTGAGTCCCCGTGTGCCCCTCCCTCCCGGCTGGCCACAGACCCTTGGCTCTAAGCTGGTGCCCAAAGCGTCCAGGCCCCATGCATGGCCACACACTGGCCATGCTCCAGTCAGCACTGGGGTCCGTTTCATGTCTGGGGGCCCATCGGAGAACTTGGGAGGGGAGATGGGGCCCGGTGGGGGTGACTATGAGTCCCCAGCTCCAACAGGTCAAAGGGGGATGGGGTGGCTGATGGGGGGAAGGAGGAAGGGGCAGCCGAACCTGCAGCATCCAAGTCCCCCAGCCAGGGATCCCCAACCAGGGCGTCTCCCCAGCACCATGTGGCCTGGGGGAGTGGGAGCACCAAGCATCTCTGCCAGCCCCTGCTCCCTGGCTCCAACTACAAGGGGATCCCTAGCAGGGCTGGGCCCAGTGCCCACCCCTCGTTCCTGGGGCCCCAGCCAGCAGTAGAAGGGACGTCCTGAGGGCCCCTGGGAGAGCTCGGGGTGAGAAGAGGACACACTATGACTCCTGCTACCCCAGCACTGGCCTTCCCCGCACAGCTCTGGGTGCCCCTCAATCCTGACCCGCAGTCCCCTGATACCCCAGCCCTGGGCTCTCCTCCCCCGCCCCGCTCTGTGTGCCCCTCCATTCTGACTCACAGCCCCTGCTATTCCAGCCGGGACTCCTCTTCCCCCTCCCCACATGACTCTGGGTGCCCCTCACTCCCGACCCACAGCCCCTGCTCTGGGTGGTGCTTGGCTGGGGACTGGCGTGCTTTAGGGGTCAGACGGCGTGAAAGCTGATCTGCCCTGTGATCTGTGCTGAATCTGACCCCCAGCTCTGGGGGAGAATGTTCCATGTCACTCCAGCCTCCTCTCATCCATTGGTCCGTCTCCTGCCCTCCCCGGCACCTCGCCCCTCTCACTCCACCTGTCTGCTTCCCTTCCCCCAGCTCTGCCCTCCTGCCTCCCTGGCCTGATCGCCTCCCAGCCATGAGGCAGCCTGCTGCTGTTAACCCCTTTTCCCAATTGGTGAAACTGAGGCACAGCATGACACCCCTCTGCAAAGCCAGCTCGCCCAGGGGATTCCAGTCTGGGGCTTTCACCCAGCGGCTCCCTGCACCTCCTGGAGTGGTGATCGGTTTGTACCAGGCTGTGTCTGCACCCTCCTGTCATGCTCACAGCTCCCTCTTCTCTGCCTCTGCCTCTCTCCCCTAGGCCTCTGCCCCCCACCTTCCCCCAGGCTCCGCTGTGTCCCACGTCCTGGGGCGGTTGGGCAGATCTGGCTTCCAGCCCGGCACAAGGATTTAGCCGTATTTAGTCACTTCTATTTTAGCTTGATGCCAGAGCTGAATAAGCCTTCGGTGTCGGATTAAACCAGCGGGAATGTCCAATCCCCGCTTCCTCTTCCCATGGGTAGAGCCAGCTCCCCGCTGGACACACGCCTTCCCTGGTATCTGACTCCCTGTGTGGCACCGGGCCGGGGCAGCTGGCACCTCCGGGCATCAAGGGGTAACGCAGCAGCTGGCGAGGTCACTGCAGGTGTCACTACCATTCCAACATCCATGCCAGGTGCCTCTATCGGCCCATCTCCGGTGCCTCTATTGGCCCATCCAGCTTCCCACAGGTTGGCAGAGGCAGCTCCGTGCCCGGCACCCATGAGGCCAAAGGACGGGTCACTCCAGGCACCCTGATGTTACGTGGAGACCGGCCGGACCAGAGCCACCCACCCAGGCTCTGAACTCTGGGTGTTTGGATCTAGATTCTTGCACCGGCACAGCCTAGCAAGGGCGCTGTTGGGCCTGGCAGCCGCTCACAGGCCCAATCCTGGCACCAATCCTCAGACTCTGTTCCAAACAGCTCCACGTGCTCCCAAGGACCGTGCCCCACCCTCCCCGCAGACCCACAAGGCACTTGCACAAATCCCACCATTCGCGGTGCTGCTTGCTCAGGGAAGGAATGGACCTGGGGTTCTAGCCAGGAATCACGGGCTGGGAAACTCCCCACCACTTGATGTGAATGGTTTCAATGCCTGGCACTGTGAGCAGGGCTCTGGGCACTGGATTCTGCTCTGAGCCCAGGCTGGGGCGTTAGTGGTGTGTCTCCTGGCGCACCAAGGGAGAGGAGAGAGGAGATCCAGGTCCAGCGAGTCAAACTGCCCACGATGGGCACGGCAAACCGTTCCCATGGCAACGCTGTCCCCACAACCATCGCTAGCCTTGCGATGGGCAGGTGGACCCAACATGGTTGCCCATCACCACAGGCCTCAGGCCTGGTTTTCAGCCCATGGGAGCAGCCATGGGTGAGGTCAACAGGAGGTAGTTCATTTCCCACACATTCCTAGGGATCTTCTCCTGGCTTCCCCAGTGGGGCCCTGACCCAATCCCCAGGGACCCTCCCAGGCTGGGGGACCCTGAGCCAGAGACAGTCGGGTCCCACAGAGGAGCCTGGTGCCCCATCAGGGTGGTGGTGGGGATTAGCTGCCCATGGGGGCGAGGAAAGGGGAGCTACAGGGCAGGTCATCTGGTCCAGGCCATGTGGATGCCTTGAGCTGGAGCGGTCCCAGGCACAGTCTCCGCAGAGCCGGCTCGGCATGGCCAGGCTGAGTGCCAGGGCATGTTAAACGTCCCAGTGTTCCCTGCACAGAGTGAGTTCTGTCTCTGGCCCAGCCAGGCTCTGGCCACATCCGAGCGGGGTGGGGGAGGCAGACATGGCTCGAGGCAGAGCCCTCCCAGGGGACAGTGCAGGGTGTGGCCATGTGTCTGGACAGGGGCACGCAGCCAGGGGCATTGCTGTTCTGGCGGGATAGCACTCCTTCCAGAGGGCAGGAGATGGGATAGCAGGGGGCTGTGGGTTGGGATTGAGGGGCCCGGCAGAGCTGGGGGAAGGGGAGGATAGCAGGGGGCTGCGGGTCGGGATTGAGGGGGGGGAGACCTTACACCACATTGACCTGCTCCGTTTTCCCTTTCATGGATATTAAATTGGTTCACACGTGCTTTAGCTGCCCGCCCCGTGTGGCCGTTGGGGGGGATGCTCAGAGCCAGGCAGGTTTGACCTATAACTGCCCCCTGCATGGGCTCTGCTGATGCCAAGGCGTCTCAGGGAGACTCAGGACCCATGAGTTGCTCTCTCAGAGTGGGTGGGGCAGAGGGAAACTCTCGGGGCTGCAGCAGACCCCCCAGCTGGTGCAGGGTAGGGGGTAGCCGATGGGCACAGAGAAGGAGCCAGCTGGGGTAGGGGTTGGCAGGGCCCGGCAGGGTCGGGCACCCAGAATCAGTCCAGGCTGGTGCTTCCCACTGAGGCACGGGGGTCACTAGCCCTGGCTGGGGTGCAGGTATTGACCGAGGTGCCGGTGTCAGCCCCAAGGCCCCGCTAATTCTCCAGCCCCCAGAGCTGCAGGGCCTGACCCGCCCTCTTGTCTTGCAGAGATTGGTACCTGAACGGGAACTACCTAGTGATCCTCATCTCCCTCACCATCATCCTGCCCCTGGCCCTGATGAAGCAGCTCGGTGAGTCATCCACTTGGGGCCAGGTTGGGGCTGGCAGCTGGGAGGCGAAGTGCTGGGGGGGCATAAGAGAGAGGCCCATGGTGCATTGTGGGTGCCCGCCCCCCAGCTCTCCTGGATGGACGGATGGGCAGCAGCGGGACCGCTAAATGCCGTGTGGGGCGAAGGGGTGGCAAGTTGGGAGGAGCTGGGATCAGAGCTGGGGTGCAGCGGGGGCTGGGAGCTAGGCTGCTTTGGGCCGGTGGGGGAGGGGGGAGGGCAGGAGTCAGGGAAGCAAATCTCAGGGGGGAAGGAAGGGAGCTAGCAGGAAGGGGAGGGGTTTGGAGGTCAGGGTAGGACCAGCCTGGGACTGGAGGAGAAGAGTGACAAGGGGGCCAGTGGGGTCTGCCTCTCACTGAGGTGGGGTGGGCGCCAGGTATCTGTGCCAGCACCCTCCGTGCCACCACCTGCCCCTCCAGGACTCATGCTCCTCCCGTCCACACACACATCATGTGCCTCATCCCCTGGTGCCCCACCCCCATATGGGTCTAGGCCAAGGGCAGAGTCCAGCTGGGGGACTGGAGGCAGCAGGCCAGGACGTGTCTGATGCCCATGGGTGATAAGTGAGGCAGCTGGTACCCATGGCTGGATCTCTGCCCATCCCTCCGCAGGCAGACTGAGCCCTGAACCTCTGTGCCCCAGACCCCATGGTGCCAACCCCATGAGGGCCAAGGATGACGGGCCGGGACACACCTAGCTCTGCTCACACCCACCCCCTGCTCTCCTCTCTCCCCAGGCTACCTGGGCTACGCCAGCGGGTTCTCCCTCAGCTGCATGGTCTTCTTCCTCATCTCGGTGAGTCTGCCAGGGCCCTGGGGGGCACCAGGACCCCTGAGAAGGGCCAACAGGTCAGACGTGCCTAGCCCCTGCTGTGCTGCAGCAGCAACGGCGCCCACTCTCCCGAGGGGCACATGCCCTGACCTGGGCATGGCTGGAGCTTCCTCCTGCATGTCTCAGGTGCCCACTGAGCTCCTCTGGATTCCAGCTCCCAGGACTCCCCGGAGGCTCAGGGGGGAAGCCCCACCATTGGCTCCCTCCTCCGGGCAGTGGTCACCCCTCTGTAGAAGGACCCAGGATGTGGGGACTGGCCGTGACTGATGGGGGGGGGGGCATTTCCCAAGAGGTGGCACCCAGTGCCCATCTGTGCTGGCTCATACCTTGCTCCTCATCCTGGGTGCCCTCTGCCCCAGCTGGAGCTTGGGACGCTGCTGCTAGGGAGAGATCAGAAGCATGGGGGCCACACGAAGGGCCTGACTCCGGGTGATGGGCTGTGTGAGCTGAGGTGGGGGCTCAGTGCATGAGGACCCGGGTGTGATCTCATCCCTGGCACGAGAAGCTGAAGGCTGTCATGCGGGTGCGGAGTGCCACGTCTCTGTCTGGGGCGGGGGTCACGCTGCAGCTACACATGGGCAGAGACCAGCCGGTCTCCCAGCTCCCCTCCCCAGAGTCCCTGGGGGGGGCAGTGTGGCCTGCGGGTTTAAAGCTGGCATAGCTCCCAGGTGGAATGTCCTTTTCTAGTGGCCAAAAGGCCTGAGGCCTTGGGCTGGGATAGCAGGGAGCTGCAAGTCGGGAGTGAGGGGGACTGACAGAGCTGTGGGGGAAGCCCAGGTCTAGGGTAGCAGGGACTGGGGGTTGGCAGTGAGGGGCACCAGCAGAGCTGGGAGGGAGCCCAGGGTTGGGATGGGATCCCCTCAGGACCCTCTGCTCCCACTGGCCCTGCTCTGGGGGTTGCTAGTGACTCCAGCAGGGGCAGGGCAGGGTCTGGTGGCTCAGCGCTTGATCCTGCAGCTACCTGGGGCTCCAGACACAAGCTGGGGACTCTTTCTGCTCTGGTCTGCGGAGAAGGAGCTGGAGCCACTGGGCTTGTCATGGCTGCTCGTGGCGGCAGACAGTCACCCTGGGCTCTGCTGGGCCATCAGCTGATTCCAAGCAGACCCCTCGGGGCCTGGCCTGGCAAGAGAATCGCTTCATTACTGGTTAAAGGAGCCTAGAGTCTAGCCCCAGGGTGGAGGGGTGGGCGAGGGCTCCAGGAAAGTGGCTGGGGGAGAGCGCTGAGCCTTCGGGGACAGGAGAACACACGGAGAGGTTCATGCACATGTGCACACATGCACATGGAGAGGTTCCTACCTGTGCACACAGGTACACACACATTCATGCATGGGCACACACATACACACAGAGAGGCGCACACACTCTTGCATGCACATGGAGAGGCTAGTGCACACACACTCATGCATGCGCATGTACACACACAGAGAGGCACACACTCATGCACACACACACACATGCATGTGAGGAGGCTCGCACACACACGCTCGTGCATGCACGCACACACACGGAGAAGGACACACACACGCACTCTGCCAGATATAAGAATCCTCTGCCCATCACCACACCCCGCTAAGACACCAGGCCCTGGAAGGGCCGAGCGCTTTCAAAGACTTTGGGGGGTCTCACAGGCAGGTGGGTTTGGCTCCCGCCCCACAATCACAGAATGCGTCTGAGACCTGAGACCCAGCGACACTGAGCAGCCTCAGTCCAGTTCAGGTGCCCCTGGTTCAAGTGGGGGAGCCGGGGTTTCCAGCAGGGCAGAGAAGGATCCTGAGAGTTAGACCGGGAAGGCCTGGCTGGGTCAGTCAGTGATGCAGGGGGGTGGGCTGCTCTCCCCGCCCCATGATTCCCCCCTCATGCGTGGGCAGCACCTGTCTCCTTCACCGCCTTTCCTCCCAGGTTCGGAGCTGGGGCTGAGCCGCTGGGGGGCGTGGGCGACACTGGCAGAGCCGGGCGCTGACCGGGTTTTCCGCCCCCTCCCTGCCCAGGTCATCTACAAGAAGTTCCAGATCCCCTGCCCCCTCCCTGAGCAAGACAGCAACGGCACCAGCAACCTCAGCGACGCCCAGGGCAGCACCAGCGATTACCAAAACGGCTTCCCAGTCCTCCAGCCAGCTGGTGCCGGGGACGCCTGCTCTGCCAGCCTCTTCACACTCAACTCCCAGGTACCGCCCGTGCTAGGCCACATGGCAGGTCGACCAGGATCCCGTTGGAGGCCTGCTGGGGGGCGCGGGGGTGTCCCGGTGTCACGGAGCGCCCGGGCGATGGTCTGGAACCACTCCCTAGGAAGCCAGACTGGACTTTGGGTGAAGGGTCCCTTCTCCGTACACAGCCTGTTTCCAAGGCTAGGAGCTTCACGGGTACCCACTTCCACCTTCCTGGGTCTGACCTCAGAGCATTCAGCACCTTTTGCTCCTCCATGTGCTTCCCTCAGCAAGCCCGCCTGGGTGGGGTCCTGAGGGAGCCCGTGGATTTTGCACCCCAAATCCACAGTCAGACGTGACTCTCAGCCAGGTAGTAAAACAGAGGTTTATTCGATGACTTCTATCTGGTCTCACACAGACCATACAGTGAGCATGAACCCTCAGCTGGATCCATTTTGGGGGGCCCAGGGAGGCTAGACCCTGCCTGGGCCTGCCTCCCTTCTGCCCACACAGCTTCAGATTCTAAACCATCTTTTCAGCCCGCTGCAAACTCCGAAACTGAAACTCACTCTCCCCAGTCCCTCCTCTCTCTTCCCTTTGTCTCCCTCCCAGGCAGGAGGTATCACCTGACCTCTCTCCCCCACTTGGGGTCAGATTACAGCATCAGGGTTGCATATCTTGAGAGGGGAGAGGGCTTGCCTGCTTGCGTCCAGTGTCAGCCCCTATTCCTTCACATAGACACTTAAGAAATGCAGAGGGGAAACTGAGGCACACACACACACACAGTATTCCTACTTCGTCACACCTGGGAATGCTATGGCCATGCCCCAGCCCTGATAGTCAAGCCCAAGGGTCACTAACCAGGCCTCAAGCCCCAAAATGGCAGGACGGGCCTCCAAGCCATGAGACTTCACACAGTCCCCTGGGTTTCCCCTTCGCACCTGTGCCATCAGGTTGTGCTTGGGCCAGGTTTCCTCTGGACCCAGATATGCTCTTTATTTAAAATAGTCACCAAACGTCTCCCCAGCTCATGTGCCTCCCAGGGCTGGGGCTTGGTGGGACCCAGAATCAACAGGTGGGAGCCAGCCGTTCTGCGCTGGAGGTTGTGAGCCCATCACCCTCCCTGGGCCCTCCTGGCCGCTCCACTCCCATCCTCCCCATTCACTCCCACTGCTGGGTCATGCCCAGCCACAGTGACTCAGGCCAGGGGTGCTGGGGAGCTCTCTGTCGCCGGTGCCCTGCACCATTATCCAGCAGCCCTGTCCTGCTGACCCTCCGTGTCTCCCGCAGACAGCCTACACCATCCCCATCATGGCGTTTGCCTTCGTGTGCCACCCCGAGGTGCTGCCCATCTACACAGAGCTGAAGGAGTGAGTCCTGGGGGACCGGGATGTGGTGGGGCAAAGGCGGAGAAGGCGGCGTCCCTGGGACTCTGGATCCAGGCCCAGATAGGCCCGCGCCCCTTGTGGCTGGACCATGTACCCCAGCCTGCCCTTTTCTACAGCAGGGCCAGTGGTGGGAGCAGCTCCTGCCTCCCATCCTGGTTCTGTGTCCGGCCGGCACCCTCTCCTGGCACCAGAGAGCCCTGCACACAGTGAGGGTGGCTACTCAGGCAGCTGAGATGCCCGTTGGACACAGCCTCCGATGCTTAGTGCTCCAGGGGCCGGAGGGCGATGGGGTGCTGCTCCCCATCCGTTCTGCACTGCCAGGCACCAGCTGGCACCATGGGGTTCGCCCCAGGAACGTGCCTCTCCCTCACCCATGCCAATCTTAGCAGCCTGGTACGGCCTCGGTATCGAGAGCCTGGCTCAACGGCCGGGGGGGCCCATGGTTGCCATGCCCAGGACCAACTGGGAGGGGCCCAGGCTGGGAGGGTTGAGAGCCATGGCCTAGAGGCCCCCCCCCACCCGAGCGGGGTGAGCCCAGCCCACGTGGGCGGTGGCTGCTGGCGGTCAGTGAGTCTAACCCTGCTCTGGGCCTCCTGCAGCCCCTCCAAGAAGAAGATGCAGGGCATCTCGAACATCTCCATCGCCGTCATGTACATCATGTACTTCCTGGCTGCCCTCTTCGGGTACCTCACGTTCTACGGTGAGTGCCCCCCCCCCTCGGCAAGATGATCCCCACCCCTCGCCCAAGGCCAGGAGTGGGCCCCCACCCTCGCTAGCCCCAGAGGGACCCAGCCTGCCAGTACTGGGTTACTGGCTCCATTGGCTGCACAGCTCAGAGGGCAGGGGGCCGTGCAGCTCACGCTATGGGGCAGCCCTCTCCTGCCCAGGTACCTCCAGACCCAGACGTGTCAGGGCCCCTTCAGTGCGATCCCCCGAGTGAGGTCGTGTTGCTGGGCTCTCAGTCTCTAGGGCTGACTGGTGCCACTGTCCTGCACCAACCCAGTGCTGTACCAGGCCATTGCAGAGCCATGGGGGCCGGTTTCCCCACGGGACAGGTCTCCCCATGGGCCGGCGGGATGCAGCTGACATGGGTTGCACCCACAGGCCGGGTGGAGTCGGAGCTGCTGCACACCTACAGCTACGTGGACCCCTTCGACGTGCTGATCCTGTGCGTGCGCGTGGCCGTACTGACCGCCGTGACGCTGACCGTGCCCATCGTCCTCTTCCCGGTATGTGACGCCACCTGCCAGCCGCAGGGCTGGGTGGAGGGACAGGGCCTTTCCCCCAACATCGGGGTTCCCTGTGCAGTGCCTCACCCTGGGGAACACTGGTGCCATGTCTCAGGCCCCTGCACGGCCTCAGTTGGCACAGGCTGGCTGTTTGTGGGTAGTGCCAGCAGGGACTGGATGGGCCTTGGCTACTGAGGGCAGCCCAGTGTGGAGCCCTGGCACCACATGGGCCTCGTCGGGTACCTGAAGTTTCTCCGGCTGGGCCTGGCCCTGCACGGGCTGCAGTGAGCATGGGAGGAACGCAACAGCAGCAGGAAATGGAAATTTATACAAACTGCAGGACGGGAGCAGGGGAGCCAGCAGGAGACTGGGGCAAGCAGGGCCCAGGGACCACAGTGATGGGCACCGTCCTACAGGGGGCAAGCAGTCTGACCCTCTCCCCTTTAGGTGCGCCGCGCCATCCAGCAGATGCTCTTCCAAGGCAAGGACTTCAGCTGGGTCCGTCACACGGCAATCGCTGTGGTCCTGCTGAGCACCATCAACCTGCTGGTTATCTTCGCCCCCTCCATCCTCGGCATCTTTGGCCTGATTGGTGAGTCCCGGCATGTGCCACCTGAGCCGCCCCCACGGTGCTGCAGGGAGCCCAGCGCTCCCCGCACTGGCACCCTGTAGGCTGGGAAATAGTGTCTGGTCTGTCGTGCCAGATTGCCAGCCCCCGGGGCATGAAATCCGCTTCTCCCCAGCACAAGGCCAGCTTCCCATACATGCCGCCCCCTGCTGGCCTGCCTCAGCCTTGGGCCGGAGGGACCTGTACAAACACAGCTTGACCACACAAGGGAAGGAGTGTCAGTGGGGAAACTGAGGCACTAAGCATGCTATGCCCAAAGCCAAGGTTGAGTCAGTAGCAATGCAGGGATCAGACCCCAGCGGTGAGGGAGTTCAGTCTCCACAGCCTGGGAATCCCTGCTCTTGCTGCTTCAGGGGAGGCAGCATTGCCTACTTGGTAGGGTCTGACCTAGCAATCTGGGGCAACTTCAGCTAGGCCACGCCCCCTCTCTGTGCTTCAGTGTCACTTCCCAGCCTCCGTCCCCCCTCAGCCCACAATCTCTGCCGCACAACGCTATCAGTACGGCACGCCCATTGGTCCCCGCTTCAAATGAGCCCCTCCCCAACTCCTCTCTGGAGCGGCCCAGACAGGCAACGGGCCCAGCCTCGCTTTGTTGCTCCCCTCTGATCATTGTAACCCGCAGGGTTTTAATGCATCACCGGCTGCTCTCCCTTGTCCCTGGACTCTGGAGTCCCGGCCTGGCCGCTGTGCTAGCTCAAAGCCCAGGGCTCAAGGCTGCAGCCTGGGGGCTTCTCTTTGTTTGCAGTTTGGGTGTTTTTTTAATTCCTGTTCTGCCTCTGCACTCGTCCCGCCAGATCTGTTCCTGGTATCAGGGGGGAGCCGTATTAATTTGTATCCACAAAAACAACGAGAAGTCCGGTGGCACCTTAAACAGATTTATTTGGGCACAATCTTTCATGGATAAAAAACACACTTCTTTGGCCTCCTCGTTAGATCGGATCCTGGGATCCCCAGCTGGCCAAGGGGCAAGGCTGGCACGTGGGGATTGTACCCGGGTGGCTAGCCCACTGTTTCCAGGGACGGTAATTGAGCGGGGAGGGGGTTTGGATGTAGCCAGGTGTGGGGTTTGGCTCAGGAGGTCAGGTGGCTATGGAGGGCTGGGAGCTGCTCACTACTCCTCCACACCTCTGTACCCATTCTCTCCCGACGTTCTCCAGGTGCCACATCAGCCCCCTGCCTCATCTTCATCTTCCCGGCCATCTTCTACATCCGCATCGTCCCCAAGGACAAGGAGCCCCCGAAGTCCACCCCTAAGATTCTGGTACGTCTTCTCCAGCCAAGCTGACTGTCGGGGGCAGGGGAGTCATGCCACTAATGGGCACTGCAGAGGGTGGCCCTGGGCTAGTGTTGACTCTGCTTTTTGGGGGCCCCGCCCAACTCTCAGGGGTGCTGGGCACTGACCTCCAACTGAGAGGCCACAGGACGACCAGGGCAATTGGCACAGCAAGGGTCATGCCTCCCCTCCAGTGGGGCTGGGGATAGAACCTAAGCTCCCTCTAAGCTGCACCGCCACGCATCAGGCTATTAAGGGCCGTGCAGGCACACAGTGGGGAGAGGTGCCTCTCCTCCGGCCCAGGGCTGCCATGGCAAGAGAGGGCGGGAGGAGTCGAGTCCCCTCTTCCCAGGGCAACCTGCACCGCAAAGCCCTCATCCCTGGCCCCACCTCAGAGCCCTCCCACCCCTGTCCCCAACCCTCTTCCCCATCCCTGAGCCCCGTCCTACATCCCGAACCCCTCATCCCTGGTCTCACCCCAGAGCCTGCAACCCCAGCCAGAGCCCTCACCCCCTGCAACCCAACCCAACCTCCTGCCCCAGCCCTGAGCCCCCTCCCACACTCTGAACCCCTCAGCCCCACCCCCGCCACACACCACCTCCATATTGGTGCATGTAACAAAACTCATTCTGCACATGGACACCAAAAAAGGGAACGTCGGATAGAACACACGGGAGTCCGGAATCTCAGCCGCATCACCATCACGAAAGCACACTCCCTCCCAGAGCTGAGGATAGAACCCAGGAGTCCTGGCACCTGACCCCCGCTCTAACCACCAAACCCTCTCATCATTTGACAGCCCCTTGAGACCCCTGGAGGAAAGGGCTTTCAGTAGAAAGGAGATAGTTATAAAAATTAACTTTGGGGGTTGTGGAGGGCAAGCTGTGTGTCTGAGGGGCACAGGTGGCAAGGTTAGGAGTGGAGCTTTCTGTCTGAGGTGCACAGGTAGGTGGGATCGGGGCGGAGCTGTGTGTCTCAGGGGCACAGGTGGGTGGGATCGGGGCGGAGCCGTGTGTCTCAGGGGCACAGGTGAGTGGAGTTGAGGGCGGAGCCCTGTGTCTTAGGGGCACCGGTGGTTGGGGCGGGGCTGTGTGTCTGAAGGACATGGGTGGACAGGGTCTGGGGCGGAGCTATGTGTCTGTGGGGCTCCAGTGGGTGAGGTTGGGAGCTGAAGGGTGGGGGTGGGCAGGGTCAGATGTCTGGACCTGTGCCCCGTGGGCCAAGCCAGCCCTGGGGCTGATGTCTCCTGCCCCCTGTCTCCTCCCTTGCAGGCTGCCGGCTTCGCAGGCCTTGGCGTGCTCTTCATGGTCATGAGTCTCAGCTTCATCATCAGCGACTGGGCGATGGGCGGCGCCAAGAGTGGGGGCAGCCACTAGAGGGCAGAAGGAGGCGCCCTCCAGCCCCTGCCCCACACGCTGGGAGATGGGGCTGGCTAAGCCATGCTCCCCTGCCCTTGTCCTGCTCCTAGTACTGTCCAGTGACCCGGTCCTCACCACTGCTGAGCCAGGAACGCACCCAGGGCCCTGCAGCACTACTGGGATTTCCCCAGCGCAGGCGAGCCAGCCCTTTGCAGCCAATGAATGTAGCTTGGGGCGGGGGCCGAGCAATCCCCTGGCCTGAGGGGTGGGCATGGCTGCGCTGGACCAGTCCGGCCAGGAAGCTTCAAGTGCTAGAAGAAAAAGAAGCCGGTCTAATGGCTGTAGCATGGGAGTGGGTTCTATTCCCGGCTCTGCCCTTGTCCAACTAGGTGAGCTTGCCTCAGTTTTCCCATCTGTAAAATGGGGCTGCTACTTCCCTACCTCACTGTGGGGCTGGCCACGAGACGGAGATGCTCCATGCACATGTGGAGCAGCCAGAAGCCCCCAGATGGCGGTGCCAGAGAGGCAGACAGAGAATTGTTCTGGGCGGGAGGGTCAGGAACAAGACGCGAGTTCTGCTTAGTGGGAAGTGATGCAGGCAGAGGGCATATCCCGTCAGGTGGCGAAAAAGAAAGTAAATGGGGCGGGGTGTAGTGCTGTCTCGTCCTGTGCCTCAGTTTCTTTTTCCCTGCTGGGGCACAGGGACAGACATGCAGCTCAGAAGCCCCTTTTCCTTTTGAGGGGGTTGGGGGTGCCACGCTTTGTGCGGTGGCTGCAGAGTTGTGCTAAGCCCACGGCCATGATCTCACACCTGCCCAGGAAGGTGGCACTTGGGGTGAACTGAGGGGAAGGAACGTGCTGCACTGGAGGGAGCAGGGCCTCAGCATGTCTCACCTTGGCCCGTGTGGGTGGAGGGTCCAATGCCAACCCTTATGCACCCTGTCCCACACAGCTGCTATTGCAACCAGAGCCTTGCCCACTGCCTGGATCAGTTCCCTGCCCCACAGCACTGAGAGACATGGCCCAACCGTCCCCACTTCTCAGGAGGGCCCCTCCACTGGCTGGCAGACGGTGCCCCACTGAGAGCTGGCAGTGTGTGCCGGGAATTGTGGCCCTGCCGTTGAGCCTGTATAGAAACTAAACAATCCCTAAAACCTGATTTGCTGCTAATCGAAATAGTTTAGGAGAACCTACATTAATTTATATTGTATATGTGCGCACACACACACACACACACACACACTGTTGTTATTGTGTTACTGACCTTGCAGTTAGTGGTTTCCATACGGCGCCCATCCTGTGCAGCTCGTGTCAGAGCTGGTAGGGTCCAGTGAAATCGCGTTTGGCTGGCTGCTGACTTTAATTTGGGATGCCCCCTCATTACTGCTTGTGGTGGGTATGAGGAGGATCAGTTCACCATGGGCCTCTCCTTTTGTCCTCCCACCCAGCCAGTTCACTGGAGTGAAGCCAAACCTGGGGGCGACAGCCGTGTGCACCTGTTTAATGTCTTCTGCTCCCCTTTGGACGGGTCTTCTCCACCGCTCTGACCTGTGGTCCTATCAGATTTCAGCAGGCTGGGGTTCAGCTAGGACAGGGGTGGGCAAACTACAGGCCACGGGCCACATCCGGCCCGCAGGCTCTTCCCGTCTGGTCCCTGAGCTCCTGGTGGGAGGAGGCTACTCCCAGCACCTCCTCCACTCCCCTCCCCCCCGAGCCTCAGCACACCATGTGAGCAGCGCTCTGGGAGGCAAGGCTGCCCTTTTCCGGCAGATCAGCACGGCAGCATGTCTGGCGGCATGGTAAGGGGGCCGGGGGTGGGGGGTGGATAAGGGGCAGAGGGTCTCAGGGGGGCGGTCAGGGGACAGGAACAGGGAAGGTGGAGGGTTGGATAGGGCATGGGAGTCCCAGGGGTCCTGTCAGGGGGCGGGGGTGTGGCTAGGAGGCAGGGCAGTCAGGGAGCAGGGGGGTTGGATAGGGGGCGGGGTCTTGGGGCGTGGTTAAGGGCAGGGGGGTAGTCAGGAGACAAGAAGCAGGGGTTGGATGGGTCAGGGGATTCTGAGGGGGGCAGTCAGGGAGAGTGGGTGGGGGTCAGATAGGGGGCGGGGCCAGGCTGTTTGGGGAGGCACAGGCTTCCCTACCCGGCTCTCGGTACACTTTTGAACCCCGATGTGGCCCTTGGGCCAAAATGTTTGCCCATCCACTGAGCTAGGAGAACTGCAGCAGGTTTTTCTGGACTCCCGCAGGTGCCTGGGCTTCTTTGACATGCTCTTTGGACCTCCCAGGGGTGGGGTGCTTCCCCAAGGGCCTCTCCTGGTGTTCTGCCCTGCCCAGTTGGCTCCCCCTGCCCTGAAGCCAGAACTGGGGGGCCAGCAGGGTAAACCAGCTGCCTTCTTGGGTACACAGCCACATTCAGGCCTGCAGTGCTGATGTCATGGGGCACATGGGGTTCCTGCATGGCGGCCAGGGCACCCATGGGTACGGAGCTGTTTGTGGCTGTGCCCCAAACCAAGGCACGTCTGCTCCCCAGGGCCCAGCCAGGGCTCTCTCACGAGTTTGGCCGAGCAGAGGAGGGTCGCTGGGCTGGAGCAAGAGCCATTTACATCTTGGGGGGGGGGGGAGCCCTGCTGTCTGGAGGCAGATGAGGGCGATCAGTGGGGAGGAGGGGTCAGAGGGCTGTGTATATAACCCACACGCCTCCTGGGTGTGGTGCTCTGTCCCCTCTAGTGGTACCAAGACCACTTAGAGATTAGTGAGTCTGCTACAGCTGTAGCTCAGGGGCATGTGGCTTTTAGCTCACACAGTAGAGGCTCATACACTAAGCTCCAGAGGTCCCAGGTTCAAGCCTGCCCACTGATGGTTGGGGTCTTTCTGTGCACGAGGAGGGGCAGGGCCCATGGGGAGAGCTGGTTGTGTGCTGGCAGGTTCCATTCTGAAGGACAGGGAGCACCTGAGGCGGCAGAGGAACGTGGGGCTTGGTCTCCCTGAGATCAGCGGAGGCTCATTCCACGGCCCACGTGCCAAGGTGACAGGCACCAAATACCTATGCAGTGTAATGAGTCATGATCTGTGGGGTGCTGCTGCCCAGGCTCATCATTGCCTTCAGGCAAGCTCTAGCTCCCAGCATGACTGGGTGGTACGGGGGTGTCGTGGGAGCGAACCCCTGCATCTGTGCGCTGGGAGATACCTGCCCTGCAAGCCAAAGAGCAATTGGAGAGCAGGCCGAGAACGCCCCACATGAGCTGGGGGACATGGGGTGAACAGACCTATATTGATGTGCAATGGGGGGATGCTGTGGGGTGCACTAATGTATTGGGACGGCAGGGGACATGGGGGGTGATGGTTGAGGGCTGGGGAAGGAACCGTGCCTCCTCCTCGTTCCCCAGATGGCGGTAGGGTGGGCATGTGTAGGGCACCCGACCCATGGCTGCCAGCAAGATGGCCTTTCTGCCCCATGAGTTCAGCCTCTGCCCCCCCTAAGCAGAGCCAGCCGCAGACCTGTAGAGGACGCTCTTCCCATGCACTGCAGCCCCTAACCAGCGCCAACTGGGCACAATGGAAAGGTGCCCACAGATGTCAAGGGTGTAGGATCGGGCCTGAAGCCGTTGCATTATACTCCATCACGCCCCCTCCCCAAGGGGCGAGTACAGCATCTCCCCACACCCTCCCAACCACTGCCGGGAAAGCGGGCCAAGGTGCAGATCCATCCCCTGTGCAAAACCCACCCTGCAGCCTGGTGCTAACACTGACTTTCAGGTTGGGGGGGAGAGGGGATGCTGGGACACACATGGCGAGGGGTATTTTCAGCAGCACTCTGATTGCAAGTGAAATTAAGCAAGGCACCATTTCTTGGGATTGACTAAGCGCAAATAGAGATGTATTTTTGTATCGGGGGTGGAGGAAGCTGGACAGCATTGTGTCAATACTGTATATAAGTGTAGGTGTTTCTAAGGCGCGGTATGTGGCTCTGTATAGTGTGTGTGTGTGTGTGTGTGTGTGTGTATATATAAAATCAATGGAGAGGGACCACCTTACATAGGCCGGTGGCCACTGTGACATTGGCTACTAGGGACTGTCTCCAGATGACATTGTGCTGGTGTTAAACCATCTCCCCATGGCTGTGAGCAGTAGTCCACTGAGGCTCTCCATGGGCTGTGGATCGGGGCCCTAGTGAAGAGTGGGTAGGGCTAGACAGTCGCAAAGCTAAAGGGTGTTTTCAGTCAGCTTTAAAAGGGCTCAATCCTGCGAGGCGCTGAGTGCCAGCCCAGCAGGGGCAGGCGTTGCAATCAGTGGGTGCTACTTGCCTCCCAGGAAGGGCTCAGCACTGGCACCTCTCCCACGACAGGGTCATGGTCTTGGTTACCTGGGGGCTCTGTGGTATTGGAGAGCTCACATTGCTGTATCCGGCTGGCACGGCAAGGGAAGTGTGGTGCGGCTTGTAACCACAACCAGGGCTCTCTGCTTCTCCCATCTCAGCCGTGCTCAGTGGGTCATTGTGCTCTGGTGCGTGTGCCCATGCCTGCCCATTAAGAGGCGGGGCCCAGGTCAGGTTAGCCAGGTGGCGGCAGGTAGGTACGGCGATCCCTCTCCATTGATCTGTCCATGAGGCGGCTCAGCAGGCTGCATTATAAGGGGTAAAGCGGATTTCAGTCTCATGCTGCATTTGGGACCCTCCTTTGGGGGGGGTCGGGCTGAGCCTCCCGTGCCAGTGATGGCCTCCGATGCCCTGTCCCTTCGCTAGCGCATTCCCAGCCTGGGAAGGGGGAGTGAGGCGCTGGCCAAGGAGCCGTGTAGCTGTAGCATGCGATAGTCAGTTTTAAATTATATGGTTACATTAGATTTTTATTTGGAAAGGAAAATTAAATAACAATAAAGGAAAAGGAAAACCTCCCTGGGTTCCGTGTGTTCTTGACATGGGGAGCCAATGGGTTGGACCCAGCATGGAGTGAGCTGAGGTCCTGCAGAACTACCTGCATGCGTGACTGCAGCGCGCACGCCCGACCCATGCTAAACACTCACGCCCACTATGGCTCAGGCACAGAACGGGACATACAGCACACATGGATCAGTGGGGAGCCATCCCCTGGGAGGAGGTAAGTCACTCGCTTGTGAATTACTGTATGGCATGGCAACTGCCTCCATACAAACAAATCAGCTCAGCCTCTTGCCATGCGGCCAAAGGCAGATCTAAGGAATTTATGTTTATCCCCTTCTGGGGATGAGATGAGGATAAGGTAGGCCTTTCATCTGGGCAGACTGAAAATGGACACAAGGAAATCATTATTTGTGCAGCATGCAAAATTAACCTGTGGAACTCACTGCTACAATGTACCACTATGACCACCAACAAAGTTGTTTAGTTGTTGTTTTTTGAGGCTGAGGCATTTATACAGAGAATGAAAACAGACAGTGTTATCATGAAGAGACTCCAAAGCATGCCAGGCCTCAGGAGCCAGCTGGGACCAGGTGGGACTGAGGGGCCCTCAGTGCCCAAGGGAATAGCTTAGGTGAGCCTTTCCCAGGTGAACCCCAGCAGGTGCCCATGTCCCATGCTGCAGAAGAAGGAAAAAAAACCCTAAGATGCCAGCTGGGGGCAGGGGGAGGACCCATCTGTTACTCAGCCAGAAGAAGTTCTGGTCTAGGGCAGAAGTGGGAAAACTATGGCCCGCGGGCCATATCCAGCCCTTGAGGTCCAGCCCTTGAGATAGGGAGGCTAGCCCCTGTCCCCTTCCCTGCTGTCCCCCCTTCCCAGGAGCCTCAGCTTGCCATGGCGGTGTGGCTGGCTCCATCCGGACAGCGCAGCTCCAGTACTGCTGCTCTGAGTGGCATTGTAAGGAGGTGGGGAGGTTGGATAATGTGCGTGTGGGGGGGAGGGTCACAGGGGGCAGTGAGGGGACAGGGAGCAGGGGGTAGTTGGATAGGCCTGGAAGTCCCAGGGGGCCTGTCAGGGGGCGGGGATGTGGATAGGGTCAGGGCAGTTAGGAGGGTAAGATGGCGGTGGAGTCCCATGGGGGGTAGTTAGGGGACAAGGACCGGGAGGTTGGATGGGTCGGGGCTTCTGAGAGGGGTAGCAAGTGGGAGGGTGTGAATGGGGGCAGGAGCCTGGCTGTTTGGGGAGGCACAGCCTTCCCTACCTGGCCCTCCATACAGTTTTGGAACCCTGATGTGGCCCACAGGCCAAAAAGTTTGCCCGCTCCTAGTCTAGGAGGTGTTTGGTGCCACCTTGTGGCCAGGACTGTACTGCATGCAGATCACTGCTGGAAGCTGCAGTACAGTGCAGCTGAACTGGAGGCCTGGGTCACTTCCTGGTCTCAGCCAGGGCCCAGCTCCCTCCCTCACAGCCAAATGCCTGGCTGCCGGCAGAGAGAGAGAGGTAAACACTGGGGAGGGGGACTGGTTTCCGTCTGGTGGCCATGCCCTCCCCCATCCCTCCACCCCACCCCTGCTGCAGAATCCCAGCACAACCTGACAGCGTGGGCAGTTGGGGCAGGAAGCGTGGCAGTGCCCTCTCTGACTCTTCTTGTGCCCCCCTAGAAGAGGGAAAGGCTGGCCAGGTGCAGGTGGGACTCCGTGCTGCAGTTTTTCAGAGGTGTGGGACTGCTGCAGAGACTGGGCTGTCTATATACACACACACACACACACAGTGTCACCCCCTCCCCATTCCCTACAGCACCCCTAGTACTGCACAATGCCGCACCGTGGAATATGCCGTCCCAGGCATGTGCTTCCTCGGCTGGTGCCTGGCGCTGGCCCTGCTCCCCACCAGTCCCTGCAGCACAGCACCTCCAACATGCACTGGCATGAAGAGAACTCTCCTCCCTATCTTCTTTGCTGATTCTGAGCAGAGTTGGGAGCATGCAGCAGAATTCAGCGTCCGCTCTGGATTCGACCCCCACCCCCACCCCCTCCAGGGCCAGGAGCAAGGCTCCTGCCACCCTACCAAGGGATCAGACTTCCATGGCATGCAGAGGAGTGAGGTCATTCCTACGATGTCTATCAGCAACTCCTTAGTGCCACCGAGAGGCCAGTGTGGCCTGCACCTCCCTGGCATGCAGCTGGTCTGCTGCCACAGCAACCAGCTTGGGTCCCACACAGCCCCCCCCCCCCCCCAAGGTGCAGGAGGGACCCAGCAATCCCCAAACAGCATGTAGGTGGCGGTCTGTGTAGGGAGAGGGTTGGCCCGAAGAGCCCTGGGCAGAATTGATGGCTGTGGGTCCCCCTGGCACCATGGAGGCAGTGACAGGGGTTTGCCTCTCCGCCCCAGGCTGTGTGGGCTGCCCAGAAGTCACTATGTTGTAAGAGGCTTTGGGATTCCCACAGGCTGGCCACTGGGTGGCCCCATCGCCCTGCCCACCCTGAGGGCCGCATCCAGGGGTTATTGCCTAGAGATGCCCTGCGGTGCCAGGCTGCAGGCAGGGATGGGACAGCCAGGAGGTGCCTTGGGAGAAGGCGGCTGGGTGGGGAGGGGACAGCTGGGAAGGATCGGGCCACCTTAAAATGGTAAGTAGTTATTGGTGTTATTCAACTTTTTATAATTCTTGCACATATTTACATACTGTTACAGTAAACCCTCGATTTAATGGACACCGATTTAACAGACTTCGGATGCAACGGACAAAATTTCCGATGCATCCGAAATCCGTTATTCGGGGGCTGCCGGCTCCCGCCCCGGGGAGCCGGGCAGGAGCTGTCACTCCCCGCAGAGGTTGACAGCTCCCGCTCGGCTCCCCGCAGCGGGGAGCCCGGGGGGCGAGTTGACAGCTCCCGCCTGGCTCCCCGCAGCGGGGAGCCCGGCGGGAGCTGTCAACCCTCCTCCCCCACCCGGCTCCCCGCAGGGGGAGCCGGGCGGGGGGGGAGGGGTTGACAGTTCCCGCCCGGCTCTCCGCTGCGGGGAGCCGGGCGGGCGAGTTGACAGCTCCCGCCGGGCTCCCCACAGCGGGGAGCCCGGCGGGAACTGTCAACCCCCGCCCCCCGCCTGGCTCCCCCTGCAGGGAGCCGGGTGTGGGGGGGAGTTGACAGCTCCCGCTGGGCTCCCCGCTGTGGGGAGCCCGGCGGGAGCTGTCAACTCGCCCGCCCGGCTCCCCGCAGCGGAGAGCCGGGCGGGAACTGTCAAACCCCCCCCCCCCCCCCTGCGCCCGGCTCCCCCTGCAGGGAGCCGGGGGGGGGGGGGGGGGAGTTGACAGCTCCAGCCGGGCTCCCGGCCGTGATAAAAGTAAAACCTGGACATAACGGACTAATTCGGGCGAGGGGGGTGTCCATTGTCAGCCGAAAGTCCATTATTTAATAATTTTAAAAAATTATTAAATAACGGACTTTCGGCTTTAACGGACACCCCCTCGCCCGAATTAGTCCGTTATATCGAGGTTTCACTGTACTCATAACTGACAACAATGAACGTTATCTTACAAATCATATTTTTAAAAATATAAATGAAAGGTTTTCATGAAATATGTTGTGTCCCCATACATTTCGTTATTACAATTTATGTATGTGTCCGTATCTCTTATAACGGGTTAGTTTAACCTCCAGTTTGCTAGTAAAACTGAATTACTGTGTCGCGAAATGATGCATGTCTAAAAAGTGTGTCACCAACATGAAAAGTTTGGAAAGCTCTGCTCTAGGGGCTGGTCTCCACTACAGGGGAGGGGGGGGGGAATTGACTGCAGATACGCAACTTCAGCTACGTGAATCACGTAGCTGAAGTTTGCGTATCTGCAGCCGACTTACAGCTCGTCCTCATGGTGGCAGCGGTCGGCGGCGCGCTCCCCCGTCGACTCCAGCTTGCGCCTCCCGGCAAGCTGGAGTTCCGGAGATGACGGGGGCGCCGCGCGCGATCAATTTCACAAGACGCGAGAAATCGATTGCCAGAAGATCGATGGCTACCCGCCGATTCGGCAGGTAGTGAAGACATACCCTAGGAGTCAGTTCCCCTCCTCCCCCAGCTTTGCACTGTCACATGTACCAAAGGATCCTGAACTTTCAAAGAGCAGAATCTGGATCTGCCATGTATCACGTTTGTTTGGAGGAGTCATTTCAGAGAGCAGGGTCACACTGACTGCATCCTTAGTGAGGGAGGGTCATAGGGGGGTGACACTGCATCCACCGCAGGGCATGGGGGTCACACTGCACGGAAAGCAGGGGCCACTGCAGCACTGATAGCAGTGAGTGACAGAGTGAACTGTTTAGAGGTGGACAAAATAACAACCAGGTAGTTGTAGGTGGTGGAACTGGGGGGGGGAGGGGGGGGGAGAGGGAGAGAGAGAGTGTGTGTGGCCTATATACATTTGACTAGGTCAGTCCTAGGCCCAGAAGCACTGTAGCAGTAAAGGTGGTGAACTGTTATGGGGTGCTGCAGGAAACAGCCCCAGACCATGGCAGGGGAGAGCTGTGCCGCGCTGGAGAGGAAGGTACTGAACGTAGTGGGGGTTGGGCATACACCAGGGCTTCTGCGTAAAGACTGCGTGTGCAGAGTATGGAGAGCTTAAGGGGAAAGAGACTAAAAGAGGATACATGGGGGGGACTTGAAATACTGATGAGGCATTGATAAGAATTGCCTTGTTCTCTGGCTTCCTCACTCCCCCCCCCTCCCGCCGCCGCCCTGATCTGGAGTGGCCAAGTCATCCCAGCCCCCCAGGCAATCCCCCTGGGAACATCGGGGGCCGGCAGTGGGGCATTCCTCCTGTTCTCGGCCTGTGTCACAGAATCGTCTAGAGTTTGGGCTCGGTCTGGTTGTTTGGTGTAGCATGCAGGTGCTGGGTGGGGTGCTGGTTTGTGATAGATCAGACTGGATGACCTGGTGAGCCCTTTGGGCAGAGTCAGAGCTCAAGGCAGCTTTATGTCGCAGACCCCCAGCCATCACCTGTCTGGACTGCAGTTGCCCTGAGACTCGCTGACTATCCCCGCAGGTCGAATCATAGAAGAACTGGCCAGCCATTTTCAGTCTATTACTCAATTCCCTACAGAACGCAGCTCTGTGGAGAACGAACTATGACCAAGTAGGGATTTTTGTAGTGTTTTATATGACTAGCATGTGTGTGCCTCAGTTTCCCTGTGTGCTGCATGTTTAACAAGATGGTGGGAGAGGGTTTGTTGTTGCAAAGGCCAAAGTGTGACCTCGCCTAGTGGCTGGGACCCCCAGACCACAGTCTGGAGATGGGGAACACTAACAGTTGACCTGGTGACTAAGAGGCCCACCCCAGTTTGTCAGTCAGCCAGTTCTGACCAGTGGGAGGACAAAGGGCTGAGGAGAGAGGACCCCGGTGACCAGACCAATCAATTCCAGCCAGAGGGGAACAAAGGACAGAAGAGAGGGCCCCAGCGACCTGCTTTCCTGGGACGGAAGGCAAAGGACAGGAGAGGAGCTGTTGGGGCCTTTGCTATTGGATGCTCAGCTGGAAAGTGCAGGATCTTGGGACTGGAGACAGAGAGAGAGCAGGCAGATTTAGATGTGATCTGCTGAGGGAGGCCCGGAGAGTTCCCTATGCTGTGTTCAGACGCTCAACAAACCCTTCCGTCTTATGCTGGCTGAGAATCACTCCAGCCTAGAGAACAGGGTTGCCTTATTCCCTCTGAGAGTGGAAGCCCTGGGCGTCCAGGGCAAGTGAACTCCCTGAGGGGGCCCAAGGCAAGAGACAGCGTGCTAAGGCTCGAGAGGTGCAGTTCCAGGAGGTGGAGGGGCTTAACCCCCGAGTACCCCCGGGAAGGTCTGTCACACTGAAGGGGGTTTTCCCCCAGGGACCATACGGAGTGGGCATGACCTGTGAGTCCATGACTCAAACTATGTGTGAATTCAGTGAATCATTTTGGCCAAATAAAAAAACCAGGAAATTTTTTCCCCAAAAAATGTCAAAGCTTCATTCAAGCATCAAAAAGAACTAAATGAGTCTGGATGCTTTGTTTTGGAACCAGCCCCACAAGTGGAAATCCCAAATGGCTTTTTCTTTTTTTTTTTTGCGGGGGGGGGGGGGGGAGCTGAAATTAATTTGTTTTTTTCAAATGAATCACAGTATTCAGTTTGACCCTGAGGGGTCCCCCCCAAAAAAATCATTAAGTCCCTCGGTTCTTGACTTGAGTCCACATCTGCAGTGTTGATCAGTGCTTGATTTGTAATGAGAAAGGGGTCAGGGCTCAAACTGTTTTTTGTTTCACGTTCATAACAGTGCCGGGGGCGGGACTCTGAACGGCGGGGCCCAGAGTTGCTGGCCCAGCCCTTGCACAAATTAAGCACTGGGTTGACTAGTGACTCCGCAGCTTTCACTGCGCACAGGACAATTTATTTTGGACACAGTCATCACAGAGAAAACCTATCATCAAACAGCGAACAATCAACTGCTCTCCACACTTGCTAAGCTTACCGGGTGTCTCCATCTTTCCCCACCTGGGTAACGGGGTTGTGTCCTTCCAGTCCTCCCAGCAGGGTTTCCCCTGGTTACAAGCTAGTGTGAGGTTTTGGCTCACATGGGACATGGCTCGCCTCAGGCTGGCCGTTTGTACCACACGCTCTTTCTTTGTCTCCTGGCCCCTTGAACCTGGGCTGACTCTGGCTGTGATTTTTGCCTTTCCCCTTCCCTCCCCCACCCTGCCGCCTCCTGGGGTGATACTTCTCTGCCTGTCCTGGTGTCTGCACTAATAACACCCCACTGATTCTGGGCCAGCTGGGTGGGGAGGTCAGAGCAGGAGGCACAGTGGCTGTGGTGATCCTGTGACCCCACAATTCTGCGGCATCGCCATGGCCCTGAAGAGATGGGACGGAGGACGTGCGGTGCAAGGATTCAGCAGGTCTCCAGGCAGTGTCTCCGGGCCTCCTGTGAAGTGGGGATGCTCAGGATGTAAGGCCCAGTGCACTGGGGCCTTCGTGCCTGTCTCCTCACAAGTGCCCCAGGGGTGGGAATGGGGGGCTGTGTAGCCGGACTAAGCCAACTGCAAGGACAGGAGTGAACGAGCTGCAAAAGGAGCAATTCCAGGAAAAGAGGGAGGGATCCCTGGGGAATGATGCCAGCAGGGAGATGAACCAGGGTCACTTACCACCTGCAGCCCTGTCCTAGGAGTGACTCAGGGCATCCCATACTCTGGATATTGCTTCAGAGCACCTGTGTGGCCTGAGGGCTGTGCCAGGGTAGGCCCTGCCCTGCGTGCCACTCCAGAGCACCCCCATTGCTGTACCACCCTGGCACTAAACTCACCTTCCAGACACATCCCCGGGCACGGCAGCCCTCCCCCACATGCTTCCTACCGGATGTGCTTCCCTGGAGACTTCCCTTCTGCTGCCCCCTCCTAGCCCGGCACACGCAGTCCGTCGGCATCAGCGCCACTGCTCTTTGTCCTCATTAAATCCCTGGCACTGGGGCGTGGGGGCAAGTCTCTCTGCCTCATTGGGATGGCAGCAGAGAGCCTGAACTCACCAATAATGAGGAAGCCCTTAGTCCTACTTGGAGCTGCACGCAGCTCCTGACCCCATTGCGGATCAGGAGCCCCTGACTGGTGCTGGGCCAACATTCGGACTGGCCGTGAGGAAGAGGGGACATGCAGGAGCCAGAGGGATCAGAGATGAGGGAGCCTCCTTCAGTACCACCACCCCAGGCCACCATCAGAACTAGCCATACGGGAAGAAAGCTCTGGGTCTCTTGAGCCCCTGAGAGCTCAGTGAAAAGACCCATTAAGGCAGCTGATGCCCATCTAGGGCTTCCTAAATAGTCCTCCTTGTGCCTTGGGGATGGACCAGAAGGAAAATGATCCTCCTGATAACACCTGCCATTACACGTCCCCTTCCCAGAACCCCATCTGACCAGCACACACATTCCCGGCAGTCCTAGGGTAAGGTGCCAGCCGCTCCAAGGGATGTAGGATGAGAAGCAACTGATACCAGCCCCTCCCAAGAGAAGGGGCGTCTTGCTCTTGGTGCACAGATCACCCCCAGAGATCGTCGAGGCTCCACATCTCACCCTGCCGGTCAGAACGGGGAGAGGAACTCGATAAAAAACTTTGTTGCAAAGCCTGATGGATCTTGGTAGAAGAGGAGCCAATTTCCATCGTCTCCGTCCCAGCGGGAGGTACGGCCAGGCAGAAGGAAATAGGTCACCCACTTGGGAAGCTCAGCTCCCTGACTGCACATACAGTGCCAGGGCCTGGATAGACCGTGGCTGGGGGCTAGCCAGCAATTAACTACCTGCTCTGGGACCCAGTTGATGCATGGCCCTGACTGCCACTCACCAAGCACCATCAAATGTGGCTAGCACTGGTCCAGAGTCGCTCTCAGGCTGTGGAAGTCAGGCTCTCTCCCTTTGGCTGAGGGCCTCATCCAGAAAGAGACTTCGCCGCCATTGAGAGTCTCAAAACCCCTTCTCAGCTCTCATCCAAGCCTGGAGGTGCCTAAATTCCTGCTGGTCAAGTCCCCAAAGCTTCCACCCCTGATGAGTATGAGCAAAACCACTTACGTCCAGATGCCACTGCTCAGCACCCCACGCCGGAGACCCCAGCGGAGTCATGAGCTGGGCGTTCCCTTCAGGTCTCTCCTTGGCACTTCACTCCTAGCTGGTTTCTGGGAAGCCCTTTCTTCGGCACCTGACTCTCTTTGTACAATGCCTGGCGACCCTGACCTTTCAAAGTCAATTAAACTCAACCGAAATAATTCTAAATGAAGGTGTTCACACAAGGGTTTAATGCAGTTTGACTAATCCGCTTCAAATTCACCTATTTAGTTAATTGAAGGCTTGTCTAAATTGAAATGCTATAGCAGCACAGCCAGGCCAACAGGAGGAGTGCTCCTGTCCCCAAAGGGCAGTAGCTAGGTTGGTGGAAGAATTCTTCTGTCGACCTACCACTGTCTACACCAGGGATTAGGTTGCCTTAACTACGCCGCTTAAGGATGTGGATTTTTCGCATCCATGAGCACGGTAGATGGGTTGAGCTAACTTATTAGTGTAGACCAGGTGTCACGTTACTGGAATAATTTAGTACCATATAGATCATTGGGGTACCAAATATTATGTGAAGGGGGTCACAACAGGTGTCTATGACCATATGTGTGTATCTATTTTGGAACTGAAGTTATGGATATTGGATAAAAGGTGCCTGTACTTCAAACTTAGGCTTGGCTCCTGTGAAAGCTCAGACACGCTGGTGCTAACTCGAGCCCATTAAAGGGCCATCAACTGCACAATGAACTGTGTCCACACCCGAGGAGAGGAGCCTCCCCAGGAATGGGACATGCCTGGGCAAAAATTGAATCATTGAGGGTCTGGTAATTGGACCATGTGGCTGTGAACCTTCAGTTTGCAGCCAGACTCTGCATAAGGAGGAGGAGGGTCTTCACCCACAGGAGGAAGTCTATAAAGCCTGGAAGAACTTTCCCCATTTTGTTTTTTACCTCCAGCCTTCAGCCTGCCTTGTTTCCAGCTTTGGATGGAACTTTGCTTCTCAGGGAACTCTGGACAAAGGTACTGACCCATCTCTGCAGGGGATGCTTTCCAAAGACTTTGATTGAAACCTGCAATTTATTCTACAGCTGCAAGACTGAACCAAGAGATGTGCCATTACTGCATGTAATTGATTTCTTTTAACCTTTCCTAACCCTCACCTATACCTTTTTCCTTATACAATAAACCTTTAGATTTTAGATTCTAAAGGATTGGCAACAGCGTGATTTGTGGGAAGATCTGATTTGTATATTGACCTGGGTCTGGGGCCTGATTCCTTGGAATTGGGGAGAACCGTTTTCTTTATTTGGGGTATTGGTTTACATAACCATTGATCCCCAGGACAGGTGGCTGGTGGTGATACTGGGAATCTGGAGTGTCTTAAGGGGATTGCTTGTGTGGCTTGTGGTTAGCCAGTGGGGCGAAACCAAAGTCTTTTCTGTTTGGCTAGTTTGGTTTGCCTTAGTGTGGAAAACCCCCAGCTTTGGGCTGTAGTTGCCCCTTTGGAAGCAATCTGTCCTGATCTGACACTCACAGTTGGATCCCACTAGGAACAGCACCGTCACACCAGGCCTCAGGTTAATTTTCCTGGCTGTGTTCATGTAGACAAGCTCTACGTATCTCTCTGTGCTCCAGCCTGAAGTCAGCAGATACAGAAGGAACAGAGTCCCTGCAAGCTGTAGCATAGCTATCCCACTCAGGGATGCCTTGTCTGAGGCTTGGCACCAGGGTATGGCAGTGGGAGCTGGAGCTCAGCCACAGGTTACTGAGGGGAGGGGGCCCTCGTGTGCAGGATTGGCATTCCCACCCTACCCCCTTTCCCTGTTTCACTTATGTCAGGGCCTGGGAGGCGGATCACTTCTCCTCTCCCCTGTGGGAACCTGTCCTCGCCAGCATGATAGTGATCTCAGATTTATGATATTGGTTTTAATGTGTCACTTATTCCTTCTGCTGGCCCTTTCTGCCCTGTTGATACCGACTGACGATTGACTGGATTCAGCTGCCCTTACCTTATCCCAACCGGGAGATGCTGCAAACAGGGAATGTCCCTTGCCCAGGGTAGGGAGCTGCTCTTCATGCAGTACAAAGATGGGTAACAGATGCGAGTATCTGTGGCTCCGGGCATGGTTGGAAGGCGCTCCGATGTTGCAGGGATGAGGGTGCTACGAGGACAGGCTAGAATGCGGTTCTGGGTCAATACAGCAAAGGCGAGTAAAACTGGCATGCAGACCATGCAAACTGGCAGGGTTGCTCCTCATTTGGGGAGGAGCCTTTTATCCATCTCCTGATGCGATTGGCAGGTAGCGCCCTGCTCTGGGTTCAGAAAGTGGGGGGGGGGGGGTGATTGACCTCAGTGGGAGTTTTGCCATTGACTTCAGCCAGGCCCAGATGGCCTCCAGAGAGCTCAAGCAATGCAGAAAACTCCTTGATGTGCTTTTCTTTAGAATAAAAGAATTGGAATGGACCTCAGGAGGTCATCTAGTCCAACCCCCTGACCAATCCCTATTTTTTTTGCCCTATATCTCTAAATGGCCCCCTTAAGGATTGAAATCACAACCCAGGGTCACCTTGAACCTGCTTCCATGGAAATCTACAACCAAGCTCCCCCTGAGCAGGGTGAGGCCCAGCGTCTTCAGCGGAGAGCTTAGATGGCTGAGGGGTGAGGTCACAGGTCCTTGCTATGTAATTCCCTGTCCCCTAGGAGAGAAATGCACATGCTATTTCAAAATGATTCCTCCAGGTATTCTCCATCCACATCTGGACCTCAGGTGAGAGCAGAACAATATCCCAAGGAGTTAGAAAGTCTGGGTCTAGTGCAGGGGTCTCCAAACTTTTCAGCCAGAGGGCCGCATTAACTATCAAATAGCAGTTCGGGGGCCGACAACACACTCGAGGTCCAAATAAAAAAGAATCAAAACATGGATGTTGTTTTTAATTATTTATTTAATATTATTTTATTCAGTTATTATTTAATAACACATTGATACACTACACATGAACACTACACATGAACACCTGTTCACTACACATGAACACCTGTTCACTACACATGAACACTACACATGAACACTACACATGAACACCATGAACACTACACATGAACACCTGTTCACCTACACATGAACACTACACATGAACACTACACTGAACACATGAACACTACACATGAACACTACACATGACACTACACAGAACACATGAACACTACACATGAACACTACACATGAACACCTGTTCACTACACATGAACACTACACATGAACACCTGTTCACTACACATGAACACTACACCTGAACACTACACCTGAACACTACACATGAACACCTGTTCACTACACATGAACACTACACATGAACACTACACATGAACAACTTCACTACACAGAACACCTGTTCACTACACATGAACACTACACATCAACCCCCCAACTGACCCACCCAGCCAGGTCTCACCCCCCAAAACCTCTTTCCTCCAACCCCCCCCCAACTGACCCACCCAGCCAGGTCTCTCCCCCAAACCTCCTTTCCTCCAACCCCCCCCCCAAATGACCACCCAGCCAGGTCTCTCCCCCCCAAACCTCCTTTCCTCCAACCCCCCCCCCCCAAATGACCCACCCAGCCTGGTCTCTCCCCCCCAAACCTCCTTTCCTCCAACCCCCAACTGACCCACCCAGCCAGGTCTCTCCCCCCCAAACCTCCTTTCCTCCAACCCCCAACTGACCCACCCAGCCAGGTCTCTCCCCCCAAAACCTCCTTTCCTCCAACACCCCCCCACTGACCCCCCACCGGTCTCTTCCCCCCCCCCCCAACTGACCCGCTCAACCCGGTCTCTTCCCCCCCCCCCAACTGACCCGCTCAACCCGGTCTCTTCCCCCCCCCCAACTGACCCGCTCAACCCGGTTTCTTCCCCCCCCCCCCCAACTGACCCGCTCAACCCGGTTTCTTCCCCCCCCCCCCAACTGGACCCGCTCAACCCGGTCTCTTCCCCCCCCCCAACTGACCCGCTCAACCGGTCTCTTCCCCCCCCCCCCACTGACCCGCTCAACCCGGTCTCTTCCCCCCCCCCAACTGACCCGTCAACCCGGTCTCTTCCCCCCCCCCCAACTGACCCGCTCAACCCGGTCTCTTCCCCCCCCCCCCCCCCCGACTGACCCGCTCAACCCTGTCTCTTCCCCCCCCCCAACTGACCCGCTCAACCGGTCTCTTCCCCCCCCCCCCACTGACCCGCTCAACCCGGTCTCTTCCCCCCCCCCCAACTGACCCCCGCTCAACCCGGTCTCTTCCCCCCCCCCCCAACTGACCCGCTCAACCCGGTCTCTTCCCCCCCCCCCCCAACTGACCCGCTCACCCCGGTCTCTTCCCCCCCCCCCCCAACTGACCCACTCACCCGGTCTCTTCCGCCCCCCCCCCAACTGACCCGCTCAACCCGGTCTCTTCCGCCCCCCCCCCCAACTGACCCGCTCAACCCGGTCTCTTCCGCCCCCCCCCCCCCAACTGACCCGCTCAACCCGGTCTCTTCCGCCCCCCCCCCCCAACTGACCCGCTCAACCCGGTCTCTCCCACAGACCGTTCGCCGCCTGGCAGTGGGTGGCTCCTTGTTTCGCCGCCTGTAACTGGGTGGCGGTGCGGCGCGTCCCGGCCCCAGCTCTGAGCCGTCCCTGCCGGCGGCGGCAGCGGAGCACGCGGTGCGTCCCGGCCGGCGGCGGCAGCGGAGCACGCGGCGCGTCCCGGCCCTGCGGCTGGCGGCGGCAGCGGAGCACGCGGCGCGTCCCCGGCCCCGTGGCTGGTTCCCGGACCCCTGCCGCGGGCCGGATGAGAGGGCCTCGCGGGCCGCATCTGGCCCGCGGGCCGTAGTTTGGAGACCCCTGGTCTAGTGTATTGAGCCAGTTGGATGCTGCCCCAGGACACTATATCAGTCACTAGCCAATGACTAGTGAGTGTTGGGGGCAGTGCCTCCAGCTGGTGAAAGTGAGGGAGTAACAGATGTGTAGGATCCTGAATGGAACAGCAGGGCCAGGACACCTTTCCTTCAGGCCCTGGTTCCTTAGAGCGCTTAAGCACATGCTTAAAGTTAAGCAAGTTCAATTGAAATCCCAAGCTCCCCACGCCCCCCTCAGCTTACCTCCACTCACTTCCTCCCCTGAGGCGCGCCACTGCTCCACTTCTCCTCCCTCCCACTGCAAGCCTGAGACATTCCACACCTGATGTGCAGTATAACAAGGGGAAACTGAGGCACACTACCATATTGTTTCCATGGCTAAATGCCAAGATTTCTGTGCAATTGACAACATCAATATCTATATTGATTGATGTTACTTCGGTTCCAAACATTTGCCAGAGCTTGTAGAGGTAAAGTAGCTGTTTTCTTTAGCTCTTGGCAGATCACATAAGACAAACCCATGAATTGGGGGCTTCCCTTCACATCCATACTTAATATCATCCTCAAAGCAATGGTGTTGTGGAGTGAAAAATCAGCAGTTTTAAAGACCATGCTGTAAACAGCAAACCCCAACCCTGATTTTAAAAACTGGCTCAGCAAATGTAGTTCTTAACAAGCAAACTTTCTTAACAAGCAAACTAATGCCCCCGAGTAGGGCTCGTATTATTCTGTTTTACAGGTTATGCTGCCCTCCCTCACAACATCTTTGTCCATGGAGCCCTGGGAGAAGGTGAACTGCAAACCTGGTTCGCCGCCTACTGGGTGCAGGAGGTCAGCGGAAACCAGTCCCTGTCAGCGCTGAGTCCAGAAGATTGTCTTCTTTGCTCCACTCAGTTCTCACCTAAATATCCATTACCCTTTCAATTATACCAATAGTTTATAATTTTTCTTCATTTAATACTTCTAGTGTAAATTATTCTATTTTTCTTATGCTAATACCTCTCTAACTGAACCCACTTTTAATTTTACCTATCCCCCTCTCATTAATTGTTCTTATTATCTTAATTATAATTTTTTTGGAACCTTCTATACCTCCTCTGTTGTTAGCTTTAACCCTGTTAGTTATATGATGCTACGTGATCAAGTGCTGTTTCAATCCCTTGCTATTGAAATGCTTGTTAATACTACGGCTAAGGGCCTCTCCTTAATTAATCAGCAGTTACATTCCCTTGTTCAGTATAGTATTCAAAATAGATTAATAATTCAATATTTGTTACAATCTTTTTCATTTTCTACTAAATTTGCTGAAGTATATTCTGAATTTGCTGATAAATGCTGTGCCTTCTATTTTCTCCTAATTTGTCCTCAATTGTTAAGACCTGCAAACATTAAGCTCTGATGTCCGAGAGTCACGAGAGTCCTTCCAGTTTTGATCATGGCTCAATTGGCTTGGCCTTGTGGCCTACAAATCTTATTTCCAATCCCTGTTTGTGTCCTTCTAGTTAGGCTCACTCTTCTCTGCCTCGGATGTGCCTTCATTAAAGCCTGCATTCACAAGTTTGTTGCCTCGGCCTACATCGCTTCCACCCCTGAAGCGCATCCCCTCGTAGGTGGGTATGAGGAGTCGGACTCGGAAGTTTAGGTATTCGGCCAAACTATTTCGGCCAGGGCACGGGGGCATGTTCTGATGAGTTCCTGTCTGCATCCTGTAACACTTGCCCATACCGGTATTGCCCTGGCCTCTTCTTTTGTCATTCAGTTTCGCATGCACTCTATAACAATGTGCATTTCCTCACCTTTGGGGGCGAAGCCAGACTTTGAGGCACCTGCTCCCCTACTTGATATAAACATTGCTTGTACCAATCAGAAGCGAACACAAACAGGTTTTGGGCCCCGTCCTCTATGACACTTTTGTGATGTCATAGTTGGTACTTATGTTTCTGCCTGCCATGTGCAGACAGAGAGAGGAAAACGAATCCCGTGTATCCGTGTATCCCGTGTACCCCACGTAACCGAGCCTGATCAACTCGAAGCCTCTCTCTCAGCTCACGTGTTTTCAAATAGAGCTTATACGTTTACCGGTCGTGTTATGCGTTGGTTTGTATTTGTAAGTATCAATTATTACTAAATGCTGCATCTTTGTTTGTAAATATTGTTAGTAGGCATTTTAGTCATTGCATGTTTTAAGTTTCATTAACTCTATTAGTTAATCAAAAAACTGCTCCCTTACCCCTTGTAATTATCCCCAGTAAAACTTTAAATTGATTTATTTTTACTTGTGTGTGTGTGTCTGTGCATCTGCAGCTCACGTCCTGACCCACACTCCCCTTGCGTCTCTTACCTACATAGTCTGTTGCCACGTGCGGCCTGGTAAATAACAGGCCTGCAATTTTTTCCTCGCCCCTGTGAGTCCGTGGCAATCCACAGCCTGGAGGGGGAGGGAAATGCGGCATGCTCAGGGGAAGAGACGGGGCCAATGCAGGGAAAGGGTGGGGTTGAGGGGGAGCAGAGCCGGGCGTGAGGGGGTGCGATGACCCACCGGCACCGTGGAAAGTTGGCGCCTGTGATAGAATTGCAACAGATCTTGTACAAAGTATGTCAAGTAAGGTGTCTATGGAAAGTTTATGATTTGCTGAATGTGATTAGGCTACTTGTATGCATGAATCTTTTTTGTATCTGAAGTTACAAATATTAACTATGTACTTGTATTTCAAATGTTTGCTCCTGTGGAAACACCAACAAGGTATTTAGCCTGCACATCTTGAAGGGACTATTACAGTTGAATAGCCCATCAAAGAACACTGAACTCATAATGGACCTTGGAAGACGCCTATTCACTTAATGGACTTTCCTGTGAACTTTCTAACTGGAGTATGGCTAATGACTTGATTCAGTATGGCTTCTCCTATGACTAAGTGAAATCATTCATGGACATGTGACTTGCCCATGTGACTCCAAACTCCATCATGCTGCTGTAATTTTCCACAGTAAGAACAAAGGGGTGTCCTTCCACATGGCAGAGGATATAAAAGGCCCTGGAAATCTCTCCATTTTGTCTTCAATCCTGCTTCTTACTTCTGGAAGTACTTTGCTACAAACTGAAGCTCTGAACAAAGGACTGAATGACCCATCCCAGCTGTGGATGTACTCCAGAGACTTGGTTTGAACCTTCAGTTTATTCCATCCCTGCTACAAGCCTGAACCAAGAACTTTGCCATTACTGTATGTAATTGATTCCATTTAGCCAATTTTAACTCTCATCTATATTTCTTTCTTTTATGAATAAACCAGAGAGCAGGGCTATTAGACGGGTCCAACGCTAGGCTGCAAGGATTAGGGATGCCTTGAGGTAGCAATTTAAGGCTGAAAGCCACAAGTAATGTCTGGTGCCCTGCATGGTAATGAAGTGCAGTGATTCCAATGTTAGTAGGAATCTGTGTTTGCTACACTGACTTGCAGTGACTGTTGCCCTCCTGGGCTGAGGTATCTTTTACTTTCTTGAATAATAAAGTATGTTTTCAAAGCCAAAAAGTCCATTTCTTGAAAAAATAATAATGTTGATTTCTTGATTTAAAAAACAGAGAGATGAGTCCCTCTGGACACCAGAGTGGGCGGAGCCAGGGAGCTCTGAGCCTGCCCCCCAGAGGGTCAGGCATTGCCCCGGAATTATAAAGGCCCGACCTCAGAGCTCACTGAGAGGGAAGATGCTGGGGAGGCCAGATGCCTCTGGTTTAGCTTGCGATGGGGAAACCGCAGCGGCCTTCAGTAAACCTGAGGACAGGACTGGACTGCCCCGCCCCGCCCCGCCCCGCCCCATGCCAGCTACCCAGAGGAGTTGCTGAGCCTGCCCTGTGCCAGCGAGCAGGAAGAGTTGCCGAGTATCCGGAGGAACTCATGGTGCTGGACCCCCCTGAGGACACCTCCAGAACCCAGGTACCTCCAGGGGGAAGTTGGGAAGTAGCCCGGGGGCAGCTGACCCTAGTCTGGCTGCAGCACTGCCAGAACCTATGTCAGTGTGTTGTGTCCAGGATCCCCACTGACACAGCAGTGGGTCTTCTGCTGCTGCTAGGGCCCCTGGCTGGGATGCAATGGAGTGGGAGGGCTTGCGTTTCCTCTGCCACCCCAACTTGCAGCTGGCAGTCTCCCCCTCCCTCAGGCCTTTGGAACCTAGGGCCTGGGCTTACTATTAGATAGATACTGTTGTTGCTCAGCCCCTGCCTGAGGGCCCGGCTCACCATTGCCCCACCCTGACCTAGGGTCTGGGCATACTGTGTTTTGTTTCTGCCCTCACAAAGGCTACCAAGGAAGACTCCCACAGCCGAACTAATTCCCCACCAGACATCTTCCTGAGTTTAGTGAGGTGGTGTGGTTCCCTGCTGCCCCGAAGAGGGACGAGCCCCAGCTAACCTCTCTACGGTGACTAACAGAGTGAGTGAGATCCTCGTCCCTTCTCTGGCCCCTTTATGGCAGTGAAAGGACTGGAGCTGTGTCAAAGCGCTCTAAAAGTCTTGGCTCCAGCTGTGGGAGGGCTACTCCGGTGCAGTTACTGAGAAAGTCGTGTTGCTTTCAGAGGACCTCCTCGCCCGTGCTGGAGTAGGGAGCCATGCTGGGTGCAGGAGGGACATTTTGGGAGCAGGGATGCAGAGATTCCTGTCCCTGCTGTGACCCAGAGGCAGCTGGGGCCAGGTTATTCTGGAGCAGCCCAGGAGCACGAGAGAGCAAACCCCTAGTCCCCTTCCACTAGGGTTACCAGCTGTCTTGATTTTATAGGGACAGTCCCGATTTTGGGGTCTTTTTCTTATATTGGCTTATCCCCATCCCAATTTTTCACATTTACTTTCTGGTCACCCTACCTTCCACAGGCGTTGCAAGTTCTGTGCTGCACTTGGTGTGTCCATATTCTAGCCTCTCTTATGAATAGCACACAGGACATTAGACTCTTAAAAAAAAATTATATTTGCATGTGTTATGTCAAATGTTGGGGGAAGTGAAGGTGCTGTGAGGGGGGGGGGGAGCATGAGTGGGAAAAGACTGGCAGGCCCTTGGGAATTGTGGATTTTTCTATATATTTTTTGAGAGCACTTGTTGAGGAGTAACCAAAACTGCTGTTTAACTAAGTTTTTGTGGGTGAATTTCCTAATTTTTAAAAAAGAAAATACACACCGTATAGCATGTAAATTCATATTTATTTAAGAGCTCCTGCTACAAGATGCCTCTGTTATGAGAGAGGTTTGATTCGGCCCTCGGATTTGTTGGTTTCTGCTGGAGTACAAGTCTAATGTCTCTAGCTGCAGAACGATTGATTGGGAAAAGTCGGGTGACATAGTGGACGGTATTACAACACCTACTGGCCAGTTTGCTCATGAGGCTAGAGAATTCCCTGATTCTGACCCATTATGCTCCTGCTGGTGGAAAGCTAACAGCTATCTTCTCTCTTGTGCGGTGGGGTAGAGAATTCCTCTGCTAGGGTGACCAGATAGCAAGTGTGTAAAATAGGGATCCTTTTTTTGTGGCAGATGGGAGGAATAGTTTCATATACAAGACAAAGCCCCTAATACTGGGATGATCCCGATAATATCAGGACATCTGGTCACCCCAGGCTCTGCTGAGTGTGCAAGGGGGTGCAGTTTTTGTTGCCTCAAGGCCGGGTAAACTGAATGTGGCTAGTGTGTAAAAGGAAAAGGAGAGGGGGAAAGAGGAAGTGGCAGCTATGGGGGAAGGGCTAAGGCTGCCAGGTGTTCAGATGAGTTCCTGTCTGCATCCTGTAACACTTGCCCATACTGGTATTGCCCTGGCCTCTTCTTTTGTCATTCAGTTTTGCATGCATTCTAAAACAATGTGCATTTCCTCATCTTTTGGGGGCGAAGCCAGACTTTGAGGCACCTGCTCCCCTACTTGGTGTAAACATTGCTTGTGCCAATCAGAAGCAAACACAAACAAGTTTTGGGCCCTGTCCCCTATGACACTTCTGTGATGTCATAGTTGGTACTTATGGACCTGCCTGCCATGTGCAGACAGGGAGAGGAGAAAGAAAACCAAATCCTGTGTACCCTGTGTACCTCCGTAACCAAGCCTGATCACGTCGAAGCCTCTCTCTCTGCTCACGTGTTTTCAAACAGAGCCTCCACGTTTGCCGGTCGTTATGCATTGGTTTGTATTTGTAAGTATTAGTTATTACTAAATGCTGCATCTTTGTTTATAAATATTGTTAGTAGGTATTTTAGTCATTGTGTGTTTTAAGTTTCATTAAGTCTCTTAGCTAATCAAACGCTGCTCCCTTACCCCTTGTAATTATCCCCAATAAAACTTTAAAATGATTAATTTTAGTTGTGTGTGTGTGTGTGCAGTTCACGTCGTGGCCCATACTCTCCTTGCATCCCTTACCATATAGTCTATTGCCACGTGCAGCCTGGTAAATAACAGGCCTGCAATTTTTCACCCCGTGAATCCGTGGCAATCCACACCAGGAAGGCTGGGCTGCATGCAGATAAGAACTGGACTGTGCATACCTCCACAGCTAGCCTGTCCCAATCTGATTTATGGGTCATCTGAAGAGTTTTACTCACTGACATGGCGGAGCAATTGCTCCAAGGCCTTTCAGAAGGCAGCGTTTCTGAACAGGACTCGGCTCCTAAGAAATGCAGGAATGAGGCAGCAGGAGCTGGAGCGCTGGAACCTAGTAGCCAAAGGCCCTGGCTGCAAGCCAGGGCCAGGGCATGGTGGCTTCAAATTAGAGCAGAGGGAATAATTCATAGGGATTGAATTAACTAGTACGTTTGCTTCTCTTTGGGTTTGCTGCTGGTCCGCAATCGGATCATGCTTCCCTTGGACCAATTCGTTATTCTTCACTGAATGTCTCTAGTCCACCAAGTTACATGGCATACAGTGGCAATTTCCCACTGTGTAGGGGGATTAGGCATTGGCTGAGGCAGGTCCTGTGCCAGAACTCCCTCCTGAGGAAGGTAGTTTATTGGCTTGGCAGAGAGAGGGGGCGTGGCAAAGTAGCTCCATCACACCAGATGGCCACTGGCACAAGGTCCAGGGGATGATCAGCTGGGAACCAGGGAGCTGCAACCAGCGGTTGTCAGCGCCCCTTACCACCGCGCTCAGGCACAGTAGGGAGTGGAGCCCTCTGTGGCTAGCACTTTGTCTGGAGCGCCTTCACTAGGAGCATTCAATATTCAGAACTCCGCTTGGGTACAGTGGATTGTCGGTTCTGTGGTGTGTTGAATGTCCAGTCAGGGAACAAAACCAGCTTTGCCTGAAGGCAAAAATAGTTGGAACTATTGAGAGAAACCCCTTATTCTGGGGATAAGGAATCGGACTTGGTGAATAGCCATCCTGAACCAACCCTAGCTATTTTTAATTCCTGTAAACGCTCTCAGCCTTAACCTCAGAGCTGCAACACACCCTGAGCCATTGTTTTCTGTTTTCTGATCCAACTGCTGTAGCATCTCTGTGCCTCTCCATCTTTAACGTATTTCCACTCACGCCAGCCGTGGTGTAGGGCCGTGCTGTTAGCCCCGCTGGACAGATAACAATAGCTAACACCCAGCTCTTACATTGTGCTCTTTGTCAGTAGATCTCTCAGTTGCTGTAAAAGGAAATCAAGTTCATTATTCCCATTTTACAGCTGGAGAAACCGACGCACGGAGAGACTAAGGTGGTGTTTCCACTGTAAACAGTGTGATTGAAGCGCATGTAGACATACCCAAGATGGCTTTAATCTAGCGTGCTCAGATCCTGAAGCAGTGGAGCCCTGGCAACAATGCTGTCAGGCCCAGAATCTGAGGAATGACTGAGGTGGCTTACCCATGCTGCCATGCCTGCTCTGGTACCCGAGTGAGCTAGGTTAAAGTTTGCTTGGATGTATCTATGGGATCTACAGTCACATCCCCAGATTGCACTAAACACATACCTTGAGGGTGTGTCTACACAGCAGGTAAACATCTGTAACTGGCCCTGTGCCAGCTGCTTTGGGTTCAGAGCATCTGTTTAATTGCTGGGTCCCTCCCATCTTGCAGGGTCCTAGAGCCTGGGCTGCAATTAAACAGCGAGTCCTGTGAGTCAGTTGGCAGGCGCTAGCCAGGGGTTTTTAATTGAAGTGTGGACACACCCTAAGTCAAGTGACTTGCCTGAGGTCACCCAAGAAATCTGTGGTAGAGTGGGGAACTGAGCCCCGGTCTCCCAATGCACACGTAAGTGCCCTAACCACTGGGCAATTCTGCCTTTCTTTTTTTTTTTGTGGGTGCTTTGTATGTGCATTGTGTGTGTTTCCTTTTCCAGAGCCTCACTCCCAGGTCTTTACCCTCTTCTGCTGCTGCTTTGAGTGATACTTTGCTTATTGCAGTGTGCTTGAGGTAACACAGTTTGGAAAAGAGACAGCAAAAGGAAATAAAAAAGAGAAAGTAGCCAAAGACCAAAATATTTAGAGTTGGTGATGAAAATATACAATCTGGGATTGTTTGGGGGATGAAGTCAGCCCAGTCCTTCCCGCTAATACCCGCTTGGACTAAAAAGCACAATATTTAGTTTTGTGGTCGTAATTGGTATTTTTTACAGCTGTAGTGAATAAACAAGGCTGTAGTTTATGGGGAACTTGAGCTTGCTCTCGACAAAAGACATTTTCCACATCCAGAGTGCAATGAGCTCCCGGTAGCTGGAAGTTCTATCATTGTAACGGACCATGTGCCAAATGCAGTTTTCTTTCCAGCTAAGTGAAGACACCAGGGTTCTAGGCCTAACCTCAAGGCCTGATCTGAGATCAACGATAAGGCAAAGGGCTAAGAGATCTCCTGGGGGAGTCTATGGGAGCAATGGAAAACTGGCAATGTCCCCATTTACGGCTCCGAAACTTCTACCCAACACAGCAAAGAAGAATTAAAATAGTTTCCAACGTCCTGCCTCTTGCAGTGTTTTAAATCCTAAACCGGGCCTACATTGCACAGAGTGAGAGTTGGGGTTTTAGTGCGGTGATTGGGGAAAGGAAGTATCATCTAACATACCCCTGGCATAACGTTATGGGGTATGATGAGTAAAGGAGAGTATCAAGCATCCCAGTGCCCTTTTAAATTACAATACACCATAGCTGCTACCTGGCATTTTTCTGCAGTAGATCTCAAAGTGCTTTATAAAGGTCAGTGTCATGATCCCTGTTTCATAGGTGGAGAAACTGAGGCACAGAGTGGGGCAGTGACTTGCCCAGGGTTATTCAGCACACCAGCAATGGAGCTGTGAGCAGAACTCTGCTGTCCTGAGTCCTAGTCCATGCTCTGTTCACTAGGCCACGCTGCTTCAGTTAAACAACCTAGGGACAACTCCTCCACTCTTTACTCAGACAGCATTCCCTTTGACTTCAATGGGAGCGTGGGCCATCCCTCTGAACAAACCTCCAGCAATCCCTTTGGGTTTGGGGTTTATTTCTGGCATAGCCGCACTAAAATAGACTAGTAAAGGCTGTGGCCACACTTCCTTCTCCGCCCAAACAAGGTTAACAGCAGTACGTTACCAGGGCAGTATCATTTCTTCACAGCTCCCTGGCCTACTCTCTATTCTCACTGCTGCTTCCCTCCCAGCCCCTCCCTGAGGCTTTGGGCCACAGTCACTAGTACACTTTATGGGGTTTCGGGTGCCTTGTGTTAAGGGGGCAATGTAAAGCAGCCAGAATCTGGGTTTGAGATGAACTACATTTAGGTGTAGAGAAGCCTGAGTTTCCATATGCATGCACAACTACCTCAAATTCCCCATGGACTATGTGCCTGAGGTTTAATTCTGAGATGTACCCCTAGGAGCCAAGGAAAAGGGAAGTGAAGGTGGCTGTAGGCCATCTTTGCGCTGCTTGGATTCCAGGCGGGCTAGAGGTTGCAAATTAGAGCAGCCCTGGGGGTTACCTATAGGGTGTGTGTCAGCCCAGAACCTCCAAAGATGCATGTGCTTGGAAGAATCCCCCTTCATCCCCTGCCTCCATCTAGGGCATTGGTTCTCAAAGTGGGCATCACGACCCCTCGAGGGGTCACGGGCCACTTTTGGGGGGGTCGCAAGCCCCTACCCCAGCTGCGGGTTGCTGGCGCCGCGGCGGGTGACCAGCACCTGCTGCGGGCGCCCCGGCCTCTGCTGCGGGCTGCCGTCTTCAGCCGCGATCTCCGCGGGCTGCTGGCTCCTGCCCCGACCTGCCAGTAGGCTGCTGACCCCAGCCCTGACCCCAGCGGGTGGCGGACTCCAGGCCCAACCCACGCGGCAGACTGCGGCTCCAGCCGTAATCCCCAGGGCTGGCAACCTGACACTGGCGACGGGCTAGGCTCCAGCCGCGATCTCTGGGGCTGACGACCCAGCTCCTACAGGGGGCTGCCGGCTCCTGCAGGGGGCTGCCAGCTCCTGCCCTGCCCTGCCGGTGGGCTGCTGGCCCCATCCCCAACCCCAGCGGGCGGCGGGCTCCAGGCCCGAGCCACGTAGAAGGCTGGCAGCTCCAGCCGCGATCCCCGGGACGGGCTGCTGGCTCCAGCCCCGATCCCGGCGGGCAGTGGGCCCCAGCCCTGACCCCAGGGCCAGTGGCGGGCTGCAGGCTTCCGCCCTGACCGCCGCGGCAGGCTGCTGACCCCACCTCCGACCCCCAGTGGTGGGCGACTGGCCCCAGCCCTGACCCCAGGGCCAGTGGTGGGCTGCGGGCTCCCGTCCTGACCCCCGCGGCAGGCTGCAGCTCCCCCAGGGCAGGCTGCTGACCCCACCTGCGACCCCCAGTGGTGGGCCGCTGTGCCGGCCCGATCCAGCCCCTGTGGTGGGCTGCTGGCCCCAAGTTCCTCCAGCTCAGCCTCCACTTCACTTCACTTCAGGCGCTGCTCCACCTCCAAACAAAGGGCGCCAAACAGAAGTTTGGCCAGGCACCATTTTGCCTATGACTGACCCTGGTAAGGAGACAACATTCGAAGCTGAACAGGTACTTTTATTAACAGTCATACATACAAGTACAAACTTTCTGCTGAAAATAATGGCCAGTTGTACTACTAAAACTGCTGAAAAATGAAAGTATCTCCAGTCTTACATTAAACTTGGCTTTACCAGTATCATCACCTCTGGTATTGAAAAACCGCAATGTGTCATTTGCAGTGAAGTTTTGTCTGCTGGATCAATGCAACTATGCAAAATGCAGCGACATCTTGAAACTAAACATCCTGAGCATAAAAATGGAAATGTGGATTTTTTCAAACACAGAGAAGAAGCAACAAAGAAGGCCAGGCTTGATGCTGATGGAAGTTTCCAACAGCAGAAGTCCTCAGTTGTGGAGGCCTCTTACGTTGTGTCTCTACAAATTGCCCGTACCAAAACGCCACATACAGTAGGTGAGGAGCTTATTCTGCCAGCATGCAAAGATATTGTGGCACTTATGATTGGCAGTGGTACTGCCAAAAAACTGAATATGCTTTCCATGTCTAATGATACTGTGAAACGCAGAATATGTGAGATGTCTGAGGATATCAAAAAACGAGTTGTATTAAAATAAAATTCTAACTTTTCCACTTATTTTTAATTAAATAAAAATATGTTTTAGTCTTAATTTAAAAAGCAGTGAGAAAAGGTAAATTCATTTTAAACAATAGGGTTTATATTTAGTATTTAACAGTACTGTATTAAATATAAAAAATGTGTATTTAATTTCTAGAGGGGGTCGCAGTCAGAAGCTCAGTGTTCAAAAGGGGTCACCAATACAGAAAGTTTGCGAACCACTGATCTGGGGCACAAGTAAGGTGGGATATGTCATGACTGCAAGGAAGTTGTGATAAAAAATGGATTGAAGGTTTCAAGATGTGGGGTGGAATCCTGCCATGCCCTGTTCACATTAGGGCTTGGGATGAGGCAAAATATTGTTTTGCTGAGAGGTACAGTTGTTGCAGGAACCTCCACTGTCTCTGGGATTAAATGTTAGTGCCCTCTTCCATTAACATACCTGGTAGGGAGAGTGAATCACAAAACCAAAGACAAAAGGGGGTTGTGAACCCTCCCAGGTGTTTGGACTGAATGGGTGCTTTTGCTGAGTTTTGTGTGTGTGTGTGTGTGTGTGTGAGACAGAGACAGAGACAGAGACAGAGACTCAGAATGACACAGAGAACCTGAAGGATCAGCTGAAAGCCAGGTGTCTGACCCTGGAAGAAATCTGGGTAGAGGTTTTTGGGTTGGTGGTGCAAGCTAAAGAGTGTGTTCTTTCCCTGAGAAGCTGTTTCCTGCCATTTGGTTCTTTTTGTGTTCACAGACACAGGACTTTGTGCATGCTTTGTAAATAAACACAATTGCAACAAAGAAATACTTATCGCCCATTTCTACTCCTAGCTGGAACAGACCCAGAGCCCCAAAATTTGTCTAGTCACCTGGGTCAAAAAGCAGCAACACTATTTAATAAAACTTAAAACAAAACAAATCCTCTTTACATTTGAGGACTTGTGTTCCCAATAATTAAAGGGCAAAACACTCAGAAATATTTCCATAGCTCTTCTCTCATATCACAACCAGAATTAGTTTCCCCTGTGCTTGTGCCTGTTTGTGTTCTTATTCTAGCACACGGATTTCCTGGCAGGAAACGGCATACAAACCATGAATAGGGCAGAATATTTGCAAATGCTGAACTCAGGAATATTTGATTTTAAAAGCAATGCTGATCCAACTAGGGAACCGATTCAGTGCCACGTGATCGAAACATCTACTCCAAACTAACCAGTGCACTTTGCATATGGAATTATTACAATAGACCAATCTATAGGCCAATAATTGTTTGTAGGACTTATCTGCTGAACAATTAGAACAACAAAAGGCATGGGGGAGAACTGTGAGCTCCCCGGCCTCGGCTACACTTACACATTATACTGTAATAAAGCCACCCAGAGCACTCCACTTTACTCTCCATCCACACTGGCAAGGCATGTAGAGTGCTCTGACTCCATGGCTGGAGCGCTCCTGGTACTCCACCTCGGTGAGGGGGATAACATTTGATGCACCCCCACTGGAGCGCCGTGGCACCAGTGTGGATGCCTAATGTGCTCTGATTGGCCTCCAGAAGTATCCCACACTGCCTGTTCTAGCCACTCTGGTCATCAGTTTGAACTCTACTGCTCTGGCCTCAGGTGACCTTAAAATTCCCTGGGAATTTTGAAAATCCCCTTCCTGTTTGCTCAGCCAGGCGTGGAGTACTCTCAGAGAATCTTTCCAGGTGAACATGCCTCCACGCACCAGGCAATCCCCAGTATGGAGCAATGGTGAGGTGCTGGACCTCATCAGTGTTCAGGGGGAGGAAGCTGTCCAATCCCAGCTGTGCTCCAGCCGTAGGAATTACGATACCTATGAGCACATATCAAGGGGCCATGACCTGGGGGGGGGGGCGACCCCACGTCTACTCCAAGGACCACCATGGACACTTCTGATCCCAGTCCAACAAGGCAGGAGGAGGAGGAAGCAGGAGTGAGGGTACTAAGGTGGGGTGAGATGCCCTGAAATCCCTCGAGGCATGCAGCCAGGAGCTCTTCTCGAGCCAGGAGGAAGGTAGCCAGTCACAGCGGCCAATAGGACAAACACCAGAGGAGGTTCCGTGTAAGCGGCTTTTTTTTCCCCCATGAAGGAAGTTATTCGGTGTGGGCTCCTGGGGCATGCAGGGTTTGGGCTGCGTGCATGCCTAGATGCGGAACAGGACATTGATGTGCTCTATCACATTGCGATAATTGGCTTGCACAGGTTTATTGGGAGAGCCACCATCATCCTTGTCCCAGTCAGGCTAACATGTCCACGCCACTGTGCTGTGAGGGGAGAAGGGACCATTGCTGCCAACAGGCAAGCTGCATATGGGCCAGGGCGGAAGCCGAATTGTAGTAGAAAACCCTCCCTTGCTTCCCTGGTCACCCTCAGCAGCGAGATATCTTCCAGGAGAAACTTCTGTGGAGAATGTTGGTTCAGTGCAGGTGCCCCCTGAAGCTGTTGGCTCTCCTCAAGGCACAGAAATCCAGAGGACAGTAGAGCCATGATACGGTCAGTCCCCCTTGACCCTATGCTTATTCACCATTCTGGGGCTCCCAATAGTTATGTGCGCTCGCTTTGGGATGGGTAAATTATGGTATTGTGTAGATTGTGCTCGCCATCCTTAAGTGCGGAAAGATCATTGCTCTGTCTAGTGTGTACAATGCTGCCTCTGTTAAGTGTTGCATTTTGCCTTTACAGGTGCAACCTTGAGATCTCAGCCATCCATCTTATCACTGGCTGAGAGACTGCAAAGACTCAGGAAGAGGCCGAATAAAAGTAAAGAAGACATGCTGCAGGAAGTAATGCAGCAATCTCTAAACGAGAATCTAAAGGCACAGAAGTAGAGGGAGAGTGAAAGGAGGATCCGCCAGAATGAGGATCGCTGGCAGCAAAACATGGATCGGCTTATCAGCATAATGGAGAGGCAAGTGGACTCTATCCAGGCGCTCATTGCCATGCAGATGGAGTACTACTTGCAGCCCTGGTCCCAAAACTCTTTCCCTTGTACCCCCATGTCTCCTCCAACCCAATTTCCCCAACATCTGGGTTTTTACCACCCCCAGCTGCCTCCAACACCTGTAGCTTCACCACCCCAACCATGAAAACTATATGACCCTTACTTATCCACTGCACTCAGCTCCCATCACCATGGGTCATAGAATATCAGGGTTGGAAGGGACGTTAGGAGCTCATCTAGTCTAATCCCCTGCTCGGGGGAGGACCGATTCCCAATTTTTGCCCCTGAGCCCTCAATTTTTGCCCTAGATCCCTAAATGCCCCCTTTGAGGATTGAACTCACAACCATGGGTTTAGCAGGCCAGTGTTCAAACCACTGAGCTATACAGTAAACCCTTGATTTAACAGACCTCGATTTAACGGACTTCGGATGCAACGGACAAAATTTCTGAGCAAGTCTGATGCATTCCTGATCCATTTCTGGCGGGCTGGCTGCCGGCTCCCGGCTGCTGCCCGGGTCCAGGCAGCAGGCGGGCTGGCTGCCGGCTCCCGGCTGCTGCCCGGGTCCAGGCAGCGGGCAGGCTGGCTGCCGGCTCCCGGCTGCCACCCAGGTCCCACCAGCCGGGACCTTGGCGGGCTGGCTGATGGCTCCCGGCTGCCGCCCGGGTCCAGGCAGCAGGCAGGCTGGCTGCCAGCTCCCAGCTGCCGCCCGGGTCCAGGCAGCGGGCGGACTGGCTGACGGTTCCCGGCTGCCGCCCGGGTCCCGGCAGCGGGTGGGCTGCGGAGCTGTCGCCCCGACCCTGTGGCGGGCGGGCTGCTGCTCCGACAGCTCTTTTTTTTATTATTATTAAATAACGGACTTTTTGATTTAACGGACACCCCCTCGCCCGAATTAGTCCGTTAAATGGAGGTTTTACTGTACCTCCCATGCCTTACAGGCATCCTGAAGTGCAGCACTCAGTGCACAGCACTCTAGACAAGATTCCAGAGTATGGTAGCAGGACATACACAAGTCTGTGAGTGAACCGTTCTCCACCCCACCCCCTTGCCCTTCGTATATCCCAAACAGTTGTGTATTTTTTCAATAAATTGATTTCTTGGCTTTGAAAACATACTTTATTAGTGTATAAAGCAAAAGCTACCTCAGCCCAGGAAGGCAACAGGCACTGCAAGTCAGTGTATCAAACACAGATTCATACTAACATTGGAAACAGTGCACTTTGCAACCATGCAGGGCACCAGACATCACTGTTGCCTTTCAGCCTCAAATTGCTCGCTCAAGGCATCCCTAATCCTTGCAGCCCCATGCTGGGTCCCTCTAATAGCCCTGTTCTCTGGCTGTGCAAATTCAACCTCCAGGTGTTGAACCTCCGAGTTCCATGCCTGAGTGAAGCTTTCACCCGTCCCATCCACAAATATTATGGAGGGTACAGCATGTGGATATAACTGCGGGGATCCTGTCTTCGGCCAAGTTCAGCTTCCCATACAGAAATTGCCAGTGGTCCTTTAAACAGCTAAAAGCACACACCATAGTCATTCTGCACCAGCTCAGCCTCTAGTTGAACCGTTCCTTGCTGCTGTCAAGGCTCCCTGGGTAGAGTTTTATGAGCCACAGCATTAAAGGGTAACCAGGGTCTCCAAGGATCACAGTGATCACAGTAGGACTTCCCCTACTATGATCTCCTGGTCTGGAGAAAAAGTCCCAGTTTGCAGCTTCTTGAACAGGCCCGTGTGCGTGCATCATGCACCTTTCTGGGCCAGCCTGCGTTAATGTCATGAAACGCCCACGGTGATCCACAAGCGCGTGGAGAACCATAGAGAAATACCCCTTCTGATTAATGTACTCTGAGGCTAGGTGATCTGGTGCCAGAATTGGAATATGCGTCCCATTTATTGCCCCTCCGCAGTTAGGGAAACCCATCTGTGCAAAGCCAGCCACAGTGTCATGCACTTTTCCCTGAGTCATGGTTCCTCTGAGCAGGATGCGATTAATGGTGCATCAACACAATTCCAATAGTTGACTTTCCCCCTCCAAACTGGTTAGTGACCGATCGGTAGCTGTCTGGAGTTGCCAGCTTCCAGATTGCAATAGCCACCCCCTTCTCCACCACCAGGGCAGCTCTCAATCTCATTTCCTTGTGCCGCAGGCTGGGCACGAGCTCCTCACACAGTCCGATGTATGTGACTTTTCTCATCCCAAAGTTCTGCAGCCACTGCTCGTCATCCAAGGCTTGTAGAACGATGTGATCCCACCACTCAGTGCTTGTTTTCCGAGCCCAAAAGTGGCGTTCCACAGTGATGAGCATGTCCGCGAATGCCATAAGCCATCTCGTATTGTATGCATTGTGCGAATCGATATCATCGTTAGAGTCCTCCTTGGTGTCAGTTTGGATCTTAAGGAATAGGAGTAGATGTCCCGATTTTATAGGGACAGTCCTGATTTTTGGGTCTTTTTCTTATATAGGCTCCTATTACCCTCCACCCCCTGTCCCGATTTTTCACATTTGCTGTCTGGTCACCCTATTAAAGAGTAACTCGACTGCCAAACAAGACATGCTGGCGAGACTCATCAGCATGTTCCGCAGCAGTTCGGTCTCCATTCCCGCAGACCAAAAGGGAAGACAGCGTGCTGAACAGAAACGGTTGAAAGCTGGCGCCAAATGTGGACAGAAGCACAGAGATTGCTGGGATGCGAAGCAATGCCTCATGGGGCATTGGGACAGGATCTCAAGGTCTCCAAGGATCACAGTGATCACAGTAGGACTTCCCCTACTATGATCTCCTGGTCTGGAGAAAAAGTCCCAGCTTGCAGCTTCTTGAACAGGCCCGTGTGCGTGCATCATGCACCTTTCTGGGCCAGCCTGCGTTAATGTCATGAAACGCCCACGGTGATCCACAAGCGCGTGGAGAACCATAGAGAAATACCCCTTCTGATTAATGTACTCTGAGGCTAAGTGATCTGGTGCCAGAATTGGAATATGCGTCCCATTTATTGCCCCTCCGCAGTTAGGGAAACCCATCTGTGCAAAGCCAGCCACAGTGTCATGCACTTTTCCCTGAGTCATGGTTCCTCTGAGCAGGATGCGATTAATGGTGCATCAACACAATTCCAATAGTTGACTTTCCCCCTCCAAACTGGTTAGTGACCGATCGGTAGCTGTCTGGAGTTGCCAGCTTCCAGATTGCAATAGCCATCCCCTTCTCCACCACCAGGGCAGCTCTCAATCTCATTTCCTTGTGCCGCAGGCTGGGCACGAGCTCCTCACACAGTCCGATGTATGTGACTTTTCTCATCCCAAAGTTCTGCAGCCACTGCTCGTCATCCAAGGCTTGTAGAACAATGTGATCCCACCACTCAGTGCTTGTTTTCCGAGCCCAAAAGTGGCGTTCCACAGTGATGAGCATGTCCGCGAATGCCATAAGCCATCTCGTATTGTATGCATTGTGCGAATCGATATCATCGTTAGAGTCCTCCTTGGTGTCAGTTTGGATCTTAAGGAATAGGAGTAGATGTCCCGATTTTATAGGGACAGTCCTGATTTTTGGGTCTTTTTCTTATATAGGCTCCTATTACCCTCCACCCCCTGTCCCGATTTTTCACATTTGCTGTCTGGTCACCCTATTAAAGAGTAACTCGACTGCCAAACAAGACATGCTGGCGAGACTCATCAGCATGTTCCGCAGCAGTTCGGTCTCCATTCCCGCAGACCAAAAGGGAAGACAGCGTGCTGAACAGAAACGGTTGAAAGCTGGCGCCAAATGTGGACAGAAGCACAGAGATTGCTGGGATGCGAAGCAATGCCTCATGGGGCATTGGGACAGGATCTCAAGGTCTCCAAGGATCACAGTGATCACAGTAGGACTTCCCCTACTATGATCTCCTGGTCTGGAGAAAAAGTCCCAGCTTGCAGCTTCTTGAACAGGCCCGTGTGCGTGCATCATGCACCTTTCTGGGCCAGCCTGCGTTAATGTCATGAAACGCCCACGGTGATCCACAAGCGCGTGGAGAACCATAGAGAAATACCCCTTCTGATTAATGTACTCTGAGGCTAAGTGATCTGGTGCCAGAATTGGAATATGCGTCCCATTTATTGCCCCTCCGCAGTTAGGGAAACCCATCTGTGCAAAGCCAGCCACAGTGTCATGCACTTTTCCCTGAGTCATGGTTCCTCTGAGCAGGATGCGATTAATGGTGCATCAACACAATTCCAATAGTTGACTTTCCCCCTCCAAACTGGTTAGTGACCGATCGGTAGCTGTCTGGAGTTGCCAGCTTCCAGATTGCAATAGCCATCCCCTTCTCCACCACCAGGGCAGCTCTCAATCTCATTTCCTTGTGCCGCAGGCTGGGCACGAGCTCCTCACACAGTCCGATGTATGTGACTTTTCTCATCCCAAAGTTCTGCAGCCACTGCTCGTCATCCAAGGCTTGTAGAACGATGTGATCCCACCACTCAGTGCTTGTTTTCCGAGCCCAAAAGTGGCGTTCCACAGTGATGAGCATGTCCGCGAATGCCATAAGCCATCTCGTATTGTATGCATTGTGCGAATCGATATCATCGTTAGAGTCCTCCTTGGTGTCAGTTTGGATCTTAAGGAATAGGAGTAGATGTCCCGATTTTATAGGGACAGTCCTGATTTTTGGGTCTTTTTCTTATATAGGCTCCTATTACCCTCCACCCCCTGTCCCGATTTTTCACATTTGCTGTCTGGTCACCCTATTAAAGAGTAACTCGACTGCCAAACAAGACATGCTGGCGAGACTCATCAGCATGTTCCGCAGCAGTTCGGTCTCCATTCCTGCAGACCAAAAGGGAAGACAGCGTGCTGAACAGAAACGGTTGAAAGCTGGCGCCAAATGTGGACAGAAGCACAGAGATTGCTGGGATGCGAAGCAATGCCTCATGGGGCATTGGGACAGGATCTAGAATGCCCCGCACCCCACGCCTCCTTCCCACAAGCCACAGCACCAGGATGGGAAGAGGTGCTCTGTGGGATAGCTGCCCATAATGCACCGTTTCAAGTGCCGCAAATGTGGCCACACCAGTATGCTTGTAGCTGTCAGTGTGGACAGACTGGAGTGCTTTCCCTAATACGCTCTCCAAAGGCTGGTTTAACCCAAAGTGCTCTACATCTGCAAGTGTAGCCAAGCCCTAGTTAGACAATTCACAAAGGGAAGATGAGGTAAAAATCCAGGTGTTCTCGTGACAGTTAATCATGACAAATCTGGGGTCTGAACTGGAGGTCATGATCAGATGTTGAGGGCGTACGTCCACCATCCCCTCTCATATTACTAAAGGGGAGTGCATTTCTTGCTAGCAGGGAGGGGGGCAATTGGGTCCCAGTCTAGAAAAGGGAGTCCCAATTTGGAAAAGGCTGAGAAGCAAACAGACTCTTTACAAATAGTTTGCCCTGCACAGCTGGAGTGATGGAATCCAAAGCGATCACATAAAAAAAAATAAACAAAGCATGTACATAAACTCTCTCCAGCGCTTTGGCTGGATGACTCGTTGGCAGTAAATGTTGCTTTATGTATGTTGACTCTCTGTTCAGGGTTGAGTGTATGTACAGAGCACTGCCAAACCAAATCCCACCTCTGTGTCCATCAAACCCCAGGAGATAAATGGATTCCAGTCCGTTGGAAAATAATTACCTTTCTAGAGTCTTCAACTACTGTAGTTCCTCTTGAAAATCATGCTCCAATGAGAGGGTGCTAAATATAAATGCTTTGGATGTTCTTCTGGCCTGCAGATTAGCCCCAGATGAGCACCAGCAACAGGTGTTATTGCATTAAATATCACAGCAATCAGTCCTGAGTCATGGTTTTTAAGATGTCAAAACTTTTTCTTCAGCAAAAAAGCTGATAGTAAGTGATTTGTGCTAAATTAACTATGGGGTTTGATTCATTTTATTGCATCTGAGAGCTCAGACTTGCACTTGGGGTTGCAAAACAGATGGTTAGGCCTTATAGTTACCCCATTTAAGTATTCCCAAATTGTTACTGGAATGTGGATGCTGCTATATGGGTATAAAAGTGCTTATACTATTATATACTGTATTTTTCGCCCTATAAGACGCACTTTTTCTTCCCCAAAACGGGGGGGGGAAAAGTTGGTGCGTCTTATAGGGCGAATGTGCGCCCCGGTTCCCCCCTCCCCGGCAGCCCGCCCGCGGCGGGGAGGGGGGAACCAGGACGCTCCCGGCAGCCCGCCGCGCGGCGGGGACGGGAGAGCGGCGCGAAAAAAGCGGCGCTTTTTGTGTGGTGGTGGTTTTTTTTTTTCCCCCCCCGGCTTTTTTATTTAAAAACTCGGGGGCGTCTTATACGCCGGAGCGTCCTATAGGACGAAAAATACGGTAGTATTCCTGAATGGGAAGGGGAATAAGGTGTCCCACTGTAAGGGACCTTTTTACCAGTATAACTGCATCCAGACTAGGGGTGGTTGTGTTGGTATAACGATTTCAGTTAAAAAAACTCACACTCCCCACCCCACTGAAACCGTTATATTGGTACAAAGGCCATAATTTTTCTGGCAATGACAATTGTCATATCGAGCTTCAAATGTCTAGGGAATTGATGTACTTACTAGCTGATAAATATAGAATTCAGACAATCGAAGTGCCAATGTTTGGAAGCTGGGCTACATGCAGAATAGCTTCCAAATCCCACTTGCCCCCACCTCTCACCCCCTAATATGATCAGCCAAGTTACCTGGAGCAGGGGCTTCCCACCCCTAAACCTGTGTGTGTGAATGCATTCTTGTACTCTTTCTCTGTTTGGTAGACTGTGTGAGCCTGCACATGGGATCCTGCTCTGTTGGATCCTGCATCTCTAGCTTATAGGGTGAATACAGTATCTGGGTTTTTAAAAGGAGAGGGTTCTGAGCTGTGGCCCTGTAGTGGGGTGGTCACCTGCTCTGGCCCTGAAAGGGTTAAAATAGCCTTCAAGAGGGCTGTGGCTGATGTCACCTGACTGCCCCATCTGACTGACCTTGTCACCTGACTGCCCCATCCAGAGACTCCTCACCCCTAAGCACCCCTTAGGATTCCACCCAACTCCCCTGTTCTCTGTCCCCGGACGGCCCCAACCCCATCCACCCTCCCGCCCCCTAACCACCACCCCGGAACCCCACCCCCTATCCAACTCCCCCTGCTCCCAGACTGCCCCCTCCCGAGCCCCCTCCAACCACCACCCCAGAATTCTCCCCCATCTCCTGACTGCCCCCACTCCTATCCAAACAACCCTAGCCCAGCCCTCTTACCTAGCTGCTGGGTGCAACTCTGGGGGGGGGGGGGAAGAATGCAGCTCCACCCCTTGAGCTCTGTCCACAGGGTGCGGCTCTGGGGAATGGGGGCAGCGTGCAGCCCCAGCCCCTGGAGCTCTGCTGGCCCCGTGCAGCTCCAGGGGGGAGGGAGGGCAGCACGCAGCCCTGGCCCCAGGAGCGCTGCTGGCCCCATGCGGCTTGGCTGTGGGGGAGAGAGGCAGCGCACAGCTCCGGCTCTAGCAGCGCTGCCTACGTGGCGCGGCTCCGGGTCTGGGGGAAGTGCACCCCCCCCCCCCCCCCCCGCGGCACGGTGCCTCCGTGGTGTGACTCCAAGGGAGGGGCCAGAGGCAGCTTCCCCACGGGCCGGAGGGCACGGTCCCACGGGCCGGATCCGGCCCCCGGGCTGTAGTTTGCCTACCTCTGCTCTAGAGAATAGACCACGTTCTATCTACTGTTGTGATTTTATTGTCAGTCTCCTGATTTTTTTCCTTAAAGCCCCAGCTCCTGCAGTCAAGTGACGACATAAGAACTTTTATTTAAAAAAATGGAAGTTTCTAGTTGTAGGGATTTGTGAAGAAAAGTGATACCTAAAGGTTCAAAATCCAGAAGGTAATTAAAAGGGACCCAAATGTGTTTTTTTAAAAATCTTGATTTTGACTGTATGGGGGTTAGCAACAGTACAAACCCCCACTGATTGCACCCCAAACCCACCCCTTATGGGGCCTCTGCACCAATTACACCCCAAACCCATCCAATACAAAGCCACACCATCCCCAACCATTGCACCCTAAACCCACCCTATTCAGTCACCCCACCCCAAACCCACCCCTTACAGAGCCATCCTCCCACCCATTAGACCCCAAACACACCAGTGTCACCCTATGTACACAAACTGCATCCCAAACCCAACCCATACAGAGCCACCCCACCCACTGTACCTCAAGCCCACTCCATACAGAGCCACCCCCCACTGCATCCCAGTCATCCCCACCCCACTGCATGCTGAAACTCAGCCCATACAGAGCCCCCCATTCCACCCTAAACAGAGCCACCCACCCATTGCACCCCTCACCCACCCATTACAACCAAAACCAACCCTATTCATAGCCAATCCACCCCCACACATTGCACACCTAGCCCACTGTGATGGTGCTGTTACTGGTGGGATCCAACTGTGAGTGTCAGATCAGGACAGATTGCTTCCAAAGGGGCAACTACAGCCCAAAGCTGGGGTTTCTTCACACTAAGGTAAACCAAACCAGCCAAACAGAAAAGACTTTTGTTTCACCCCACTGGCTAACCACAAGTCACACAAGCAATTCCCTTAGACACTCCAGCTTCCCGATATCACCACCACCAGCCACCTGTCCTGGGGATCAATGGTTATGAAAACCAATACCCCAAATAAAGAAAACGGTTCTCCCCAATTCCAGAGAATCAGGCCCCAGTCCCAGGTCAATATACAAATCAGATCTTCCCACAAATCACGCTGTTGCCAATCCTTTAGAACAGAGCTTTCCAAACTGTGTGCCGTGACACATTGGTGTGTCAGCAGCAGTGTGTAGGTGTGTCGCGGGAACTAAAAGCACTTTCCTGGTCAAAACTGCTGGAAAACAAGCTGCTGCTGCTGCTGCTGCTGCAGGCTTGGCCGGTGCCGGCCAGCAGAAGGGGGGCGGGAGGGGGCAGAAAGCCCACTCCCCTCCCTCCCCCCGCAGAGACAGTCGGGGGAAGGAGGATTGCACCGCGGCCGCGGCAGGAGACTCTGTGGGCCTTGCAGGCAGGTGCCGGGAGGGGGAAGGAGGGGAAGATCCCAGAGAGCATCCCCCCACCCCGCAACCTGGCTCTGCCCCCCCCCCCCAAGGGTCCCCCGGCCTCCCCTTGCACCTTCTCCCCAGGAGCAGAGCGTCCCTTCTCTTCAGTTCCGTGCAGCAACATGCTGCCTCCGTTGCTGCAGGGTCCTAGCGCCCTCCTACTTCTGCTGCCTGTGATGGGGGTGAGTGAGTATGCTGCTGCTGAGGGGTGGGGGCAGGAAAGGAGGAAGCTGACCCAGAGCTTGCTGCTGCTGGCAGGGAAAAGGCTGGGGGGAGTCCTCCTCTCTGGCTTCAGTCCCAGGGCAACCTGCCTACACCCATCCCAAACTCATCCCCAGCCTGCCCTACCCTAGAGCCCACACCCCAGCAAGAGCTTATCCCCCCACACCCCAATCCTCTTATTCCACCAAATATTGAAAAGCTGTGTTCATCCCATTAACCTTATACATCCCATTAAAATGGTAAGTAGTTATTGGTGTTATTCAACTTTTTTATAATTCTTGCACATATTTACATACTGTTACTCATAAATGACAACAATGAACGTTATCTTACAAATCATATTTTTAAAAGTATAAATGAAAGGTTTTCAAGAGATATGTTGTGTCCCCATACATTTCGTTATTACAATTTATGTATGTGTCCGTATCTCTTATAACGGGTTAGTTTAACCTCCGGTTTGCTAGTAAAACTGAATTACTGTGTCGCGAAATGATGCATGTCTAAAAAGTGTGTCACCAACATGAAAAGTTTGGAAAGCTCTGCTTTAGAATCTATAATCTAAAGGTTTATTATGCAAGGAAAAAGGTATAGGTGAGGGTTAGGAATGGTTAAAAGAAATCAATTACATGCAGTAATGGCACATCTCTTGCTTTCGGCTTACAGCAAAGGTAGAATAACTGCAGGTTCAAAACAAAGTCTTTAGAAAACATCCCCTTCGGGGATGGGTCTGCACCTTTGTCCAGAGTTCCCCTGTGTAGCAAAGTGCCATCCAAAGCTGGAAACAAGGAAGGCAGAAGGCTGGAGGTAGAAGACAAAATGGAGGACGCTTCCTCCAGCTTTTATAGACTCTCTCTTCTGGGCCAAGACCCTCCTCCTTCTTTTGCAGAGTCCGTTTGCAAAATGGAGGTTCATAGCCACATGGTCCAATCACCAGACTCTCCAGGATTTATGGTCCAATCACCAGACTCTCCAGGATTCAGTTTCTGCCCAGGCATGTCCCATTCCTGGGGAACTTCCTTGGGTGTGGACAGAGTTCATTGTGCAGTTGATGGCCCTTTAATGGGCCATCAGGCAGGCCACTCAAGTTAGCACCAGCTTGTCTGAGATTTCACCCAGAAGCCAAGCACAAGTTTGAAGTACAGGCACCCTATATCCAATATCCATAACTTCAGTTCCAAAATACACACATATCAGTGGCATATTCATAATCCGCCCTCCATAACCTGGTCATAGACACCTGTTATGACCCCCTTCACATAATATTTCGTACCCCAGTGATCTATATGGTACCAAATTATTTCAGTACCGTGACACCCACCCCATACAGAGCAACCCCATCCCCACACACTGCACCCAAAACTCACATCATACAGGGCCACTCCACCCCTACCCACTGCACCCCACACAGAGCCAATCCACCCCAAACCCACCCCATTCCAAGCTACCCCACTCATGCCATTATCCCATAAAGAGCCACTCACACTCACCCATTGCAGCTGAAACTGAACCCAAATAGAACCCACACATCCCCATCCATTTTACCCCAAACTCATCCCATACAGAGTCTCCCTAGACAGACTGCACCCCAAACCCACCACATAAAAGCTACCCAATCCCCACCCATTGTGCTGCAAACCCACCCTGTACAGAGCCACTCACCCCCACCCAGAGGGAAAATAGGGTTGAGGTCTGTTATTTCTCTTCCTTATAGATTATTTATTTTAAAACATTTTTGCTGTTAACAAGCATGTTATCTCTGGAGACACAAATCCACATCTTCTGATGACATCATCTAGACTGAGCACTGAGTCCCATTGGGTAGATAGAAGGATTAACCTAAATAATTTACACAGAAGTCCCTGGAACTCCATAAGATTGGGTTCCTAATCCATGAGCTACTGGAACTTGCTTACAAATTTTTTCTTAAATAACCATATTGTCCCATACTATAGAATTAACATTTATAATCCCTATTTTGTGATGATACATCTTTCAACTATAATCTAATTTTTGATTTTTTTAAATTATTGATTTTTATCCACCCTGCCTCAGACCCACCCACCCCACCCATTGCACCCAAACCCACCCCATACAGAGATGCTCAACTCCCACCAACTGCACCACAAAACACACCCCATATTGAGCCACTCAACCCCCTCCCACCATATAGTCACCCCACTCCAGTGCACCCCAAAGTTACCCTATACAGGGCCACTCAACCCCCACTTATAGTACCCCAAACCTATCCCAGACAATCACCTTACAAACACTGCACTCCAAACCCACCCCATAAAGAGCCACCTTCTCCTCCCATTGCACCCTACCGTCACCCAGTGTACCCGAAAACCACCCCACACAGAGCTCCCCACCCATTGCACCCTAAACCCACCTCATACAACGCCACCCACTCTGCATTGCACCTGAACCCCGCCACCCCTTATACTGCATCCGCAACCTCCCCCCCCGTGCAGAGCCGCCCCACCCCCACCCCTTATGGAAAGTCTCCGCCCTGCTGCCGGAGGCCCCACCCCACCCCCGAGCCAGGCGGCCCCTGGCTCAGAGCGGCGCCGGTAGGCTGAGGGGAGGCATCTTCGCGCCGCACCACCAGCCCGACTCGGCCGGGATCCGCCTCAGCCCGGCCCCGCCATGGGCTGCACCGTGAGCGCCGAGGACAAGGCGGCGGCCGAGCGCTCCAAGATGATCGATAAGAACCTGCGCGAGGACGGCGAGAAGGCGGCGCGGGAGGTCAAGCTGCTGCTGCTGGGTGAGCCCCGGCCCGCGCTCCGCCCGCTCCCGCCCAGCGACCCCCAAGGCCCCGCTCCGCCCGCTCCCCCCTGGCCAGCCCCCCTCCCCTGCCCGCCGCGCCTCCGCGCCTCCGCGGTACGGCCCGCCCCGGCCCCTCCTGATCCTGCCCAGCGGCACCCTCCTCCCCCGCTACCACCCCTCCAGCGCCTTGCTCGGCCCATCTCGCCCCCGCAGTACCCTAGCTACAGCCCCGCCTTCCGTTACCACCCTGTCGGCCCCCTCCCCGGCCTGCCTCGCCCCCGCGGTACCGCCCTGCATCCCCCCCAGTCCCGGAGTCCCTCCTGCTGACACCCCTGCCTCTTGGTACCACTACTGTGCCAGCTCCCTGCCCACCTTGCCCCTGCGGTACCGCCCTGTCACCCCCGGTACTGCCTGATATTACCCTGCCCTCTGACACCCCCGTGCCTGATACCAGTGCCCAGTACCACCCGCCAGCCCCTTGTCAGGCCTGCCGTGTGACAGCCCGCCCCTTCAGTCCCGGGGTGCTGCTCTACATCCCCTCCCCCTGTATCCTGGTCCCTCCTAGTACCACCCTGCATGTGTATCCCTTGGGTCTGCCCAGTGACACCCCCGCCACCACCCTGCCTTGCCCCTGTGCTATTCCTCTGTGTTCCCCCAGTACCCTGGTACCACCTGGCCCAGCAAGCTCTCTACCCCTGGTAGACTCCTCTGGGGGACCCACCGAGACCTCCCGGAGACACTTCTGCGATCCCCCAGCATCTGAGAGCCCCACCCCTTCCCCAGACTGCTGTTTCCCAGAGAACACCCTGTCTCCAAGAGCCTTTTGACCACCCCCAGACCCTGCATACTTTTAACCTGTCCAGCCCAGTGATCTGCCTAGCAGACCCCAAGGTACAGCCCAGTGCACCCACCCAAAGAGCTCCCTAGTAGCTTCTTGCACTCCCCTATGTTGCACCCCTGAGACTCTCCAGGCCCTCCAGACTGCATTCCCAGGCTGCTTAAGTACACCCCAGTGACCCTGTGATATACCCCCCTAGGTACAGCCTACATCCCATACATCTCCCCTAATACACCCCCTCAAACCCCACCCACCCAGACCCTCTCAATATACTCCTGCACAGACCATCTAGCCCACAACCCCCTTATGTACACTGACACCGCTTATGGCATAGTCCATACACCTTTATATCACGGACTCCCATATAACAGACCCCACTAGATACAACTCCAGCCCCATGCATGACTTCCCCCTAGATACCATAGGCCCCACCCTAATGAAAACCCTCCTTTCCAATCCTCAGATACCCCACAGGCCCTCACCTCAGCCCCATATACAATGTGTCCCTATGTATGGCATATGGAGGCATGTATTTCAGCCCTACATGTACCCCAACTGCCAAGTTCCTCTCACAGATTCCTCACTACCCCCCACACTGATGCGGATGATGTTGGAGAAGCCTTAGGATCCATGTCAACTGTGGCTGGGGATGGACTGCTTGGGGGGATTGTTGGAGACAGCTGCTGCTCAGGGTGGTGGAATTTGTGGGGGGAAATTGGAAGCATTTTCTTCCTGCTTGATTTAGGGGGCACTGTAGTCTGTGAGGTGAACCCCCCTGCACTGATCAGTGCTGCTCAGGGGGCAGAACTATTTATTGTTGATTCTTAGTCTCCCCTTTTTGAACCCCTTTGCAATCTGAGACCAGATGGTGCACTCATCCCCATCCAGGAGTTGCCCAGAGCGAGCTGGGTGGGTAGCTTTGTGTCTGCAGTCCTAGGTTACTGGTCAAAGGGTTCTGTCAGCTGCTTTATGCCTTTAGCAGTGTTGCACTATTTCTCTCTTCTCTCCTTTCTCTGAGCTCATCGTGGGGCCCCATAAGCTAAGAAAGTAAACACTGATTTCAATCTTCAGGCTTTCTTTTCTTTTTTCCCAGATAACCCCACTTGTTTTGAGGGGGAGAGAGGCAATAAATTGCTCTTCAGTGCCAAGGTAGCAGGGTATTTGAAAGAAAGTGTTTTCTGCAGCCCTTAGTGCAGGGGTGGCCAGTCTGAGAAGGAGCCAGAATTTATGGATGTACATTACCAAACAGCTATACAGTAATACCCCCATGAACTCCCACCCATCGATGAGCCCCTCCCTCCCTGCACCTTCTGATCAGTTGTTTTGTGGCATGCAAGAGGTTGGGGGGGGGGGGGGAATAGAGAGTGCTTGGGAAAGGGTGGAGTAGAGGCAGAGCCAGGGGTTTAGCAGTGAGCACCCACCCCCGACACATTGGAAAGTTGGTGCCTGCAGCTCCAGCCCTGGAGTTGATGCCTATACAAGGAGCCGCATATTAACTTCTGAAAAGCCACAGGTTAATTAGTGTAATTTGAATGAAGGAAAGCCTAGGCTGACAAGAAGCAGCAATGTGGATACTGGCTGCTCTTTATTTGCTTAGTTCAGTAGCAAACTTTGCTCCAGCCCAGACTGTGTTTACTGCTCCTCAAATATTTTCCCCCTTGTTCTGCCTGACTTTTAATGAATTTCCAATCCAAATTGAAAATTTGTGCCCTGTGGACATCTGATGATGATGAGAATGTTAATGTATTTGATTACCGCTTGCTGTGTTCAAAGCACTTTACAGACATTAAACTCAGACATCTCTGCTCTCTGTCCTTTGGCTTTGGGGAAGAAAGCACATTTTAAAAACATCTTAAATGGCCTCCTAATTGGATTTTATTCTGCTTTTGAAATTCCCAGGAAGAGCGATTCCTCATGTAGCCTTTTAAATGGCATATTACATGATACTCCCATACAGTGTGGGGAAACCCAGATGGGGTGGTAAACTGGAAGATATGGGGTGGGTTAGGACGAGAGGTGATTAGGAGACATAGGATGGAAGGAGAGAAACATATGATGGCAAAGCAGTTTAGAAAATGTCTCATGGATTTTTTTAAATAGAGGAAACAATGGCAGGAAACAGTGATGAAATCAGGAAGGCTCATTTCTTTAAACACAAGCTTGCATTTGTAACTACGTAATTAACATCTGAGCAGCTCTAGTCAATACAGCATTGTTATTTTATCAACACAACTGTGACTTCTTGACTTATTTAATTTTGGTTAAGTGCCAACAACATATGTACTCTCACTAGGAAAGTGCTTATTTGAGGACTTAGGTGGGAAGAAGTCCTACATGTACAATTTTTTTTCTCTTTTTCTTTCTGTGTGTCTAAATGCATTTTACTTCTGTTCCATTCTATGCATCCGATGAAGTGAGCTATAGTCCACGAAAGCTTATGCTGAAATAAACTAGTTAGCCTCTAAGGTGCTACACGTATTCCTGGCTTTCTTTACACATATTCATGTAACCTTATTTTTGGGTGTGGAGGATCCAGGTCTAGCCTTGCATCTTTTTTTTCCCCCTTAGAAATAAATGGGTCAAGTAAAGCAACAGCACTAAAACTTGTAGCCTCTTTAAACCCCCCCCCACTCCCCGTAATGCCTAAATATTTAATAATAAAGCTGCAGAACGCGGTGCCTGTAGTACTTTTAGTAGGAAAACAAAAACCCATGCTTGACCTTTCCCCCCCACCCCCCCCAGTGAATTTTCTCTTGTATGAGTCTAGCATCTGTTGGCCTGCATAATTTGTAACATAAACATACTTGTGATCACCTGTGGATTTACAGCTGGCTAGGTGAATTCACTGGATAAGTAAGTCAAAGGGCAGCAGCTTCACCCACAAACTAAAAGCAACTGACAAGGTTGCAGACACCTTTTGGATTTGGATTTCCACCTGTGTTAGAGTAGAGACAAGAGAAACCTGTGTGTAGAGTGCTACCGTAGCATTTGTGCTAGCTTTGGTAACATTCTCTAGCTGAAATGGATACTTGCAGCAAATATTTTTTTGGGATAATCACTTTTGCACTACAGTAAAACCCCGATTTAACGGACCCCGATTTAACGGACTTCGGATGCAACGGACAAAATTTATGAGCAAGTCCGATGCATCCAAAATCCGTTTTTTCGGGGGCTGGCTGCCGGGTCCCGGCTGCCGCCCAGGTCCAGGCGGGCTGGCTGCCGGCTCCCCGCTGCCTCCCGGGTCCAGGCAGCCGGCGGGCTGGCTGCCGGCTCCCCGCTGCCTCCCGGGTCCAGGCAGCGGGCGGGCTGGCTGCCGGCTCCCCGCTGCCAGCCCGCCCGGGTCCCGGCAGCGGGCGGGCTGCCTGCCGGCTCCCCGCTGCCAGCCCGCCCGGGTCCCAGCTGCTGGCTGCCGCCCGGGTCCCAACGACCGGGGCGGGTGGCTGACTGCTCCCGCCCGGGTCCCAGCAGCGGGGACCTGGGCTGGCGGGTTGACGGCTCCCGCCCGGGTCCCAGCAGCGGGGACCCGGGCAGGCGGGTGGGCTGCTAGCTGCCGCCCGGGTCCCAGCAGCCGGGACCCGGGCGGGCAGGCTGACGGCTCCCGCCCGGGTCCCAGCAGCCGGGGACCCGGGCTGGCGGGCGGGCTGACGGCTCCCGCCCGGGTCCCAGCAGCCGGGGACCCGGGCGGGCTGCTGGCTGCCGCCCGGGTCCCGACAGCCGGGACCCGGGCTGACGGCTCCCGCCCTGGTCCCAGCAGCCGGGACCCGGGTGGGCTGACTCACTGCTCCCGGCTGCCGTGATAAGTAAAACCTCGATATAACGGACTAATTTGGGCGAGGGGGTGTCCGTTAAAGCCGAAAGTCCTGTTATTTAATAATTTAAAAAAATTATTAAATAACGGACTTTCGGCTTTAACGGACACCCCCTCGCCCGAATTAGTTCGTTATATCGAGGTTTTACTGTACTATATTTTCTCAGTTTAGGTGGGGCGGTAGCCATGTCCTTTGCTGTGGTTGTTTAAAGTAACTCGTCTACTAACAAAGGCCTCCACCCTACAAGCACTTCTTCATGTGCTTCACTTTATTCACACGAGTGCTGTTGGAGTTGGTAGAACTATTGATGTGTAAAGTTAAGCATGGGCGCACACATTGGTGTAAGGGCTGGTCAGTGTGTGTTACAGGTCTTCCCCCACCTGCCCCTCAATGTCTGTTGCTAAGGATCTGAGGTGTTGCAGCTCCCAGCTTGGTAGCCCTGGCTTTCTAGCTTAGGCGGTAAAATCTCCTGTTTTTAGCCCTGGAGTTACCCAGTTTAGTCCCTGGTGTGTTGACCAACATGTTGGCTTTCACATTTGCAGGACTGCTGCCAAAATGACCATCTGTTTTTGACTGCTACCTGTTGGCTACAAAATTAAAGGGAAGAAAATGTCTTGGTAGCTTTGAGTGGAGGATGAATGTGTGTATTCTGTCCTCTGTCATACTGTATGTACAATGCTTGGTTTTGGATGTCCGGTGTGGAATGAATTATTTATTCCCAAATTGTATCTTTATGTTGAAAAGAAATGGGAAGGGGGAGGACTTGCCTTCTGAAGTGGAGAGTATTTACAAAATATGATTCTGATTTTGCTGTAGGACTCTAAATTCAAAAGTAGAGCAAGACAAATTTTCTTTCTAGCAGCTGTTCAAGTCTAAATAGTGATGAAGACTTGAGTCATTATTGCCCTATATTTAAGCTGAGACATGTCTGCAAAATACTTTCAAATTAACTTGAAGTCATTGCACAAACAGATTGCTCTTTACTGAGAACAGCAGTAAGTGATGCAGTCACAGAACATACCTTATTTTTTAGATTGTGACTAACTGTAATGTTAATGTTGTAATTTCTGAACAGTTATCCATTTTCGGTTAGTTACAGCAGGGTGAAGCTCATCAGTAAATTCCTATTAAAAAGCACATATTTTAATAGGCCTTTGAAGGGTGACTGTATAACTGAGGAGTCCCTGGGACTTACAAGCACTGTCAGGATGAAAATTGGCTTGACCTCGATGAAATGAGTAGTGAATGGAATCTGACATTTGGTCTCTTATATGCCAGAAGATGTTTCTCATTGCAAGACTGAAAGTATGCATGTCTATGAATAGGTCTATACTGGGGGAGGCGGGATCGACCGAAGATACACAACTTCAGCTACGCTGCTCCCCCGTCGACTCTGCTTCTTCCTCTCATGGTTCTGGAGTTGACAAGGAGAGCTCTCAGGGATCGATTTATCACGTCTACACTTGATGTGGTAAATCGATCCCTGATAGATCGATCACTACCTGCCAATCTGGTGGGTAGTGTAGACTTGGCCTAAGTGATGCTGGCAGATGGACTGTCCCAGGCAAGCTGGTAATGGCAGAGGTATTGTATGTACATTAAAGATAAGTCAAGGAAAACTCCTGTGGCATGAGATCATTATTGTTTGAGGGGAAAATGGATGTAAGCCTTCTAATGGCACCGCCTCTGAAGTCTGGATTTATTTTTTGAACAGGTCTGCTGTCTTTGCAAAGTGATGCTGGTATGGTTCTATTACTCAGTTCACATGCTTATTCCTTGGCGTTCCAATTTTTAAATAGATTCTTCCCCCTGCCCCCCACCAAGAAAAATAATAACAAGAAGCTGTGCTCTGATGAAAGATCTTACTCTATCAAACTGCTGTGAGCTATTGCTTTGTGAGCCTCTGGAGCAGAGGGTGGTACCACGTTTTTTAAGGACATTTGTCCGCTTTGCAACGTAGAGCAGCTGCAACGATCAGAGAACCAACTTCTTGTACAAGCTCAAATTAATACTTTTCAGCAAACACAGTGGCTTTTGTCTGTTGTGGTTAAAGACTGGACTGAGGTCTCAACAAATCCTCTGTCAAATCAGAACTCGCTCTCTTCCTGCTCTTCATGTGCATTCAGACAGGCTTAAAAGGCTTCTCTTGTCTTGAATCTTTTGCACCAGAGCGTTGGAAAACTAGAATAGTCATGTAGCTAAGGGCTTGTCTACAATGGCAATTTACAGCGCTGCAACTTTCTCACTTGGATGTGAAAAAAGGCCCCCCATAGCGCAGCAAGTTTCAGCGCTGTAAAGCGCCAGTGTAGACCGTGCACCAGCGCTAGGAGCCCTCCTGGAGGTAGTTGGTTGTGTGTGGGGTTTTTTTTTTTTTTTTTTTTTTTTTTTTTTAAGGGCTGCTGAGACCACACAAGCCATGTTAAAGTGCTGCCAGTGTAGACTAGCCCTAAATCTCAGTGTGCACCTCTTGCCTGGAAAATTTAATCTGCCATTTCAGCTCCAACAGATATGATAGGGAGGCAGTAGGTAATGCTTTCTGTTGGCTTGGTTTTAAACCATGAGCTTATGATCTCCGTCCTTCTTTCCTCTCTGAATCATGGATGTTTGCTTAGATTATTCACACAAACATTCATTAGGAGTGGGGCTTTATTAATTGCAGTTTAACTCCTGGGATTAACTCAGAGAAATAATTGTGATTAAAAAAATGATCATGATTAATTGCAGTTTTAATAACACTGTTAAACAATAGAATGCCAATTAAAAGTTAGTAAATATTTTTGATGTTTTTGTACATATTCCAATATATTGATTTCAGTTACAGCACCGTATACAAAGTGTGCAGTGCTCACTTTATATTTTTCTTATAGCTATTTGCACTTCAAAAATGATAATAGTAGTTTTCAGTTAATCTCATCAAGTACTGTAGTGCAATCTCTTTATCATGAAAGTGCAAGTCACAAATGTAGATAGTTTTGTTTTTAAGTGCAGTTATTTAACAAAAACCGTGTAAAATTTTAGAGCCTACAAGTCCACTCAGTCCTACTTCTTGTTCAGCCAATTGCTAAGACAGACAAGTTTGTTTACATTTATGGGAGATAATGCTGCCTGTTTATTCACAATGTCTCCTGAAAGTGAGAACAGGCATTTACATGGCAGTTTTGTAGGTACCATTTTAAGGTATTTATGTCCCTGATATAGTAAGCATTTGTATGTTGTTTCATGCTTCAGCCACTATTCCAGAAGACATGCGTCCATGCTGATGACACTCGTTAAAAGTATAATGCGTTATTAAATTTGTGACTGAAGTCCTTGGGCAAAGAATTGTATTTCTCCTGCTCTATTCTACCTTCATTCTGCCATATATTTCATGCTAAAGCAGTCTTGGATGATGACCCAGCAAATGGTGTTTGTTTTAAGAACACTTTCACTGCAGATTTGATAAAACACAAAGAAGGTACCAATGTGAGATTTCTAAAGATAGCTCAGCATGTAACCCAAGGTTTAAGAATCTGAAGTGCCTTCCAAAATCTGGTGGGGACGGGGTGTGGAACAAGCTTTCAGACATCTTAAAAGAGCAACACTCCAATGTTGAACCTGTGGAACCTGAACCATCAAAAAAGAAAATCAGCCTTCTACTGGTGGCATCTGACTTGGATGATGAAAATAAACATGCACTAGTCTGCACTGCTTTGCATCATTATCGAGCAGAACCCATCATCAGCATGGACTCATGTCGTCTGGAGTGGTGGTTGAAGCATGAAGAGAGACCTGAACTTTTAGTCCATCTGGCACATAAATATCTTGCGATGCTGGCTACAACAGTGCCATGAGAATACCTGTTCTCACTTTCAGGTGACATTGTAAACAAGAAGCGGGCAGCATTATCTCCTGCAAACGTAATAAAAATTGTTTGTCTGAGCAATTTGCTGACCAAGAAATAGGACTGAGTGGACTTGTAGATGCTAAAATTTATATTCTTTTGTTTTTCAATGCAGTTATTTTTTTACATAATTCTACATTTGTAAGTTCAACTTTCATGATAGAGACTGCACTACGGTACTTGTATTCAGTGAATTGAAAAATACAATTTTTCTTTTTTACAGTGTAGATATTTGTAAAAAGTAAATATAAAGTGAGCACTGTACATTTTGTGTTCTATGTTTTAATTGAAATCAATATATTTGAAAATGCAGAAAACATCAAAAAAATTGTGGTATTCTATTATTTAACAGTGCAATTAATAATAATTTTTTAAATCGCTTGACGTCCCTAATTAGAAGTTTATCAGTGTTTTAATGGCTTATTCCAGCGGGCCATAAATTACCAAAACAAAACTTGTGGCCACTTTGGAATCAAGCACACTCCATCCCAGAAGCTTCTTTTGGTGGGATTCACCTTTGAATTTGCCCATCAATCAGTGTAAAAAATAGACTGCTGCACAGCGGGAGAAATATTTTTTTAAAAAGGCAGACTTTGGTTAGTAATTCTAAATTATTGTAAGACTTTCCATTTTCTACTTAAGGAATGTTAACATTAGAAAAAAATGACTATGCAGCTTTGTTCCAAGGTCGAGTCGAGTCTTTAGCTAAAAATAAGTACAACCAGAGACTGTTCAGTTGGCTTGGAAACGATTTCTGAAGCCAATGAGAAATACCCTCCTGTTACCAAAGAGAAAAAAGCGTTGCTGAATTTTGCTGACCTGAAAGTAGGGCGGAGAGTTTCACTTGTGCTATTGCTTGCTGCAGATCTAGATGCATTCTCTTGTTAAATTTCCATTCTCAGAAAACCAGCCCTTGACTCTGACACACAGCTCTCCCTGTAGGGCAGTCCCTTTTGTGTCTGAGCAGTAGTAGCTATTTTAATTTAGATCTAAGCTCTTCCTCCGGGGAGGAGTGATGGAAATAATTCCATTCTCTTAATGGCTTCTTCATAATTAGTTTAGTAACTCTGATTGTGCCCAGAAGTTTTTGATATCTCTGTGGACCAAGGTTTTTTTAATCCGTTCAGATGTGAAAGTTGGCTTCATTTGCCAGAGAAAATTTAGAAAATCCCAAAATACATCTTTCTAACAAGGAGTTGAAGAAAGCAAAGGCCCTAGGTATTCATCTCAGCCCAAGTATATTTTCCAGAAGCATGGGAGACATTATTTCTCCAGAAACTGTGAAGGTAGTGGAATATTGTAGCAGCATTAACATTTTGGAGCAGCGATAGTAATTGCTGTCTTATAACACTGGGAGAAAACTGGAACCACCAGGACCTGTGGAATTTAACAGTTCATTACAGCTAATTTCTGTTGTAGACCAGACCAAACTGTGTGCCAAACACTTTCCTAAATTTTACTGCAAGGATAACTAAATTCTTTGGCACATTTACCCAGTAGGAGAACATAACTAGTTTTAGCAGAGCAGCATCAAACACACACAGTGCTACTCATGGATGTAATCACTAAAGAACATATGCTTCTGTTTGAATAGGTGTTGTTGATCTTCATCTTGCTGGAGGCGGTGGAGTTGCTAGAACATTGTTCTTATCAGATAGATTTTTGTCGCTGCTTATTTTGGGGGAAAAAAATAAATCTTTGGTCTGTAGACAGTTAATGAGTGGGGGTGTGTGTATACAATATATATATACACTTCCTACAGCTGAGTCAGGCATGAACATATGCAAAATATTGTCTCTATCAGATGGTCTGAGATCTACAGTTCCCCAAATGGAGAATGATTAATAGATTGGAAAACCTGCCTTATAAATATGCAGTGCTTATAGCCGTATCGGTCCCAGGATATTAGAGACAATGTGGGCGAGGTAGTATCTTTTATTGGACCAAGCTTTCAAGCCACACACAGCTGCTCCTGAGGAAGACCTCTGTGTAGCTTGAAAGCTTGTGTCTCTCACCAACAGAAGTTGATCCAATAAAAGATGTTACCTCACCCACCATGCTTTAAAGTGGTGGACTCCCAGAGCTCAATCTATTTAGCCTAACAAAGAGATGCAACTTGATCAGTCTCCAAGTACCTACATGGGGAACTAAACTTTCATAATGGGCTCTTCAGTCTAGCTTACAAAGATATAACAAGATCCATTGGCTGGAAAATGAAGCTAGACGAATTCAGACTGGAAATGGAGTATAACCTTTTAGCAGGGAGAGTAATTAACCCCTAGACCAAGTTATCCTGAGCTGTGGTAGATTCTCCATCCCTGGAAATTTTGTAAATCGATGGCAGGAGTACATTTAAAATGCAGCAGCAGCAGCACAGCTCTTCAGTGAAGACACTACTACACTGATGAGCGCTCTGACATCAACATAATTAATTCTCAGGGGAGAGGAGGTAGCTATGTCGAGGGGAGGAGCCATTCTGTCAACATGGCACTGTTAACACGGGGGGTTAGGTTGGTATAACTGCATCACTGAGGTGGATTTTTTCACACCCCTGAGTGAAGTATAGTGATACCGATGTAAGTGTATAGTGTAGATCTGGCCCAAGATTGGATGTTTTTCTAAAAGATATGCTTTAATTCTAACAGGAATTATTTGGGGGCAGTTCTTTGGCCTGTGTCTTAGTGGAGGTCAGACTGGATGATCAGTGCTTCCTTCTGGCCTTAGAATGTAAGTCTGATGGCCGTTAAGGTTACTGGATGGCTAGCAACCACTAGTAAGTTTTAATTCTTCTTGCCATTCAGAAATTTGCCTTTTCAAAAAGTATAGAATACTTAAAAGGTTTTGTTTAAGGACTAAGCTGTCTTTGTTTAGTCACATATCCAGCTGTGTCTAAACCAATCTCATTGTAACTGTTCCATAATGATACAGTAGGAAAAACCTCACTTCACTGTTCCAGCATCCCTCACGCAAATAATTGTATCTTCATCAATCATTTGGAATAATAGAATTCAAGTAATTGAAACTGAACATATTAGTGCAGCACATCGGTCTTCTGCTTGAAAAAATAAACATCTTGGCTGTGCCTCAACCTTTCGCTCAAATAAATGAATCGCCCTTTGTCTAGTAGTAGCAGACCACTGCCATGTTCTGTTCTGTTTTGTTGACGTTGTCTTTAGTGATTTTAAAAAAAACAATGAACAAGTGTTTTAATTTCTGGCTGATCCCTGACTGAAGAGTTCTTGGTTCTTTTTTTAAACTATTACCTTTTAAGTGGTCTCCATCCAGTATAGTTGTTGTAGTCAAGTGATTTATTTAGATGTCCTACCTCTTAGGCATAACTGGGTCTCCGAGCTATTGTCTCAGGCTCTTTGCAACCTCAGGCACGTGTTGCTATGCTGGTTACGCCGAAGGCAGCTTTCTCCCTCTAGGGGTTTGTCTTTACTGCGCAATGAACTCAAGTGTTGCCCCTAATTTGCAAGCATGCTGAAAGGGGATATAGGCCACAATTGAGTGAGCACATTTAGTCGGCTACTGATTGACTGCTCTGTAGTGTGGATGCAGGCTAGTGCCAGCTGAGTACTTCTAGCGCTGCAGTGCCTTCCCACAATTTTCCCAGTGTGCTCAGAAAGGACAGACAGGTTTTCCCACATTTACTTCTGTGCAAGGAATGTGCTCCCAGAAGTTGTAACACCACCCATGAGTGAGTGCAGCGCCTGTGTGGACACAGCAAGTCCCTGCTTAGTTTGCAGGGTTACTGCTTTCACTTGAACTCTGCTAACTTGGGTTTAGGTAACTGGAGTTAACTCTGCAGTGAAAACATAAGCAATTCAGAGCTGTTGTCTCAGGCTCCCTGGAGACTCCAGCAAACACCACAGCATCTATTACACCCTCTCAGATCTGTTGTTTCTCATGTTAAATTTTATCATTGATGCCTGAAAAATCTCCATTTTAATAGGAAATGTTTCTCTGTGTTGCTTTCCTCAGTCTGCAGACAGCTCCAGTACTTTTGCTATTGCTCAGAGCTTTGCCAAGCTGCATCAGGCTGAAATTAATTCAGGACAGTTTAGCTGCTTCAGCTCTCAGAACCCTGTGGGCAGAAGTGAAACTATTGGGCACATCAGTTTCATTAAGCTGCTTGGGAAGGTCATGAGGGGCAGCAGAGGAAGGGATTGGAGTTTCTTCTTATGGGGAGGAGGACCCAGAGAAGAGTCTGAATGGAGGTGTGGGGCAACAGACAGCTTCCGTTCTCCTTTGTATCAGGATCCTCTCTGGGATAGAAGAGTTGGCTGGCGCATACTTCTGTCCAGCTGCATGTAGGGAGTGGAACTACTGTTATAATAACACCTAAGATACTGGAACTAATAAGCTGTTCTCTCCCTTTCCAGTTTTCAGATTTTTTTTTTTTTTTGAAGGTGGTGAAACAGAATGGAGGCAAACTGTTGTCAAGTGTGCAGAGCTGTATAGTCAGTTGTTTGTGTGGCTCTTTCCCACAGCAACAGGGAGAGGAAAAATGTTTTTTAAAATAGGAAAATGCTTGTAAATCCCCAATAACTGGCAAGGGACTTCTGGGGTAAAGTGTGGTATCTGAAACTACTTTTTAAGACACCCCCCCCCCCCACCGCCCCAGTTGACTAAATTCAAATTGGTGGTGTCCCTCTAATCTTCTTGGCAGCTTCATTCCCCGAGCTACTGTAGCCTTCTTAAACTTCCCACTTAGGATTTTAAATAGATTTTTCTATTTATCCCTCTCCCTCTGCCAAGTATAACTCTTTATTATTGTAAAGCAGCAAGTATATATTTCCAGGAACAGATTTTAGGACACAGCAAATGCTGCAGAGGATTTTTCTAGTTATTTCCATTAAAACTAGTCCTTCTGGGGTCCCCCAGTAATGCAATACCTTCTCTCTTCCCCTGCACCTTTATATGAAGCTCCATCATTTAAAACAGGGGTCTCCAAACTTTTCAGCCCGAGGGCCGCATTAACTATCAAATAGCAGTTCGGGGGCCGACAACACACTCGAGGTCCAAATAAAAAAGAATCAAAACATGGATGTTGTTTTTAATTATTTATTTAATATTATTTTATTCAGTTATTATTTAATAACACATTGATACACTACACATGAACACCTGTTCGCTACACATGAACACTACACATGAACACCTGTTCGCTACACATGAACACTACACATGAACGCTACACATCAACCCCCCAACTGACCCACCCAGCCAGGTCTCTCCCCCCAAAACCTCCTTTCCTCCAACCCCCCCCAACTGACCCACCCAGCCAGGTCTCTCCCCCCAAAGCCTCCTTTCCTCAAACCCCCCCCCCCCCCCAAATGACCCACCCAGCCAGGTCTCTCCCCCCCAAACCTCCTTTCCTCCAACCCCCCCCAAATGACCCACCCAGCCAGGTCTCTCCCCCCCAAACCTCCTTTCCTCCAACCCCCAACTGACCCACCCAGCCAGGTCTCTCCCCCCAAAAACCTCCTTTCCTCCAACCCCCCCCCCAACTGACCCACCCAGCCAGGTCTCTCCCCCCAAAACCTCCTTTCCTCCAACCCCCCCCCCAACTGACCCGCTCAACCCGGTCTCTTCCCCCCCCCCCCCAACTGACCCGCTCAACCCGGTCTCTTCCCCCCTCCCCCCCCCCAACTGACCCGCTCAACCCGGTCTCTCCCCACAGACCGTTTAGCCGACTGGCAGTGGGTGGCTCCTTGTTTCGCCGCCTGTAACTGGGTGGCGGTGCGGCGTGTCCCGGCCCCAGCTCTGAGCCGTCCCTGGCCGGCGGCGGCAGCGGAGCACGCGGTGCGTCCCGGCCGGCGGCGGCAGCGGAGCACGCGGTGCGTCCCGGCCCCGCAGCTGGCGGCGGCAGCGGAGCACGCGGCGCGTCCCGGCCGGCGGCGGCAGCGGAGCACGCGGCGCGTCCCGGCCCCGTGGCTGGTTCCCGACCGATCTCCACGGGCCGGATGAGAGGGCCTCGCGGGCCGCATCCGGCCCGCGGGCCGTAGTTTGGAGACCCCTGATATAAAACAAAACATCATATTGAGTTGAGAATAGGAAAAATCCAGCCCAGCTGCTAAAGTTCAGTTTACTCTGGAGTTCTGGGTTGTCTTTGGTCCATTTTGTTTACAGATGACAGTGACTGTGAGGAAGTAGATTTTGGCTTTCTCCCAGACACCCAAGTTATTTTTAGACTGTGAAGGTTTTTTTTGTTGTAGCATTTGGTGAGGCAAGTGGTTCTATGTTTGAGTAGGGGGAAAAATATTGTGCAGTAAGATGTTACTTAGATTAATTTCACATCCACCCTACAATTTTCTATAGAATTTTGCTTGTTATTTTTATTTGCTTCCTGATGTTGTATTGGACTTGATTGTCTGAACGCATGCCAAATTAACTTTTTTTAAAAACAATCCTGTTCTTAGGCTGATATCACTTTACTAACTTGGCCAAAATGTCATGTCCTACCAAGAATAAGAATGAACTCTTAGGCAGTTAGTTGCATAACTTTTTTGGGGGAGGTAAAAGTGAGAGATGGGAGAAATTGACAGAGTTGCTGAATTAGATATACAAATAAGTCATCTTCAGTATATGGAGTTTGATCTTTTAAAATAAGAACGATTTTTATACTTGTTAAGAGTCTGAAATGTCAGCTATCTGGTTACTTCAGAACATTTTTTGGAATTGTATTCAGTGTTTGCTTTTGTTTTGCTGTCTACATGAACAGTTACAAGATCTCTGTGGGTGTGTCTTAAAAACCAGATCCCTCACCAGTAATCTCATTGGGTTGCAGTCAATGACATGTAACAGCTCCTTGTCTTCTTCCTGGTACCGGCCTGGATGAAGGGGGCTAGAAGTGGGTTGTGTTTGGCTTTTATTTTTGGTTGTAACTGAAGTTTTTGGAGGCCCCTCCCCCACCTCTTGTGAACTGGCCTCTTGCAGGAAACATTTACTGGGGCAGGGCTCAGTAATCTCTGTTTTTGAGGCTTGCATAAAAATAGAGGAAGGGAGGGGCCAGCTGTAACATTGAGGCTTCATTTTCCCAGCGCAGTAGGTGGAGCTAGGGTGGTTCTTTTGTGTTGCTGCCCATTTGTGGCATTTCACTTGAGTGACTTTCTGCTGTGGTTAACGGAGTGTGGTGCCCCCTCCCCTGCTCTGAGCCTCATCCGTAGTAGTACTGCAAAATGTTTCCAGATTTAGGTGTTTGCGCTGAAGCACCTAAATCCATTCACCTGCACATCTTCTATTGTGATATGTGCCAGCAATGCCACTCTGTCCGGTTTGGCCAATGTACATGGCAGTCTCTACGCAAAAGAATAAATGGACACAAATAGGACATCAGGAATGTTAACGTACAAAAGCCAGTAGGAGAACACTTTAGTCTTTCTGGACATTCTGTTACAGGTTTAAAAGTAGCTCTACTTGCACAAAAAACCTTCAGAAACAGACTTCAAAGAGAAACTGCAGAACTAAAATTCATTTGCAAATTTAACACTATTAATTTGGATTTGAATAGAGACTGGGAGTGGCTGGCTCATTACAGAAGCAACTTTTCCTCTTATGGAATTGACACCTCTTCGGTTATTGGGACTGAACTACATCCTCCCTGATTGTTTTGGTTCTGTCAACACTGGTTCTCCACTTGTGAGGTAGCTCCCTTCTCTCCATGTGTCAGTATAACAGTGCCTGCATCTGTAACTTTCACTTCATGCATCTGAAGAAGTGGGTATTTTACTCACGAAAGCTTATGCCCAAATAAATCCCTTAGTCTTTAAGGTGCCACCGGACTCCTTGTTTTTGTAAATCCCTAGGGAGGCACATAATTGGTCCTCACTCTCCCATCCCTCCCCAGAGTGCTGAGCACTCGCAGCTGCCGTATTTTCCATTGTGGGTTGGAAGCCCTCAACTGCTCTGAAAAGCAGGTTGCCTACTCTGGTTGCCTGACCTGATCCCACTGAAGTTTGCAATCTTTAACTGAAGTTTCTTCCCCCCCTCTCACCTGGCCAAGCATCCTACTATACTTGAAGTTCTTTTAAACACAGATTTAGTTACAATGTTAAAGGTTTCTTGCCAGACTCTGAGATTAGGGCCTAAGTGAGGAAACCAGGCACTCCCTCCCATCCTGTTGCTGTCCCCTCACAGTAGCTGTTGGCAAAGGAGGAAATTCTGAGGCATTGAGGGTTGGTTGATGCACTCACAACATTATCCAGGATGCTTCTCCAGCTTAGTTATGTTGGAGTCTGATCCCTGGGAACACACTGAAAAGGTTTAACCTGTGCTTTTGTTTTGTGTTGAATGCAGATGTTACTGGGACATCTGTCAGGTCAGTTTTGGCTCCACGGTTAGCTTCCCTAAATCTAAGCATGTACAGAATCTTAAAAACAGAAATGTTTCCATTTCTCCAATTTAACTCTTTTCCCAGGATGTTAAATTCCATTTTTCCCCATGTATGAAAACAGGCCTGCCAATGCCTGCTCTCCAAGTCTTCCCGTGCCATGGGGAGGGCTGGGTAGGCATTGCCATTCCAGAGTCTGTTGTAGCAGAGATGGAGATTTGCTCTCTGTGCTTGGCCCAGAAGGGTGGACTCTGGAGCTAGGACAATGTGGGTTCTACTCCTGGCTCTACTACAGGCTTGCTCCATGTCCTTATGCCTCAGTTTCTCCATTTGTAAAATAGAGATGATGCTGACCCATCTCTAAAATGCTTTGAGATCTATTGAGGAAGAGCTGTTCTCTACAGAAATCTTTTATTCCTTGCATTGAACTCCAGGAGTCCTGATTGAGAGACCCTCATGGCTGGGATCTAGCCAGCATGTCCATGCTCTTAGTTGTGCTTGGTGGAGTTCTTTGGAACCCTTTCATGATTGTGCTGCCTGATGTATTCACTAGATCTCCCATTCTTTAGTTCAGGGATTTTGTATTGGTGACTCCTTTCACACAGCAAGCCTCCGAGAACGACCACCCTTTCTTTATAAATTAAATACACCGTTTTTTATATTAAGTACTATTATAAATGCTGGAGACAAAGTGGGATTTGGTGGTGAAGGCTGAGAACTTAAGACTCCCCCTAGTTTGAGAACACCCGCTTTGGTTACTCTCCCTGTGGGTTGCTCTGAACCCACCTCAGAGCTACAGCTGAAAAGCACCCAGAGTTTCCAGTGCTGTGATTCTGTCTGGTCTGAATCATTGTGGCTGTGCTCAGTGAGAAGGTGACTAAGCTACCGCCCTAGCCGTGTAATGTCAGCAGCCGCCTCCTTGTTCCCAGACCTGTGTGTGTCAAGTTCCTTTCATTTGTGCTGTATCCCAGAGCGTGCTACAGATGGAGAATTGGGTGCTGATAAACGCTGACTCCAGTGAGCTTTGGCAGTGGTTCAGTGTAGAGTAATAGTGCTCACACTGCGTTCAGTGTGAGAACATGCTCTCTCCACCATTAGATGTTGGCTGGGACACAGATTATCCCTGTCTCCTATCTGGAAAAGCACTGTGGGGTCTGTAACATGCACCAGCAATGGGCAGGAAGGATCTCTGGTTTATTACCTGCTCATCTGATATCCAGCACCTTTTCTCTGCAAGCTCTGTGGGGCTTGCAGCTCTATACTTCTGGTCTTGAGACAAGAGTCAGAGTTGTAATGTGCAACTGCCATTAAATGACCACACTACTCTAACTTCCTCTCAGGGTGCTGATGGTCCAATATAATGCAAAAGAGCTTTAGTCCTTCAGTTTAGTGGTTGGTTGAGGGAAGTAGAAGCTAGTCGGGTACCTTTTGAACTGTAAAAATGGAACCTCACCAGCCTGTCTGAATGCTTCTCACTGACTTCACATAATCTGTGCTTCTTTAGCTCTGTCCAGCCATCGAAAGATCTCAAAGCACTGGATAGACATAATGAATGTAGATCCTGTCAGAATGCCTGTCCTGAGCCGCTGGGTACTCTGGTTACAGTCTTTATGTGCCATGGAGGTTCTTCAAACTGCCTTCAGTCCTTTGGGGAGGGAACGGGCTGCCTTCAGTCTTCCAGGGTGTGGTTTGCAAAGCAAAATGGTATCTGTAGAGGAGTTTGTTAAATCATTTACATGAAAAAGCGGGGTTTCTTATTAAGGATAATACATCATTAACACTGAAAGCTAGGCCCACCATAAATTGCAACCTGGAAGTGCTATCTCCCCGAGGGGGCTGGGGGAGAGTTCCTTCCCTGTAACACGTTCACTCCCTTGAGTGAATTTCCTCTTGAGGAAAAGCTTGTTCTGCCACAGATTGCAAGGGCAGGGCACTGTTCCTTAGCAGCAGTCTCCCTATAGATTCTTCACTGAGGCTTTTGTTTCAGCCTGAGAAGAGTTGTGTGGTAAAGTGTTGAAGCATCAGGGAGCTAATTTCATATCAAGTGAAGAAAATAACAGTTTTTCCTGGCTATTCGTTAGGCAACTCCATCCCAGAGGAAATACTTCTGCCATTGCAAACAGGGTTTGTTTCTTTAGTGGTTGAGGTTTGCCTTTTGTTTCCTGCTAAACCTCATTTGGTCATTAGGAGAATTAGTGAGTTATATCACCGCTAGACTTTTACTAAATGCCAAGATCAGGAAAAAAGATCCTTGCACATGACACAGTTGAAGACTTAGTATAACTCGATTGTTGCTGATTCTGATCAGGAGCTAGCACTAATATGTCTTCATCTGGATTTGGCTGGCAAGTGTTTATTTCTGAATTAGAATATATGACTGTGCATTGTATGTAGAATCCCCAGGTAACAGCTCTTCTTGTGCTTGCTCTAAATTATGAGCGGGATCAGTTCTGCCTCTTGAGAGTCCAATCAATCTTCCTCATTAAATTCCACTCCCTCCGTTTTTGGTTCAGCTTCTTGTGTGACAAGGCTTCTCTGGAAGGTGGAGTTTCTAGTTAAATTTGTGCTATTTGTGTTTTCCTGTTGTGTCCATGTTGCACTGGCTGTTGAATCAACATACCTGGTGAGGTCACTTTTTTCCCCATTCATTTTTGTAGCCACTAGGCTAAGCTCCCCATTACTAGCTCTTGTTAGCGGGCGCTCTAGCTGATTGTGTGTGTTCAGGCATGATCTATGGAAGGAGAAGCATTAGTAACAAGCTGTGCTGTTGTGACAAAGCCCGCTTCCTCCATTTGAGTGAAATGATGGGGGATGGGGTGACTGGTTCATTTCACCTCTTACTACCCATCTCTTGTTTCTGCTCTTTGTCAAATGGCCACTGAATGTGCAGGATTTTCAGATCAGAGGAGCAGACTGATGGGACTGGACTGGAGCCCTGGGTTCTATTCCTGGGTCTGTCTGAACTTGCTGTATGAGGCTTAATTCAGGCACAATTGCAAGACACTCAATACTACTGTGACTAGTGCCAGTAAATAAGGAAGTATGGGGACAGTACTGCTGGGGTGCAGCATGAGGAGCAAGGGCTGTGATGTTGGAGGCATCCGTGGGTTAAAGCACCTGTTTCAGGACAGCTGTAGGGGTCAGCAAGGACCAGCCCCTGACAGGTATTTAGGTACCTAATTCCCACTGATTTCAGGTGCCTGAATACCTTTGGGGATCTGGGCCCAGGTTAGCAAGCTGAATGCACGTGGCCTTTAGCCCCATAGAAGAATTGGGGTTGGGCAGCACCAATGAGCACTACCGCTCCCAAGAGAAGGATACACTCGGTGTGTCCTGTCCATCCCACTATAAGGTGCCCATTACCGTTGTATCTGAAGGTTCTTATGGAAACAAGTAGAACTTGTTTATTTGCAACTCTTTATTCCCTGTTTGACAGCTGCCTCAGGCTGCCTGTGCGCTCTATCAGGATCCCACCCACGGAAATTTTATGTTCCCTTCCAAATGGAAAGTAATATTTTACCCCAACTGGGAGCCTTGAAATGCCATGAATATGATAAAGGCCATTAGTGGCGACCAGAGGCTGAGCCTGCTGTAAAATGACTGTGAGTGCTTTGAATGTGACAGTGCTGCTCTCATACAAAGCTGTGTTGAGAGTTGAGCCTGCCATGCAAGTCTGAATGGATTCCTTCCATCAACCAGCTCATTATAACCCTCTCACCAGTGGCTGAATTGGCCTATGAGGGCAGTAGGCATTCAAATGTGTAGTAATTATGCACCTTAAAAACAGAATTAGCTGCACTGAACAGCTCCATTTTTCTTTAATATTTTGTGTAGTTCAGCTGGATACCAGCGTTCCTTGTAAGTCACTGCACTGAATTTTTACTCCCGTGTATCATTTACCAATCAGTTTCACTTAATTCCTATGATTCAGTCTATTTTTGTCTCTGATCAGTCACCTGCACTTAACGTACAGTTCATCTGCTCTGAAAGTGAGGTTTGCATCATTGCATTGGAATTCAGATCTGCTCAGTTGAGAGCAGCCACTTCTGTAGTGTAGCTTTGCTGATTGTGCCTAAGAGAAGGCGCAAGTCCTCTTCCTTTGTGACGTGAACATCAATTGGTCCCCAAACTCTCCTTTATCTGCTCTAATGATAATCTCCGGGGAGGTCTCTGAACTCCGCTCTTCCACTCCACTGAATCTCTGCTATTCATTGCGATTAGTGATGGAGTGCTATTACAGGAGGGTCAGTGGTGACCTTTCTTCTTTTGTAGAGAATAGAAGCCCTGGTTGTGTGCCCTACAGTATGAGTGGTGACAAGTGTTAACAGGAGGAAGGATGGTCCAGTGGTTAGAGCACTAGCCTAGGATTTGGGAGATGTGGGTGCAAGTCCCAGCTCTATCACACACTTTTTTATGACCGGGGCCAATCACTGTCTCAGTTCCTTATCTGTACAATGGGGATAACTGCATGTGAGAACCAATGCATTAAAGATTGCCATGTGCTCCGATACTGCAGTGATGGGGGAGCCTGATAAAGATCTCTAAAAGAGATCAACTGCATGATACCATAATAACCCTAGAGGTCACCTGGTGTGATGCAAGGTGTGGTTCTGGAGCCAGCCTAATTGTGTTAGTTGTGGTGGCCAACAACAGAATGTAAAATATGTGGCTGGCTAATCTGCCCACATCAAATGAATCTTTAGGTGTGAGACACAGGGCCTCCTTTTGTGTCTCAGTAAAGTTGATCATTAATTGGTGCATATGTCATGGTGACATACTGAAATGCACACAATGCACTGGAGTAGATAATTCTTTTGTTTAAAAACTAATCTGATCTTCCGTAGCCAACATAAATGCAAGCTCTTCAGACTGTAAGCCCTGCTTGTTGCATATGCTTTATTGGTAGCATTAAGTGCTGAGAAATCTGTTAACCGCTGAAACGATGCATTGGCAAATTGCTGCTAACAGATGCAATTTTAATACACAATTATGCAGTTTAAATGGAGGCATAATATAAAGTGCACTGGATTGGTAACGCAAAGTACACCCAGTCTACAGATCCCCTTGACTAATTCTTCTGATCACATATTCACCTATTTCTGAAAATCTCAGTACAAAACTCATAAAAGTTGGGACAACAGAAGCGTGGTGCTTTTAACCTGCATGCTTAGTGAAATAGTATGGTCCTGATTTGGGCTTCAGAGCACTGTCAGTCGTGTGTGATTGGTCTCCCCCCTGCTCCTTTACTCCAGGAGGCTGGGAATGTCCGGGTTATTGAATATGCAGAAACCTTTGTTTCCAGCACAGCAGTCCAATTTATGTATGCTGAGCAACCAGCAGAGCTGCCTTCCCCTTTTGTATGGCTGCAAGGCGTCTAGGGGGCTGGGATTGGCATGTGGATGTTGAGTTTGATTCCATGCTTTGTTCTGGGGGCTTTCTTTGTCCGACTTTTCAGTTATTTCCCATGTTGTAAAAGTATATGGTGGAGATGTAAGTCAAATCTGCCATGTCTCAGGCCATTAACATGCCAAACTCCTAGTGGAAGAGAATCTATTACTTAACAACCTGTGTCTTAGGGAATGAATTCAGGGGTCTCAACAAACTAGGGTGACCAGATGTCCTGATTTTATAGGGACCGTCCAGATATTTTCTTACACAGGTGCCCCCCCTTTGTCCTGACTTTTCAAACTTGCTATCTGGTCCCTCTACAACAAACCTCTCCTGCTTTGAAGGTGGAGATGCACTGGGCCATGAAGGCCCCCTTCAATTACTTCTCCAGAATGCCCCTTTTGATCAGAAATGCATCTGACTTGTGCAGCTGGCTGATCAGGCACAGCCTGATGGGCCATTAAAACACCTGCTCAAGTACTTGGCTGCTCAGAAGCGACAAGTGATTTTAGTACAGGGCTGAATCTCTGCTGTTCTGAATTTAAAGCAAACACATTGGTTGGTTTCACTTATGCAGCCCTGATCCCAGGACCTTTGGAGACATATTAGCGTTTGACAGTGATGTGTTGTCATGGAGTGCCCAGGGTGATGGTCTGGAAATGCTCCCTATGAAGCCAGTCAGGACTGCAGGGGGAAGCTTCCTTCCTCTCTGTGAACAGCCTGTCTCCAAGGCTAGGAGCTTCACAGGTTCCAGCTTCCACCTTCCTGGTTCTGACCTCGGCGCATGCAGCACCTTCTGCCCTCCATGCGCTTCCCCCAGCGAGCCCACTCAGGCAGGGTCCTGGGGAAGCCCGTGGATCCTGCACCCCAACTCCACAGTCAGACGTGACTCTCAGCCAGGCAGTAAAACAGAGGTTTATTCGATGACAGGAACATGATCTAAGTAGAGCGAACGCGATCCCTCCGCTGGGTCCATTTTGGGGGCCAGAGAGCCAGGCGAGCCTGCTTGGAGCTCTCTGCTTCTTCCCAGCCAGACCCAGAGTGAAACCTCCTCTCCAGCCTCTCCCCTGCTTTCCTTTGTCTCTTTCCTGGGCAGGAGGTCAGGTGACCTCTTTGTTTTCACCTTCCAGCTAACTGACATCTTGAGAGGGGGAAGGGACAGGGCGTTGGCTACTTACTTAAACTGTGTCTCTTCTCTGCACCAACTACATACCCTTATCCCTTCACATAGACACGTCATCCATTGAAGTAGAGAGACCTTTTAGCCTTGCATTTTTTGAGGTTGTCTTTAACATGAAGCTAAGGCTGCCAAGGGGAATCTGATTCTCACCGAGATGGCCCTAAGTCGCTTTGATGTGAGTGTCCGACCTTGTAGCGACACATCAGCGGGTGGTGATCTACCCTTGTTTTCTTGAGATCTTGGAAATGGGTTGCTGCATCAGCCTGTCTGCTGAAAGCTCTGATTAGGAATATGTAACCGTTATGACCCTTTACTCTCAAGGTTTGCAATAAGTCTAGCTGGAATGACAATAATTGGAATAGTTTGGCCAAACATTAAAATGGTGCCATTAACAATAGTCTCCTAAAAGACGATGCCATATAATTTCTCTGCCTGATAATATCTTTGAAGGACTGAGTGTTGGATGGCTCAGCTAATGCAGGAGAGAGCCTTTTGCCTCAAGGCTGCTGGTTCAAATTCTGTCCTGGTTGGTAATGACCAAAATTTGTTCCTATGGGAAGGCTGTTGGGTTCCTGTGAAGTAAATTGATTATCTCTGGCTGGTTCCATATGCCCAAGTATCAATTTGCCTTCTGTGTAGTTGCTGTTGCAGATATTTGTTTGTATCATAGTTGTGGCTAGAGGCCCCACAAAAGGCCCTGCCCGCAAGAGTTTGCAGTCAAAGACTGAAGATGGAAGGGAAAGCGACTGGCCCGGTATTTCATAGCACATCAGTGGCAGAGCTATGGAAAAACACAGGTTTTCAGGTTGCCAGTCTGGTTCCCACTGGACCACATTTCCCTCCCCCTCTCTTTCTGCTGTGAATACCGGAGTCCTCTGCTTATAGGGCCTCCTTTGCCATGGACGATGTATCCTGCTTGGTCAATCACTAAGGAAAACTAAGAGAGAAGCCTTTTATTTAAAGGTCACCTATAAAAGGTGAATAGGTATGTGTTCTCTTGCTGCTTTGGGGGTGTTTGAAGAGGGCCTGGAAGGTGTTGGAAAACCCAGCAGAATGGTACAGCTGCATTTAGATTTAGGCTGTTGGGGGTTTATGGCACTGGGAGTGGTAACTGCAGGGTGATCTGGGTGAAGCAAGGTGTCACTTTTTGTCCTAGGAAGAGCTGGTTCAGAGCAGTACACCATCAAATATTAAATCACGAATCAGGTGTCAAATTGAAGCAATTGTATACAGTATTTGGAGTTTTTTTTAATTTGCTCTCTGGGTTCTGAGCCCTTAGAGCACACTTGGGTCCTTTTCTCCAAGTATGAGGCCTGGGACCTTTTTTCAGTGCAAGCTGAGAGTCTCAAGTGATTACCTGGCTCCTGGGACCAGTAAAACACCAAATGCTTCAAGACTGGTGATAAAATTATAGGAGTCGGCAACAGGGAATCTAGCTGCCTCTGCTAGTGATTGCTGCTGTATAGGAGGAAATAGAAGCTTCCCTTATGAGCCAGTACTACTAGAAGAGAATACTTACTCAATATGACTTTTCCATATAACCTCTCACTAAGTTGCAACAAGGAGATTGCGCAAATGGAACGGGAGGTGTCTCGTGACAAGGTGGTTGGAGAGCTGTGGTTGAGACAAGCTCTCTGAAACCTTGCTTGCACTAGAAAGGGTTTGGTGGTATAGTCCTACGGGCAAACCCTCCTCTAGGGGGGACAGCTCATACCAGCAAAAGAGTGCCCTAGGGCCTAGTAGGTAGAACACTGGACTGGAACTCAGGAGATCTGGGTTCTATTCCTGGCTCCGCCACTTGTTACTATTGAACTTGGTCAACTTACTTCAGCTCCCTGTGCCTCAGTTGCCCCATCTGCAAAATGGGGATGATACTTGCCTCTTTTTATAAAATGCTGTGAGATCTACTGATGAAAAGTGTTGAGAGTTATGGGTAGGATATTGTTATACTGGCAACGGTGCTTTTTTTGCTGGCATAATTACATCTACACTTGGGGACGTACAGTTTTGCATCCCACACTTCGGTTCAGCAGGCCAGGGTTTGCTGCTGTAAAAATAAATTTTTTAAAAAAATCATCTTCTGTCCATACTTTACCAACCACAGTTTCTCGTGTAGACCAGACACTATTGAACCCATGTTTGAGGACCCATCTGGGCTGGTGTTTAGTGCAGCTCTTTCAGGAGAGTCTTGGATCATTACTTTGCAAGTTCAGAATTGTTCCCTTCCTGTATGATACTTGCTTCCCGTTGCTGTTTTCTAAAAGAGACAAAGGAAGAGATGAACAAAAATACCTTGAACCGGGGGAGGAAGCACTCAACAACTGTGCAACAAACAATGATCTGGCTGAGTTGGATTTTCTTTTAGCGGTAATTTATAGACTTCCTTTTTTTTGTGGGGGAAGCAGAATTTTTCTTCTCTTCACGCTTGTTCCTAGAATTGGGCATATACAATGTGCCTAAAACAGTGCTAATTTGTGCCCTTACTCTGCCTGACTGGGAGTCCCCTGAGCAGCCTGTCGTGCAGTTTACTCCTATCAGGACCATGAGTGACCTGAATGGAAGATTTAAGATTAGCAGCCGTGTTAGTCTGTATCCGTAAATAAGGCGGGGAAGACTTGTAGCACCTTAGAGACTAACCAGTTTATTTCAGCATAAGCTTTCGTGGGTTACGAAAGCTTATGCTGAAATAAACTGGTTAGTCTCTAAGGTGCTACAAGTCTTCCTCGTCTTATTTACTGAATGGAAGAGGCTGCCCGGTGACTTCAGTGGATGAGGGACTCTGGGTTAAAGCAAATGAGTCTGTCTCTTTGGATTTCCCAGCCACACCTCAGACTGCCTGTTAGCAGCCCAGTGTCCACTTCTGTTGGAAGTGAGCGAGAACCTGGGTGTGCTCTGCAGCAATTCAGGTCTCCATGGAAGACAAAACCTGGATTTGGTCCCCTGCACTCAACACAGCCAGAGTACAAAATATTCCCTTCAGCACTTAGAATTCACCTTGATGTTGATGAAAGGACTCCATAGGTAATCCTAGGAGGCCAGTGTCACTTTTCCCAGGGGCCATGACCAGGGCACAGTGCAGTGCAGAGTTCTCCCATGCTACGTTGCCAGTGCAGATAAACCGTCCCTGGGGTCAACAGGAGAGTTTAGTCTCTGTGGGCTCTCGGCTGAGAGCACCAGCAAGATGGCTAAAGATGGGAGAGAGGCCTCCATTCCTAGTGGGCAGGTGTCTGCTTTTATACACACATGCAGTCATTTCACAGAAGCAGCCTCACAGCCGTCTGGTGCAGGGCTTGAGCCATGTGACAGCAGTGGAAATAAAAGGGTTAGTGCATTGGGATGCAGCCCCCTCTGAAATCCAGGCAGGGTGTGTTGAGCTGCTGGGCTGTCTACAACAGTGCAGTCGAATAACAGTTTGCATAAAATCCAAGGACATGAATTGTGGCCCTTAGTTGTGCCCTCTTGACTCCTTGTGGTGGCACCTGATGTGCACACAGCCACATGCAAAACCCCAGGCCTGCTCAATCCTTTCCCATTTAGTCAGACTCTAAGCCTGTGCTCTTGAAGTGAGAGACTCCAGTTTCCACTTTGTCAGTGTTCTAGGGCTTTCATCTGTTACCTCCCTCTCCCTGCTGCTACCGGGACTCTATCTTTCAGCTTTAATGGACTATGTTTGATTGAAAGGAACCAGTCTCTTTTTGGGGGCATGTCATGTCATGTCCTGTGCTGCAGGAGTAAGGATTGAGACGGCCTCTCTGCCTTTGTCAAGCAGCAGAACTGTTCAGTTCTGGGATTTATGAAAAAAGGCAACAACTGTCCTTTTAATTGATTTTTATTTTATTTTTCTTTGGTTTAAATCCGGATTGCATCCCTCACTCCCACTTAGCAGGTCAGTAAACACATGGCCTCTCAAGCTGTTTCTCTGAGATAGAAGTGTCTTGGGAAATTAATTCTTGTCTGCTCTCTGCCAAGCATGTCTGGTGTCTGCTCACTTAGAGGAAGGCATGTACTGTTCTTACTTACAGTAAAATACAGTAAGATGGAGTGCAACACTGGGTGGGAATTATGCCCAGGAATATGCCATGGTGGGTGAGGAACTACATCTCAGCCACTGAGTCTTGCTGGTCTCCAGGGAAAGGGCTCCTGCTTGCTGAGGTGATAAGCAGGGAGGCTTGATAAAATGAGGCTGCCTGTTAGTTCCGATTGCACTGGTGACTTCTCCTAATTTAATCCATTGGCGGCAGCAGGATGACTGCAGCTTTGTCTGCAGCACTGTGAGATCAGTGCCTCTTTTGTTAGTATGCTGCCCAGTGCTCAGCACCACAGCAAGGGGCTTGGGGATGCTGCAGTGTAGGCTCCATGGGGCTCATGGGCTGCACTCTGACCAGCTCAGTTCTCTCGGTGGCCAGCAGACGAGGGGAGAGACTAACTTGTGATACAGAAACGAGTGGATTTAAATTGGCAAGAGGAGCCTGTTTAATGCTTGTTTCTTCTGTGCATCCTAGTCTAGTACAAGGCTTGAGTAAATCCTGGCTGCTTCTCTGGGGTGGAGGTTGAGGACACAGTCTGCTTTTCTGCATCTCTTACAAGGCAAAGGCTCCTTTCTTTTTCCCCCTGCCCTCCCCATTCTTTATTCTTTTAGAGCAGGGGTGGGGAACCTCCGGCCCGCGGGCCTTATACGGCCCGCCAAAGCATTCCGTCCAGCCCGCGCGCGTCCCTGGCCGGCGGCTCCCCCAGGCACTTCCCGGCCCCTTCGCCGAGCGCGGAGCCACCCCCGCCTGGCGGGACGCGTGCGGACTGCCAGGCGGGGGCAGCTCCGCGCTGACCGAAGTGGCTGGGAAGCGCCTGGGGGAGCCGCTGGTGCCGCGCGGCCACCATTAGCCGGGCGGGAAAAGGAGGAGCCGCGGGGAGCCGACGGTCAAAGGGGTGTGGGGGGGAGGCTGGGCTGGGCGGGTCAGGCATGGGGGGCAGGAGGCTGGGTTGGGAGTGGGAGGGGGGAGGAGGTTAGGTTTGGTGGGATGGACCAGACGGGTGGGGGAGGAAAGGCGGTTAGATGGGGGGAGGCTGGGCGGGGGTAAAGGAAGATCACCCCCTACACCCAGGCTGATGCGGGAGCTGACTGGGGCAGGCAGCAGGACCCCGGCTGGCAAGGGGCCAGCGGGGGGAACCCCAAAGCAGTGCAGGGCTAAGCACTCTGCCAGCAGGGGTCTCAGCTCCCATTGCCAGCCTGGGCTTCCTCGGGAGGGGGGGAGCGGCCCGCGAATGACATTATTAATGTCCAAATGGCCCTTGGCAGAAAAAAGATTCCCCACCCCTGTTTTAGAGGTTCCCTCAGCTCTGTGAATAGCCCTAGTACCTCCTAGGGCTGCTGTTCTGGGCTTCCCTAAGCAGAAGCCACCTCAGAGTGAAGTTGATGTGATTCTTGTCAGTTTCACTGCTTCTATTCAGAATCTTGTGGGCAGCGATGAAATTGACATGAATCATGTCAACTTCCCTTATCCCTGTGGGAGAAGGTGCTAGAGACCTTTATTGAAAATAATTGCTTATATGTCCAGCAGCTCTTGGATTTGCTTCAATAAGGTTGTAGGAACCAAAGATCCCCAGCAATATTCCCAATTTGAAAGTTAGCTGAACGTCTTTTATGATCACAATTTTGGTACTGTGCCCTAGATCTCTGCTTGAAGTCTAAGAAACTAACCTTAATTTCTCTCTTGCTTTGTGTGTGCACACGTGTGAGGCAGCTCATTCTAAAAAGTACCCTACAAAGTTACTTTTTGAAACCTGGTGGCCTTCTCTATTTTTGGGGTGTCCTAATTCAAGAAACCCGTATCCATCCATCTCGCTTCAGATTTTATAGAAAAATTCTACCTCAGCATCCAGATCTAGGATGCTAATTTGAGGCCAATCTGACTTTAATTTTAGATCTGGTCCAAATCAGGGCTGTTATGGAAATATAGGTGGCAACCTTAACTATAAAGTGGCTGCCGTCTGTAACATTTTACTCCTAGGTGGATAACCTATTTGCTTTTAAAAACAGCATATCTGCTTTTGTATCAGTAGATTTTACACTTAGCATTTGTTTTGAGGTGCTACCACAGTGCAGACCTCCAAACAGGGATCAGGGCCCACTGTTCTATACAAACTGTATAGATGACCAAAATGGACAGTCCTTGTAACAGATTTACAGTTTGAGATTAGGACAATAGCAGGTGGATAAACGGGCAAGCAGTGATAGGCTCCAAGTTACACTAAAGATGGGCGTGTTTATATACATAAGGCATCTCAGTGGTGATGTGACTCCGAGATGGTCACCAGCTGAGCACCGCGGTGCTAGATGGTGATTTTTAGGTCTTGCGGCAGAGTTAGGTTTCAGTGGTAGAAAGATCGGAATCCTGATATAGCCCAGACTTCATTGACAGTTGTGGTTTGTATTCCCTCCCTCTCCCCCATATTAGCATCTCTCTCAGTGGCATGGGGCTATCCACAGTGAATCACTTGAGTATTGTTCATAGGGAGTTAAGTAGCGTTTCAGCAGAGGATGCAAAATGTATAGTGCAATTAGTCAGTTTTTCAATCCGTTGGCGGTAGCAGAGTTTGGTGTTCCCATTTGAAGTGTGTGACCCAATAAATATTGAACAAGAAAATTGGAGTCTCCAGAGCATTTTAATAGATTTTCATCCTTGCACTATATACTATTAATATATTAATTTTATCATAGCTTCTAGGAGCCCCAGTCATGGAGTAGGTCACCACTGTGCGAGGTACTACACAAACTCAGAACAAAGGGTGTCCCTTCCCAGAGAGTTTACAATCTGAGTCATTATATTAGTTTTTTTTTTTTGTGTCTTATCTACTTTTTGCTTGGGGATGGATTTCAGAATGGGGTGGTGGTGGAAATCTCATTACTCCCCTACCCCACCTCCGCCTCAACTCTCTCTAGCATACTGGGACAGCTGATTAGCTGGTAGGAGCAAGCAATCCATTTGTTTTTGCTAGAACTTGTAAGCAGTGATATTTTATTCTAGTTTTAAGTTGCATTATACATTATTATGAAAGCTCATAAATGCATATACACTGCGAGCTTTAAAAAAAGGACTTAAAGAAGAAACTTCCGAGATCTGCTATGCTGCATTGAAAGTTAGGACAGAGGATGTGTTACAACATATTGTATATCATCCTTTTTGCCAGTGAGGGGAAAAAACATTTCTGGGAGGGTATAACTTCTCGTGGCAGTAAAATCAAGCATTCAGGATTGACTTATTTGGTCCTCCTTTTCTAGACAGTTGTGACAGTTATGTTTGTGGCTGGGTCTTCTGACTGCTTAAAACTTTATTTAAAGGGCCTGATGTTTGCTTGTTGTATAGTAGCTTGTGGCTTTGCTGAGTGTCTCAGTTGGGACAGATGTTTGAGGCATGTGTACAATAAAATCATAAGCTTTAAAACAGGCAACTTGTGGACTTAAACATTCTCCTCATCAAAATAACCACCTCTTGTTCTGAATAATAATTTGGCAAACATAAAGCATGTTTCTAAAGATAGTGGGGTGATTCACTGCAAGCTTCCTGGAGAGACTGCCACGAATGTGGGCAGTGCTGGCTTTTCTACTCCTTCGTTTCAGCTAGGTCAATAAAGTAACAGAGCTGGCTTTGGGGCAGCTAACTGTGTCCTGATGATGCCCCATCCTGGTATTCTATTCTGCCCATTTCTTGAACAGTCTTCATACAGGCTTTAGAGGAGTTTTCTGGGTCACTCTCCTGCTTACTGATGAAATCCAGATGAATTTAGATGCTTTCCAGATGGATACAGAATGCTGCAGTGTGTCAGTTCAAGACCAAAAAAGCTTCGCTGTCTGAGCCAGAGTTGTATTCGGTTTGTGACAGATACGAATAGCAAAATCTAGGAACGGAATTTAAGAACAACGAGCAGTGCCTTCATTTCCTGTGGTGGGAGGGAGGAGCGTCTGGGGCTAAGTCATTCGGCGTGTTGCCGGAGTTATGTCTGAGCTTAGGTTGAAGGTGATGTTTACAGCTGTTGGGCGTGGGGTTGGGGGAGGGACAGAGATTTGCTGGTTTTATATGGAAAGTTACCATGAAAAGTTTAACACTGATGTCAGCACAGCATTGGTACTAGTACATTTTGCTCTCTAGTCTAGTAGGCACCAGAGGGGGTGTGTGCATGCCACTGCAAGTACACAGCAGTAGAGAAACTGCTGCAGATTCTCCCAAGCCCTTCTGCTGACCTGCTTTAATTAAAAATGTATATAATTATGCCTCTTCAGAAAAGAAATGGCAAAAACTCTAATCTATGTTTGCTTTGCTGGAGATTGTATATACAGTGGGAGAACCACCAACTCCCCCCCCCCCCCCAATATGTTGGGCAAAAGGGTTCTAGTGGCATAAAGGGCACTAAGGGTCTGTGGTCTGCCCAGGAAGGATTCCTTGATCACAGGCACCATGGAAGATTGCCATAAGCCTGCCTTCTGAGACTCCCCATGGCATAGGGACTGGGACAAGGCCCAGTGCCCACTGTTGCAAAGATTCCATGCAGCACTGCCATGCTTTAGACACGTCCCTGGGTCAGGAGGGCCAAAAGGTGGCTTAAAGCTTAAAGCAAAATGTGGGTGAGAAAAAACTAAGAATCACACTGATTTTTTCTTCTTCTTATTTTTACACTATTAAAATGCTCCAGAACTCTTTGGTATGATAATTTATTACGGAAAGATCCCACCCACCCCACATTCTTCTCAGATTTTCAGTGGGTTTACTTTGTGCTTTTGCAGGCATTTGCAATGTAGAGTCAGTTTCAGTGTCCCCTCCCGACTCAGTTTCTTCATATTCTTTGTGTGGGTCTTTCCTTCAGCAACAAGGAAGAGAACGTATTTCTTGAGTTGGAAAACTTGATTGTAAAGTCATTAAAAATTGTCAGTTTTGCTGCCTGAAACTAACAGAACTCACTTGAAGTTGATTAATTTCAAGTTGAATTCAAGTTATTCTCTCTTAAAATCCTTCCTCAAATCCTGTGTAGCCTGTGCTGTGGTTAAATGAGCTTGCTGGGTAGCATGGGCAGAAAGATAGAAGACTATTTTCTTGGAGGCCACTAGTTTGCTTAAAGCACCCAGTCCTCATTGCAGGTCAGTCATCCATTGTACCATCTACCTTAAAATTGATGCCGGAAAGGTGGAGTTTTAGGGTTGAGGGAGATTAATTAGTTGACACATCCAGACAGATTTGGGCAGATCAGCATGCATATGTTTCTCTGTGCTTTATTTGCATCTGATTGCATGTATCTGAATTTGTACATGGAGATTTAAAAGTTAATGTTCAGGCAAATGCATTTTCCACCTGGATTACCCTTGGTCTTTAATTCTACTTCAGTTGTACATGCAATTGAAAAGATCCACATCCACCTACCCCTGTTATTCAGCATGGGGTCTCAGAGGCATCCCAATAAAGCAGTTTTTAAAGCTTATTAAATATATTGAAGGAAGTCTGTTCTCAACCATTTGTCTGTTAAATGACTTGAGTTTGTTAAACTTCTGATGAAGTGTAAATTTTGATCCAGGCCAATAGAGCTTGACATTTCTGAATCAAAGACTCAGTTTGGGGCTCTACAAAGGGATTACCACCATCTACTTAAAAAAAAACAACCACCCCTTTATCTTCACTGACTGTGTCATGTGGCCCAGTTTCTGGACTGGAGGGCACAAATGCATAATAACTAGAATAATAAATAAAAGGTTTCCCAGTGCAGCTTATGGGGTTACAAAGATGATGTATTCTTGGGTACCTGTAAGTAGCTCACTGAGCTTTTCAGGCTGGTGTCTTCATGATGGTTTTGCTATTAAAAAAAAAAAAATTCCTTGCTGCTGTGACCCTCCCAAAACACATTTGAAACTGAAAGCAGGAGTCACTAGTTGAGAATCAAGGCTTGGAACCATCAAGGTACTTTCCAGCTGTTATCTGAATCTAGAGACTTGCAAAATCCAGTTTTCATATAAGCTTTACAGAAATTCTTTGCAAACGAACAGGGACAGGTGGAGAAAGAACAGTAGCTAGGGTATTTGCATTGCCATGTTAAACTTATTCTCCTGGATTTAGTAGGAATGACTGAAAACTGGGACAAAATAACACTTGGTTACACAACAGCCTCACACTAAGAAAACATAAGACTCTGCTGGATCAGGCCTGTGATCCAGGTAGTGCATTATCTTGCCTCTGACACTGACCAATACTAGCCGCTTCAGAGAATGGTACAAGAAGTCTCACAGTAAGCAACTGTGGGACAATCAGCCACCAGGGAAAATTCCCTTCTAACCCCCAATAGTTATGTCCTAAAAAATCTGGATTTTTATTCCTTCTTTTACTGTTCCTGATTTATAAAGGTTGCCTGAAAGGTGTGTGGTTTCCCATTCCAATCTTTTTTTTGGCCAGTTTTTTTTCAATAGGAATCCAATTGTTGGCTGCCCTGGAAGAATGTATGGTGACTGAAAATATACCCTCACGAGACTCAAGAGAGCAAAGGCTGTGCAGCTGAGAAGGAAGAGCTGGGTTTTTTTAGACAGTTTACAACTTTGCAGACCACCTTGGCGCACCAGAGAGGCAGCCCTGGTAAACAGTTACCGATTTGCAGTGGCTACATATCCATTCCACCTCCCTCTCCCCAAAGATTTATTTAATCACTGAAATATTGGGGCTACCAGAGGTCCCCTTGTCGTAAAGGAGGTTCAGTACAGTTGAGGGGATCACTTGGCTGTGTAGTTTCAATAATGTGAATTACCAGAATATCCAATTCCTATCTGTAAGGTTATGTTGGGGGTATGTTACTCTGCAAGTCAATATTTGAGAACAAATATATAATATAATGTGCTGCATTATAATGACAACTGAGTTTCTGTGCTTTATTGATGTTCCAGAGGGGGAATGTAGTAAAATAACAAAAAGCTTTTTAATTTCCTGTTTGGTGAGGTTTTTAAAGGCTCCCACCTTCTACTCCCCCCCCCCCCCACCGAATTTCGTGCTGATGAAAGGTACTTGAGTGAAGCTCTCAGTCTAAAGAACAGGGATGGTGATGGTAGCAGCACAGGTTAGCTTCCCTTCAACACATTTCAGCCCTGATCTATGTAGGAAGTCCCTATGTTATTCATGGCCTATTCAGTCCTTGGCTTCTCAGCAAGGCAGCTGTTTGTAAGGTAGTTCCTCTAACATGCAAACCTTTTAGTTGAGAATAGCAGCTTGCTTCCTGTGGACCATTGTTACTCCTGATTAGAATGGATGATGTAAAGTTTCTGGATTTGTTAACCACTCAATCACCCCGCCCTTAGATCTTGTACAGGATTGCAGTGTCTTGAGCAGCCTCTCTTGGTAGCTACTACACTGGAAGAATGATTTGGTATAACATCCTCTGCCTAACTCAGGACAGGTTCTAATATGAATACAATGGTGGGCAGGCTTTAAAGTCAAAGGAATTATCTTTGTGGTGTGTTCCGATGGAAACCTGACTGCTACAAAGAAACACATGCTTTCTTTGGAGACGCACCATCTCTGGGATAACACCACTGCTTGATTTATACAAGAAAGCATTCAAGAGAATGCTTGACTACTAATTCTGTGCAGAGGATGTGAACTAAATGGTGTCACTATTCAGGAGGATTTTGAATGCTGCCTTGAAATGGGTGACAGAGATGGTAGCTTGTCATGGCTTTCATTTGAAGATGATAGCATCTGCCCGCAAGTCTGTGATTTGAGAGGAGGTGAGAGAAGTACGGGGAGCCTTGCCTGCCAATCAGTTTCTCTTAGTCATTTTAGAAAGACAGAATCCTGTTGAAAGGCTGCCAGCTCTGTATGAGAATCAGATGGCCACTTGTGAAAACATTCCTTTTTTAAATGCAATTATTTTTAAAAGTAGTTTTCCATTTATTGTTGCTACAAAGGGCAGTCCAAAGGAATGTTTGAGTTGCAAGTTGTTTTTCTCCCCCCAGTGCAGTAGCTAACTTCCTAAGGTGGGGCTTGAAAAATCCAGTTAGCATGCTGGAACTTTTCCATGTCAAATGAAGATCCCTAGTAATTCCTGCAGAAACCAAGCTTTAATTGAGATGGGGGGGGGGGGGGGGGGAGAAAGGGTTTATAGCTTTTGTGGTTGTGAAGAGACTCTTCCAAATATAAATCAAAACAGTGTCTTCTTCCTGAGTTTGCAAGCGGGCCACTCCAGGGCTCTTACTGCTGCACAAGCTTTCCACAGGAGCAATGGAGTAAAATTGAGAACACACTACACTAGTCAGTTTCACTCTGCTATGAAACAGACATGGCTTTTTGTTGTTTCACCCTGCTTGAACAGTCAGGTCTCTGGCTGGGTAACCCTATTATTCTATCCCCTCCCTAGTTTTCAGGTCTACCTCTGGCTTGGGGGTTTCTGGTGTGTTTTTGAAACCGTGGTCCTAAGGGCTAAGTGGGTATTATGTTACTTGGCTCCTGTGGACGGATACACAGGTTGGTTTTCTAAATGTGTACCTTTTTTAGTATTTTCTGAATATACAGGAAGTAAAGTTGTCAATAAATCAATATACAGTATTGATCAGGGTAGATATAATTATTCATTAAACAGTGGTCAATAAGTTGCAGTTAAGCTAAGAATTAATTATGGTAAATATATCTGGCTGCCAAAACAATATAATACTCTGTCAAGAATTTTCCTGTCTAGAGATTTCCAAACTGATCTATGGTGAGCTAGCTGGGCACATGGTACTGACTCTCCTTGTTTCCAATTGCTTAATCTCCTAAAAAGATACTACTTTTCCCAATGTAAGGTATTGCTCTGTCACAGGGATGGATACCTGCTCACAAGTGGAAGTGAAGATGCTCCATGAGACACTGTAATCTGTTCATCTTCCAGTCACCTAGAGGTGGTACTAAATCTCCTGTCTAGTGCTTTGTTGTTCATTGGCATGAAACAGATAACAGGGCCTTAAAATTCTCCCAGGGTCTGGTCAAATGTTTCCTCCAAATCCTGTGGTTTTAAACCAGTTACCTCTAATAAATCTGAATAATTAAGCGCAGATTGTCCTAGTACTCCAAACTGCATGATGGACATAAACCCTGCTTCCATATAGCATTCTGTAGTTATTTCTGATCTAGAATGAAAAGATCTTCTCAGGTGATATTTATGATTAATTTTATGCTGTACATTAAGACACTGTCCTAAATCATTGGCAGATTAAATTCCAGTTCTTTTCCAGAGAAAAGATTTATGCCTAAAAATTAAAGGAATCCTTGAATGATTTACAATATACACTAGTAATTTCTTTTCCCCATAAATGGAAGCAGATGACTTGCTAAATGTTTAATTCTGGTTCTTTCAGCTCATCCTTGATTTTAGAAATCCAAAAACTAATCTCGGGGAAGTATTGATAAAAACATGCAAAGGCACGATCATATCTGAATATGTTAATTTATTATATACTATCTCTCCCCCACACATGCTCCACAGTCTAACCTGAACTTGTAGCTGATAAATAAATATTTTTCAGTTTTGCATTGCAACCAGTGCCATCTGTGCCTGGATTTTGTAGTAATATCATGCCATGGAAAACATTAATGTACCATAAGGAAATCCAGAAAATAGCCTTTTTTCATCCACTAGCAGCTGCTGCTTCCTTTCTTTTATTGCCATGAATTTGTTCTGGGACTCCTGTTACCTAAGACATCCAGTGTTTTGTCATCCAGTGTACAGAGGACCTAGGTGCCCTGCATGATCCCCTGTGTGTATGGTGAGCCTAGATGGATATTGGGGCAGGACTGTGGCTGGCAGTTTATACACTTGTAATGTCATAAAACTAGGGACCAGCCTTCTTATGATGTCTGCGGGGAACAATGTGGAGAGACATTTTGGCCCTAGTTTCTCCTATCTTGCATAACTGGCTCCTCTCTCTTTCTATCTTGGGTACGTATTTGGCCCGTTACTGTAGTACAGTAACTCCTCACTTAACGTTGTAATTATGTTCTTGAAAAATGCGACTTTAAGTGAAATAATGTTAAGCGAATCCAATTTTCCCATAAGAATTAATGTAAATGGGGTGGGAGGGGTTTATGTTCCAGGGAAATTTGTTTGCCAGACAAAAGGCATTATACATCTCCCCTCCCTCCCCTGTCTTCTGAATGCGGCACCGTGGGCAGGAGGCAGGGGAAGGGGGGGTGGAACCTGAGTGCAGTCGCTCCTCCCCCTTCCCTCCTGCCTGCCGCAATGCTGGTTTGCAGTGATCTGGAGGGAGGGGGAAGCCTGCCTGGAGTCCTTGCTCCTCCCCTTCCCTCCTGCCTTCTAAATGCCGCAAGCCAGCTGATTGCTGTGGACAGAGGAGGGGGAAGGCACTGATCCGCTGTGGGCGGGAAGTGCTGTGGGGGAAGGGCATAGGGAGGCTGCCAGCTGTGGAGAAAGCAGGCAACCAAACACAATAGTGGAGCATTGCACAACTTTATGTTCCCTTATTGATCATCAATGAAACAACATTCATCAGGACGACTTTAAGTGAGGAGTTACGGCAGGTAAGTCGGCAGCAGATACGCAGACTTCAGCTACGTGATTAATGTAGCTGAAGTTACGTATCTGCCGTCGATTCCCCCCCCCCCCCCAAGTGAGGACAAGCCCCAAGTCTTACGGGGAGTCTCTGGTGGAGCAGGGGTTTGAACTCAGGTCTCCCAAGTCCTAAGCTAGTGTCCTGCCCCGGCCTTTGTCCAGCCTTGCTTGCAGCACTTGTTTAATATGACCAAGATGAGCAGCCTCTTTACTTTCTCCATTACAAAATCTTAGTTTGTGTGTTGTATCCGGACTACGCCACTGGCATAATCTTCCTGCAGGTCTCCCTGCATGCCTTGCCTCCAGCTTGTACAGAGCTGCACTGCCAAGTTCATTTCTCAACATCCTCTCTAGTCTTGAGTCCTCTTATTATTAGAGCTGCACTGCCAAGTTCATTTCTCAACATCCTCTCTAGTCTTGAGTCCTCTTCTTATTATCCCCTTTGCTTATCTGTTAATACATTTCTAGGTTAAAATCATGTTGGTCGTTACAGCATGTCACCCTTCCACTCAGTCTTGGGAGTGAATGAGTGGAGATCAGTGCCTCCGCCCGGCATTTGTTCTATCAAAACAATGAACTGAGATTGATTTCCCATAATTCCCCTCTCCTGCTCTGCCAGTCACATTACCTGCCTCCCAGCAGGCTTCCTCTCTTTTTAAAATCCCTTTATCCAGTTCCACATCGAGCTCCTCGTTTTTCAAAGCTCTCAATGATTCTGACCCATCTAGGGTGACCAGAAGTCCTGATTTTATAGGGACAGTCCTGATATTTGGGGCTTTTTCTTATGTAGGCTCCTATTGCCCTCCACATCCTGTCCCGATTTTTTCACACTTGCTGTCTGGTCACCCTAGACCCATCTCATCTGTTCTCATTTTGTCCAACCCTCCATCTCATTGTTCTCCTTTGTATCCTCTCTCAGTCACTCCCTTCGATTCCTCTCCAGGCTGCCTCCTCGGAACAGCTAGTTACTACTTTTACGTTAGGTTCCTGCTCCTTTCCTAGTTTTCCTCATATTGCTTTTTTGTGGTATCTCCACCCTTTGGCATGTGTAGACTCTTGTCCTGGACCGTGTGCCTTAGCCTTCTGATGATAAACAGGACAGGGACCTTGGAATGCTGTGTGAATGTATGTGACTGTTCATTTCCAAATTTCAGTCATTTGGCCTGAACAGTTGGTTTTGTTAATGCTTTTTATTGCTTCTGGTCGAAGTTCCACTTGCTGTGTGTCTGTAAAACTTGTGTCTTGCTCTGCAGACCTAAAGCCTTGACTCCTGTGGTGAATGTAAGATCTGTAGGAGTCTCAACTCAGTGGAGTACTGAAGTGCTCCATGCTCCCTGGACTGGATGGGGCTCTGGTCCTCTCCAAACCCTACAGGCCACTAGGTGCCAGAAGCTTGTAGTTCTTGTAAACTCTGCAGGAGTCGAAGGTCTAGGTCCCAGGGGTTCTCTGGTCCTGCATAAGTTAAAGCCTCATTTCAGAAGCTGTTGGAGGGTCCTTGGATCCTAAAGCAATTAGGAACCCTAAGTGAGTCCCAACCAGGGAAATTGCAGCGCTGTTTATAAACCCAGATAATATCCCATGTATTTGAGAGGCAAATGCAATGTTGTGCCAACTAAACTTTCCAGCAGCTTGTCTTTGTTGAAACAGCTGGCTGGATTTATTCCATGGGAGCTTGCCTAGCTCGTGTGAGAGCAACCACACTGCAAAACAACACTGCAGCTACGTTCAGAGCGAGGTGATTAGCAGCTGAGGAGTTGTTACTCAACCTGAGGCACCCCTTCTGCATTACTAGCTCCAACATTAGCAGTACTTAAGCTCCAATCACTCTTCCTGTTGCCTTTGCAGTTCAGCTGAAAAGTCACACATGAGAAACTCCAGGCAGATTTGTCACACTTGGAGTGGAGGGTCAGTCTGCCTTGTAACCAAGGTTGTGTTTAACTTTGACTGTGCAGACTTTCCATGATCCAGGTGCTGCTTAACTTACCACACGTGGTTTGGTTACAGGCAGGAAAGGGTTAAGGGGTACATGACCCTACGCAAAGTGCCAAGTTATGGGGGGGGAGAGGGGAGGGGAATGAACTGGCAGTAACTTCTGTGGAGGTTTTATGGAAATACCACCCTGCATCTCTCACTAAATAGATAAGTCCCAGTTCTTCTAGGGGTGAATGCTCACTGAAGCACCGAGTTGCTAATTAAGCAGCAAGATAAGGTCTTTGGAGGAGCTACACTTGAACCAGATCTTGGCATCTGGCCGTTGGAAGTGTGAGTATATAAATATTGCATTAAATGTCATGACTTTACTAAAGGAAGCTTTAAAAGCTTAAATCAGTGTCCTAAATATATTTGAACTAAATAATTTATCTTGCTGACAGTGTTGTTAAAAGATTAACGTTGCCTTTCGGATCCAGCCATCTGCTTAAAAATACCAAAAAACAAAATTCCTTGTGCTTCAGAGAGAGGTCGATCTGGATGGTGAAAACTGCAGTGTGCCAGCTGGTGGAAATGGTGAAGGCCCTGATCCTGGGGAATTATCTGTGTGGGTGGACCCCTGCACTCAGGCAGGAGCCCACATAGGAGTGTAGCGGTCCCTCCCAGGCAGATTTCACTGCAGAATCAGGGCAAAATCTGCCCTGAGTGTGTCTCTTTCTATAGGATTTAGAGCAGCCAACTTAGTTCTCTGACCTTATGGACCTCTTTCATAAATTTGCTCCTTTTACCTCTAGTAGCCATTTTGAATCCAGAGCTTTCGTTCCTTGGTGGGACACGAGCTGGTGTTGGCAGCACCTTTGGCTTCTTGGCTCCTGAGGCTGTCAGCAAGGTGGCCCTGGAGATCCTGAACTCCTTGGTGCTAGCCTGTGCAGCTGATCTCCTCCCATCTGGGGGAGACCAGTGTGAGAGGAAAGCTTGCACAAACACTGTTATCTGTTCTGTGCCAAGTATCTAATCATGTTGACCTGGCACTTTCGCCTGCTTCAAATGCATTTTAAGGAACAGCTATTCGCTGACCTCTCATGCGCTGATTTAAAGGGAAATCAGTGGAAGGAGCCTGGTGTAAAGTAGTGTAAGAAATGAGTTGGGACCTGGGATTCCAGCGCAGTCTTCACTGGGATCATAGATGTGATCTTCATGGTAAATAGGTGAGAATGGAAGAGGACGTAGAGTACATCTTCACGGCAGAGGTAGCTTGCACGTTGAGCACCCAGATTAGCCGAGCCTGGGTACAAATATCCCCACTGCAAAGCTTTGCCTGTTTTACTGTGTCCTCACTGTTTCTGCACTTCAGTGTATGTGCTTGGGGGAATATCCCCCGTTTTTTGTGTGCAGCGATGCTCTAGGACAGTGGTCCCCAACCTTTTGATCTCCGCGGACCGGTCGACGCGGGCGAGTCAATGCTTGCGGCCCGGGGGGGAAATTAATTTTTCACTCTGTTCGGCGGACAGTTGTATGTCCGCCGAAAACCCGCAGAATTCAATTGATCAGCTTCATTTCTTCGATTCGCCGCGGCGGACTGTGGTATGTCCGCCGAAAAGCCACCGGAAGCAGGACCACAACGGACCGGAAGGGAAGGCGGGAAGCCGCCGGATGCGGAGGCAAAGGAGGGGAACGCAGCCGCGGCCCGGAGGGGGACGCGGCCGCGGACCGGTACCAAATGCTCCACGGACCGGGACCGGTCCGCGGACCGGGGGTTGGGGACCACTGCTCTAGGATACTTTCCCAGTCCATTGTGGGAGAATTGTCTTCCCTTGGGTGGGTTGTGGGAAGGCATTGGAAGACTATTAGCACTTCAGTGATTTAGCCCGAGTCCTCACTGGAAAGAGGTTCAAGTGGAGCCTGGGCTCTAACCTGCATCCCCAGCTAGCCTGAGCCGATAGTATCTCCAAGCCCGGATCGGAGGTTTTTCTGTGTAGGTGGTAGGGAGTATTGGGCTAAAACACTTACAAGAGTCCTGGGTAACTGTGCAGTGAAGACCGACCCTGGAAAACTTGTTCCTGCTTTGGCACTTGATTGATTCTTACTTTACTGACTGCAGGTTCACACTGCGATACCCTTCCCGCTTGAATTTCTCTGTGCACTTGGGGTAGTTGGAGCCTGAAGCTCAGTGGAAGGGAAATCGCTTTCTTTGCTACTGGTGTTGGCTGAATGCTTTGGTCCTAAAAAGGCCCCACACCTGCGACTGGGAAAGAATAGCAGGAAAAGGAAAAACCGATAAAATCGGTTTCTATACTTCTGCTTGCTTTGAGGGCTTTTCTCTGAGTTGGAAATGCCTTTTTCTTCTGATACAGGGCTGCTTAAAATCCAGGAAATACTGCACCTTCCTCCACTCCAAGGCAGCCATCCAGTCAATTGTTCTCTTTAGTGAATGGATGTCATTTACTGTGTTCTGGGCAGTGCGTGGAGTGTCTCTCAGCTCTCTTGCACTTCCGTGTGAAAGAGGAGAGGCTGTGGAAGTTCCAGTGATACCAGGAAGTGCAGCTGAGTGGGTGAAGGGTGAAAAAGTTCACATTGGCTAGAGCGGGCGAGACAGAAACTCACCTGGCAAGGCCCTGGGATTCAACCCCAGCATTAGTTGCTTCGCAGGCATCTTAGCTTTTTTTTTTTTTCATTGGAAATAATAAATCTTATGCGGATGCTGTGTCCTGCTTTTTAAACTTGAGCAAACAAGTGGTAGAACTTGCAATGCAGAGATGGGTTTTGATTTTTATTAATACATCTTTATTAAATTTTGTGATGCAGATGTTATAACATTTTTGAATACCCCTAGAACCTGCAAACCTCCTAGGGAAGGAAATAAAATTTGAAACATGCCGGCCTTTGGGGTTTGCTTGTCAGGGAATCCAATGCGTGCTGCTGTAGGAGCTAAACATGGAGAAATAAGTTATGGAGAGAGGCACAAATGGTGGAACCGTCTTATCATTTTTAACCCTCACTTCAGAAGCTTTATTGTTCACTAATACAAGTATGGGACTGAATCAAGGAAAAGATGCATTAACAATTCCCACCTCCTGTCTGGTGCTTTCCATTAGTAGATCTCAAAGGAGGTCAGTATCATTATTCCTATTTTACAGTTGGGGAACTGAGGCACAGAAGTGGCTTGCCCAAGGTCATCCAGCAGGCCAGTGGCTGAGCTGGGAATAGAACCCAGGTTCCACGAGTCCCAGCCCAGTCAGTATAGTTAGATTGAGGAGAATGTATTACTCTTACTCCCTTTTTAGGGACAGAGCCCTAGTTGACTTTTTACTGAAATAGTACACTTAGTGTGGGTGCAGTTGTTGTATTCTTACTCTGACTTAGCTTATTCTGCCTCCTGTAGAAGAATAGCTATCCTGCTGTAAGCACCTTTATCCTGGTACAACTGTGTCTGCGCTAGGGCAGGTGTATTGCTTTACTTATACTTAAAGCAGTACAACCTGTCTGCCTACAAGCCCTTAGGGCTGGTCTTCACTACCCGCCGAATTGGTGGGTAGCAATCGATCTGTTAGCGATCGATTTCTTGCATCTTGTTAAGACGCGAGAAATCAATTGCTCGCGGCGCCCCTGTTGACTCCAGAACTCCAGCTTGCCGGGAGGCGCAAGCTGGAGTCGACAGGGGAGCGTGCCGCCGCCGTCAGGACGGCAGGTAAGTCAGCTGCAGATACGCAAACTTCAGCTACGTGATTCACGTAGCTGAAGTTGCGTATCTGCCGTCGATCCCCCCCAGTAGTGAGGACCAGCCTTTAGATCTCATGTAGGAGAGGGAAGTTCTTCACAGCCTCTGGAAGAAGACCCACTCTACTTTGCCAGCACCTTTGAAGCAGAAGGCTGCTATGTGCTAGCTGACCGTTTTCTTTTAAACATCTGACTGGCTAGAATCCAATGCAGGGGTGAGGGCTCTGAGCTCTCATCCACCAGTGACCATCTTCTCTGAAATTAGCAGTTGAAAAGGAATGTACCATACTGTTGCCTGGCACATTTTGCTACTGCCCATGTTTATTCCATGCGTCACAGCTGATTTGCATTGAGTCTTTCTTTAGGGGTATGGGGACTATCACCAAAAACCTGGCAACTGAAGTCATGTGTGAAAGATCTTGTACAGTGGGGTATCTCTCCTGCCTCCAGCATGGTGACTCCAGATAGAAAGCCAAAAAAAGAATAATCCATTGCAGTCCTCTGAGCAGAGGAGCCTCTGAATGTATTGTCTAGTGGGGATTTAGGATGACTTAATTCCCTTGGAATGCTGATCTTCTCCAGCCGCTGGAGTGGAACCCATCCCGTTTTACAGTGCTGTAGGGAAGAGCGGTGGGGCTGGAAAGGGGAGGAGAAGGAGGTGCAGGGAGATTTGCTCTCCACAGGGAGTCTGGGCCTGATTGAGGAGGGGGAGCAGTGGGCATGGCAAAGCAGTCCTACTTGCAGGGAAGGCTGGCTATTCAGCCAGTCTCTGCCTTTAGCTGTGACCTGGTCCTGGGTTCTGCAGTGCTATAGGCACCTTTTGCCACTTGGATTGCGAGCATCAGTTCAGACTGAGTGCATGTGGGGTTTGCCGGCAGTTAGAGGTTTGCTGAGAAGGGAAGGAACTTTGATAACGCTCCAGCAACGATGAAAATAGTCTACAGCTATTGAAACTGAGAAAAATGAAACCATTTGATTCTGGAGCGGGCACATGACTTCTAGGGCGCTGGCTGCTGCTGCTGCTATCTTCTCGTCAGGGCCTTTATTTCTGAGATAAGTGAGTCTTATCATCCCCATTATGTAGATAACTTCTCTGGGCCACCGTTTTCCTATTCACCCTGTGAGTTAATGGCAGAGCCAAGAATAGACCCAGGCCTGCTGTTCCCACTTCTGTGCTTGAACCAGTACAGTAGGGTGTGGTGGTATACTGGGAGTGCTGCTAGCACACTGAATTGCCTAAGGATACTGCTGGTTGAGTATTCAGAAACCTTCAAAGGGCCCTATTTCTCCATTTTTTTTTCTCCTTGACCAGCGGATTCGTTCTATAAAGCTAGACGTGCTGTTACAGTTGCTCTCAGATAAATCACAAACTTTGAGGCCAGGCGCCTTCAGCTGACTGAGGACTGACAGTAGCCAGCATTGCTTTAGATTAGAAAGTGGCTTGTTCTATTTTAGTAACGTTTGGCTACTCACTTGATGTGCCCTTTTGTTGTATCGAGTACCTCCACTGATAGAAACTTTGCCAGACAGTCAAATCTCTCCTATTCCTGGTGTGTGTTGGCTGAGTATGAATGGATTGGGCAGAATGCTGCCTGTCAAATCAGAGGAAAATGCATTAGTGTCATGTCCACAGTTGGAGAACTCTGTTGTGCAGGGGTTAAATGGGAGCCTACAGTGCCAGGAGATTACTACAGGTGGTAAACAGATGCTTAAGCAGAAATGGAACTCGTATGGAAAAAATTACTCTCTGCTTTACCTTTGTGCTGCAATCAATCATGTGCAGTCCCAAGCATGATGCTGCTTCAGCTGAGCTAGAAGTGTAGTAAATGAAATATTGTGTCATAAAGTAGTGGACCAAAGCAACAGTAAAAGAGCTTGTGGGGCAGCATAATTATCCAAGTAAATCTTGGAGGTATGACAGTGCAGGGGCAGAGTCTAAACACTATAGCAGCCGCGATAGATCTTGTCTGTCTGGGACTGGCCAGACTGTAGCCCTGTGAGATGCAGCAAGACAAGGATAACTCCAGTGTTCAGTGTGGTGAGGAGCAACTGCATATTTTCTGTGTTGCTCTCATAATCCAAAGGCCCTGGGTGTTAGTTGCTGGCTTTCTACTGAGTTTGTCTTGGCCTCTCCGACTTCCTAATACACATAACTGAGGCTCTGATTTTGGCCTGGGGGCCTAGTGCTCATGGTAATTATGAATTCAAATAAAGTCCATGTCCCCCACAGTGGTGTTTCCTTTTGCCTCCAGGCATTGCAGCCTGTCCTGCGGAGTCTCAATGTCACTCTGTTTTGGTGTGTTTGGCCCTCCACAGATGGAAACTGGAGGGTGGACCTGCCAAACTTGAGTGGCATCATGACCTAGTGCTCGCAGATGCAGTGCCAATGAAATTTGACCCTTAGCCCTTCCATCTACGAGGAGCAGATGCACCAAACCTGTGTGGCATTGTGACTGGCTCTGTGAATTTGGGGAAAGCGGTGGATGTGAAGTATCTTGACTTTAGCAAAGCTTTTGATATGGCCTCTGTCACAGGGCGGCACGGGTTTCCTTCCCCTCAACCCCTGTGCGCCCTGTGCTTAGGCTGGGAAAAGAAAGGGTCTCAGACACCTCCTGCCGGTGTTTCATCCGTGCTCTTTTATTTACAGTAGCTGTACAGTGCCAATTTCCCCAAAACCGATCCCCGCCCTTACCCCTCACTGGGTCCTCCGGCCTTTGAGCCTTGTGTCAGCCAGCAGAGACAAAGCTACATCCCTCCTGTCCTCCTGCCTGGCTAGCTCCCCTCCCGAGATCTTCCCTGGGTTTATATTCCTTCCCAGTCCTCAATCCAGCTGGACTGACTTGGCTCAGTAGATCATAGAATCTCCGAGTTGGAAGGGACCTCAGGAGATCATCTAGTCCAACCCCCTGCTCAAAGCAGGACCCCTTACTTTTGCCTCATATCCCTAAATGGCCCTCTCCAGGATTGACTTGACAGGCCCCCCCTCCCCCCCCAGTAGATTACACTGAGCCTGCCCTTTTTAGGGCCTTCAGCTGGGCTCCCTGATGAGGGTCCTGGCCCATTCACCCAGTCACACTGCAGGGAAGCAAGTGGAAAAAGGGTCTTTAGAAGGGCATCAGAAGGTTTGACGCCTCTGCCCTGTGACAGTCTCCCATAGTGTTATTGCTAGCAAGTTAAAGTATGGTTTGGATGAATGGACAATAAGGTGGACAGTAAACTGGCTAGATTGTCGGGCTCAATTGATAATGATCAATGGTTCAGTGTCTAGTTGGCATCAAGTGGAGTGCCCAAGAGGTCAGTCCTGGGGCCATTTTTGTTCAACATCTTTATCAAAGGTCTTGATGATGGGATTAATTGCATCCTTAGCAAGTTTGCAGATGACACTAAACTGGGAGGAGTGGTAGATACACTGGAGGGTAGGGATAGGATACAGAGGGACCTAGACAAATTAGAGGAATGGGCCAAAACAAATTTGATGCGGTTCAACAAGGACAAGTACAGAGTCCTGCACTTAGGATGGAAGAATCTCATGCACTGCTACAGACTAGGGACCGAATGGCTAGGCAGCAGTTCTGCAGAAAAGGACCTAGGGATTACAGTGGATGAGAAGCTGGATATGAGTCAACAGTGTGCCCTTGTTGCCAAGAAGGCTAATAGCATTTTGGGCTGTATAAGTAGGGGCATTGCCAGCAGATTGAGGGATGTGATTGTTCCCCTCTATTTGACATTGGTGAGGCCTCATCTGGAGTACTGTCTAGTTTTGGGGCCCACACTACAAGAAAGATGTGGAAAAATTGGAAAGAGTCCAGAGGAGGGCAACAAAAATGATTAGGGGGCTGGAGCACATTACTTATGAGGAGACGCTGAGGGAACTAGGATTGTTTAGTCTCCAGAAGAGAAGACTGAGGGGGGATTTGATAGCTGCTTTCAACTACCAGAAAGAGGGTTCCAAAGAGGATGGCTCTAGAGTGTTCTCAGTGGTTCCAGATGACAGAACAAGGAGTAATGGTCTCAAGTTGCAGTGGGGGTGGTTTAGATTCTTCTTATCCTCTTCGCTCCTGGTGGAGCATAAGGCGCCAACCATTCTTCTCCATTCGCTGAATATTTGGTTGACGTTTCTGTAGCAATTTTTTTTTTACATGGTGGGTTGCTAGCCCAACACAAAACCCTCCTCCTTTCACATCTTGGGCTTGGGACCAAGCAATGGCGGAGTTGGTTTAGATTGGATATTAGGAAAAACCTTTTCACTAGGAGGGTAGTGAAGCACTGGAATGGGTTACCTAGGGAGGTGGTAGAATCTGTCTCTTAGGTACATATGTATATGGCTCCTGTTGCTGTAGGAACCTCACAATCCTTAATGCACTGATCTTGAGACACAAGGCAAGGCTGTTAACCCCGTGGTACAGATTCAGGAACAGAGACACAGAAAGGCTATAGTTCTTGCCGGAGAATTGAACAGGAAGTCTGTGTCAGAGCAGGTATTTGAACCCTGGTCTTTTGAGTTGTAGGTTAGCACCGAACCACTGAGTCACCCTGGCCAGCAGCTGGCAATTTGAGCCACTGGCAAGCCTGTACAAACTAAATTGGAGCTAGTGTGTTTACTAGGGAAATGGAATGATTTGAAAGGCAAATCAAATGAAAAGTTTTCCATGTAAACTCTGTTGTAGGTTTATTTTACAGAAGTGTCTTGCATCCTAGCTTCCAAATGCATTGCATGTTCTGTATTGGCACCATAAGTGTGCTTGGCATTTTAGGGAAGATCAGGGCTCTGCCCAGCCCTGGGGAGTTCACAGTATAGAGAGGTATGGCATGTTTTATTCAGGGAGAGAATGCAGTAGGCAAGGGGAGAGAAGGAACTGAGTCTTGCATACAGGCCAGACCTACTCTTAAAAATTAGATCGACCTACCGTGTTTCCCCGAAAATAAGACCGTGTCTTATATTAATTTTTGCTCCCAAAATTACATTACATTATATTACAGCGAGAGGCAAAACTGGAAGTACGTCTTATTTTCGGGGGATGTCTTACTTTCGGGGAAACAGGGTAGCTACGTTGCTCAGGAGTGTGAAAAATGTTGTGCCCTGGCCATGGTCGTTAAGTCAAGCTAATCCCAATGTAGAAATTGCTAGATTGATGGAAGAACTCTTCTGTCGATCTAGCTACCACCTCTTGGAGAGGCGGATTAGCTACTTTGACGGAAAAATCCCTTTTGTCAATGTGGGAAGTGCCTTCACTACAGTGTTTTAGCTGTGCCAGTGTCGCTCCCCCTGTAGCATGCTCTTCTTTTTCCAGGTTTCTTAGGGCTTGTCTACACTGGCACATTACAGCACTGCAACTTTCTTGCTCAGGGGTGTGAAGAAACACCCTTCGAGCGCAGCAAGTTTCAGCACTGTAAAGCGCAACTGTAGACAGTGCACCAGTGCTGAGAGGTATTTTTAGAGCACTTTAATGTTGCGAGTACAGACTAGCGCTTAATGTGAGTTTCCGGGGCTGGAGAGGAAAAGGAGTCATTAGAGATGAATTGTGAGTATGGGCATCACATTCTGGGAAAAACGTGTGTGTGTGCTGTTTTAACCTTGCTATTTACATGACTATCCGATCGAGAGCATCCAGAATTATTGTTGCACTACATAACAACCTTTGGGAAGATATTTATTGACCCTCCTGCTTCAGGGCTTAAGATGATCTCTGTCAATTAGAGACCAGGATGCAAGCCAGAGTGGGGGCAGATTATCCCACATCCGCTAATGTGGGCTTCTGACACCTTCCTCTGAAGCATCTGGTTCCGATTGTCAGATACAGGATACTAGCTGCACCTCTTCTCTGATCCAGTCTGGCACAATTCCTGTGTAATCTTCCTTGCCCTGCCTGCTTATGATAATGAAGTAAGATGCCGCTCACTGTAGGTCATGTAGACTTTCTTAATATGATGCTCCTTAAAATAGTTAGCAACAGTGACATTTAAAATGACCATAATCAGCTTTCAGAGTTGACCCATAGACTTGAGATGATCATGATGGTTCCTCCTGCACATTGCAGGTCACAAAGCCTTCACCAATCATTCCTGTAGTAGGCTCACAACCTTTGGCTGAGTTACCAAAGTCCTTAAATCTTGATTTAAAGGCCAAGTTACAGAGAATCCACCATTTACTGCAGTTGAAATCAGCAAGGGACCCATGCCCCATGCTGCAGAGGAAGGCAAAAAATCACCAGAGCTTTGCCAATCTGACCTGGGGGAAATTCTTTCCCAACCCCAAACATTGTGATCAGTTAGACCGTGAGCATGTGGGCGAGAGGGTTGCCTTCTGCTGAGATCAACTGGACACCTGGGAAAGAATTCTCTGTAGTAACTCAGAGCCCTCCCAGAGTTCCATCTCCAATCATTGGCAATATTTGGAGAACAGAAACTATTTGTGCTCCTCTCATAGGTATTGTTTCACGCTCTCTGCAGAAAGAGTTTTTTCACAATTGAATGTTGTCTTTGCAAGAGGATGTGAGATGGACTTGGTTAAATTCTGGAGCATAAGTTGGCAGCCTGCGAGGGGGGGGGGAGGGGGGAAAGGAAGCACCAAATTCAGATCCTGGTTTAGTGGAGGGTTTAGAAGGAGGGGAGAGAAGTTGCATGACCACAGGATCAGGGAGGTTCTTCCAAGTACAGGGACTGCATAAGAGAAGGCAGGGAGGTGGAAGGCAGTATGGTGAACATGTCGGAGTATAGATAGGGCCTAGTTGGGAGAGTTGTGATGGTAAAATATAGGCCAGGGGATATATCATAGGCCTTGAGAGTAAGAATGAGGCGTTTTCACCATTTTCAAAATGGTGACATGCTTTAGTACTGGAAGCTGCTGTGTTGCTAGAGGCCAAATCCCACCACCTGTCTCATTCCAAGTGCCACTTTGTTGTGGCATGTGATGCTCCAGGGTAATTGGAGGATTTGGACTTGCTGCTGCTAAAATGAAATATCCATTGTCAGTGATTAACAAGGAAGCCTGATTTGAATTGTGCCCAAGGGCTCCACAGAGGGTTGCTTTCTGCTGAGACCTAGGTTACAGTACAGGATTATAGCGCGTTTGGTTATAGCACGTCCCATATAGCGCTAAAGCATGGACACATTTGTGGCGCTTCTGGTGGCACTGAGAGTAGCGTAATAGGGCAGGTATCCCACAGAGCACCTCTTCCCAATCTGGCGCAGTGCCTTGTGGGAAGGGGGGTGTCACTTGCGGCCATTCTGCATCCGGTTCCAACTCCCCGTGATGCTTTGTGTCGTATCCCAGCAATCCCTGTGTTTCCGGCCACCTCGGGTGCCATCTCTCAAGGGTTTCAGCAAGGCACGCGCGCTCAGTTGTCCGTTTTCCAGTGCTGTAATGGATCGCGAACTGCTGCGGAGCATGCTGGCAAGTGTTGCCAGCACAACTCTCTGTGCGGCGGAGTTCATTCTTGAAATGGACCGTGACAGTAGTGATGAGTCTGGAGAGGAAGACGAGATAGAGCCGAGGAACAAATTGGACACTAAACTGCTCATTGCTTTAACGGACATGCTCACGACCATGGAACGCCGCTTCTGGGCACGGGAAACGAGCACTGACTGGTGGGATCGCATCATCTTGCAAGTGTGGGACGATGAGCAGTGGCTGCAAAACTTTCGCATGAGAAAAGCCACTTTCATGGGTATGTGTGCTGAACTCGCCCCCGTCCTGCAGCGCCAAGACACCAGATTGAGAGCTGCCATCCTGATGGAGAAGCGGGTGGCTATAGCACTCTGGAAGCTGGCCACCCCAGACAGCTACCGATTGGTGGCCAACCACTTTGGGGTGGGGAAGTCGAGCGTTGGAGTTGTGTAGATGGAAGTGTGCAAGGCCATTAATCACCTCCTGCTATGAAAAATCGTGACTCTTGGTGACGTGTGACACATCGTGGCTGGCTTTGAGCAGATGGGGTTCCCTAACTGTGGAGGGGTGATCGATGGGACCCATATACCTATTCTGGCCCCCGACCACCTAGCAGAACAGTACATTAACTGAAAGGGGTACTTCTCCATGGTTCTTCAGGCACTTGTGGATCACCGTGGGTGGTTCACTGACATTAATGCAGGCTGGTCGGGAAAGGTGCATGACGCACGCATCTTCCGCAACACCGGCCTATTCAGGAAGCTGCAAGAAGGCACTTTTTCCCCAGACCACAGGATCCCCGTGGGGGAAGTGGAAATGCCCATTGTGATTCTTGGTGACCCCGCTTACCCTCTAATGCCCTGGCTCATTAAACCCTACATAGGGAGCCTGGACAACAGCCAGGAAAGGTTCAACTACAGGCTGAGCCGCTGCCGAATGACTGTGGAGTGTGCCTTTGGGCGTCTTAAAGCCCGCTGGAGATGCCTTTATGGCAAGCTAGACTTGGCAGAGGGAAGTATATCTGCGATTATTTCCGCGTGCTGTGCCCTACATAATCTCTGTGAGCGGAAGGGCGAAGCCTTCACTATGGCATGGACCTCGGAGGTTCAACAACTGGAGGCCACGTATGCACAGCCAGAGAGCAGGGCTATTAGAGGGGCCCAGCGCGAGGGTACAAGGATCAGGGAAGCCTTGAGGGAGCATTTTCTGGCTGAAAGCGAGTTCTAATGGGAATTGCAGAGGGAGGGAGGTTGCGGGGTAGCAGTCTGTTAATAGGATAAGGCGTTTGCTTTTCTGTACCTATTACACACACTTCTGCACCGAAAACAGAAACCTATTTATTAAAAAATTCATTTATTGAACAGCTTTCTCATAATCTGAAATAAAAGTTGAAAAACATTAAAGTATGTGAGGGAGGAAGGGGTGTGAAATTGGGGTTGGAAAGGGGTCAGTCAGATATTGGCGTATGTCCTGGACTCATAACCTCCAATGCCCTCCGAATTGCTGTACTCCCCCAACCCACTTTGCAGAGGGCGATTATGCTTGTTAGTAGGGGTTGGGTGCAGTGGATAAGGGTGCTGGATCTGTGGGTTGGTCGGTGAAGGGAGGGGGGTGGGTGGCAGCTGTGGCTGGTAATAACCAGGCAGCAGTTGATACTGGCCTGAAGGGGACAGAGGGCCAGAAGGGGAAGGGTTAAGGGGCAAGTGACAATGGGGGTGGCAAGCAGGGGGCTGCTGCTCCTGAACGGCAGCGATCCGCTGCAGAGTCTCTACTTGCAGCTGTAATATTGTGAGCAGCTTGTCAGCGCGCTTATCAGCACGCTGTTCGCGAGCTATCTCCCTCTGCTTCATTTGTTCCCTCCGCTGTTCCCGACGCCTCATCTCCTCCTCCCTCCAGTCGCTGTCAGCGCGGTTGTCCATTGATGCCTGTTCCAGAACTTGCTTCAGAAGCTCCTCTTTGCTCTTCCTCGGTCTGCTTCGAATTTTACTTAGTTTTTGAGCCACAGATAAAGCTGGTGAGGATGTCAAGGACAAGGCTGGAGAAAGTTACAATTTCACAGTTAAAACATAAGATCCCATTGTTTGCAACAGACAGTATTGGGGAGTCCCATGCATTCCTTGAATCTCTGTGCAGTTTCCCTGTCCAAATAAGCCATATCACACACAGAGGTACCCACGGATCCCTCGGCATGGTGAGTCGCTGGGACAAACACTGTTTCCCTGCCTTTCTATACTATTGTTTTGGGGGAGCGGCGAGCATTAGTGGGAACTGCAGTCTGATAAGCATTCTCCCAACATTCTGTGTAGGTTTTCATGCTGGAAGATTATGAGTGGAGTGGAGGAAGGGAATAAGGAAAAGTTATTTACTTGTTCCCAAAATAGAAGAACTAGGGGCCATTCAATGAAATTGGCGTGCAGCAGGTTTAAAACAAATAAAAGGAAGTTCTTCTTCACACAGCGCACAGTCAACCTGTGGAACTCCTTACCTGAGGAGGCTGTGAAGGCTAGGACTATAACAGGGTTTAAAAGAGAGCTGGATAAATTCATGGAGGCTAAGTCCATAAATGGCTATTAGCCGGGATGGGTAATGAATGGTGTCCCCAGCCTCTGTCTGTCAGAGGGGGGTGATGGATGGCAGGAGAGAGATCGCTCGATCATACCTGTTAGGTTCACTCACTCCGGGGCACCTGGCACTGGCCACTGTCGGTAGACAGGATGCTGGGCTAGATGGACCTTTGGTCTGACCCAGTATGGCCGTTCTTATGTTCTTATGTTCTAAGATATCTCTCTGTTGCGGGTGATGGAGCAAGACAGGGCGGGGATTTTAAGGAGAGGTGGCTTCCACCCAGGGCCATACGCGGCTTGCATCTATGTGGCGATGCTGCCCCCCCCTTCCCCCCTTAGAAGAGTGGCGTGGACTGGTGACCGTGGCCGGGACAGCGAAGACGCTGGGGCTACCGTGAAACCTCCGCAGGCACATTGCAAGAGCTCTTATTGAGACCTTTGCAGAAATCACTGATGAGGATTACCGCGAGGTGATAGAGTACATCAATGCACTATTCCACATGTAGGCAAGCATGCACGCATTCCTTTCCACCCTCGCCAAAGCTGTCTGCCCTCCCAATAGAAAAGTTTCTGTACCTGCGCAAACCGGTGCTGCAGCCCCAGCACCTGCAGCCGCCAGACGCTGTGGCTCGCTCTGGCTGCACTCTGGGCTTGAGAAGAGTTCCTGGCTGCATGTCTCCAGTGACTCCTCCGTGCCCTGGCTCGCTGCCGTGGACATGGCCGCCTCCTCCTCCTCGCCATCCAGCTCCTCTCCAGCCTCCTTCCCCCCGCCCTCCCTTCAGTGGTGGGCTGGGAAGAAGTGTCCTGGGTGGTCACTGGAGTGCACGTTGCATCACCACCCAGGATCGCATCCAGAGCCCTGTAGAACTTGCTAAACACAGGGGCTGCCCCAGAGCGGCTGTTTGCGTCGTGGGCTTTGCGATAGGCAATCCTAAGTTCCTTTACTTTTGCCCGGCACTGCAGAGTGTCCCGCTCATGCCCTCTGTCCCTCATGGCCCGTGATATCAGGGCATTGGTATCGTAATTCCTGCGGCTAGACCGCAGCTGAGACTGGACAGCCGCTTCCCCCCAACAACTGATGAGGTCCAGCAACTCATGATCGGACCATGCTGGAGATTGCTTATTGCGAGGAGGCATGGCACGTGGAGTCATGGATCAAGCAAAATGGTTACCTGAGAAGCACTCCATGCCTGGCTGTAGCAAACAGGAAGGGGATTTTCAAATTTCCCTGGGAATTTAAAGGGCGGGTCTGACGTGTGGTCACCTGAGGACGCGACAGAAGAGTTTGAAATGATGGCCAGAGTGGCTCGAATGGGAATTATGGGCCAGGCTGGAGGAGGCTGGAGGCTCATTAACGCGCAATGGGTGTTCACATTCGCACTGTTGCGCTATAGCGCTAGCGCAAAAGCCCTTATTACCCTCGGAAAGGTGGTTTACTAGTAGCGCTTTAAACTGAGACTTATTGCGCAAAATGTGCCTTGCAAGTGTGTACGGTTAGAGTTATAGCGCTCCTGGAGGCTTTTTAGGGCTATAAAGCGCCAGTGTAACCAAGCCCTGAGACACCATTTCTTCACCCCCCTATACAAGGCCTTAGTGCCTGATGAGGTGCTAACTACATTCATATAACACATTTGAGGCCTGAGAATAAGTTTTTGCACTCTCTCAGCACTTGAAGATGGACACTTAACAACCTGGCTAATCAGGGCAGATTGTGCTGTCAAAATTAATGAGACACTAAAGCACTGTAATGAATAAAGGCAGATTTTAAAAAAACCCACTAACCCCTGCACAGCTCGAAGGGCTAGATTGAAAACAGTTTCCGAATATGGTGTAAAGCAGCAGTTCTCAAACTTTTTGTAGTGGTGACCCCTTTCCCACAACGGACCTCTAAGCGCGCCCCCCCCCCCCTTGGGGTCAGGCGGGGGAGGCCTGCCTGCAGCCCACTGCGGCAAGGGCTGGGGGGGGGGGAGGGGGGTGTTTCCAGCAGCCCCATGGAGGCTCCGGCAGCCCACCATGGCAGGGGCCGGGCTCATGGGGGGCGCCGGAAGCCCACCTCAGCAGAGGCCGGGGCCAGGTCGGGCACGTGGCAGTGCTGGCAGCCTGCCACAGCAGGAGCCAGGGCCCGGACTGGGCTCGCGGGGCCGCCAGCAGCTTGCCACAGCGGGAGCTGGGACCAGGCTCGCGGGGCCACCAGCAGCCCGCCGCGGCCGGGACTAGCCTTATGGGGGTGCCGGCAGCCCACCACGGCAGGGGCACGGGCAGCGGCATTGTTTGGGGATGGCTGCTGGCAGGAGGGGCTCACGACCCCCTAAAGGGTCCCGACCCCCACTTTGAGAACCAATGGTATAAAGTAAACTCGCTTTTTCTGAAAGGCTTTGAACACCATTAGGCTGTGCCAAGTTCAGAATCTGTTCCTGTCATGGTTTGTTCTCGTGCTGGGCCATATTGTATTCAAAATTGGTGTAAAGAGCTCAATCTTCCCTTGTTCCCCAGGAATATATGTATGAAGATTTGGGACCAGATTCTGAACTTCTTTACAGCTATCTAATTCCATTGGAGTTGCTTCTAATCTACACCAGTGTGGTGAGAGGGTTCTTGAAGAACGCATTAATTTTTTCCTAAACCTTTTGTTTGTGGCTCAACCCCTCCAAGGCCTCATCTATGCTAGGGAAAAGCATTGGGTTAGGAAACATGTTAATAATTTTGCAATTAGTATGAACCAGAATGCGACTGTCCTTGCCTGCACCAAGGGTGAAATAATGGGGTTAATATGTTTCTGAACTCTGTGCTCTCTATCCCAGTAAAGAGGAAGCCAGGTTGGCTTGTGTGCTCCCTTGCTTTCTGGTTTGGGATCCTGCATTGCCAACTCTCGGCTATGAAATGGATTTTGTTAGTAAAGTTCCTCCTTTCCCTTGTCATGTGACTGGACTAATTCAAGCGGAGCTGTTGGGGAAAGGAATGTGCTTGGAAGTGAGGGTGATGGGGCCAGCACCCTCTGGAGTCAGGGGCACAATCCTGGATTCCAGCCATTGCTGCTGTATTATTCAAACTCCATTCTCTTAATGCTGGGAGTGTTTCAGAAATCCAGCTGCTACAGCAGATGAGTCATCACCCATCTTGAATGTCATGAGGGCCAGTCTACTTCAGGGAATTTTAGAGCGAGTCCCACTGGTGCCTGCTGCTGGCTCAGCTGCACTGATTGGAGCTGTCATTAAGACAAGGCCGCAAAAGCTTTACAGCATATCCGCTCACCCTGGTTAATTGATGTGGTTCTAAAAATGTAGAAGCTGCAGGGGGCTTTTCTGCAGTATGGATCCCACTGGTCCAATGGAGCAGATGGTAGGAAACAGTCTCTAAAATTTTTTAGAATACACAATGGCTAAGTGGTTTATTCCCAGCTGGGAACATCCTAGCTGTGAAAGACACATGAACAAGAAGACTTTCTGCAAAGGTAAAAGTACTGCCTGGGATCCGCAGAGCGCATGGTGCTGTGTGTGATGGGATTGTAGACGTGGTTAGTCTGTTACTAATCTTTCTCACCTCTTCTTTTCTCTCATCCATCTCGTAGTCCTTTGAGACATGTAGGCTGAGCTTTCTGGGACAGGGACTGTTGTCTTTGTTTGTTTGTACAGCTCTAGCACGATGGGGCCCTGGTCTTTGACTGGGGTGCTGCCATAATACAAATAATTTGAAAAAATTAGTTCTGAAACAGAAGCTTTCATTTGGAAATTGGAATCAAAAGGGACAAATCTCCTGAGTTAGAGAACTCCAGTGAAACAGGACAGTGTGCATAAAAGCAAGGGATTTTGAGTTGGCAAAAAGGTGGATTTTGTTTTGTTTTGTTTTGCTTTTAAATCTTGGAGACCACCTGAAAGAGTTCAAATTGGAGAAAAAGCAACTTGCACAACTAGGGTGAATTGCAGTCAAGAGAATTTGCAGTGACAGCTCTACTGCATTTTAGGTAAAATGTCACTTGCAAATGAAGGTGAGTGAATTCTGTGGCTGAATTCCTTCTGACATTACAATTCCACCACCCAGCAACTTAGGGCTTGGCATTTTACATCACTGCAACTTTCTTGATCAGAGGTGTGAAAAAACACCCCCCACCAAATGCTGTAAGGGCTGGTCTTCACTAAGGGGGGAGATCGGCTGTAGATACGCAAATTCAGCTACATTAATAACTTAGTTAATAACGTAGCTGAATTCGGCGTATCTACAGCAGAATTACTTGCCGTCCTCACGGCGGCGGTGGTCGGCAGCACGTTCCCCTGTCGACTCCAGCTTGCACCTTTTGGCGAGCCGGAGTTCTGGAGTCGGTGGGGGCACCACTTGCGATCGGTTTATCGCGTCTTGACGAGACGTGAAAAATCGATCACCAAAAGATCGATCCCTCCCCGCTTTAGTGAAGACAAGCCCTAAGTTTCAGTGCTGTAATGTTCCAGTATAGACAGTGCACTGCTGCTGGGTGCTGTGCCCCTCATGGAAGTGGGTTTTTTAGAGCGCTGGGAGAGCTCTCTCCCAGCACTGTGCTGCAACTACACAAGAGGCAGCGCTTTAATGTTGCCAGTGAAGACATGCCCTTAGACTTAGAGCATGATTTCTTAGGCCTTGTCTACACTTACAGCACTGTAGTGCTGCAGGTGCAGTGCTTGGTGGTGATGCTCCTTATGCTGATAAGAGAGCTTCTCCCATTGGTGCAGGTACTCCACCTCCCCGAGAGGCGGGTGGCTGTGGTGATGGGAGAAGTTCTTCTGTCAACATAGCGCTGTCTACAGCGGGGGATAGGTCAGTAAGCGCTCAGGGATGTGGATTTTCCACATCCCCTGTCCCCTTGCACTGCCCCTTCCTTTGAGGCCCCACCCCTTGCTTGCTCTTCTCTGCTCCCTCCTACCCCAATTACTCACCCTTATGGCTGGTAAAAAGTGATTTTCCCCCCACCAACTCCAGCACTCTAAGCAGCCACTGCTGCTAAAAAGCTAGTTCTCAACACTTCATCTCAATTCTTGCATCTTCTCCTTCTGCAAAAGTTTCAGTTTTATTCTCCACCTTTCCTCCCCTGTTCTCAAGGTGGCTCAGAGCTGTTTGGTGTTCTCATCACATCGCAGTTCGAAAGGAAATCAGTTCTATGAAACTGGCTTATGCAGACCTGGGCCTAGTGTGAAGGCTTGCATGGCCTTGTGGAATTGCCACGAGTGGGGATGCGGGAGCGGAGAGCAATTAAGTTTCCTTTAATTGAGCCTGAGGGCTGGTCCCCACTACGGCTTAACGTCGACTTTAGCGACGTTAAGTCGATATAAACATGTTCCCGTCCTCACATGTGTGCCATTTGAGTCGATTTAAAGGGACCTTAAAATCTACTTCTGTACTCCTCCCTAACGAGAGGAATAGCGCTGAAATCGACCTCTCTGGGTCGATTGTCAACTAGTGAGGATGCATGTGACATTACTAGACTCCAGAGGCTGTCCCACAATGCCCGTTTGCTCCCCAGGGGACCAGCCACCACCCTGAGCAGCTAGCTCCACGGTCCCGCCGTGCCTGCCCGAGCAGCTAGCTCTGCGGTCCCGCCGTGCCCAGCTGCCCCGAAATGGTGCCTGCTGGGGACTCCGGGAACTGTGGGATAGGTACCCACAGTGCAACGCTCGCTATGTCGACGCTTGCAACAGTTGTGCGGACAGACACTGTCAACTTGCTGTGCTTTGTGGGGACACACAAAATCGACTCTATACAGTCTGCTTTAAAAAATCGACTTAAGGGAAATCGACCTACTGCTGTAGTGAAGACATAGTCAAATATAGACAGGTAGAGGATGACACATAGCTGCATTGATGAAGAGAAGGTTTATTTTTGCACCAGTGATTGTTGTAATTACTGCTCAAGAGAATGATTATAAACAGATGCTTCTGTTTTTACAGCTAGTGGGAGTGATCACCTCAGGCTGTTTGGGTTTCAGTACCCTGAAAACGGGCTTGCTTCAGATTGGTACCTGGTGTCTGACTGGACCTCTGGGGTCTATTTTCCCAACATTGAAGGGACCATGTTTGCCTGGCTTATGTTCTTATTGATGACTCTTGTATGCCTTGGGAGCACAGACCTGTTAATGAAGTTTTAAAGGGTTATATTGCCTTTTCTTTTCCCTGTTCCAGAGCTTGAGAGTAACTGGCTAGATGTACTTTAGCAGCCAGAATGTTAATTGTCTTTAAATTGTGCTCTGTAACTTCTCTGAGACCCTGATGCCTCTCAGTTGGGCTCCTTTCCGCCTTCCTTCTAGACCCACTTTCTTCAGCCTGAGGGCAGTGATTGGGCCTAGAAATCTAGTTTTCCCTCATCTGTACTTTGGAAATCAAGAGATTTGTTAGCATGGAATGTGCAGTTTATTCCTAGCCTGTTCTTGAGTCTTAAGACTGCTGTCGAATCTGAATAGTGTAGTGCATGAGGAGATTCACATACAGCTGGAAGGAACCAGAGAAATAAATATCCTGCTCAGTATCGCTCTACTTCCTAGGGTCACTAGTCAGTCGCTGACATCCTGTAAGGTAGTGGGGGTATCTTGGTGCATAACACCAAGTGTGGAAATTACCAATAGCCAACTCTTCTAGTATGTATAAGCAGCACCCTTACATAAATGGAGACAGATTGGAAGTTAAAAGTTTTGTTTAAACATGGGATACTATAGCCTTCAGAGGTGGGAAAACTCTCTACAGGACAGGCTAAATCTCTTAACTGTTCGCCTTTTGTAGAGAATCTAGGGGGTGGGGTCAGTTGTCTTCTCTCCAGCCTGTAGTACAGGGGTGGGGAACCTTTTTTCTGCCAAGGGCCATTTGGACATTTGTAATGTCATTTGCGGGCCACTCCCCACCCCCAGGAAGCCCAGGCTGGCAGCGGGAGCTGAGACCCCGGCTGGCAAGGGGCCAGTGGGGGAAACCCCAAAGCAGTGCAGGGCTAAGCACTCCGCCTGCCACTGCTTTGGGGTTTCCCCCACTGTCCCCTTGCCATCCGGGGTCCTGCTGCCTGCCCCAGTCAGCTTCCGCTGTCAGCCTGGGTGTAGGGGGTGATCTTCCTTTACCCCCGCCCAACCTCCCCCCATCTAACCACCTTTCCTCCCCCACCCCTGCCTCTCCCGGCCCATCCCACCGAACCTAACCTCCTCCCCCCTCCCACTCCCAACCCAGCCTCCTGCCCCCCATGCCTGACCAGCCCAGTCTCCCCCCCCCACCAAAGCCTCGCCCACCCCATTCAGCCAACTCTCCTGCCCCCCTGCCCGCCTAGCCTGCCCCCCCCACCGCCCCCTTGCCTGCCCCCCCAGCCCAGCCTCCCCCCCACAACCCCTTGACCGCCGGCTCCCCGCGGCTCCTCCTTTCGCCGCCTGGCTAATGGTGGCCGCGCGGCGCCAGCGGCTCCCCCAGGCACTTCCCGGCCCCTACCTTCAGCGCGGAGCCACCAGGCGGGGGTGGTCCGCGCGTGTCCCTGGCTGGCCGCTCCCCCAGGTGCTTCCCAGCCCCTACCTTCAGCGTGGAGCCGCGTGGAATGATTTGGTGGGCCGTATAAGGCCCGTGGGCCGGAGGTTCCCCACCCCTGCTGTAGTACAAGGGGTTGAGCTGATTGACAGTGAAGGATCACCAAGAGGGGGTGCCCTTAAAGCTCTTACAATTTTGAAACACTTTACTGGTCTGAGAAAAGCTTGTCATAGTATCACAGAATATCAGGGTTGGAAGGGACCTCAGGAGATAATCTAATCCAAACCCCTGCTGAAAGCAGGACTAACCCCCAATTACATCATCCAACCAAATTTTGCCCCATATCCCTAAATGGCCCCCTCAAGGATTGAACTCACAACCCTGTGTTTAGCAGGCCAATGCTCAAACCAAAGCTCCCTATAGGCTTACTAAAGAGTGGTGCTAAATGCACTGAAAACATTCACAGTGCGTCTACTGGAGATGGGAATTGCACCTCCTGGTGGCTGCCCTTTAGAGCCTGCCCACTCTATAACTAAAATACTGATAGGTGAGGGTGTTTGTACTATAATTGCACAAGGACTATACAATCTATCATGTATCCCCTAATACTGAACAGCTGTCTGAATGTGCTTCAGGGACACATAACTGGTCTTTGTGTCCCTCAGGATGTCCGCTGCACCTCATGTTCAGCAGCCCTTGTAGCTAGAAGGCCTCCACCACAGCTCTGTGCCTCAGTTTCCCAGCTGTAAAATGTGGATAAGGGCATTTACCCTCCTTTGTAAAGCACTTTGAGATCTGCCGATTGGATAGGCTGTATAAGAGGTAGGTGGTAACAATATTATCACAACTGCCAAGAAAATGAAAGCAGACCTCAGGGTGGTACTGCTGGTAGGTGATCCCATCTGCCTTAGTGGTCAAAGTATGTCCCCAAAGTTTCCAGTCAAATTGTATTGCTCTTCTAGTAGCCACCTGACTATGTTGATAATCCCAGGGTGTTCACTAATGTCCTAACACGCACTTCCCTGCCTACCTTTTAGAATAGTCCAGTCCTCTTTCTGTTTGATCTCAATGTAGGCTCCTATTCCAGGGTCCCTGTGGCCTCTGGATAGAATATAGCACTGCATGAAAGATTTGGGGTGGCTTCCCAGTGGACTGAGTTTTGCTTACTGCCTTTTAACCACCTTGGCCTCATTGGTTCCTGAAGGAAGCCTCTGATACACTGATGGAAAACACCACTTTTCTATGAAAAGTTGTAAGTGACATGGCCTTTAAAAGTCCATGAGCGAAGGAAAGAAATAAAGTTCTTGTTTCCAAACCCAGTGTGACTTTTCTTTCCTTCAGATCAATCTCACAAAACTTCAGCCAAACAGTATATTTCGAGTTAAGTTAAAAAACACGTGTGATCCAATTCACTGGGGCGAGTGCCATTATGGGAATAAGGTGCTGCTTCCCTGGCCAATTCCTGCTAATGGTCCTCTCCTGGAAGGGCCTATAAGGAAAGCGAGCTTGGGAGGGAAGAAGCTATTGAAAGGTTCCAGTCCATATAGGTAGATATAAGGGGACAGTGTAGCAATGTCTCAGTACATTCCCCAGGGTTGATACCAACCAGAGCAGCTCCATCAGTAGCAGCAGTAGTGCTCGAAGTAGCTGCATTACTGGCACTCTTAACTAGCATGTTACCTCACCCTGCTCAGAGAAGATTTAGATAACGTGATTACAAACTGGCTGTCCATTTGTAGTACCCAGGCTGCCACTGTTACTGCAAATGGTGGAGATGCTCAGACTGGTGCCAACAGTAGGAAACATTGGGGATTGAAATAGTGGAGGGTGGGCTTTGTTAGGGCACAAAATAGGCAGCAGCTGAAGGAGCAGAGGGGAAGGAGTGTTCAGCGGCCCACTTCCAAGAGCATTATAAATCACTGGGGAACTGGATGTCCCCAGAAACCGTGAGTCACTGTGTTGCGAGTGAGATGGTTCAACACTCTACTGAAAGGATGCTGACTCCCTAATTCTCCAACTAGGTGCAGGAAGACTGTCCAACATGGTGAACATTGTGGGGGGATGATCTATCTAGGGAGAAGGACAAATCCTAGTAACTCAGGGGTATAAGGAATAAGCTAGAGAAGTGGTGGTGTGGGGATAGATCAGTGGTTTGAGCATTGACCTGCTAAACCCCGGGTTGTGAGTTCAATCTTAACCCATTTAGGGATATGGAGCAAGAATAGGGATTGTTCCTGCTTTGAGCAGGGGGGTGGACTAGATGATCTCCTGAGGCCCCTTCCAACTCTGAAATTCTATGATTCTATGGAATGGTGCTCCCATCATGGGACACGGGTGAAATCTTGGCCCCATTAAAGTTGATAGGAAGGCATCCATTGAAATCAACGGGATCAAGATTTCATCCATGAAGTGTTCTGAGCTCTATCAGAGAAGGATGTAAGGTACTGGATTATGAGTGAGAGGTCACTAGACATTTGAGAATATGGATAACCCATTCTCAAGTGTCTTCTCAAGCGCACGTTTTGGCCAGATTGATGTTTGAGGAATCGGGGCTTAAGGGGACAAGTTGAAAGTCTATATAACCATTTCAAAAGAAGCATGATCAAGAGTTGGATGAGAGGGGGACTAGCAAGGATAAGAATCAGGGTGGTAGCCGTGTTAGTCTGGAATAGCAGAGTTAACAAAGTCCTGTGGCACCTTAAAGACTAACTATAAAGTTTTGAAGCATGAGCTTTCGTGGGCTAATACCCACTTCGTCGGATGCAGGCAGTAGAAGTGTTCACATACAGGCAGTTATAGAAAAGTAGGTAAGAGCCAGGGGGGAGGTGAAAAGCAAGGATAAGTGACTCTCTCCAGCATGTAATGCAGTATAAAGTCCCTTACGCAGACTTGGGGTAGAGTATTTTATGACTAAAGATTTTAAGATTGTTGACTTGCTGAGCAGCATATTTGACTATTGAGGCTTTTCTTGGTAACAATAGGAAGTAGGAGTGGAATGGATTACTGTAGACATATCATACAGCGAGTTGGCAGCAGTTTTGACTAAATGTAAGAGTAATCCTAGATCTGTAATTGCTGTGTAGATAACCTGTACTTTTTCTTACAGCATAGACACGTGATGCAAAATCAAACTTCAGAGCTCAGTAACCCTTCTGCAGAATGTCTAAACACTGTGCTTGTTATCTTATTCATATCTGTCTTGTCTTATATGGGAACAGTCTAAGGGAAACGGATGGACCACCTGTGACGGAGTAGGAATACAGTGTGTGTGTGTGCCTCAGTTTCCCCTATTTCTTGTTGCAAAGCAGAGAGAGAGCATAAACTGTCTTGGGGCCTGCCCTTCCCCCTACCTGAAAGGGTTGGCTGGAAGTGTTGAATAACAAAGAGGCCAGCTGAACCTGTTGGAGGGAGGTCAGGTGACCTGACCTGCCTGAGCCAGGGGAGAGGAGGGGCTGGAGAGAGTGAGTTTCAGTTTGGAGTCTGAAGCTAGCTGGAGTCAGGCAGGAACGTCAGAGGAGCTATCTCGCTCTCTGGCCCCCAAAATGGATCCAGCTGAGGGCTCACGCTCGCTATATGGTCTGGGTTAGACCAGATAGGGGTCATCGAATAAACCTCTGTTTTACTGGCTGGCTGAGAGTCACGTCTGACTGTGGAATTGGGGTGCAGAATTCATGGGCTCCCCCAGGACTCTGCCCGGGCAGGTTTGCTGGGGGAAGCGCACGGAGGGGCAGAAGGTGCTGAATGCTCCGAGGTCAGACCCAGAAGGTTGAAGTGGGTACCCGTGAAGCTCCTAGCCTTGGAAACAGGCTATGTACGGAGAGGGGACACTTCCCCAGAAATCCTATCTGGCTTCATAGGGAGCAAGTTCAGGACCATCACCCGGGCACTCCATGACACCACCTTGGCTGTGTTTTGGAGGCACCAGTAGAGAAAATCTTGGAACCTTTGAACCTCCAAGTTGAATCTGGGTCACTGAAATGGCAAATGTAGGTTCCACAAATTTTTTAAGCTTGAATCTGTGACGGGATGAGTGACCATGGGATGGACCTTTAGATAAGGGCACTTGTGAACAGTTGCAATGAAATGGGTGACTGGGGAGGGGCTGCATAGCATCTGCTACTGCGGTTGTCTTCAGTGAGAGGACTATAGCACCACAATCCGCATGCTGATTCTGTAATTGGCAGGGAGACAAGCATGGAGATGAAGAAGGGACAGCCATTCCCTCAGGGGAGAGGGGAATACCTTATTATTTCTTATCAAACTCTAGGACCTTTCAGATGATGACCCTCAGATGATCAGTTCATTAGGTGATTGTGCTGAAGTGACTCCTCAGCATTGTGACTGCAGAGGGTACTCTCTCTCTGTGCTATTACAATTCAGTGCCTCTTCAGTGGGCCTGAAGTGGAGCGGCTGGTATAATGCTGTGAAACAGCCTTGACTGGAATAGTTAATACCTCTCTCTCTTTTTTTTTAAATTTATTTTCCATTTCAAAATAACTCTTCTAACAAAGCTGCTGAGCTGAACTGGTGAGGCCTGATTAAATAGGAGGACACAGATAACCTGCTTAGTGACAGTTCCTCATTAAGTTCATTAAGTCTATCTGCTCCATTACTTTGCTCGGCCCAGCTTGTGGTACTGCTTTTCCTGGACTATTGCCTAGTCTAATTGTTCTGATGGTCTAAATTTCCCTTTGCTTGGTTGGGCACAGCTAACTGTTCCTTTCTAAACTGGGTCTCACACCCTTCAAATACCTTTCAAGATATGTAGCTCTCTTGAAAGCTCCCCCCACAAGAGTCTATTTTCCTGTCCTTTTATCACTTTTGTGCATCTGCATTCCCTCCAGTTCAGTATCTTTCTGGTATTGAGGTGCCCACCACTATGCTCAATGTTGCAGATGTGGTCTCTGCAGAGCACTCAGGGACCCTCTCCACCCTGCTCTGTGGTGTGAGATCTCCATGTGTGCAGCTGAGGATTAAACTTGCTGTTGCTGTCTGCATTGTGCTTTGCTGCTGGTTCTCTCTGCTTTGGAACAGGTTTGTGATTCCTACACCATATAGCTTTACATCTGGAGCTTTTCGAAACCGAATCTCATTTTATTTCCTGCACCCTATTTCTGCCCTCTAAGTTTGGGCCTCTATCCATACTGGCATTTGAGGTTACCCCATTGTCTCTCTTAGGTATTTATCTGGCCCCCATTATCATGGTATCTGAGTACAGTAAACCCTCGATTTAATGGACCTCGATTTAACGGACTTCAGATGCAACGGACAAAATTTCTGAGCAAGTCTGATGCATTCCTGATCCATTTCTGGCGGGCTGGCTGCCGGCTGCCGGTTCCCGGCTGCCGCCCGGGTCCAGGCAGCAGGCGGGCTGGCTGCCGGCTCCCGGCTGCCGCCCGGGTCCAGGCAGCGGGCAGGCTGGCTGCTGGCTCCCGGCTGCCGCCCGGGTCCCACCAGCCGGGACCTGGGCGGGCTGGCTGATGGCTCCTGGCTGCCACCCGGGTCCAGGCAGTGGGCGGGCTGCGGAGCTGTCACCCCAACCCTGTGGCGGGCGGGCTGCTGCTCCGACAGCTCTTTTTTATTATTATTATTATTATTATTAAATAACGGACTTTTTGATTTAACGGACACCCCCTCGCCTGAATTAGTCCGTTAAATGGAGGTTTTACTGTATCTCACAATCTCCCTCCCCAGAACACCCTGGGAGGCAGGGCAGGGCTGTTGTCTCCATTGCACAGATGGGGAACTGAGGCACAGAGAGGCTAAATGCCTTGTCCAGGATCACACAGGAAGATTGTGACAGAGTAAGGGACTTGAGCTTACTGAGTCCATGGGAGAGCAAGGAAGAGGTTTAGCAAATGAGATATTTGAGGGAAAGAATTTTCTTATTTATTTCTGTCGATTTCAAAATCATCTATGTGCTTTATAGCCTAATAATGTGGCCCCCATCAGTTGGCAATCAAGAGGTCCTGGCATGTTCAGTGTGGAAGGAAAAATAACCTCAGGCGATCTAACAGTGGTCATAAGAACATAAGAACGGCCATACTGGGTCAGACCAAAGGTCCATCTAGCCCAGCATCCTGTCTACCGACAGTGGCCAATGCCAGGTGCCCCGGAGTGAGTGAACCTAACAGGTATGATCGAGCGATCTCTCTCCTGCCATCCATCACCCCCCTCTGACAGACAGAGGCTGGGGACACCATTCATTACCCATCCCGGCTAATAGCCATTTATGGACTTAGCCTCCATGAATTTATCCAGCTCTCTTTTAAACCCTGTTATAGTCCTAGCCTTCACAGCCTCCTCAGGTAAGGAGTTCCACAGGTTGACTGTGCGCTGCGTGAAGAAGAACTTCCTTTTATTTGTTTTAAACCTGCTGCACGCCAATTTCATTGAGTGGCCCCTAGTTCTTCTATTTTGGGAACAAGTAAATAACTTTTCCTTATTTACTTCCTCCACACCACTCATAATTTTATATACCTCTATCATATCCCCCCTTAGTCTCCTCTTTTCCAAGCTAAAAAGTCCTAGCCTCTTTAATCTCTCTTCATATGGGACCCGTTCCAAACCCCTAATCATTTTAGTTGCCCTTCTCTGAACCTTTTCTAGTGCCACTATATCCTTTTTGAGATGAGGGGACCACATTTGTACGCAGTATTCAAGATGTGGGCGCACCATGGATTTGTATAAGGGCAATAAGATATTCTACGACTTATTCTCTATCCCTTTTTTAATGATTCCTAACATCCTGTTTGCTTTTTTGACTGCCGCTGCACACTGCGTGGATGCCTTCAGAGAACTTCAGAGAAGGTCGTCTTCTATGTTTTTTGTATTGCCAGAGGTTTTGGTTCATGAAAGGGTTTCTTTGATATTAGAGCCAGTTGTCCCTTACCCTCGCCTGTTTGGTGAACTACTTGTGGTGGTGCAGATGGGTTTTGAGGAGGGCTTTGAGTGCGGACAGCGTCGTGCCTTTACAGATCAGTTCAGGGAGGACATGCTATGTGTTGAGGCTGGTATGGGAGAAAGCCCAGCGATGGCTGTGGGGGAGGTGGCTGAAAGGAGTATGGAAGCCTGCCTTAAATACTGTGCAAAGCAGAGGTTGGTTATTCCCCTTAGGCTGTGAGAAGAAATGAACAGTCAGTGCAGCAGGGAAAATTTGAGGTAAGTATCAGGAAAAATGCTGTCACCGTTTGAATATTTGGTTGGAAGAAGCTGCCAAGGCAGATTGTGCAGCTGACTGTCCCAGAGGTAACCCAGGCTGAGTCTGGAGACACATCTTGTGCAGACCGTTCAAGGATAATGGAATCTGTTCTCGAGGAAGGACTTTGTTTGCTATCTTCAATCCAGAAAAGAGTCTCCTTTAAAATATAAATACCTCACTCTCCTGTATTTCTGGTGGGTGCTTTAATCTTTTGAGAACAATGAAGTAGATGGAGGTCTGAACTTGACAACCTCCCTTTCAATAGTAGACTTGTAATCTAGAGAGCCATGTCTTTGAATTCTCAATATTCAGGAGCATTTTCTCTATTAATCCACTGCTGTGGGCCTGAGAAATACCACGGACTTTTGTGGGGCCAGTGCTGTGGCAATATCTTCTGCTTGCTCTGCTGGCTGTGCAGTTACCCTTGGTGGAGCTGCAGGGTGCATCCCAGATGACTGCTGATGCAGAGCTCATGCCTACAAGCGCTGGTTTAGGTACCGTTTTGTCATCTGGGCAGCTTTCTTTGCTTTCAGTGTTCTTCTAGCACAATTTGTTGTGAAACTGCACCTGGGAGATGGGGCGGGGAGAGGAATCTGCCTGAGACAATATTCCTACCTTCTTCCACAGCAGCAGTGAGCAGTTTGGCATCCGAACCTGCCATGGTCACTTGGACAGCTAGGAGGTCTGAAATGCAGCCCCCCACCCCAGGGCTGGCCAACAGCCTGGTTATACGCTACACAACTCCACCCCCTGAGGCGATGGAAGTGTAGTGGTAAGACCTATGGAGCCATTGACTTCTATCATAGAGACCTCCCATTTTGCTAACATAACTTCAGTAGCAGTTAATCCTGAACTGCCAGACCTAATAATCAAATGGTGGCCGAGTATCTGGTGGCCTAGTTTAGTTTTTGGTATGTTGCAACATCTGATTGGAAATCTGCTTGAGCAACAAAACCACTTGTAAAAAAATTGCACTCCTGTTCAGGTGGCATTTCAGAAATGATATTACTCTGTTTCCAATCCAGGTTTGTTAGAGTAAAGGCTTCAAGCTGTTGGCCTGACCTGGCCTTTCTCAGAGTGTAACTAAATTCATGTGTTTTGGAGGGTATTAGTCATTCCTCAGTCTAAGAGCATGGAGAAAATGGGAGTTATCCGAAAGATCTGTGACTTGTGATCAGCTGACCCACTTCAAAAGCTAACACATGCTTAAGTTAACTGACAAGGGCTGGACATGGGACTGAAGTGGGTATTCTGTTAGCCCACGAAAGCTTATGCTTCAATATTTTAGTTAGTCTTTAAGGTGCCATAGGACTCTTTGTCACTTCTCTAAGCAAGTTACTCTGTTTGCTGTAGTTATGGCGGCAATATATGATAAATACTATGTTATAGCACATTAAGATCTTTGGCTCTAAAAACTGCCGTGTGGATTATATTTCTGCAGTGTAAAGGAGGATAAAGGTATTGTGACAGACCGCCTTGTCACCCCTCTTAGGAACAGGCAGGAAACCCTTCTTTTGCTCCAAACAGTGCTCTTTAATTCACAGTGCAGGCCCACCACCAATATATACAGCTTTATACAGTTCTCCAGCATACAGCTCTACAGCTCACAGCATACAACTCTTTATAGTTCAGCTCTACAGCTTACAGCTCTACAGACTCTATATAGTCCAGCTTACAGTTTACAACTCTTATATAGTTCCGCTCTACAGCTTACAGCTCTACAGACTCTATATAGTCCAGCTTACAGTTTGCAACTCTTATATAGTTCAGCTCTACAGCTTACAGCTCTACAGACTCTATATAGTCTAGCTCAAACATACAGCTCTGAATAGCTCTTTAACATACAGCTCTGAATAGCTCTTTAACATACAGCTCTGAATAGCTCAAACCACCACCACCCTGGGCTTCCTTCCTGGCAGCCTTATATCCCCCTGAGGAGGCTGCCAGGTGCAACTCATGCAGGCTGATTGCCCTGCAAGCCAGGTGGCTAATTAGCCTTCCTGCAAGGGAGGTTTGCAGAGGGCTTTTCTCCCTCTTAAAGGGGCGGCAGGCTGGGTCAAGCCCACCCTGCCACATTATGAAACTGTGTTTTTTACAGTTCTGCCCCCCCAAAAAAAAGCTTTGCAGGAGAAGCCGCTATCCTGAAGATGAACAGAGGGTAATTTGCAAGGGAAATTACTAGGGCTGTCGATTTAATCACAGTTGACTCCTGTAATTAACACAAAAAAGTTAATCATGATTAATTGTAATTTTAATTGCACTGTTAAACAATAGAATATGAATTGAAATTTATTAAATATTTTAGATGTTTTTCTACATTTTCATATATATTGTATTTGGTGTTGCAATTGAAATCGAAGTGTATATTTTTGATTACAAATATTTGCACTGTAAAAATGATAAAAGAAATAGTATTTTTAAATTCACCACATACAAGTACTGTAGTGCAATCTCTTTATCGTGAAAGTACAACTTCCAAATGTAGATTTTTTTTGTTTATTACATAGTTTTGTTTTTGAGTGCATTTATGTAAAACTTCGGAACCTACAGGTCCACTCAGTCCTACTTCTTGTTTAGCCAATCACTAAGACAGACAAGTTTGTTTAAATTTACAGGAGATAATGCTGCCCTCTTCTTAGAATCAGAGAACATGAGGGTTGGAAGAGACCTCAGGAGATCATCTAGTCCTATCCCCTGCTCAAAGCAGGACCAGCACCAACTAAATCATCCCAGCCAGGGCTTTGTCAAGCCAGGCCTTAAAAGCCTCTGAGGAGATTCCACCACCTTCCTAGGTAACCCATTCCAGTGCTTCACCACCCTCCTAGTGAAATAGATGTGACGTTGCATCCCATAATGTTTTATGGGAATATGCATATGGAAGTATATATGAGATAATTGGAATATGTTTTATGCTACATATGCCATACATAATCTTTGTAAAGGTTATCTACTGAATATATTCATCCTATTTGTATGCATGTGTCATTTTTGTACTTGAAGTTATGAATATTGGCTGTGTAGTTGCTTGATTAAGTAACCTTAGTAAAGTATTTGGTCAGCTTCTTGAGTGGGCACTTAACACATTCACATCTCAAGAAACACTTATCGGACTGTGGATTCTGTAGATCTCCAATCCACATAAGAAGTCTACTTGAGGACCTTCAAGGTAGCATGTGAACTATGACTGCTACCTGTAAGTTCTGAGTCATGAATGAACATGACTTTCCCATGTGACTCCAAAACTTCATCTTGTAGCTGGAGTTCTACACAGGAGAAGGGAGGAGTATCCACCCACAAGAGAGTCTCTATTTAACCCCCCTGGGAGACCCCTCCATTTTGTCTTCAACTGGCTCAAGAGAGAGCCTTCCCCTCCTCCCCCAAAAGGATACCCGAAAGAAACTGGGACAAAGGACAGTAACTATGGATGGGGCGGGTGAGTGATTGCTGGACCCACACTAGAAGGAGACTAGTCTGTAAAAGGAAGCTTACTGGAACACCTCTGAGGGTGAGGTTTTATCTATATTCAGTTTTCTTACTGCATTAGGCATAGGCGTACATGTTTTATTTTATTTTGTTTGGTAATTTACTTTGTTCGGTCTGTTACTACTTGGAACTACTTAAATCCTACTTTCTGTATTTAATAAAATCACTTTTTACTTATTATTTAACCCAGAGTATGTATTAATACCGGCGAGGGGGGGAGGGCAAACAACTGTGTATATCTCTATTAGTGTTATAGAGGGCGAACAATTTGAGTTTACCCTGCATAAATTTCACACAGGGTAAAACGGATTTATTTGGGCTTTGGATCCCGTTGGGAGTTGGGCATCTGAGTGTTAGAGACAGGAACACTTCTTAAGCTGCTTTCAGTTAAGTCTGCAGTTTGTGGGAAATGGTTCAGACCTGGGTCTGTGTTTGTGGCCAGCAAGCGTGTCTGACATAACCAGGCAAGGTTCTGGAGTCCCAAGCTGGTAGGAAAAGCAGAAGTAGAAGTAATCTTGGCACATCAGTTGGCAGACTGATCCAACCGGTCACAACCTGTGATCCAACCTGTCACAATAGTTTCCTAATATCCAACCTAGACCTTCCCCACTGCAACTTGATAGAACAAGAAGCAATGATCTCATCTGCCACCACTGAGAACAGCCAAGCTCCATCCTTTTTGGGACTCTTTCCCCCCCTCCCCCCTTCAGGTAGTTGAAGGCTTATCAAATCCCGCCTCACTCTTCTCCTCTGCAGACTAAATAACCCCAGTTCCCTCCGCCTCTCCTTATAAATCATGTGTTCCAGCCCCCTAATAATTTTCATTTCCCTCCACTGGACACTCTCCAATTTGTCCAATTTTTATTTACGATTCTTATTTAAGATGTCACCAGAAAGTGAGAACAGGAATTTACATGGGACTTTTGTGGCCAGCATTACAAGGTATTTACGGGCCAGATATGCTAAATATTCATATGCCCCTTCATGCTTTCGCCACCATTCCAGAGGACATGCTTCCATATTGATGATGCTGGTTAAAAAAAGTGTTAATTAAATTTGTGACTGAACTCCCTGGGGGAGAATTGTAGTCCCCAGCTCTGTTCTACCCGCATTCTGCCATATATTTCATGTTCTAGCAGTCTCGGATGATGGCCCAGTACATCTTGTTCATTTTAAGAACACTTTCACTGCAGATTTGACAAAATGCAAAGGTACCAATCTAAAGATAGCTACAGCACTCAACCCAGGGTTTAAGAATCTGAAGTACCTTCCAAAATCTGAGAGGGACGAGGTGTGGAGCATGCTTTCAGAAGTCTTAAAGAGCTACACTCTGATTAAAAAACTACAGACCCCAAACCATCAAAAAAGAAAATCAACTTTCTGCTAATGGTATCTGACTCAGATAATGAAAATTAACATGCGTCTGTCCACACTGCTTTGGATTGTTAGAGTAGAACCTGTCATCAACATGGATGCTGTTCCCCTGGAATGGTGGTTGAAGCATGAAGGGGCATATAAATATTTAGCGCATCTGGCACGCAAATATCTTTTGGTGCCAGCTACAAGAGTGCCACGTGAATGCCTGTTGTTACTTTCAGGTGACATTGTAAACAAGAAGTGGGCAGCATTATCACCTGAAAATGTAAACAAACTTCTTTGTCTGAGCAATTGACTGAATACAAAGTATCATCCCCATGTTACTGATGGGAAAACTAAGGCACAGTGCCAGGAAGTGACTTACCCAAGGTCTCCCAGGCGGCCAGAAGCAGGAATAGAACCAGGTATGAGTGGACTTGCAGGCTCTAAAATTTTACATTGTTTTATTTTTGGATGCAGTTTTTTTTGTACATAATTCTACATTTGTAAGTTCAACTTTCATGATCGAGATTGCACTACAGTACTTGTAGATGAATTGTCAACTTGTCCGGTTTGACCTATTTACATGGCACTTCCTCTCTTGTACTTCCGTGATCTCCATCCCCATCTACTGCTCAAGTGGGGCCACAGTCCTAGATCATCTAGACTTAAGGAACTAAACTCAGCAGCAGCTGTTTCTTGCGCCTCCATCACACTCTTCTCTGATCTACACTTCAGGAATGTGCATGTTAGTCATTTGAGGTGGAAATTTGGATGCTGCAGAAGCTGCCAGGTCACCTACACTCCATCTGGAAGAACAGGCATCTCCTCACCACTCTCATCCTCACTGGGGCCAGAAGGCTCAGTGTGAACATTTGTGTGTCTGCATCTCAGGAGAGCTCCTTCCTGCTTAGATAGAAAAGCTTCCTTTGCTCTTTGTCTTTCCGAATGCTGCCCCAAGAGAGTGTTTTCTTCGTTCATTCAAGACTACTGTTCTGTGCAAGCTATAATGGCTCTTAGCACTCAATTGAAGGGGACAAATAAGCAGGCTGGTAGCAGGGCCTGAGTGAGAGGGTAGATATCAGTGTCTTAAGGGTCTAACTGGCTCCTACTACAGTCGGACCCCGCAATACTGCGACGATCAGGATCCAAAAATACCCGATTGCGGGGTCACGCAACATTAAAGTGCCACACGCCACGGCCGCCATCGGGAGCTCCGCGAGCCCCGCGTTATAAGCGGATTCGCGCTATAGCAGGGCACGGTATTGCGGGGTTCCACTGTACTTCAGTTGACTGCCTGTTCTTCTCAAGTGGGTTCAGAGAAGCAGCAGGAAACAGGAAGCTCCCTGAGAAGCTGGTGTTAATTAGTCCAGGCTTGTGGGGGTGCTTGAGAGGTACATAAGAGGTTCCCCCTCCTCTCTCTCTCCCTGCAGCTACTGCTGCTATCTCTTATTCTCACCTTTTTTCATGCCTGCCTGTTGTCTTGTGCCCTCCTTCCTCCAGCACAGCACTCCACCATCTTTATGCATCTAGAGCAGAGAGAATACATATGCACCAGCAGCAGACACAATTTTCTACACTCTGGGTCCTAGTGACGCCCTCCCACAGTCTGGCACTTGAGGTGGCTTGCCTCAGTTCACCTCATGGGAAGACCAGCCCTGTCTCAGAGGAGACACGAAGTGTAGCACGCACCCCAGTGACCGTTCCAGTCTTGGCGCCATCCCCCACATCTCTATAACCTCTAAAGATTCCATGTCCCATCCAGCACACATCAGGAAGCACTATGGGGTGGAACTCTTCTTCTCTGTGGGGCTTGTTTCCATGTTTCAGATTAGGGCAGATAGTTACCCAAGACAGTGCTGACCTTCGGGTTTCAGGTGAAATTGCCAACATCGTTCCCAGCTGTGCAGAGGATGTTGGGGCAGGTCCAGGGTTCAGAGGTTTTTGGGTGTCATTGGAAGCTCTAGCAGAGACTGGATTCCTGTTACGTTCCCACTTGTTAGCACAGCGGAGAAGTTCCTGGTGGTAGAGGCAGAAATGAGGCAGCACTGATGAATTGCCCATAAACTCTTGGTTTGAACAGGTTGAGATCTGAGAGGCAGGGCAGGCTAAGGAGACAGCTCTCTGGCAGCTAACCTCCTTACAGGGGCCCTGAGTGCATGAGGCCAAGGAGGACCTTTGAGCCATAGAAGTAAGTGTAAGCTGCCAGTCTATAGGAAAGCACGGTGGTCTGTCCCCGGGCTTCCCATGTACAAAACTGGGCTCGGTGGAATTCCTCCTGAGGCTTTGTGCTTCTCCCGAGAGAGAAGTCAGTGGGATGAATGGTCTCCCGCGTGACGATCCTCTTCTGAGGCCATGGCACTTTCCTTGGCATGCAGCCATGAAGACTGTTCTAATCCATGGAGTCTTGGTCTGGCTCCCATAGTGTCCCATCCATGATGAGCTGGCAGTTCATTTAGCATTGGAAGCTGCTTGCTTGCAAAATAAAGTTCCCTTTATTTTGTTGGGGGTTAGAGAAGCTTCCCCCATACTGGGAATGTCATGGAAACTATGCCATGCCTGTAATAGTAAAGATCGGATGTAGAGATAAATATAGCTTTGGGGTTAGCGCTGTTCTGACCTTGGCAAACTCTGCATTTCTGATTTGACACACACTGGCCCATCTCCTGCTGGCAGCAGTAAAACATGTAGAAACACAAAGCTGGATTATTTTCCCTCAATCTCTGCTTGGCTGGGGCTTTTGAAATCTCATCACTGTTCGGTTTGGATCTTGCCTTTGGACCAGGGATGAAATTAGCTTCCTGTCATTGCCATAGCAGCTCAAACTGTTTCCCCGTTGGTTTGAAGGACGTGCGTATCTCAGATTCCAGAGCTCTTACGATTGGCCTGGCCTTTATTGTCTATCAGATGAAAGCTGGTTTCTATAAAGCTGCTGAGCAATATGTTCCCAGTATCCATGGAATTTCCTCGCCCTGCACCACAATAAGCGTACATATTCTTGATTTGCGTTAGGGATAAAGCAATAACTTGATTCCCTCTTCTGAGAGCCAGCATCAGAGCAAAAGCTAGTGTCTTGGAGGATGTGAGCCTTACACTTGCAATTTGCTTGAATTTTAAGAGTAACTTAAGGAACTGGGCTCGCCCTAAATGTTGAAAAACAAATCCTACTTCCAACAGTGAGTACAGCCAGCACCTTACAGGTTTGGTATGATCACCTACCTGCCATGCTGTGATTTGAACCACCATGAAGACCTTTTAAGCCATGTTCTGCTTCTTAGAAGTAGTTTTAAATGCAGGTAGGGTGGCCCAGTGCAAGCCTTGGGTAGTTGTCATGTGGAGTGACTGGGACCATTGTATGCTGGGTCCTTCTAGTTTCTCCAGGTTGTGGTTCCATTTAAAGAGGGTGGCCAATGATCCTGGTTTGGGCATAGGTTGGGCGCCCATTTCAAATGTGATGCGCAGGCTCATCAGTCAATGGAGTGGTAGCTTGTTTGCATACCAGACAAAAAAACATTCTCCCCAAAGAGTATATGCATTGGGGTGATATTCCTGATGTACAAAGTAAGTTGAGACACCAGCTGCCTGCTCTGGGGATTGATGTGCTCAAATTGGCAAGTATCGTTAAAAAGTAAAACCCTGCTAGGAAAAGAGCCCACAGAGAGGCCTCGTAATGCATGTGAGGCCTCCAATGAGGCTGGCCTGGCCACCTGTTCCCCCTATGCAGGGAAGGCATTAGAACCAGTTATGGGGTTAAAAGTTCCCACAAACTGGGTGCCCAGTTCTGAGGTTGCTGAGCTGTGGAACGGGCTAGTAAAATCCCTGTCTTGCTTAGGGGTGCCCCTTCTCCAGGCTCCAGAAAGTCACCCAGACCAAACAGACAAAAGAGTGTTTCATATTATAAGCCATGTCCAGTGAGACATTCTCAGTGTCAGTCTCCACTGCAGTTGGAGGTGTGATTGCAGGAGTGTACATGCACAGGAGTTAGTGTTGATCTAGCTAGATCAGCGCTAGCGCACGAGGATGTACCCAGAGTCCTGGGTGGATGGGGCTAACATGTGCAGCGGTCCATGTTGCCAGACCTCCACTGCTATGCTTTCTTGAGTTAGCTTTGATCTAGCTCACTCCTGTATGTCTGCATGTGTTGCCGTCCTTCCTCTGATTGCAGTGTAGATAGACCCTTAGTGTGATTGGCTCCCCTAGGTCTTTTAGCAGCCCCACTGGAGTGGGGCCTAATGACATGCCCCTTCCCCAAACAGGAGGGAAGCTCTAGTCGTGGAGTTGAAGCCTTGGCACATGTAGATAGCAGCAATGATGATTGCATGGGTGATTGTCAGCACTCTTGTAGCTCCTGCTGCTGCGTCAGCATCTGCCAGCTGCGGTGCATTTTTCCCAGCTGACATCTCTCAGCTGAATGACTCCCTGCATTTTGACAGGTTAATTTTAGTGTAATCTTTTTTTTTCCCCCCCTGTCCCCCTGTAATCTCATCCCCACTGTGGCATGTGATAGGTCAACTCTGCCATCAGCCATTTGGAGTCCATTTTAAGTGCTGTGTAAGGCTTCTTTTAAATACAGGGTGCCACTCCTGTCTGACCTCAATCACAGTGCTGGGGGTTGTCATTTGGGCTGGGCTGGCACTCTGAGCTGCTGTTGGACTTTTTCTGAAGCGACCCACCTCATGTGCCCCACAGGGATGCTTTTGTTCTAGCAAATAATCTCTTGGGTGAAAAAAAAAAATTTGAAAGATTGCGAACACAGCTGTGCAATAGCTAAATATAGGCACATTCGATTTAAAATAATTTCTCTTTCTTGGTGGTTAGCTTGTGAGGCGAGTCCAGCCTATGTTGGGCTGGACTGATGTAGGTGCCCCTTAGGGTTGTGGGTCAGGTTATTCAGTTGGGAGCCAACCTGTCCAAAGCCAGCAAAAACCAGTGTATGTGCGTGGATTATAGATTACATGTTGCATTATGGCATGAAGTAAATGAGATGGTTTCGTGGTAGAGCTTAAAATTCTCAGCTAAACTGCAGCTCCTTCCCTCTGCCAGACTTTTATTCCAGAAGATCTGACTGATTCCATCAGAACAGCTGGGGAATGTCCTGCTGCAATATTTTCCTTGGAGCCTGCTGTGCCCTGTCCCCAAAAGGTCACTCAGTGCCCTGGCATCATTGCCATCTTGCATCTCTCTTGTGGTTTCCTCATGAGTAGGGCTGTGGAGCTCCTCCAAATCATCCCTTCTCCAGCTGGTACCCACTTGTCCAGCCCCACCTGTGGCACAGCTCCATATCTCAGCCAACTGAAAGCCTTCCAAAGGAGATTAAACCCAGGGCCTAGCCTGTATGATGCTATGGACTGCTTGAAGCCTTATTACCTCTTTTCCCATCTCTATACTGGCCTAGCATCTCCACAATTATCCCCAGTTTGGGGGGGACTGAACTGAGCTCCATTCAGACCAGTGCATTCTAACAAAGCTGACCAGTGTTCGGGTGATGGTTTAAGCCCATGGAGCTGTTTTTACAGAGAGATCTGAGTCCTGGATTGCTTTGCTGTTGTGAAGGAATCTCCTCTTGCAAATTATTAAACCACATTTCATGCTGCGTCTGCAAGAAATAAACCACTTCTGGAAAAAAACCATGGGTGTTTAAATTCACTTCTAGTCATGCAGGTTTGACACTAGAATTGCACAAGTGTAGAACTAATTGCTGTATATGTATTAGTGGGACAACCTACATATATAAATGTATCATCACTCTAGCAGCTGAGCACATCACAAGCCCTAACAAATCAAAGCTCAACCCCCCAGGTGTGGAGGAAATAGTATAATCCTCATTTTACAGATAGAGAAATTGAGACCCTGGGAGTGAATTGCTCTGTCGGAAGTTGCACAGAGGCTTTCAAGAAGAGCCGTGAAGGCGCACAATGTCTCTTGGCTCTCATTCCTGTTCCATAACCACTAGACTATTCCTTCCTTTGCTTCAGTGTTTAGCAATGGCGTAACATACAGCCATCTCCATTTTTAAATTGACATGCTGAAAACACTCCAATACATTGCTGGCTCTAGGACCCTGTAGAGCCCTCGATCTACTCATCAGTTTTGCCTGTTGGCTATTCCATCATCCCCATCTGAGGAGGCAGGCTGCTTGTTTGAACTTTTCCTAAGGTTCCCTCCCACATCTCCTAATCTCAGGGGTCTACTGAAGCCATTTAACAATCCATCTCCTCTCTGTGTTTGCAATGAGTGCAGATATTTACACAGTGTGACTGTAATGCCAAATAACTGCCTAGTCCAGCAAACTGGATTTTACTGTGCTCTAGTCTTTGATTTTTCTTAGACTAGTGATCAGTTAAGGGTCTGTCAATAGAGCCCTAATAGCTGAGGCTGTTAACCTCCAAATACCCGAATTGTTGAGAGATTCAGTTAATCAAAATATAGACTTCAGAAGATTTTATTTTTTTTTAACTGTCAGGAAGTGTGATCCTTTTGCAATATTGCTTCTGACATGTAATGAATGTGGAGCAACATGGGGCTCTGAAGAGGAAGGGAAGGCTTTATTTTGAATTGGAAGTGGTATTTCTTTTTATTGTGTTTCATGCCTCAGGCCCTGTGTTTTGCTGACATATTGAAAGTGATGTGTTGCTGCAGTAACTGTGCATGATGCCTTGTCAGCAGCGGAAGTTGCCCTGCTGCTTAGAATGTAAATGAATTCAGAAGTTACCCAGCTGTTGCCTTCTTTCCTTTGGAATCTCTTTGCATTTTGAGTTGAAGTGACTCGTGCAAGGTGGAAACTGGGTCTCCCAGCTCCTGGAGCAGTGCCCTCCCTCTTCAGACCAAGCTGCTTCTCAGAGTTATGGTTGTGTCGTTGCATCTTAATCCTTGATATGTTTGAGACCACTAGTGATTGAGCTTGAGATCTCTCCATGTCTGTCTGTCTCAGGGCTTGTCCACTTGGAGAAATTTCCTGGACTAGCTATACCAGAAGAATGATTCCTCTAGTTCCAGAAGTAGAAGTCAGTGTGTGCGGACGTGCTCTTCTGGAACAGAAGTGCTTTTATTTTACAATAATTACCCACTTGGTCTTTGAGCCACTTAATTCTTTTTACCAGTAGCAGATTGTCCCTAGGGTGCATTATTCATGAGCGCAGCTTATTTGGAAATGAGAAGATGTTGATATTAAATGTGGTGTAATGTTGTGTACAAAGCCTACCGCTTTAGGACCGTGTCATCCAGTTGTAACAATGGTGGGAAGGGAGCCAGGAGGAGGTAAGATCAGGATAAAATGGTTAAGTGGAGAACATTCTTCTGAAAGAATGGAGTATCTTTTGCTAGCTTTCTTTCCAGAAGGATCTGAAAGTACTTCACAAACGATGGTAGCTTCCTCTGTCTCTGATCGGGCCTGTTCTCATCACTGAATGATGTGATCCTTAGTGTGTCATAAACCCTTGTGTTTCTTGGGAGGAAGGCTGGGTCAGTGGGTAAGGTACTAGTTTGAGAATGAAGTTCAGTACTTTGCTGTCTCTCTCACCTTGGTAAACTCGTTTAATCTCTCTGTTCCCTATCTGTAAAATGGGGATGGTCCATCCCTCTCTACTCTAGTATCTGGTCTTTGGGAGGTGCCTGAAACAGATGTTTCTGTGGAAGATCCAAATAATCTGCCCATAGAGGTTATTTTCTAAACCCCTCACGTCTCCCCATAGATAATGATTGGATTATGTAGGAGATGCAAAATCAGTATCTGTTGTAAGATAATGGATTTGCCTGCACATCAACTATTTGCATTTCCAAGTCGTCTTCCCATGCTCCAGGCCTGTTTATTTTACTGTCACTTCTAGTCATGTCTAGTCTAGTTCTCTCTCCCCTTCCCTCCATGGGATTCCAACCATGTGCTTGCAAACTGGGGCGGCTGCTACCATGACGAAATGCAGCGCAGGGCCCAGGAAGCCTTCACGTATGCTTTGCTTTTGGTACATCCCCATTTGATGAACCCCACCAATTTCTGAGATCATTTACACATGTCTGCAGTGGCACAAGATATAGAAGCACAGGACAAAGTGCAAATATAAATACACACACAGTGAACTGTATAAACAGGGCCCCGGGCAGTCCACAATTCCATGGTGCAGAATTCTGCTGTAGAATCTCAGCTTTCAGTTATTGTTTTTAGTCCTTGTGGCTTCAGAGAGAACCTCGAAAACCTGGCCTGCATGTGAAGCCATGCAGCTTCCTGTATCTGCAGACAGCATGAAAAGATGTCTTGACAAGGTGTGAACTGTCCTATTCATCTCAGGTCTGGGGCCCCTGGATTTGGCATTTCCATGTGTCACGGTACTGAAATAATTTGGTACCGTATAGATCACTGGGGTACGAAATATTATGTGAAGGGGGTCATAACAGGTGTCTATGACCATATGTGTGTGTCTATTTTGGAACTGAAGTTATGGATATTGGATATAGGGTGCCTGTACTTCAAACTTAGGCTTGGCTCCTGGGTGAAATCTCAGACAAGCTGGTGCTAACTTGAATGGCCTGCCTGATGGCCCATTAAAGAGCCATCAACTGCACAATGAACTCTGTCCACACCCAAGGAATTTCCCCAGGGATGGAACATGCCTGGGCAGAAACTATGGCCTGCCTGATGACCCATTAAAGGGCCATCAACTGCACAATGAACTCTGTCCACACCCAAGGAAATTCCCCGGGGATGGAACATGCCTGGGCAGAAACTGAATCCTGGAGAGTCTGGTGATTGGACCATGAATCCTGGAGAGTCTGGTGATTGGACCATGTGGCTAGGAACCTCCATTTGGCAACCAGACCCTAGGAGGAAGTCTATAAAGCCTGGGAGAGATGTCTCCATTTTGTCTTCAATCTGCAACCTTCAGCTAGCATCTACCTCTGGATGGGATTTTGCTGCACGTGGAAGCTCTGACCAATGGACTGATGACCCACCCTAGAAGGGGGTGAATTCCAGAGACTTTTATCTAAACATGCAGTTTATTCTACAGCTGTAAGACTGAACCAAGAGATTTGCCATTACTGCATGTAATTGATTTCTTTTAACCTTTCCTAACCCTCACCTATAGCTTTTTCCCTGTACAAATAAACCTTTAGATTTTAGATTCTAAAGGATTGGCAACAGCATGATTTGTGGGAAGATCCGATTGGTATATTGACCTGGGTCTGGGACCTGATTCTTTGGAATTGGGGAGAACCGTTTTCTTTATTTGGGGTATTGGTTTTCATAGCCATTGATCCCCAGGACAGGGGGCTGCTGGTGGTGATACTGGGAACCTGGAGTGTCTAAGGGATTGCTTGTGTGACTTGTGGCTAGCCAGTGGGGCGAAACCAAAGTCTTTTCTGTTTGGCTGGTTTGGTTTGCCTAGTGTGGAAAAACCCCAGCTTTGGGCTGTAGTTGCCCCTTTGGAAGCAATCTGTCCTGATCTGACACTCACAGTTGGACCCCACCAGGAACCGCACCGTCACACCATGGCACTCTGCAATTCAGTGTTTCTGCCCTGAAAATTGGCATTTTACTGCAGCTAGGTCCCTGGCTCTCGTTTTGTCTCCCTGCCCTACCGGGACCTACCTGCAGTTGCCTCTTGCTCTTCAGCTTAATGGGGAGTTAATTGGATTTGCAGTGCATGCTCCCTGCACTGTTCGATGGAGCCAGGTAGCAGGGTGTGTGGGAAGTATGAGTCTTTTAAGGCCTCTTCCTCAGGGCTTGTTTTATGGTTGACAGAACAGGAAGCAAATCCATTGATCAAAACGGGCATAATTCCATAGGCGTTCCCTGCTGTGGACAGCCAGGAAAGCAGAGGGCACTCCTCTGCACTTAGTTCCTCTTTGGCCCAGTTTCCCCTCCCTGCAGCTAGGGGGCAAGCAGGGACCTGTTAACCCTTTACAAACTGTAGCCCCCGCTCCCTGTCACATGGGAGTTGGGGAGCTAGAACCCAGCTTGCAATCTGGAAGCAAAGGGAGCTGGAAGTGTACGCGGCCAAGCAAGGCAGTGGGAAGAACAGTGCAGGGACCGAAGTGCAAGGGGTCTGTCAGCCCGCTATAGTTTTCCCCTTTCCCTGACACATGGTGGGGAAGGAGGTTCTGAGCTGGGTTACCTGGGCAACGTCTCGGGCTTCCTCTGTGCTTGCAGCTGTGCATAGGGTTTGTGTAGCCACACACAACAGAGAAAGGCAGGCTGCGTCCATGCTCATCGTGTTGTGTAGCTGCATGTATGGAGCCCCGCGTGGATATAAAATTTGCATCAGATCTGCAAACGTGGTCCATGGACATAAAGCGGATTCCACAGGTTTGCAGGGCTTTAGATATAATATCTGAATCCGCATCCATCTCCTATCTGCCGATGTGGTGCTCAGATATCTGCAGATATAAAGTTGGATATCCACAGATTTGCAGGGCTCTATGCATGTGGCGGTGAAAGGCTTCTGCGGGAGGAGGCAGCAAGGAAGGGCTCCAGCAAAAGAGATTGGACTAGATTATCTCCTGAAGTCCCTTCCAATTCTGAGATTCTATGATTCTTCAGCAGCAGGGAGCTTTCACTCCAACAGAGAGAGGCTCCTGCAGCAGGCAGGCAGTGGGACATTAGGTTGCTATTTTTAGCGGTGTAGATTTGCGGGGCACTGCTTGAGTGAGTAGAGAGCTGTGTAGAGTATATACCATGAGGTTTAGGCATCTCCACTCGCCTAAGCAGTGCCTAACCGTCCATGTTGCTGTTGTATCCATGCGAGTTGGGTGTGCAATATCTGTAGTCATAAGTGTAGACCCACCCTAAGGAGAAAAGCTTTGGGAATGGGTCAGACTGTCTTGATACCATAATAAAAACTACATCTTTGAAAACAATCATTGATGAATTTTTAGCTGTGTTTTCCCACTGACCCGGGGAGGGTGGGACGACAGAGTGTGGGGGCAGTGTTGGCAAAGAGTGAAGAACGTTACTTAGCAATAGAATAAATGTTGTTGCCAAACTTAGTGATTGCAGTGCAGTGTGGTCCCATCCTGGCTTGTACAGTAAACCCTCGATTTAACGGACCTCGATTTAACGGACTTTGGATGCAACGGACAAAATTTCTAAGCAAGTCTGATGCATCCGAAATCCATTTGTCGAGGGCTGGCTGCCGGCTCCCGGCTGCCGCCCGGGTCACACCAGCAGGCGGGCTGGCTGCTGGGTCCCGGCTCCCACCTGCGGGCTGGCTGGCTGCCGGGTCCCGCCTCTGGGCGGGCTGGCTGCCGGCTCCCGCCCGAGTCCCACCTGCGGGCGGGCTGGCTGGCTGCCCGGTCCCACCCAAGTCCTGCCTGCGGGCGGGCTGGCTACCGGCTCCCGCCCGAGTCCCGCCAGCGGGCGGGCTGGCTGACGGCTCCCGGCTGCTGCCCGGGTCCCGGCAGCAGGCGGGCTGCGGAGCTGCCGCCCCGGCCCTGTGGCGGGCGGGCTGCTGCTCCAACAGCTCGTTTTTTTATTATTATTAAATAACGGACTTTCTGATTTAACGGACACCCCCTTGCCCGAATTAGTCCGTTAAATCGAGGTTTTACTGTAGTATGTGTGGTCCTGGGTATATAGCACATATGCTGTTGTGTTCAGTTCCAAGGATATGGATCAACTGGGGGGTGTTTAGGAAAGAGCAACACAAGTGCTGCAAAGCTTGAGTCATGAGGAGAGATTGGGGTCCCGATTCAGCAAAGCTCTGAACACGTGCTTAAGGTAACCCATTGATTTCCTGGGACTAAAGCACTGTTTGCTTTGCAGGATTGGGGTCTTAAAGAGAGAAATGTGCATAGCTGGGGCAAATGCTGCGCTGCCTAAGGCGATTAGACACAGCTCTGCAAATGTTGAAGAATTGACTGCTGTGTGAATGCAACAGAAAGATATGAACACTTGGTGGGCTGCATATGTTTGTTGCTGCCACTCATAGTTGTGAAGTTGATTTAAATTTACTTGAATTTTTTAAACTAATATTAATGATGATTTATCTAGGGTAATGGGATAATGCTAAAAACAAGAAAATGAGTGTGGGTTAAAGATCAGGAAGACCTGAGATCCATTGACTCAGGAATGTCTCCCGAGGATTGGGATGATAACCCCATGGCTCCGAGCACTGAAAAGTAGATTGGATGCTGCACTGGAAGATACATACGTGGACATAACCCAGCCCTGAAAAATGGTGTGGATGTGACTTAAGGGATCTTTCTTCTCCTCTCTCCTCCTTAGGATACTGGGGGGGCATTGGTACTAAGGTCAGAAATTTTTCAGGACATTCCAACTCTAAAAGTAGTAACTGAGATAGTAAACTCTTCAGGGCAGGAAACGTATGCACCCCTTGACTTGGAAAACGTTATTTGGATTGTGGCAGGCCCACAGTTAGCTCTGCAAACAGTACCAAGCCAGTCAGTTGTTTGAATTAAACTTGTTGCTGTTTAAAAGCACAAAGGCCAAACTTAGTCTTGTTCCTGTGCTGGGTTTCATGTGTCCCTTTCCTTCTCTTTACCCTGAGAATGTTTGCAGTTCATCCAAATTGTGTTTGGCTGGCTGCCTGATCCACCTACTCTAAAGGATAATCAGCTATTTTTACGGGGGCTCCAAGGATTGCTTGAGTAGTGTTGAAGCAGTCTTGAGATTAATCTTTCAACCGCTATCCAAGCAAGCAGACAGCACTGAGAAAATGTACTAGAGGTTTGAGCAAATATACTGGTCTTTAGGTGTTAGGATGTGTCCATGTTGGCAGATGTGATTTGCTGGGCTGTGACAGCCAGTTTTCCCATTGGGCTTTCAAGCCATGATTATTCAGCATGACAAGGCATGACAAGGCTGCAGACCCTCCCTCCACCCTCCCAAACAATCCCCATCATGCAGCCTCACTCAGAAATGTATCCTGCTCTCTCTCAATGTCCCCACAACTCCTGTGAGACTGCTCTGGAACCTCACTTCTCTGGTAGGTAGAAATCTTTGAATTTACAGCCTGAATTTGTGAATGGGAGGGAATGTGAGTGTAGGTTTATACATTCAGAACATATGTAACAGTACATGTTTGGACCTTGACATTACTATTGACCTTAGCTTAGTTTTGGGTAACATTTTCCCTCTAGGTTATTAAATCTGACATCACCTCAATAAAAGTCAATAACTTATTATACCGTGACCTATTAATCTAGGATTGTAAGGCAACTGTTAATTACTTTTCCTCTTCCCATGGTTGGTGTGAATGTATTGGTCTAAGAGCATTGCTGCTGGAAGAGAGGAAATTGACAAGCGAGTGCCAATGAACACCCATTGACCCATGAAGGATGGCTGGTGCAAAATCTGCTGCACGCAGTAGGACAGCGGTTCTCAAACTGGGGGTCGTGACCCCCTGGGGGAGTTGCATCCCGGTTCCAGGGCGGGTCATGAGCCCCCGACACTGCTGAAATGCTGCCAAAGTGATTGTTTCCGCTTTCGACACTTCGGTGGACATACTGACATGCATGGGTATGTCTGCCCAAAGCGGAAACATTAAATTCGGCGGACATACCAGGCTCGCGATCGGAAGCTGGATTTGCAAAAGGGGTTGCTCAAACAGCAAGTTTGAGAACCACTGCAGTAGGAACAGTCAATGTCTGATTGTCAGAGCAACTGCAGCTGGTTGTATAGCACTAACCGTTTCGGGGAGGGTGAGCCTGCCAGCCATCTTGCCATGGAGTGATACAGGCACAAGCAAAGCAGGAAAGTCGGGTGGCTCTTGTTGGCCTGGACCCTGGAGATGATGACTGGCATCTGAGCCACGGTTATAAAGCCCTCGCACTCTGTTTAGCAGTGAGAGTGCTCGTTTGACCGAAGGATTTGGCCTACAAATGGGATTAGGGGATTTCATGTGCGAGAGGAGGGGGTGAAAGCACAATCCCTCATTAACTGGGGAAAGGCTGGCAGTGCACCTATGTGTGGGGAAACGGCAGAGCCCAGGTCACCACCAGTAGCACAGAAAGCTTTGTTTGCACGTAGGATTGGAGGCTCCAGGCTGAGGGACTCAGAGGAAGGGGTACCCTAACTGTGTCTCAAGGTCTGGAAGACAGCTCTTGTCTCTAAGGCCAAAGCGTGACCCGGGGAGCCTACAAATCCCAGCATGTAATGCAGTCTCCATTTGAACAGTTGCATGCTGGGACCACTAGAAGTGCGTGATCTCATGTTGCTAATGTGGCCTTTTGACAAAATTTTGTGTTCCTTGGACTCTGATTCCAAATTCACGTGAACAAGCAAACTAGCCCACAAGCCCATTCTGCCTGCTGGTTGGGCTGGAACAATGTCTTTGAGCTTACTCGGAGTAGCTGTTTGCTTTGCAGAGGATGTGAAAACGCTGGCTCCTTTCCGGTAGGAAAATATTAAAACCATATGATCCTCACACAGACTTTGTAAAGGATTTTGTCATTAGAGTAAGCAGCTACAGCAGCATTAAATACACTCCAGTAAAATGTCTTATGCTCTCTTGGGTTCCATGCCTAATTAAGAGGCTTTTCAGTATGTTCTGTTTAGCAGAAAACCAATAGCATCTCATCCCAGTGGGATCAATTAAAAGCCCATGTGTGACTGGGCTGGCTGAGTTGTGCCTTGCTGAGCGATCTGAGTGTTCTGTGCTGTTGGTACCATCTGTTACCAGCATCCCAGGACACACTACCTACTACCCCAGGTACCTACTCAGAGCATGTGAACAGACACACAGTGGGGTTTCGGTTCGTATTCCACAGAAAATACCAAAGTGCCGTCCCTCCATGGGGTGTGATTGATCCGTTCACAGCTCCTGGCAAATGGGAATCTGGATTGAGGCACTGTGTAGCCTGCGGGAGGCCATCCATGAGGTTTGCAGCCCTGCCTCTTTTTACATTGCTTTTTGTAATGGTGGCACTTGGCCATCTGTGTGTCAATACCATGTGAGAATCCCTTCTCTTTACGCTCTCTTGGCCACGCTTAACTTCACTGGAGTGGATGGAGCTGCAGAGAATTCAATTAGTATTATAACGTTTTCCTCCTTGCTTGCATTTAGACACCCATGGCTGGCCCAGGCAAGCGGACTGGGGCTAGCGGGCTTAACAGGCTGTTTAATTGTGGTGTGTAGACATTCGGGCACAGAGAGTCCTAGCACCAGCCAGAACGTCCACACCTCAATTAAAGACAGCTGTGAGGGGGACAAGGCTTGCACACAATCGCTGTACTACACCTGATTTGCTATCTGCTCCGTCTTCCTGACACCAGAAGCCTAGTGGGAAAGGGGAGTAAGGAGCCCCCTTTGCCGAGTGCTAATGAGTCTTGTATTGGCCATCAGGCCAGGTCTGTTGCTATCAAGCCCAGGGCTCTTATTTACCTAATGAATCACAGTTGTGGGAAACATACAAATGGGGGTGGGAGGGCACTAGATGAGTGTGACTGTGTCCAGGGGTGGGTAGGTGGGGACAATGTGGGTGATTCTGGACACTGCTGAGTTACCCACTTTTTCTGTATGGAGGTTAAAAATAAGCAAGGGCCAGACCAGAGAAGTGGTTGGGTGACGGTATCCCTGGTGAAGGTGTGGTCTGTTCAGAGAAGTAGAAACCCTTTTCTCTAGGTTCCAAGCCAGTCTCCTCCCAGGCTAGCCATTCTATTGTGCTGTGAGTCTCTTTTGAGGTATTGAGTGTATACCTCAGAGTCCTGGGGGAAGTGGACCATTGATAGCTACAAGCATTGAAGAGCTCTGTGGGGTCTCCGAAGAGGACGCTACCAGCAGCCTAGGGCTCCCTCAATTTGTGCTGGGACACAGGTGCAGTACAGATTAATGGAGGTGGCATTTCTTTCTTTGGAATTGCTGCTTCCTGCAGAGCCCCCCACCAGTGTAATGGTCAGGCCTGACCAAGCTCAGTCGGAGATCACAGGCTGTGGAGGGGACAGCTGCTCCTCAATCCCAGAGCTTCTGTAGAGACATGGGGTCTAAGGAGTCTCCTTACGCCCACAGCTCCCTGCCTGAGCACCTTGCTGCAATCCCCTGCCACTGCAGAGGCCTCAGCCAGAGATGCACCTCGGTTCTCGGCCTGTGGTACCCAGTAGTTGTCTCCTGATCACTGTAATGCTTGAGCCCAGCGATCTAGATTGGACTAAATGCAGGAGTATCGGGGTGGGGTTTAGTGGCCTGTGACGTGCAGGAGGTCACTCTGCGTCTCTGTGCTGCAATACCGGCCCCCACCAAGGACACGGGTGATCCGTGCTGTGCGTGGCCTCAGCAGGATAGTTGTTAGGCATTTGCCTCTCTGACACACAAACATCTGCCAAGGTGATGGCAGACAAAGTTTAATCCACGCATTGTTTAGGAACTAGCTCTGCGGTTGGTTTGTTAATTACAATACTGACATAATTCTACATCCAGTTTATACGTAACAAGTACAGCACTGCTCAGGCTAGAGCTGCCCAGTAATTGAATCACCCCCTACACAAGATCTTCCATTTGGCAACAAACATCCATGTAAGCACAGCCCATCTATTGAGAGGCTTCAGCCCTTTCTGCGCTGATTTACTGGAGTGGTGAGTATTTCTCACTTGCTTCTGGATTCGTTGTGGTGTCCCGGGTAGCTAAGTTAAAAGGCAGAGGCTCTTGGCTTGAAAACAGGGCATTGTCATTAACTACATGACACCAGCTAAGCTGAGCCCTTGGTCTTGTAGAAATCTTCAATAAATTAAATGCAGAAAGGCCAGTGTTGCAAAGGCCTGGCTGGAGTCCCAGCATGGCTGTGTAGTCCATTGGCATTGAGTGATAAGCTTTTTTTTTGTCTTCACTGGAGGAGGTACCCATGGTCCTGTGCATGGGAGCTGAAATCCAGTTCTTCCTGGTGTTTTGAAATAAACAGGCAGAGGGAGTCCTCACACCTTAACATCAAAGAAGCTGCTGCACTGAAGTTTGACCTTCCATCTGTTTTCCATGATGCACTCTTGTGACTCCCACTGAACCGAGGCATTGCTGAGAAGGGGGGAGGGCTTTTGATCTGGGTTGAATTCCCACACTCCATGGCTTTCCTTTCTGTGTGAGCCCAGGCTATGAGGACAGCTCTTTTGCTCTCACCTTCACTCTGCGTCCCAATTCCCCTGCCTGCCAGCGCAGACTCCGTGCAGAGATTGCAGTTCCATCATTCCAGTTCGGATAGGGTGACCAGACAGCTAATGTGAAAAATCGGGATGGGAGTGGGGGTAATAGGAGTCTACATAAGAAAAAGACCCATAATTGGGACTGTCCCTATAAAATTGGGACATCTGGTCACCCTAGGTTCGGATGACCCCAGGGCGGGGCATGTTCAGTGTGTGAAACGCTGTTAGGCCAAGCAGCAGCAGCCACGGGTGACATGTGGCCGTTAATTACTTATTAGTTTTATGAAGTCAGACCCTTTTCTTTCATAGATCTCACATTGCAGACACAGTAGGCTTTTATTTATAGCCTCTGCTGCTCCTTGGAACAGGCCTTTCCTCCCCTTGCATTTCAAACGGTCTTGGTTCCTTTCCTCCTGCAGTCTGAGGTGTCTGGCTAGGCACCTTTTCCCCATGCCTGCAGCATTTTATGCCAATGGCTTTTAGCTTTCGGCCTTGTCCATTCTAGTTTGTAACCAGTTAGGGCCCGGTCAGCTGTAAACATGATTTGTCTGCACGTCATGGGCTAAAATTGAGCTGTAGCAGTGAAGCGTGTGGTCCCTGCCAGAGGTCTAGCTCGTCACATGACTCACGGAACTGGATCAGCACACTGGGTTTATTTGCAGTTTGGACAGGATTTCCTACTGAGCTGTGTAACGAGGTAGTGCGGTCCTCCTCCTTTCCAGCTGCCTGGGCAGTAGGACATCTCAGTTCATTTCCCCATGTTCTGCTGGGGTCCAAGTGATTGCTGCCTGGATTTTCCTGGAATGCAGGCAGATGCATAGTAGGTTCAGATGCACAAAGCTAGCTGTGGTGGCTGTGATATGAACACTCCCCAAATTGGGTTCTTTATATCTGGCTAAGGTGACATGGAACATCACAGTTAAATGCTGTAGAGCAGGTAGGGGAGTCGTATGCTGGAAGTTTATGGGCAGGACCCTGTCAGCATCCTTTATCCACATAGATTTCAAAAGTGACAGAGTCCTGTGGCACCTTAAAGACTAACTAAAGTATTGAAGCATAAGCTTTCATGGGCTAATACCCACTTCGCCGGATGCAGCTAACATCCAGACTAACACAGCTACCTCTCTGATTCTATAGATTTCAAAGTGAGTTAGCTGCTTCTCTGAACTGTGGAGGACAGACTGGTAAGCAGTGGCACAATTTACATGCTAAAACATACTCCAGACCCTGTCTGGAAAAGGCCCTTTTTGTCTAGCACTTCTCCTGCCTTATTCCCTGGCCAGCGGCGGATTTTTTCTTTTCTTTTTTTTTTTTAAACTGGAGGAGTCATTTTAGAGCCTGATGGATTTGTCTGTTTTGGAAACTTCTCTTTTCTGGTCACTCGCCCACAAACAGCTCGTTTGTTTTGCTCACTGGTCCTTGGGCCCTGTTTGTGCATAGGGACTGTTTCCCCCCTCTTGAAGTCTCCAGCTCTTAAATTTATTAGGATTTTGAAAAGAGAGGCCATTTTGTCTCAGGTAATCAATGCCAGAGTCTCATCTCGGTCAGTGTGAACTGGGAGTAGTCCCTTTGAAGCCAATGAAATTACTCTGGACATACCCCCAGTGTAACTCAGCTGATACCCAAGATTTCCAAGAGCAGGCGTAAATCAGTGGGATACGTTTCCTTACCCAGACTGGCTTTGGGTTGTCACAGGCTGCTGGAAAACCAGATTTGTTTTTTTCCTGACTCATTCGATTGTTAAAAAAGGGCTTTTAAAACCACTTGACAGTTGTGCTCATTGTCTGGACTCCGTGGGTGCTAGAGTCAAGGCTGGTGTTTTTGACGAAGAGATTAGATTTTGGTTTTGATGTTGGCTTCTTCAGTTGCTGCTTTCTCCTGGGACTAAAATTATGTGCTTGCTGAGTTTGAGGATTGTTCTAGTTTTCTGTAGGAAAACTGGAGAAAGAGAGACATACATGCAGATTTGGAGATGGGACGAGGTGGGATTGCCTGCTGTGTAGGGGAAAAAAATGTGGGCTCTCTTGAAATCCCTGCTCCTTCCTGCACCTCGGAGGGAGTGTGCATTTAGAGAAGCTGTGGTACTTTTAAAACATTTGCAGTATCCTTCAAAATAAAGGGCTTCCGCCACAACTGAAAATGTGACTGCTTCTAGGGTAGAGCGCAGCTGGCCTTCAACATGCTGCAGGTAATTTTTAAGGCAAGTGCTTCCATCACTTTGCTCAGCTCTTTTATTAACTGTTTTTAGCTACCAGTTTTCCAAGCATCTAGCCAAAATTTAAAAAAATGCAGTGCAGGGAATCAGGGAGCTGCCTCCACAGTGAAACCGGTATATCTGTAAATGTGGAATCTGTTTCCTTCGAGCCTTGGATGTGCACGTTCTTGGGTCACACTGACTCTGGGCTCATCTGGCTTGCATTAAAAGGCTGCTCTGCTTTCTCATAGGAAACCTTCTGGCTGGAAATCTCCTCCAGCAGAGCAGGTGTCTCGTGGTTCCATGCCTATTGGGAAACAGATGGCAGGTTTGCTGTTTGGTTGTATTAATTGGGCTTTCATGTTCTTTCTGTCTGATCTTTTCCTGCTTAGCTCCCCTGAATGAGTGAGCGTCTCCTAGCACCTCGGCATGGATATGGCAGCTAGCCCTGGCCAGATGGGCTCTGATCCTGCCACCTGCATGGAGCTGTGGTCAGCCAAGTCAAATTGCCATTTCAGGAATGTTGTCACTTGAAAACTCCCCTGGCTTGTGTTATCCTCTGCCATGTCTGCTCTTCCTCCTCCAGGGCTGTCTAGGGGGGCACCTGCACAGAGCTGGGACTTGTGTTCAACTCACCAGGTTAAACATGAGGCAGAACTGGGACATGATTGAGGAGTAGCTGCTAGGATGTCCCTGCTGGCAGTTAAAGCCCTGCTCTACCTCACCGCACACACAGTGATAGCATTGCTAGATGCTACACATGGAAACCGAAGGTTAGAGGTTCCCAAACCATGAGCTAAAGTCTTTCCCCCATTAGGGTCCCGTTTGAATTCAAGGCTGCTCAGGGAGTGATCCCTAGGATGAAACACCAAGAGACTCCTAGTGCAGATGCTCCATTCCTGTGTTCGGTTAGATACTTTGAGACTTGCTTTCATTATTTCTGTCCTCCTTGCAGGCAGGCCTCTTTTCATCACAAAACGCGTACTGAGCTCTATCTCCAGTAGTCCTTACCTTGTTAGTGGTCTCTGTTCTAAAACCAGCACACACTGTGTCCATGCAGCTAGCTTTGGTAAATCATTGTTAAAATTTAGCAGCCTAGGCACAATCTACCTGCCTACACTGATGATGGAAAAACAGAAGTGTTATTTACCCCTTCACATAACACAAGAACCAGAAGTCGCACGCTGAAATTAATAGGTAGCAGGTTTAAAACAAACAAAAGGAAGAACTTCTTCATGCAGCACACAACCAACCAATGGAACTCATTGCCAGGGATGTTATGAAGGCCAAAAGTATAACCAGGTTTTAAAAAAAGAAATAGATAAATTCCTGGAGGATAGGTCCATCAATGACTATTAGCCAAGATGGTCAGGGACCCAGCCCCATGCTCTGGGTGTCCCTAAACCTTCAACAGCTAGAAGCTGGGACTGGACGATGGAGTGGATAACTCAAAATTGCCCTATTCTGTTCATTCCATCTGAAACACCTGCCACTGTTGGAGATGGTACATTGGGCTAGATGGACCATTGGTCTGACCCAGTGTGGCTGTTCTTATGTTTGCTTACCTGTGAGCAGAATTTTTTTTCATTCTGACACCATCTCAGCCGCAGTTGTGTGTAGTGCTGCCTGGAGAAGTAATGAGCAGTGGTGGACAGAATCAAGTTAAGTGTAATAATATACAGCACTTATTTTATGTAGGTTATTTGGAGAGCATTTAGAGATGGGTGGGATTCTCCCCATATTAATAGATGGGGAAACTGAGACACAGTGGGGAATTGACTTGCTCAAAATCCCAGTGTTCCTTGCTGATTGAGCATAGAACACGGGTCTCGTGACCTGCTGTGACTGGCTCCAATTGCTAGACTTGTTGCCTAGTGTAACGGTGCTGCTTCTGGCAGAACCCAATTGAGAGTGCCAGTTCAGGACAAATTGCTTCAAGCAGGGCAGTTACAGCCTAAAGCTGGGGTTTCTCTACCTCTAAGGCAAACCAAACCAGCCAAACAGTGAAGACTTTGGTTTTACCCCACTGGCTAAACCACAAGTCACACAAGCAATTCCCTTAGACACTCCAGTTTCCCAGTATCACCACCATCAGCCACTCGTTATGGGGATGAATGGTTATGAAAATCAGTAAGGTTCTCCCGATCCCAAAGGACCAAGCCCCAGACCCAGGTCAATATACAAATCAGATCTTACTTACAAATCACGCTGTTGCCAATTTTAGAATCTAGAATCTAAAGATTTATTCATAAAAGGAAAAAGATATAAATGAGAGCTAGAATTGGTTAAATGGAATCAATTACATACAGTAATGACACAGTTCTTGGTTCAGGCTTGCATCAGGATGAAATAGACCGCAGGTTTAAATCAAGTCTCTGGAGTACAAACATCCACAGCTGGGATGGGTCATTCAGTCCTTTGTTCAAAGCTTCAGTTTGTAGCAAAGTTTCTTCCAGAGGTAAGAAGCAGGATTGAAGACAAAATGGAGGTCTTTTCCAGGTTGTCACGGGGCACACACTCACCCCTGCGTAGGGTTGCCAGATGGTCCTCCTTTTCCATGTTTTGTCCTCCCGTCCTCCCTTACCTACTGTAAGTCCTCCTTTTTGCTAAACATCGGGCGGGACTGGCGGGAGGCGAAAAAGGGGGCAGGGCGGCTGAGCGGTGAGTCACCGCTCACGCCTCCACGCAGAGACGCAGACCACGCACCAGTCCGGTGTGGTGCGTCGGTGCGTGGTCACGCAGCCTGTGCAGCGCGGTGTTTGTTATTGCAATTAGATATTTGTTTGAAACAATTGGTTATTATTATATTAGATATTGCGCTCGCGCGACGAGAATCTTAGTGATTAATTACTAAATATTTGAGTATATTTAACGTAGTCATTATGAGTAAGCAGAAGTGTAAATTTACGGAAGTATTAAGAGCCAAATACCCGTGTTTTACTAGCGGGCGAGACGACTTTGACGCCAAATGTTCTATTTGCGACTGCCATGTGGAAGTGGGCAACAAGGGCACTATTGCTTTAGAAAGACACGTAGCTACGGAAAAGCATAAGAAGATGATACGAGCAGCAGGTTCTTCTTCTAAGGTAACCAACTTTTTTCAACCTTCTACTTCATTGACTCTCAAAAATGCCCATGCTGCAGAAGGAACACTAGCCTTCCATACGGTAAAGCATCATCAGTCATACAATTCTATGGAATGTACGGCGAGCTTAACAAGAAAAATGTTTGCTGATTCCGAAACGGCAAAAAATCTTAAATGCGGAAAAACTAAGATGGAAGCTATAGTAAATCAAGTTGTTGCTCCACATACGATTACGACAATCATCGAAACTTTGAGGAACATCTCTTGTCTTTCTATTGCCACAGACGCCAGCAACCATGGTGCAGATAAACTGTTTCCTATATTGATTCAATATTTTAACTGGACTGGAAATGGAATCGAAACGAAAATTCTTGATTTACAAACTTTACCCAACGAAACTTCGCTTTCGATTGCGAATCTTATATACGAAACACTCAATACACACCAATTAACCCCTAAGTGTGTTGCATTTATTGGAGATAACGCAAATGTAAATTTTGGGGGTGTGAACCGAAACCCAGGTGAAAACGTATTTACGCGCCTAAAAGAAAGTTTAGAGAAAGAAAACCTTATAGGAGTCGGCTGCCCTGCGCATATTATGCATAACAGCCTTCGCAATGGTGTCGATTTGATGAAACTGGATATTGAGTCAATAATATTGAAAATATTTAATTATTTTTCTGTGTACACAGTGAGAACAGAGGCACTAAAAGAGTTTTGCAATTACGTCAAAATCAATTATCAGCCTTTGCTAAGGCACAGTAAAACAAGGTGGCTTAGCCTGTTTCCATGCGTAGAAAGAATTTTGAAGCTCTATCCAGCATTAAAAGAATATTTCTTAAGCCAAAGAACAACACCATACCTAATAAAAACATTTTTCGAAAACACAACTTCAGAAGCATATTTATGGTTCACGCATTCTCTTATGTCTATTTACCAAGCAAATTTAGCAAAAGTCGAAGAGGAACATAATTCCGTTCTGGAAATTTCAAAGATACTTCAATCCGTACTTCATATGCTTCGTAATCGAAGAAACAACAATTTTTTGCCACTAAGCGTAAGAGAACAGCTTCGTGATAATGACGAAGCCGAGTCCATTTCCAACAAATTTTTCAGTGTTTACAAGGCTTGTGAAGATTACTTGATGGAATGGATGATACCCTTGGAAGATTTCAAATGTTTTGAGTGGATGACATTGCTGAAAGAGAACGAAAACCTAAAATATGATGATTTAGTTTCATGCATTGAGTTCTTGAGCATCAGAGGTGTAGAGATTGACGATGTTAAGCTACACGATCAATTTTGTAACTTGATTTCATTTCTTAAATCAAAATCAGATGAAGATGAAGCATATTATGATTTGAAGTTGCACGAGCAGTGGACAATCTACTTCAAAAGTGTTCAAAACATTGAATGTTTCTCAGAACTGCTCAAAATCTGCGAGTTTTATTTTTGTATAAGCGCACATAACGCAAATGTGGAAAGAGTTTTTTTCACTGATTAATATTCAGTGGAGCAAAGAGAGGAATAGACTAAGTGTGCAGTCAGTTAAATCTTTAATTCTTACTCAATACAACTTCAAAAACATGACATGTGAAGATTTTTATAATTATTTGTTAAAAAACCAAGAACTTCTTTCCAAAATTGGCAGCTCAGCTAAATATGATTAAAATAAAGTAAAATAATATACAAAATTCGTTTAATTTCTGAATGTCCTCCTTTTTTACAGAAAATCCTCCTTTTTAGACCCATCTGCCCTCCTTTATCAAATTATCATCTGGCAACCCTACCCCTGCGGCGCCTCCCGCTGGTCGATCAGGGAATTAGCTTCTCAGCATCCGGAGTGTCCTCTGCAGGTTGACGCCCCGCTCCGGCTCTGGCCCCGTGTCCCTCCCGGACCCCGGTGCCCTCTTTACGAGGGTGCTGCACCCCACAGTACCCCCCTCAGGTCTAAGGGTCTCCCCTCCCTGGGGAACCCTCCACCCCCTATCCCCACCTTGCCTCAGTCTAGTCAACTGCCAGTCACCACTTGCCCCCGCTCACTGGGGCAGACTGCAGTATCATTGCCAGTCATCACAGGCAAGGAGGGGTTGGCCTGCTGCTTCTACTACTAGCCATGAGCTGCCCCCTGCAACCCCAGTACTTCTGGGTCGGGCCTTCTGCCGGGCCCTGCAGCCTGGGGCTCTCAGGCTACAGCCTCCCCAGCTCCTACTGCCTTAGGGTGACCAGACGTCCCGATTTTATCGGGACAGTCCTGATTTTTAGGCAGTTGTCCCGCATCCCGACTGACGCCTCTTTTGACCCGATTTCGGGACCTTCAGAAGAGCCCTGCGCTGGCAGGAGCACACGGCTCGCCCCCACTGCCCCAGGGCCAGGCAGAGAGCAGCACACGCTGTAGGGGCAGGGGGAGGAGAGCTGCTGCTGCGGCCGGCGTGCAGTCAGTGCCAGCCGGCAGAGGAAAGGGGGGGACAGAGAGACCCCCTCTCGCAACCTGGCTCTGGCCACCCCGCTCCCTGCGCCTCCCCCATAGGTCCCCCAGCCTCCCATTGCACTTTCCATGGCCCCCGGAGCAGCCAGGAGCATTCCTTCTCCTCCCTTCAGCAACTACCACCGCAGGGTCCTAGTGCCTGCCATCTTCTGCTGCCAGTGAGCGGGGAGAGTGTGCTGCTGGGGGAGCAGGAAAAGGGGGCTCTGCCCCAGAGCTTGCTGCTGCTGGCAGGGAAAGGGCTGGGGGGAGTCCTCCTCTCTGGCCCCAGTCCCAGAGCAGCCTGCCTGCACTGTCCCAAACACATCCCCAGCCCTGCCCCACGCCAGAGCCCACACCCCTAGCCAGAGCATATCCCCCCAGCACCCCAACCCTCTACTCAAGCCCTGAGTCCCTCCAGTACCCCAAACCCCTCATCTCCAGCCCCATCCAGAGCCCCACCCCACCCCTCTGCCCCATGCTACATTACATTATGCAATATTCATTTTAAAAATGTATAATAAGCAATGGTCTGGGAAAAGGGGAGCGGGGGGTGCAAGGTAAAAATTTTGCTTAGGGCACAAAATATCCTTGCACCACCACCCCCTGTTGCTCTGCCCCCGCCCCTTCCTTCCCCACTGCTCGCTCCTCACCCTCCCCCCTCCCCCCTCCCCCCTCCTGGCTCCCGCTTGCCCAGTGTGTCCTGATATTTCGCTCTTGCGATCTGGTCACCCTATACTGCCTTGCCCCAGCCCTGCACCAATCTAGGTACCTTGCTCAGCCCCAGCAGCTAGGCCTGTCTTCCTCTGTGGACAGAGGAGAGACTCTGCGTCTCTCAGCCTCACAGCCTCTATATACTGGCCTGTGAGTGTTTGGGGCGTGGCCACCCAGCTGAGCCTATTCCCCAGTCAGGCCTGGTAGCTTGCTGGCTCCCGTCCTCAACCCCCCTCCTGGGCTATTCCAAACCCCTTTCTGTAGGGGGCAGGTGGGCACCCTGCCACACAGGTGTAAAAAAAGAACCTCTTTGTTCTTACTGTGGAAAATTACAGCAAAATGGAGTTTGGGGATTACATGAACATGTTACATATTCATGCATGACTCAGGACTTGCAGGAAGCAGCCATTACTCACATGCTACTTTGAAGGTCCTTAGGTAGATTTCTTATATGGATTGAAGCCTTCCAAGCTCTCAGTGGGTCAGTTGTATAGCTGACAGCATAAGTTTGAGATACAGACCGTATAGAGCCAATATTCATAACTTCAACTACAAAAATGACACCTGCATACAGATAGTATAATCATAAGCAGCAAACCATAAACTGGTCTTAGATACCTTATGTGATCCCCTTTGCATAATATTTGCTGCCACTACAGGACCTTGATCTATACAGCCCCAGATCATGTCAATAACGTCACACCTAATCTTGGTAGAGGGCTGTCTTGTGAATGCTTCTGAGTAGTGGAAGGCAATATTGCCTAGTAGTTAGAGCACAGGATTGGGACTCAATTTCTCCACTGGCCTGCTGTATGACCTTGGACAAATCACTTCCTCTCTCTCTGCCTCAGTTTCCCCATCTGTAAATTGGGGATAATGATACTGACCTCTCTTATAAAGTGCTTTGGGATCTACTGATGAGACATGCTAGAGAAGAGTGTGGGGATATTATATATTTTGCTTGTAGTACAGATTGAAAAATGGAGGATTGGGCCACATGCTGACCATCTCCCCTTTATGGGGTTAAGTTCCTGAGTCTCTGCCAGGTCTTCCAGAGAGGGCACAGTGCTGTCTGATGCTAGGGAACAGTCTTCAGGAGATGGCCGGGTGACTTAGCTTCCCTCCAGCTGAGCCTCTGCTTCGTCCCTGCTGCTTTGAGATACCTGTGGTTAGTCCCCTCTCAGCATAAGATCCCAGGCGACAGGGCCTGACCTTGGTTAAAAGACAGAGGGTTAGCATGAAGAACCTGCTCTGAGGAGTGGCAAGCCCTTACACAATGGCATGCATGCTAATCCTTTGCAGTGGGGAAGTCTGACACCCTGGGCTGGATCCCTGTCTGGCCTGCTATGAACCTGATTGTGTCCTGGGGTGGAACGGTCTCTGAGCATGACTACTTCCACCACGTAGCAGGAGAATAAGGTGATCAGCGTTGGTTTTATTTCCCTACTAGGGTAGTAAAGTAGGAGTGGAGACAGGAAGCTTCCCAAGTTCCACTCGCTGAGCTTAGCAGCTCCTTTGAAGAGCCGAGATGCTAGGCAGGCTTTTCAAGGAAAATCCAAGCCCGAAGCAGGAGCGCTCCTCTGTTAGAGGCCAACCCTTTACTAGTTGGCTACTCTCCATGCTGTGCTTCCTAAGCCGACACTGTGACAGCATGATACCTAGAAGAGCATCTGCAGACCCTTGTCCTTCAGCAGGTGTCCCTGCTGGGTACCTAGCCATGATTAGAGACAATTGCTGTCTGTGAAAGGGATGGTGCAGCTGTAGCTCAGCACTGGCACCAGCAAGCCAGCTGGCTCCCTCTGCCGAGTCGACGCGGTGGTCTGGAGAGTGTCTGCACCGTCTCATTGGCTTATTAAAATACCTTCTGACAGGCGCCAGCCTTGCTCGTAGAGGCTCAGCGCAGGGAGAGCTTGGAGGCTCTGGATGTCTTCCTGTTTGTGCACGGTGGCTTTCCCTGTAACTTACTTTTGCAGAGCTGTTGGCTGGCTGAGAGTGCTCTCAGCTTTTGGCGGGCAGAGGCGGGAAGAGGGAGCCCTGGAACTCTCTGATCCAGGGCCCTTGCGTTGCTGCTGTCTTTAGGATATGGAATTTTTATCTTCCACCTCTTAGCCTCTACTCTAAGGCAGGAAGTGGCTAGGGGCAGGGGATCTTTGCAGGGAAGAGGCCTTCTCTCACATAGCTGGTACAGTATGTGCATTCGGTATGTGTCAGGGTGGTGACTAGACATGTTGCAGACCTTCCAGAGTCCATCTCAGTGCTGACAAACTATTGCTTTCGAGCTCACGTCCCCATAGTCGTCTGGCTGCTGGGGTTACCAGAGATCTCTGAGGGGGAGAGGGATCTTCTGTATGAACACATGCACTTGTGCCAGGCACATGTTGTCAGGAAGAGCTAGTGTCCGTTCTTAAAAGAGAACATGGGTAAAGAGTTTGTCCTCTGGGCAGCGCATGTCCCATCAGGATGTAGCCGACTGCAACAGTGTGTGTGGTGAGAGCAGCCTGGGGCTTCAGAAACTTAAATAGGCACAAATTCCATACCTCTTCCCCACTGGGAGACCATAACAACCCTGCCCCTGGAGCATGAATTGCTGCCTGCTAATTACCGTCCTTTGTTATGGATTGTTATGGAAAGTGGGGTGGGGACCATCTCCACACATGCAATGTACTGGTGTGATGCAAGGCTCTGCACACAGCTGTGATTCCGGGTGTTTCTCTCTCCTCTTAGCTGCTGTGGAGGGGGAACAACAATGGCCATGTTGTGCCCCCTCCAACACCTCAGTACTGATGATGTCCTTGCACTCTACAGTGCACATAAAGTAAAGCAGTCACTGCCTCCAAAGAATCTAGGGGGCTGGGGAAGACTTAATAAATTCCCTTCTGATGAGCATCTGAGAAATGGTGAGTTTAAGAGGGGGTTGAATAAACTCTCCCTAATCCACATACTTAGTAACTTGCTACAACCTTGAAATCTGCCCCAGCAATGGCCATCTCAGAGACGCATGTCCTCTGAGTGTCCGGACTGCTAAGCCTTCGCTACAGTTGTGAAGCGTGCTCCGGGATGCTTTTGAGGACAAAGCCCCTAAATAAAACTCTGCTCCCATTGATCAAATGAAGGAGCAGAGCCCATTCTGCGATGCATCATTTTGTGTATGTTCTTTTTTCCATTCATGTACACGCTGCTCGCAAGGGGTCGATGAGACATAGCAGTAATCAGAGAGAACTTCAGGGTTTGGGTATAAAATCAAACAAATCAGCCTTGTGGGATGTTAAATTGGGGGCAGTTTCAAAGAGAAGTAGGTTGGTAAAACAGTATGTGGCAGTGGGCTGTTGCATTAAAAGGAGGGAGATCCCGGTGGTTGGGGGAATAAGATATGAGCCAGTTAGTTATGCCACATAAGAACCAAAGTACTTGAATCTCCAGCGTCACAGATCAAAGCCCTGAACCTGATCTCTGCATTAGACGACTGATCAGTGAGAGTCCGTGCTCAGAATTGGAGCCTGAGCTCATCTTTTTGGAGGATATTTACTGCATGTGTGAACGAGCTTCCTTATCTCTTACTGACTGGATGGGCCCATTTTCTAGGCTTCTCAAACTTCCCCTTTCAAAGGGAAGCCTCTGATTGCATTAGTGTTTGTGTACCTGGCTGCAGTGTAGTCCTACTGGTAGGAGCACGACCTCGCTCTGACTCAAACCAAGCCACCCCAAATCAGTGCAGTCCCAGGAGGTTCCCTGCATTCCAGGAGACCATGGGGCATACAAGCTCTGAGTGCTCAGTGTCTTCGGTGTTTTTGTGACCTTTAAAATGGCTGAACAGATGAGTTTTTGATGCTCCCCAGAAGGCTGTGCTTGGGTTGAGACCTCGTATGCCAAGTTTCAGCCCTAGACACATTTTCACGACCTAATGTTAAAGGTGCCCCCCCCCCCCCCAATTACCCGCAGTTATGACAGCATAGCTGAGCTCTTCCTTGAGCCAGGCAGATGCTGCTAACAGGGAGCTGTCTGCACAACCCAGTTGTGAGCCGTTTAGTCCTGGGGCGACAGGGTTTGCTGCTGGTTGTAAATCACAGAGCAAGCCCCGTGACGCACTCTTTCAGACCAAAGCTGAGCTGGGCTCCTGGGACTTGGGCGTCTTTCAGCATTACCGACTGGAAAGCCTGGTTCACTCTCGGCTCCTGTTTCCAGACCTCCTGCTCTGTGCAAGGCAATAAAGCCAGAGACAAGCTGGACCCATGCTGATCTGAGAGCTCTTTTAGACAGCAGTACAGCAGTGCACAGACAGTCCAGGAAGTTTTTGGAGCATGTTGGTGACAACTTCCTGGTACAAATGCTGGAGGAACCAACTAGGGGTCATGCTCCTCTTGACTTGCTGCTCACAAACAGGGAAGAATTGGTAGGGGAAGTAGAAGTGGGTGGCAACCTGGGCAGCATGAGATGGTTGAATTCAGGATCCTGGCAAAAGGAAGAAAGGAGAGTAGCAAAATATGGAGCCTGGACTTCAGAAAGGCAGATTTAGACTTACTTAGGGAACTGATGGACAGTATCCTCTGGGAGGCTAATATGAGGGGGAAAGGTGTCCAGAAGAGCGGGCTGTATTTTAAAGAAGCCTTTTTAAGGGTGCAGGAACAAACCATCCCGCTGTGCAGAAAGAATAGCAAATGTGGCAGGTGACCAGCTTGGCTTAAGAGTGAAATCTTCAGTGAACTTAAACTCAAAAAGGAGGCTTAGAAGAAGTGGAAATTTGGACAGATGGAGGAGTATAAAAATATTGCCAGAGCATGCAGGGGTGTAATCTGGAAGGCCAAGGCACAATTGGAGTTGTAGCTAGCAAGGGATGTGAAGACTAACAAGAAGGGTTTCTACATGTATGTTAATTACAAGAAGGTGGTCAGGGAAAGTGTGGGACCCTTACTGAATAGGGGAGGCAACCTAGTGACAGATGATGTGGAAAAAGCTGAAGTACTCAATGTGTGTGTGGTTCCCTCCCCCCCCCCCCCCTTGGTTTTCATAGACAATGTCAGCTCCCAGACTGCTGCACTGGGCAGCACAGTATGGGGAGGAGGTGACCAGTCCTCTGTGTAGAAAGAACAGGTTAAGGACTATTTAGGAAAGCTGGACAGGCACAAGTCCATGGGTCCAGATCTAATGCATCCAAGGGTGCTGAGGGAGCTGGCTGATGTGATTGGAGAGCCATTGGGCATTATCTTTGAAAATTTGTGGTGATGGGGGGAGGTCCTGGACGATTGGAAAAAGGCAAATAGAGTGCTTGTATTTAAAAAAGGGAAAAAAGAGAACCTGGGGAACTACAGACTTCAGTCTCCAGCAAAATCATGGAACAGGTCCTCAAGGAATCCATTTTTAAACCCTTGGAGGAAAGTGAGGTGATTAGGAACATTCAACATGGATTTACCAAGGGCAAGTCATACCTGACCAACCTGATTGTCTTCTATCCTGAGATAGCTGGCACGGTGGATGTGATATATCTTGACTTTAGCAAAGCTTTTGATATGGTCTCCCACCGTATTTTTACCAGCAAGTTAAAAAAGTATGGATTGGATGAATGGACTGTGAGGTGGATAGAAAGCTGGCTATATTGTCAGGCTTAGCAGGTAGTGATCAATAGCTTGATGTCTCGTTGGCATCTGCTATCAAGAGGAGTGCCCCTGGGGCTGGTTTTCCTCAACATTTTAATTACCGTATTTTTCGCCGTATAAGACGCACTTTTTCTTCCCCAAAACGGGGGGGAGGGGGAAGTTGGTGCGTCTTATACGGCGAATATAAAAATGCCGGGCCAGCCCTTTGCGCGGCGGGGGGGGGGGGGGAACCGGGACGTTCCCGGCAGCCCGCCCGCGGCGGAGACGGGGGAGGGGCGGCGGCGCAGACGGCGGGGGGGGGGGGTAGGCGGACCCGGCAGCCTGCCTGCAGCGGCGGGGACGGGGACGGGGGGGGGGGGGGGGAGGTAGGTGGACCTGGCAGCGCGGCGGGGACCAGGGGGGGGGGGCAGGTGGATCCAGCAGCGCGGCGGGGACGGGGGGGGGGGTGTGCAGCTGCGGGGACTAGGGCAGGGGTGCAGCCGGCAGGTGGGGGGGGGGGGGTCGGCGCTTTTAAAAAAAATCTGTGGCTTTTCGGCGGAGGGGGTTCAGAATCTTTTTTTTCTAGATTTTCCGCCTTTAAAATTAGGTGCGTCTTATATGCCGGAGCGTCTTATATGGCGAAAAATACGGTAATGATCTGGATGATGGGATTAATTGTACCCTCAGCAAGTTCACAGATGATACAAAGGGAGAAATAGATATGCTGAAGGGTAGGGATAAGGTCCAATGACTTAGACAAATTGGAGGATTGGGTCAAAAGAAATCTGAGGTTCAACAAGGACAAGTGCAGAGTTCTGCACTTAGGACGGAAGAATCCCATGGACTGCTCCAGGCCGGGGACTGACTGGTTAAGCAGCAATTCTGCAGAAAAGGACCTAGGGATTACAATGGATGAGAAGCTGGATATGAGTCAGCAGTGTGCCCTTCTTGCCAAGAAGGCTAATGGAATACTGGGCTATATTATTAGTAGGAGCATTGCCAGCAGATCAAGGGAAGTGATTATTTCCTTCTATTTGGCATTGGTAAGGTGAGGAAGGTGATGTGGACAAATTGGAGAGTTCAGCGGAGGGCAACAAAAATGATGAAGGTGCTGGGGCGCATGACTTACAACGAGAGGCTGAGGGAATTGGGTTTATTTAGTCTGAAGAAGAGAAGAGTAACTGGGGATTTGATAGCAGCCTTCAGTTACCTGAAGAGGGGTTCCAAAGAGGATGGAGCTTGGCTGTTCTCAGTGGTGACAGATGACAAAACAAGGAATAATTGCCTTAAATTGCAGTGGTGGAGGTGGAGGTTTGATATTAAGAAACACTATTTCACTAGGAGGGTGGTGAAACACTGGAATGGGTTACCTAGAGAGGTGGTGGAAACTCCATCCTTAGAGGTTTTTAATGCCCTGCTTGACAAAGCCCTGGCTGGATGATTTAATTGGGGATTTGTCCTGCTTTGAGCAGGGGATAGGACTAGATGATCTCCTGAGGTCCCTTCCAACCCTAATCTGCTATAATTCTATGCACAGTCCCATTCAGAACCAGTCAGTCCTGCTGAGGCCAGCTGAACAGTTTCCAGGCGTAAAGTTAGGGGGCTGGAGGGACCTGGAGAAGCTTCGGAGCAGCTGTGCCATTTGGCGACACTAACTCCTGGGGGCAGGCCTCACTAGCTGAAGGGCTAATGGCTTAAGCTGTGTCTGGCAGCAGATGTTTCCATCTGCTGATAGGTGCCTTGACTGCATGTAACCCTCTAAAGTGCATCTCCTTTTTACTAATTCTGCCTGATTAGCTCCTCTGTCAGAGGCAGGAGCTCTGCCTCCCTCAGTTAGGCAGGTTCTGGGGGCAGCAATCCGAGCACACACTGCCGGTTGTTGGTGCGGGGGAGTTCCTAGATTCCAAGGGACCACTGCGATCACCTCATCCGACCTGCTGTGTAACAGGCCAGAGAACTGCCCCCTGATAATTGTCTGTGTGTGATGTGCACAGCCTGCTGCTCCTCCTCGAGGAGTCTTGAGTGGTTCCCATCTGGGCCTTGGGCTGGATCATTCTGCAAGGGAGCAGCCACGGTCAGGGCTTGTTGCTCCCCCTGTCTGTGCAAGAAACCGGTCTGCTTCCCACACTCTCCATTCCAACTGCTGCTATCAGTGACCTCCAGCAGGTGGGAGGAGAGCAGCAGCGGTCAGGACTTTCTGGTTTTCCCCATAGGGTGAAAAGCAGCTGGTGTTTATAAAGCTCCCTCCTCTGCTGATGTGCTGTTGATCTGCCATGTCCTGTAGGAGCGGGAGGGAGCAGCAGGACATGGCAGAACAGCAGGGGCAAAGAAGCAGCAGCTCTTCCTCACCCCCAGCCTGGTGGGTAGTGCCCCCCCCCCCAAATCCAGGGAGGGTTTTCACTGATGAGAGCTGGTGGGGTGGAAAGACCAGCTCCAGCCCGTAGCGCTGCCCAGTGGCCATGGCTGGGTGAGCAAAGGAGTGCAGACTCTGAAATTTTGGGCTAGTGGGCCCGCTGCAGGGCAGGGCCAAGTGACCGATCACTGCCCAACCCCAGTGACAGGCAGCAGGTGGGTTTGTCACACTCACTGCGCCATTGCTGCTGCTCAGGCCCCAGCCTGCCCAGTCACAGTCTGGGTGCAGGACAGTGGGCTCACCATCGGGGGGGATACTGGTGCTGAACCTACATCTCCCGGGCGCTGGAGGACAGTATATAGAAACCTCCAGGGGGTGACAGGGAATGAGACTCCCTGCTGGGAGTGATGGGCCCTCCACTCTGAGCAAAGGGAGCACACTCCAACCTAGCCCCAAGAGCTTGGAGGTGACAGGATCTGAGCGGACACCAAGTGGAAAGGAGAGTGGAGATGCTGGCACAGCGCTGGCGCTCTGGCTAGCAGGAAGCCCTAAATCATAGGCGAGAATGACTCTGAATTCATTTGGAGGCACTTCTGTCCTACAAGTCTTGTAATGTTTCACTTCCTATTCCTGTTACATAGCACAGCAGCTTGCGCCTGCCACCATATCTCGGTTTTCTTTTCTCAGTTTGCTGGCCCCCAGACAGCATGGCTCTAGGCCAAGCTGGCACCAGATCTCCCCAGGCTGCTGAAAGCCATGCAACCTAGCCTTCGCCTCTGGAGAGAGGAAGGGGAATCTGTGCGGCTTTCGTCTCAGGCTGCATGGCGCAAAACAGGTGCTAGACAATGCAGATGAACCAGGGTTCTCAGGCAGGAGGAGAGCCGGCTATAGGAATGAATCTTGAGAGCAACAGGTAAGGAAACTGAGAACTGAGACACTCATCAGATCCAGCCGTGTCATAGGGGCAGATCCAGGCACTGCCCCCCTGTTCAGAGATGTAGCAGGAGGCCTGCATCATCCTAGCATGGCTTCTCTGGCCACTCCTTGCTGTCATGCTGGTTAGAACGTGGTTGTAAGGGAGAATGCCCCTGTCTGCATTGATCAGGTCTATCCATGTACTTGCAGGCCTTCATCACACTACAGTATCTGATCACTTTAAAACGTTGGTGAGTTCCTAGTCATAGCCCACCCTTCTCTCCGTAAGGTAGGGCAGCAAAATCACCATTTAATAGATGGGAAACAGAGGCTGTGTGTGACTTGCCTGTGATAACTGGAAACCTTTGGCAGAGCAGGGAATTGGACCCACTCTGCTAGCAATAGCTATGCTTAAAGAGGTAGGGTGTGAAATGGGCATGTATACTGTCTGGCTAGGATCGTTTGCCATGGTACCTGCTTCCCCTGCCAGCCTACAGGAGGAAGAGGAGGTTTCCTGTGGGTGCGGGAGGAGAGAGCCCACTCACTCAACTCTACCTCCCCTGTGATTGTGGTAGTTCCTGAAAGAGTAACTGCTTCCAGCTGGCCTCGGCTGTGCAGTGGTTGGTCATGTCTGAAGCCACAGGTGTGGGGAAGGGAGAGGCATGATTGGCTTCCTGGAATGCCCCTCCTTCCCCACCGGATTCAGAGTTTGCACCATGCCAGGGACGTTCCACTTAGTCTCCCTGTTCCTCACCATCCTGGCCCTCATTAAGTGTCAGGCAGAGCACCAATTCTTGCAGCCTGCCTTGGAAAGCCGGCAGTGCTGATGGGCTTGTCAGTGATGATCAGCCCTTGGTGGCTCCCCATCCAACCAAAGCCACATCTAGCTCAAGGAATCCGTCCACGTTGCACCAGTTCACTTGGCCCAGCCGTGCACGTTCTCGCAGGTCCTGCTGCGCCATTGCAAAGCAGCCTGTGACTTTGCCCTGCAGCCACCCTCGTGCTGCATCAGCGCCTGTTGTGACCTGTGGCCCTCTGAGCACGTAGCCTGTTGTCTGGGGGCTGCTCTCTGGCCTGGGGCATTCTTTGGTAATCTTTGCTCAGCATAAAGGGATATTTCTAGAGGGCTGAGTGGACTTGTGGGAAAAGTGGCAAACTCCCATAATACCTGAGTGGGAGCCCTGAACTTGCCTGCAGCTGCTGGTATCATTTCAGGTTGTCCTTGCGACGTGACTTAATGCTGTAGCTGCGGTGTTGTCTGGACACGCACGTTTCTGTACCCCGATGTGTCCATTAGACTTCTTGGATGTCTTGTGTGCAGGGGCCTTTTAGGCGGCTGTTTTCCAGGGGCAGACAGCTTTTCTAGGAGCTCAGCCTCCTAAGAGAGCTCTCTCCCCCCCTCTCCCAAGGTGGAAGGATCACCCTACCCCTTGTAAAGTGGTCCTTGGGAATGTCAGCATTCATCAGCCAGTGGTGCATGAGAGAGGTGGGTGTGCTATGTCTACCTCCCTGCCATTGGACACACTGCAGATTGTGCGAATCGGGCCCTGCTAAGGTATCTCCCGAGGGACAGTCAATGTCTCTAGTCACTTTGATAGTGCAGGGTTGCTTAGTTGCTCGTTGCTTTGAGTTTCCATTGTTCCAGGATAGGGGTGTGTTCCCAGCTCCCCCATCAGACAGGCCCAGAGCCTTGTACTGCTCAGTATTCATATCCCCTGTTCATGTCCACGTGTGTGCTGGTACAGCCAGCTGTTTCGGCCAGTGTGCAAGGCTTCCAAAGTCACCTGGGTGGGATCACCAGGGCACGTGAAGGGCTGAGGCTTGCTGCACAGTACGATTGAAGTCTGTAGTGCCAAAAGGTACCTTCCCCTTATTCCAGGGCACCCTGGAGAGCAGGGTCTACTACAGTGCATCCCTTTGCAAGCTGAGTCCCTACGTCTCTGGGCTAAAGTGTCCCATGACAAGACAAGTGCTCATAAGCCAAGAGGGCCAGATTCTCTGAGGCTCTGCTGCTAAGAAGCCTGTCTGGATGCTAATGCGGCAGCAGGTGGGTTACACCCTCTGCTGTTGGTAACCCTAATCATACCACAGTGTCCTGCTGCCGCACGGCAATGTCCAGTCAAGCACTGCAGCTCATGGCTTTTCTCTCTCTCCTTTCTCTACAGGTGCAGGAGAATCCGGGAAGAGCACAATCGTCAAGCAGATGAAGTAAGCAATGTCTTCCCTCCTTTGCTTTAGTTTCTGAATTTCAGCAATTGCCTCCCTGTTTCACCCCACTCCAGAGAGGGGAGTGTGTGTTCTGCAGCCAGGGTCCGGGGTGTGTGTGCTGCGTTCTGTATGAACTCTTGGGGTGTGGGGAAGTGCGATCCAAAGTCTGTGGTTTCAACAGAAGTTATCCAGCTTTATTGATGCTTTAGCTTCCATTAGCGAGACCTAGAAAAAGCGCTTCCAGGGGATAGATATGTCCGGGTTCTCCGCACTGCGGTTGGGTGATATAATTTCCATGTTCTTAGGGATCTTGTTTTAAAAACACCTTTTTTGTGTTTGAGTTTTTTATCTGAACAGCCAGGGCAGTGTGGCCAGTGATCACTTAGAATGGCTGCTCTGGTATGGCACCATTGACCACATCCCGGCCCTAGAGCTTGCCTAGCTGGATGCCGGCCGAAGGCTGCTGACCCTGTTAGCTCTGTTGAGGAACTCAGTGTGGTCACTAATGTCTGCACTGTCTTCTGCTAGCCTCCCGCTCAGCACACTGTTCCCCTGTTCAGTTTGCAGGGTGGCTTGTTCAGCTTTCCCAAAGCCAACGCTGACCTGCCTGGAGGCTGGGCTGGAATTTCCTCAGTACGTTCACCCTGACAGAATGGCTGGTTAGAGGGCTGTTCACGCTTGCCTCTAGCCAGCACCAGTTGCTTTCCCACTGGAGGGAGGAGACTGGACAAGCTGGCCCACTGGTATGATCCAGCTGGGCAGTTTGTATGTTCCTGCATCGCATCCATCTGTTCGCGGCAAAACTGTCCTTTCGAAGGGACATGCATTTCCCGCGCTGCCATGAACTCGCTTGAATGCTGAGTTACCTGTGCTGAAAAATGTCCATTTGTGTCCCTTGTCCATTACCTTGGAGGTATGGAACTATGCTATAGCCATGCCTGAGAGACCTTTCCTGTTCAGTTTTATGATGAGTCCTCCTTAGCGCGTCTCAGGACAGAGCAGAGAGTTGTTTTCACTCCATGTGGTAGGACAATACCTGGGGAAGCTGCTCTGAGCAGCTGAGTTCTTCCCCCATCCCATACTCCCACTTACGGGAGTGCCATGGGCTTACTCTATTCCTGGGACTGGGCCTCAGTCTAGCTTCGGTTGGGGTTAGCAGTGTCTGAGGAGAAGGGACTCGTTTATATGCTTGCTATTTTTGTCTTTCTTTTTAATAACACTGTTCAGTTTCAGCAATCCATCCACATAAAGCTAGCAGCGCCTCTGCACAGTCTTACAGGATAGTGTTCAGACTCGACATGCTTTATGGATTCAGCAAAAAGATTAGAGAGGCAGAGCAGATTAGAGAATTTATAAAAGAAACCCTTTTGATTAAAACCTCCTCTCGCAGTCAGGCCCCCTAATTTTGGGCACAAAGTTCTCTCCGGCTGGCATGATGAACCCAGAATTTGCTTAATTTGAGCAAAACTTTACTCTTCTGGCAGCCTGGGGAAAATTGCCTTTTGAATATTTCAGTGACTTGCAATTAAACATGGAAAGTGACATCAAAAATGTATATGACAATGATTACATAAATAGCAAAGAGCAATGCTGAAAGGTTGGGAGAGGCAGCCCAGAGTCCCCTGCACAGCATCACAAACTAAAACCTCCTGATTGAAACTACCCTGGTAAAAATTTGCTGCATAAGAATTGACAGACCCATTCCAGTGAGGAGGGAAAACGGCGATTGGCTATCGAAATTAACCTCCAGGGCAAGGTTCAAGGCATTCTCTAAAAGTAGAGGTTGCTTTTATTGTCAAGGGGAGCGTTTATTGTCAAGAGATTGTCAAGGGGAGTGACTTCCAAACTCTGGGGTTTACACCGCGCAGAGAGCTTTTATAATCATTCTGTTCAGTTGGGCTGTGTCTCCTTAACATCTGAGCATCCAGGCCCGGAGGATGGCCCAGCTAAAGAACAGCCAAATCTCCAGTGGGCATAACTCAAGTGAGCATTCCATAGGCGAATTAAACAGAGAGGGTAGATTTCTTGCCTGGCCTGAAGAGATGAAACTCTCTCTTGCAAAGACAGAGAGAAAAGTTGGTCTTGTGGTTAAGGCATTTGATTGGGTCTCAGAAGATCTCGATTCAATTTCCATTGCTACTACAGAGTTCCTGAGTGGGCAAATAACTGAGACTCTGTGCCTCAATTTTCCACCAGTAAAATAATCCTCCTCTTCTGTTCTGTCTAGTCCCTGGCCCAAAGAGCTCACAATCCCATGCTATGTGACAGCTAGCACAGTGGGGCACTGATTTTGGTTGGGGCTTCTAATGTTGCTACAATAGAAAAAGCTGCAACTGAGAATAATACTCAAATGTATTTAAAACCAGATCCTTTAATTATGTTGTCTGTGTCTGAACCTTTTGCTGAAATTTGTGATCCCCTGCATTGGGGGAGCCCAACACAATAGATTGTTCTGCTAGATTAAGGTGAGGTGGAGACTAGAGTACAAGAAAAGCTGTTTTAATCCTATATAATAAAAGGCTAAGGAAGTTTGTCCGAAGCCGTCATGTGCAGTAGAGACGGCCCGGACGAACGGCATGCTGGGAGGTGTAGTTCCGCGGCACAAGGTGCAGGGTTTACAGGAGAAAGAAGACTTGGGTTACCTCAGGTTATGGTGGAGGGGGCACGGCATGATAGGAGATATCAGTGGGGTGGGCGGGGAGCATGGCAGGGGGGCAGGGGTTACCAGAGGATGCAGGTTACTAAGGGTTCCCAGAAAGGGCGGGGGCAGTGGGACTGGGGTTGCTGGGAGGGGCGGGCGCAGGAGTTACTGGGGATTACCGGGAGGCGCAGTGGGACAGGGGCTACCGGAGGGCGCAGAGGGACGGGGGTTGCCAGGAGGGGCGGGTGCAAGAGTTACCGGGGATTACCGGGAGGACGGAGGGGCCGTCGCAGGTTACTGGGCGGGACGGGCGCAGGGGTTACCGGGGATTACCGGGAGGACGGAGGGGCCGTCGCAGGTTACAGGGATGGACGGGCGCAGGGGTTACGGAGAACGTGGTGGGACGGGGGTTACCGGAAGGCGCTGTGAGGCGGGGGTTACCGGGAGTGGGCGCGGGGGTTACCGGGAGTGGGCGCGGGGGTTACTGGGGGACACAGTAGGACTGGGGTTACTGGGAGGGGCGGGCGCCAGGGTTAGCTGGGGGCGCGGAGGGACGGGAGTTACCGGCACAGGGAGCCGAAGGACTCAGCTCTTCTTCCCCCAGAGCGGGAGGCAGTTCGAGCGCCGCCAGCCCCCGAGTGTCACTCCAGGCCGGGGAGCCCCGATCCCCCCCGTCGCGAGGGGCACTGCAGACCTCGGCCCCCTGGGGGAAGGATCCCAGGGGAGGGTGACGATGGGAGGGCGAGCAGGGAGGGGGGTGCGGGAGAAGGGACTGGATGGGGTGGCCTGGCCCGTGTACATGGGCTGTTACACTAGTGAGTCAATAAAATGCTTAAGTTTTAAAGGGCTACAAAATCTGGCTATTTTGGACATCTCCACCTTGTCAATCAGCACAGCGTGCTGGAGCTGAACAGGTTGGCTGCATTTGCTCCATTTATCCTGGCACATCCAGGCTTGAAAAATGAGTGGCAGGTAACAGACACCTGCCTGCCAGCTGGCTGGTGGGTGAGGTGAGAGCTCTGCTGCTGCAGGTGGATTGATAAACATCTGGTCAATTTCACTGTTCCTATTCCCACTAGTCATTTCAGCTGCAGGGAACCCAAGCAGAATCTAGTCTAGTGAATTTCAGTATTGCTGTTGGGGACAGCAGCAGAGGCACAACCTTGATCACAAACCAGCTGCTGCTGGGGCCAGGGGGATCCCCATATGGCCAAGGGATTGTGATCACCCTCCCTTTTTTTATGGTGACTAATTCTTTCTTGTGGTAATATGGGCTCGTGGTAGGGAAACAGTTCAGAAACACTGGTGGTTGGGGGAGAAGTCTCTTCAGTTCTGCAACTCCTCTCTCCCGTCCCACAATCTTGTCTCAGCATCTGACTAAACCTGACCAGTTTCACGGCTGCTGAGCTCACTCCAGGCAGTGATTCTGGAACTGACCAGTTGCGGTAGAAAGCTGGGAGAGGCTGAGGATGACCAGTAGCAGGCGCGCAAGAACTGAGAACCCAAAATTCAGTGGGGTGAGGGAGGAGCGGTTCCCCCTTTTTTGCAGTAGTCTGAAGATTCCTTTCCTGGGAGGTGGGAGTGTAGTGATGGTGGGGCTCTTAGAGCCAGGATGGGATGAAGGGAAAGCTCTGACTGGGGTGCCTGGGAGGAATGTTGGTGACAACCCTAGTAGGGTAATCTGAAAGCAGGGTCCAGGTACAGCACACAGGTGGGAAGCATGCAGTGCCCTATGCTTGCTGCAGGCTGCAGGGCCTGCCCTGGTGCGGCTGAGGGCCCCATCTTTCATAGAATATCACAGGGTTGGAAGGGAGCTCAGGAGGTCATCTAGCCCAACCCCCTGCTCAAAGCAGGACCAATCCTGTTTTTGCCCCATATCCCTAAATGGCCCCCTCAAGAATTGAACTCACAACCCTGGGTTTCGCAGGCCAATCCTCAAACCACTGAACTACCCCTCCACCCTTTTCATAGCAGCCATTATCTAGCAAACATCTGTGTGATTCTCTTCCCCTCGGAGTCGAACAGCACTGCCACAGTCCTTTTCATCCCCAGTGCTGGGCTCCCGTGCTGGGACATGGCCCTCCTTAGCAGTGCTGCTCCCAGAGACCATCTCCACTGGGAAGTGCATCTTGGAGGAATGCTTCCTGCCCTCCGGAGAGGGAGCTGCTATGCAGAGCTGAATGGTGGCAACTCCCCGTGAGCAATGCTAATCCTAGCGCGGGAGCAGGGGGTGAAGGTGGGTTCTGCTGGGGAGCTCCTCTAGGACATGGTCAGCTCGGTGATGGTCTGACTTTGTTCCTGCCCCCTCTTCAAGGATTATCCATGAGGATGGCTACTCAGAAGAGGAGTGCAGGCAATACAAAGCCGTGGTTTACAGCAACACCATTCAGTCCATTATGGCCATCATCAAAGCCATGGGCAACCTGCAGATTGACTTCGGAGACCCTGGAAGAGCGGTGAGTTATCCTCTCTGTGCCTGAGGATGGTCCTTGCTTTCACTGCTAGCCCGTGCGTGAGGGGTCAGAGCTCCCCTGCCTGTCTGAGTGCTGCATTCGAGGAGTCGTGACTCTTGCCCAAGGAGCGAATAGCTGAGTCCTAGAACTGTTGGTACCTAGAACCTCGCTGGCTGTTGGGAGATTGAGATGAGCCATGCCCAGCAGCAGTTGCACTTAATAGATTTTTAAGAGCTGTTACTGCTAAGTGGGTGAGGCCTGAGCAACATAATCTAGCCAGCCCCATAGGCCTTGGGGGTTATGTTGAGCCTGAGGACTCCAGATACGGGCATGTGCTACTATGCTCTGCGCTGCAGACAGGTGAGTGCTTGTTCCACTCCCACCTGAGCACCATGTGTGTCCTGTTCTCCATCCTGCTAGGTCCCAGCCTGAGGGATGGGGCAGGTGCAAGGGGAGGGGAAGAGCCTTTGAGGCACAAGCTTACACGAGGGTGAGCTTTCAGGTGCAGAGAACCAAAGAGACCCAGGCTTGGTCCAGGCACATGCCCTGACCTACTCCACCATTTGCTCCCTCCCTGTAACCACCAAGAGCAAGCTAAGGGTCTGCACGAGCTAAGGGGATCTAGATAGAAGGCAACACAGCCTAATGGCTACAGCAGTGGTTGGCGATTCAGCAGAGTTGGGTTTTATTCCTGACTCCCTAGATATCCTGGGTGACATCAGGCAAGTTGCCTCCCTGTGCCACCTTCTGGGGATAATGCTGCACTCCCCATGTCTGGCCCACCGAGATGCTGTGAGAGGGGGCTGTGGAAGAGCTAAGTAGGGTTTTTTTGGGGGCTAACAATAGCAGCAGCAATCATGGTGTTTTTCTCTGCCTGGGACCTCCCTTGCCACGTGTCTGATTTGGTTGGTCATTACCTGGGGGATTGGAAATAGGACACTATTTGTATATAGGCCCCAATGATGTCCCTCAATCGCTTAAACTGTAGGTAGAAAGGTCTGAGAAACGGGACAGGTATTAATCTGCTTAATGACCGGTGATGTCCTACCATTCCTGGCTCCTGAGGAATGCTTTGATCTACAGGCTACTGGACTAGCTTTGTGCTTCTAGAAGCTCCCCCATGCCAATGAGGACACAGGCTAGATTTCTAACACCACTTTTTGATCCCAGTCATCAGCTGGTAATGCCCTGAAATCTTCTAGGGACTTACATAAAGGTGCTTTAATAAGTGGGATCCTTGCTGCTGACCAGTGCTAATTACCTTGCTCTGGTCCTCTGAGGAGCTGGGAATTGGTGCTTGGGGGGAGTTTTATGATGATTACCCTGAGTAAGTGACTGTGGGCTCTCTCTGCCAGCAAGAGCAGGCACTGCCTCTGGCGAGTGCTTTTAATGCGCAGTTGGCCTAACATCAGCCCTGCAGGCAACAGCTAGAGCAGTTTTGCTTGATGCTAGCTAATATAAGTAAACCACCCTGAACACGCCTGATCCCGTCTGATCTTGGAAGCTAAGCAGGGTCAGGCCTGGCTAGTACTTGGATAGGAGACCTCCTGGGAATACCAGGTGCTGTAGGCTTAATGTGGGGCTAGCAACTCCACCCCATAAGGAAACCAATTGCTACTGAAACACCAACACCAGTTGGTGGCCCATACCCCGGCTGGGGGGGTGATGGGCAAAGAGAGAGAGAGCTAATATAAGTGGTCGCAAAATTTAAACCACATGCATTAATTAGATGTTTGACCCTGATTTTTTTAACTTCCACTGTAGAGAGTTATTGCTTGTGGTGGTGGTGGGGGGGGGGGGGGGGAGGAAATTTCTCACGATAGCTATAAAATGCTGAATATGTCTGTGCCCGGTTTCTCCAACTTCAGATCTGCCTCGATCCCGCACCCCCAAATAAGTCTTCCAGAATCCCTAAGACAAGGTGGCCAGATGTTTGATGCTTCGCCTAGGTGCATGAAATAGAGCAGGTCACAGCCACCCTCCTCATGAATGCAGTGGAAGTGCTGTAAATCAGTACAGCTCCCATCAGGCAGTGCTTCACCGTGGCCAAGTTGCTAGTTTCCAAGTGATCTGAAAGCTGCTGAGGTTACTAGGGTCCTGTGGTAGCTGCAAATCTCCCAGGCTTAATGTAGGCCAGGGAAAAGGGGCTGCTTTCCCAGCTTGGCTGGGCTCAGCCTCAGGTTTATCAGTACCACAAGAGCAGGCAAACCAAGCTCAGCATGACTCACTCCCTTATAAATGTGTACAGTGTGCAGGACAGACAAGTACTTGCTCTAGCATTCTTCCTTGTTTGCTGCTTACTGCTTTGTTGCCCTGCAGGTCGATGGGGGAGCCCTAGCAGCACGTAGCAAATGCCGTGATGTTATGGTTTAAAATACAGGCTTACGAAGAAGCTTGTACAGCGGAGGAAGTTGGTCCTCCTGCCAAGCCAGCTATGAGCAGAGAATGTGACTGCGGCAGCAAAGCTGCCTGTTCTCCTTAAACCCTGGAGGCGGTTGTACCTGTCAGAAGGGCTCCCAGCAGAAAGAGATTTTTAAGCCCTGCCTGTGGCCTCCTGGCAGTGTGGTGCAGGCTGGCAGTGCTAGGGGCCGAACCCAGTTTACCTCCTAGGTGCTCTCCGTGTTCCTGGGCCATGGGCTGTGCTGGGATCTGCTAGTACAAAGGAGTCGACGAGGACAGTTCTGCAAACCACGCAGAGCTGATGTGGCAGAGCCGGCTGCGGGTTCTCAGCAGTTCAGAGGAGCTGGGCTCCGCTGGAGGCTTATTCCCTTGAGGATTGTCTTGAATGAGTAGCTACAAATGCTGAGGCAAAGGAATTTTTGATGCTACAGTCTTCGTCCCTCCCATTTCCCAGCAGGGAATGCTGCCATTGTCTTAGCTTGGCCTTCCTGCTACCTCTCTGTTTGCCAACCGGGTCATAAGGCAGGGGAGACAAAGCTTCTTCATTTCATTTGCTTATGGGAACATCAGCTGGTTGTGTGACTGCAAATGAGCAGTCACTGTATAGCAGGCCTATTTCTCCTCCCCCCAGACCGCTCCATGGTTTAACAGAGTCCAGTTGAAATGAAATGTAGTTTGTTTGGAGGAGTCCGCAGCTGGAGATGCATCCCTGATACCGTGGCATGGCAGAGGACCTGGGCCTTTCCTTTCTGACCTCTATGGGTTCATGAGAAGTAAATGATTGTGTAACTGTTGGGCAGTGTGTTTCCACATTCCCTTCCATGCCTGACCACAGAGGATGCAAGTCTGATACAGCCCCAGCTACGGAGGTGCTCAAGCTGGTGGCCGTCACGTGCTGTTGTGAAGAGCCCCTCTGATTAGAAGTGCCGGGTGTCCTGGGGACAGTGCTGCAATTGGGCCTGAAAAGCTGGAGCTGCAGCGGCCCAATGCATACTTGCCAGCAGCCAATCAGCTGGGGAGGCTGTCGGAGAGTGTGTGTGTGTGTGTGTGTGTGTGTGTGTGTGTGTGTGTGTGTGTGTGTGTGTGTGTGTGTGTGTGTGGCGTGTTGCAGCAGACTTTGATCCTGCTTTTAGAGTTCTGCTCGGCATTGGGAGAGCCTGCAGAACAGTCACAGTGCAGCATCCGCTGCCCAAAATGCACCCTCTCCTCCAAAGAATGGACTGATTGAGCCATCTCGATGACTGGCCATCTCTGTAGGGCTCCCGTTCATGTCTAACAGTCTGCCTTAATCGCCAGAATGCCTCACAGACACTTGACAATCTGTCGCCAGTTTCTCCCAGTGTCATAACTTTGGTGTGTGGGTGAGGGAACGAGAGGAGATCTCTGTGTAAATGCAATGGCTCCTGAACAGTCCCGCACGAGTTTCCTTGCTGGGGTACGAGCTAATCCAAATGGTGTATTGCTGTTCCCAGGGCTAAGTAACCAATGAGAAGCCATGACTGCATATTTTTTTAATTGCCATCTAGTTTGTTTGCCTGCCATGAGCCCTGCAGGAAATCTGTGGAGTTCCAAGCGTGGGTTTTTCTGCTGGCTTCTTTGCAAAGCTTTGAAGTGTCACTTGCCCCATTACTTACCTGGGGAGGGGTTTCTTGGGAGCCTTAGATGATAGGTGCAAACCTCCTGGGTTTTGGGGCGCTATGTTCCTCTAGTGCAAGGCTTGGCAATCAAACTTTAGTGTGATCAGTTTGATGCACAGCAGACGCGAGAAGCAGCTGTTGCTCAGGAACGTCACTGATGTTTGTGGTTTGCTGTTCCTTACAGGATGATGCTCGTCAATTATTTGCACTCTCTTGCACTGCAGAGGAGCAGGGAATCATGCCAGAGGACCTTGCCAATGTGATTCGGAGGCTGTGGGCTGATAACGGCGTCCAGGCCTGCTTTAACCGCTCCCGAGAGTACCAGTTGAACGACTCTGCAGCATAGTGAGTACTACACCTCTACTGTCCTTAACCAGATTTAACCTGGGGCTGAAATGTGCCACATTTTCCAGTGGCGTGTGCCAAAGGCCAGCCTGTGCAGTGTGTGAAAACGTATGGGGAGCTGCATCCCGATGATGTCTTGTTAACACGTATAGGTCATTTTTTCCATAGAGTTGGACACATGAGTGTGCGCGCTGCTGTAAACACAAAGGGGGTGGGTGTAGGATAATGAACCATTGACAATCACTCTGCTACATTTGCCAGGTGACACAGTGGTCTGCAATTGCTTCCTCTGGTGCTATCTTAAAATAATCTGTGGTGTGGTTGCACGTCAGTACTGGGCAAGGTAAACTAGTCTATGGTGCTGGCTCTTTGGCTTCCCCAGCAACCATTGTTCACAGAGACTGTCCTGGGCCCCTTGGGACCAGAGGGAGTAGTCTGGCCAGGGGAGTTCAGGGAAGGGTTTGTCACATCACAGTTTGGATGGGAGCTGTCCAAGCATTGTGGGGCACTTGGGTCTGGAGTTTCTGGGCCAGATTGCCCCTTCTTGACTCTCCTTTCCCCCCCACCTCCACCCCCCCGTGAGCCTTGCGAATGGGTTAGCTTGAAGCTGGGGAACGGCTCATCCTTGCTACTTGGTTTGTGACACCCTGGTGTTGCTAACGCAGCCCAAGGATCGGATCCCAGCAGACCGCCCCGGATACACAGCCGGGTTGATGCCCCTCCGTTCCCCAGGCGACGTTCCTGTGACCCTTGCCCTTGTTTAACGTTTCGGTGATCCTGTGGGACCTGTGCAGAATGCTCCATTGTCCCAGGCCCTGCCCTGCCATGTGCGCTGCACAGACTCATCCTTTGTCCCCGGTCCGCTGCAGCACTTGGTGCACCTTCCCTCTCACAGCTCACTCAGAAATTCCTGCCAGGCGTGGCTGGCTCTGAGGCATTGGCTGTAGGGGGCAATTGTGACCTCTCCACCTCCTGGGAGCATATCGTAGTTGTGCTGGTGTATGTCTCCCACCCCGTTCTCTCCGGATTGTTTCCCATCTGCTGTTGTAAAGTACAACCCCATGTTGTCTTCCCACATGCAGTGGTTTTGGGTGTCTCTGTACAGCCACAGGCTGGTGATGGATAGAAGACACTGTTCACGTATTTGGGGCCAGTCTCAGCAAGGAGAGCTGGGCTCCAGTTGTGGCTGTAACACATTTTCCTGCATCTGTGTGTGGGTTTTTTGGCAAAAATATCCCGGCTCTGGCAGTGTAGAGTGGATGTGATGGGGGGAGGGTAGGAAGAGATGAGTGCCTGTGTCCCCCCTGTGGGTTGCCAGGAGAACATACGCTGCATGAGATCTGTGTGGGACCTCAGTTCCTCTCCTTCCTGAGCACTAGAGAGGAAGGGTCTGAATATTTATGCTACTCTTTCTCCATGGTGTAATTCGATGCCCTGCTTCATGGTGTCTTCCCCCCAGTCCTAGCGCCCTGATGGGCTGCAGGCCGGCAAGGTTTGATTGGCTGCTTGTTGCTCTGTTAAGGTGGAGGTTTCAAGCCTGCCTTGAAACAAGGGGCTCCACTAAGACAACCTACCTCTGTATTGCTGCTCCCCAGCATCCTGGTACGCGGGCTGCTGTTGCCCTGCTCTTGTGACTGTTCTTGGAACAGGAGTGTGTCACTGCATCATGCACTCCATTTCACAAACCCACTGCTAATGTACTTAACGAGTTTACAACAGCCTTGTTGGGCAGGGTAACCCGGGGAGAGGTAAACAGACTGCAGGCTCTCCTTTGGCTCAGCCTCTCTCTTCTAAGTGGTTTTTAACACACTCCACTCACTGTGAGGAGATGGAGCCATAGCTGTCCTTCCATGGCGTAGGCCCTGTGTGCAATACCCAGTGCTACCCCAGGGCAACTCATCTCCCCAGCCCACTCTGTGCTCTGGGACTTCCAAGGTGCAAACAATTTGGTGTGTTGAGAGGAGACTGGAAACAGCTGAAATGAAATGGACTCTTTGGTCAGTCTTTGCTGCAGCTAGCCCCAGCTTTTAATGTTAAATAAATCTCCCCCCTCAACCCTGTGCAAAACTTTCATCTGCATTTAATGGTGCTTTTAACCCCGGGCTAGCTGGCCTGGCTGAAGGTGAACCTGGGTGCCACTTTCAGTGGGTCTGGTAATCTGTCCACTTTGCAGTGTGGATATCGGCTAAACCACTGCAGTGCTGCTAGTCCTCCAGTGCCTTCCCACAATTCCCCCCATGCCCAGGAGGACAGGCAGTTTCCCACTGTTGACTGGAAAACAGTCCTAGAGCGGTGTGGCTGAGTGTAGTGCAGAGCCCCAGGGATGTGCTCCCAGGGGTTCCAGCCACACGCTCTGGGGAGTGCAGCAGCACAGGCAGGGGCTGACCTGGGGCTGACCGACTGGGTTAACTCTGCAGTGAAGGCATGTCCTTTTGTCCCAGGTGCTCTTTTGGAGAGGGCATATTTGCAAATCCACAGCTGCAGTTGCTTCTCTTTAAGGTGCTGAAGCTATGCTGATGGCACCCTGGGGAGGGGGGAGGCCCCCACAGCTCCTGGGAGCAATCCCCCCCCCCCCGGGGTGATAACAGAGCTAGAAAGGAGGATGTTTCAAAACCATGTCCTCCTATTGCAGCTCTTGTGCCCAACAGTCTCCTGACTGCAATGATGAGGCCCAGCTGTCAGGGTAGGGGGTGCCTGAGTCCCAGCTGGTCTTTCTGGACAGGGAGGGGTCTCTGAATTGCCCCCTCCCCCTTCCTCTCCTCTGCCAGAGGAGTCAGTATGAGAGGAGATTGTCTCTCTAGCTTAGTGAGCAAATATTTCATTACAATGATTGGGAAGCCATGGCTGGCTGGGCTGGCTAGGGAAACACCCTCAGCAGAACCTCACACTGCACATGTTCCTGGGCTCCAGCACAGAGGCTGTAGGCAAATGTCCCAGATTTTGCCAAACGGGTCACCCTAGTTGAATGAAATCGAATTTTAAAAACTGATGTACTCTTGGTCCAAATATCAACACAGCTGCTGATAGGACAGCAGCACATCTGCTCAGCCCTGTCTGTCAGTAGTTTAAATTACATGTACTTTTGCTTTTATATAAAAAAGGCTTTTGTCCCGGCACAGTCACTTACAACTCCAGCTTCCCTTGCCCTGGCAGATATGTGGAGAGGCTGGAGGGAATTCAGAGCAGCACAAAAAGTGTCACGAAATCGACCAATGGGGAGAAATGATCAATGATGTACAGCTCGACTAAGTGATAGCTAATGGTGGTAGAAATCGGTCTTCAAGTATTTGACACATGCAGATAAAAATGATGCAAGAAGGGGCATAAACAAGTGAAATAGAGCAAAGGAAAACTTGCAGCTAGTGAGATCTATTTTACTGTGAAATAGTCTCTCAAAGGAAAGAGACAGAAAGCCCCATGATGCATTTAAACTTAGTTCAGTCTATCCTCCAGGGCTTTGTCTAGAGGACAAATTCTGCCTTGGCAGGCATATGAGCAAGCTGTTTTCCATCTCTAACTTACACATGGGACTTTGACAAAGGGCCGTCAAGGCAGCCACAGAAACAAATGCAACAGGCTTGCTCATCTGCTCTTTGGGAGAGGGAGTGTCAAGATATGGGGTGAGCTTAGCTGATTAGTATGGTGAATAACCTCTGTTCAGCAGGCCCTACAGTTACAGCCACTCCCCAGGGCTTCTGCAACCAGTATAGGGTATTTATTCCCCACTGAAATAGCCTCTGTGAGACTGTAAGTCAGAGGGGAAATGTCAGATAGGCCTAGCATTTTCAGACCTGAGTGCCTAGAATTAAGCTCTCAAAATCCCTGTTTACTCACTTTAATCAAAGTAGCTGGTGTTTCAGACATGCCAAGTATCTGTAAATCACACTGAACATGGGAGATGCATTTGATCAGCACTCCTGGTAATGAGGCCACTTTTGTTTAGGTTCCTAAATGAGGATTTAAGAGCCTAACTTGACGCTCCAGTTTTGAGCCTGCTGGGTTGTATATCATATAGAAAAATCTGCAGCACTCGCTGTCTTTCCGAGTAACCAGGATGTGTTCGTGTCAAGTAGCTCCTCCAGCTCTGATCCACTGAAGTATGTCTGCAGCTTACAAAACAAAGCATGCCCTTCCAAGTCGCGTGGCCATTGTGTTTTTCTTCAGGGCTTTTTTTCTGGCTGCCTGTGGAGCACCAAGAGCCACTGAGTGTTCACTTCATGTGATCCTCCGCTTTTACAGGGGAATGTCCTGAGACCAATGATTCTCCTTGAGGATGGCTTTATTTCAGCTTTTTTCTTTCTCCTGCCCTGGGCAAGGGCTTTAGATAAGGGGAAATATACTTTAATGTATCTCCTTACAAGATAAATCCTATTCCTTTCTTGTTACTGTTAGATTTCAGGGCTTGAAAGACTTAAAAAATGCTTTAGAACCTCCCCACAAATGAAAATGTCTGCGCTGAAGAGAAGAGCATGTTAAACCCAAGAAGAACAATTTTTTAGGTGAACTTGAATTCTCTAGAAGTCAGCAAGAGCCTGTAAGGGGCTGATTTGAATTCCATCGTGGCATTATCTGGACTTATCCTCCTGTACACTCCATCAGTACTAATAGTGACAGAGTCCTGTGGCACCTTAAAGACTAACTAAAGTATTGAAGCATAAGCTTTCGTGGGCGAATACCCACGTCATTGGATGCAGTGCTAGTACGTAGGCTTTCATGTAGGAAATATGCAGAGCTGCAGAGTGAACGGTAAGAAAAGAATTAGGTTCTGTGATCAAGATAGACAACTTGTGAGGATATCAAGCAGAATGCGCATCCAGCTGCAGTATGGTCCTACCCCAGGCCACCACAGTTTGGGCACAGCTTGGGCTGGGCACAAGTCACAGGTCTACTAGCCTAAGAACTTCTGAGAGGAGGAACTGCAAACATTGATGTGGAATTAACTATAGCAACCAGCAACTATAGTAGCCAAACAGACTATTCTTGTGAGGGCCCAAGACGCTTTCCCCAAGGGAAAGGTCCAGTAGATGTGCTTCCCATGGCATTGGTAAGGGTATGCATTGTTTTGTGGATCTGGAGTAGCAGACTATGTTCCCATGCATAAAAAAAGGTTCTGCCAGTGGAAGGCTACATCACCTTTCGGTCTGGCAGTCTAACAGCTAGAATTTTAGCAAACACATGGGACCCTGTCCCAAGATGCGCAAGAACACTTATAGAAGTAGTTATTCTCCTCCTTTTGGAACTAACCCAGCTGTGTTCCTTCCAGGGAAGGCAGTTGCTGATTCTGACACTCTCCGTATACGTCCCTCAGGCTTCCCGATACCGATGCTTTTCAAATTATGCCAGACATGGCTTTCCCTTACCAACTGAAACCTCTTCTGGTAAACTGCCCCAGTGTCTTCATCAATTAGCCTGGGAAAGAAAATACCCCATTGTGGAGTGGCCTGGTGTAACCTTTGGAAATGGCCCCTGCCTGCAGATGCCCAATGTGGTTTCTTTGTTGGGGCTCTGTGGTCACAAGGCTAGTCAGATTTTGTGCCATCCATGCACAGCAAAAGCAGACCGTGAAGGCTGGGCATTCTTTGCGTGACTTGGCTCAAAGAAAGCTGTTCCAAACCCACACTGACAGCTTTGTGAGAATCCTGGCTCCCATTTCCGTGTAACGAAGGGGATACAGGAAATGCCACTTGGAAAGCTGAGCACCTGGTGAAACCCACTGAGAAACCTTCAGAAGACTGAGCCAATTCCATTTAAGTTCCCAAACTCATCTTTTGGAGGTATTGTACAAGTTTCCTCTGAGGACAGGGACTGACCTTGTTCTTGAAGGAAATGTGTACAGCACTTTCAAAAGATGAGCCTGGGAATTGAAAAATAGAGCGATCTGGATCACTAGGAAAACTGGATGCAAGCAAACCATGTGTTTTAATACAGCCAAATATAGTTATACATCCAGGAACCAAGAATGTGGGCTATACTTACAAGGTGAAGGACTCTGTCCTGGGAAGCAGTGACTCAGAGGTTGTGGTGGATAATCAGGTGAACCATGAGCTTCCAGTGCAATGCTGTGGCCAAAAGAGCTAATGTGATCCTGGGGTGTATAAACAGGGGAATCTCCAGTAGGAGCAGAGAAGTTATTTTGCCTCTGTATTTGTCACTGGTGCAACCGCTGCTGGAATCCTGTGTCCAGTTCTGGTGTCCACAGCTCAAGAAGGATGTTGGTAGATTGGAGAGGGTTCAAGCCAAAAAAAAAAAAAAAAAAAAAGGGAGGGGGGGAGACAGCTGGGGGAGGGGGACAGGGTGGGCGGGGGGGTGGGGGGGGTGGTAGCTATGTGGCCTTCGGTCCACACCTTCACTTAACATTACGCCAGCACAGCATGGATGATAGTGTTTGGCAGGGCTGTGCTTCAATCAGCAATTTCATAAACTCTGACCCCACCTCCTATGTTAGGCTTAGGAGTCACCTAATTGAAATCTATATTAACAAGCACCCGAAGAAGAAAAAACAGTTACTTACCTTTGTAATTGTTGTTAATACCTGGCTTCCAATGCAGCCACCTTGGAATCTAGCAAACTGAAAGCGGCCTTTGGCCAGGAGCACTTCCCTCTGTTGGTAGATTGTCCCCTTTTTACATAGCACGAGAAAGCTCCTGATGTCTGCACAGACTCTGGGATCCCAGGGCACTGCCTCTGGTGGAAAGCAGATCCCCAAAGAGATTCTTCTCACTATTAAGGGAAATTAACCACCAATATTCCTTGGGCTTTCTTGCTCAATACCTCAGAGCTTGTTGCTGTAGGAAAGACTGCATCCCGCACATGCTACCCATACCCAGGAGGATTGGAGTCAAAACTGGAAGGAAGCATGGCAGGTGTAGCCTCAATTCTTTCTTGCTGGATACACCAACTGAGGGGAAGGTGGGTGGGTTTGGAATGAATCTGAGCAACCGGTCTCTAAGAACCCTTATTCCTTCCTCTTCTTCAGATTCACAATGTGGTGTTTTTAAATAGGGCCTGTTCTTGGTTCTACCACAGAATTGCTAGTTCAGACAGCCAAACTGCAGATATTTGGAAAAAGCAGATTTTGCAACAGTGCCAATTTTATACTCTGAAGAACTCCCTCTGAGCTTTCCCTTGCCAGCATTGGAGTATGCTTGAACTCAGTTGTTACTGCTGCTTGGTCAAATTTGTAGCGGTATTCGTTTTGAAGAATGAATTTACAGGGAGTATAGGTGCTACTTCTGAAGATCTGTGAATAGACCCTCAAGCATAGAAACCATCTCTCCATATATCCTGACTGTGAGTTAAACCCAATCCTAGGGTCAGACTCTAATGTGGAAGAGGGAAGAGCTCTGTTAATTTTCATCCATCTCATCGCAGGCTGAAATTAGAGCCCAGTATTTTTAGTATCAAAGCTACATTCAAATCGACACTAGGTTCTTGTCTGGACCCGTGTCACTGAAGTATCTGAGCACCTCAGAACCTTGAATGTATTTATTCCTGTGCTGTTTTCTCCAGAGAAGATTAAGGGACAACTTGAATATGGTTCTCACTGCCCTAACCACTAGGCCATCGTTACTCCTAGGTACTTACACACCAGAATATGCCAACAATCAAGAGAAAAGGGAGTTTGTGTCTGTTCCCAATAATAGTTTATACATTCCAGCGGCCCAGGAGAGAAATTCCTTGCAGGACATGTGCTTGCACATGAACTCCATTTCATTGCTAAGACCGAAGGAAATGGACTCAAAGAAATTTGCAAACTCTTTGAAGACCTACTATTCCCAGCTGCAAGGCTGTGCCTGGTATTGTATTGCCACTTTCCCTGGGTGTCTGGAGTGTGCTGCGTCTGGGAGGAAAGTCTGTCAACCCTACGTAATTTGGTTCCACCAGTTTGGATTTTCATTTGTCATTGTCACTTCTATGCACACAACTTGACAGCGTGAGCTTTAAAGTGAAAGCCCAAGTGGAGCTGCTGTAAATAACACTGCACAATTTTAACAATTTCCATCCCACCATCAACCTCAGGCTGGACCAGTCCACACAAGAGATCCACTTCCTAGATACTACAGTGCAAATAAGCGATGGTCATACAAACTCCACCCTATACTGGAAACCTACATGCCTCCAGTTTTCATCCAGACCACATCACACAATCCATTGTCTGCAGCCAAGCTCTAAGAAACAGCTATATTTGCTCCAATCCCTCAGTCAGACAAACACCTACAGGATCTCTATCAAGCATTCTTAAAATGACAGTACCCACCTCAGGAAGTGAGGAAACAGATTGACAGAGCCAGAAGAGTACCCAGAAGTCGCCTACTACAGGACAGACCCAACAAAGAAAGTAACAGAACACCATTAGCCGTCACCTACAGCACCCAACTAAAACCTCTCCAGTGCATCATCAAAGACCTACAACCTACCCTGAAAGATGATCCCTCACTCTCAGAGCTTGGGAGACAGACCAGTCCTCACTTTCAGATAGTCCCCCAACCTGAAGCAAATACTCACAAACAACTACATACCACAGAACACAAACACTAAACCAGGAACCAAACACTACAACAAACCCTGTCCACCAACTCGGTCAGCATATCTATTCAAGGGACACCATCATAGGACCTAACCACATCAACCACACCATTATTAGGTGCTTGTTCACCTGCACATCTACCAATGTGATATACAGGCATATCGCATTTTATGCGCATTTAACTTGTGCGATTTCCGCTTTATGGGGTTGTCTGGGGGAGAAAAAAAAAGGTAAGGGAAAACTAAAAATATAAAAACTTTCTTTAGGGTGGACGATTTTGCTCGCCATTGAAGTCAGTGGGTTTTCGGCTATACCAAACCCTCACTTAAGACGCGACATGCCTGTATTCTATCATGTGCTAGCAATGCCCCTCTGCCATGTACATTGGTGAAACCGGACAGTCTCCATGCAAAAGAATAAAAGGACACAAATCTGACATCAAAAATTGTAACATTCAAAAACCAGTAGGAAAACACTTCAATCTCCATGGACACTCAATAACAGACTTAAAAGTGGCAATTCTTCAACAAAAAAACTTCAAAGACCGACTCCAGTGAGAAACTGCTGAACTGGAATTAATTTGTAAACTGGATACCATCAAATTAGGCCTGAATAAAGACTGGGAGTGGATGGGTCACTACAGAAACTAATTTCCCCCTCCTGAGACTCACATCTTCTTGTCAACTGTTTGAAATGGGCCACCTTGATTACAGTGGCCTCAGCACTACAGAAGTGATTTCCACCCCTTCTTGTCAACTGCTGAGAATAGCCCACCTCCACTTTACTTAAATTAGTTCATTAGCACTGACTCCCCCCACCCCTCATTCCCCCACCAACTTGGTAAGACAGCTCCCATTTTTCATATGCTGTCTATTTATACCTCCCCACTGTATTTTCCACTGCATGCATCCGATGAAGTGCGTTTTAGCCCACAAAAGCTTATGCCCAAATAAATTTGTTAGTCTCTAAGGTGCCACAAGGACACATCGTTGTTTTTACTGTGCACAAAGCATCCTTAGCACAGACTGCCAGGTGAAGATGCATCCAGCACAAATCTTAGGTGCTCTAATTATGTGTTAATTTCCTCCTGACCCAATCTAGATTTGTTCAGAGAAGAAAAATGAGTGTCTTTGGAAAACAGTCCCAGGTCTTCATCCAAGACCCAGGAGCCGCATGGACTGGGATCTTTGTCCAGTCCTTTATGTAAACATTTTTTCTTCTCTCTGTAGTCTTTCACCTGAGAAATCCCAGAGCAGCAGGACATCTAATAAGCTTATTCAGGGAGCAAACCATGCGAGAGCTTGCTGGGTTGGTGAAGGCAGAGCTGGGAACCGAAGGGGAGTGATTAGTCAGGCTGACTGAGAACAGGAAGTACAGACTGATGAACAGTGCAAGGAAGAGATCACAGCTCTGCCTAACATCACAGCCTTCACTGCAGATTCAACAGACACGGAGGTGGCAACAGGCTAAAACAGAAAAATTCAGCCCATCTGCAAGCTCTCCCCATAACTCTACATACCTCTGTCTTGAGGAATTATCCTCTCATCAAATTCCTGATTCCAGTGGGACTAGACACTATATAAAAATACTGCTCGAGCATGCAGGGGTGTAATCAGGAAGGCCAAAACACAACTGGGTAACAAAGAAGGTTTCTACAGGTATGTTAGCAACAAGAAGGTGGTCAGGGAAAGTGTGAGAACCTTACTGAATGGGGGAGGCAACCTAGTGACAGATGATGTGGAAAAAGCTGAAGTACTAGGACTTTTTTTTGCCTCCGTCTTCACCGACAAGGTCAGCTTCCAGACTGCTGTCCTGGGCAACACAGTATGGGGAGGATGTGAGCAGCCTTCAGTGGCAAAAGAACAGGTTAAGGACTATTTAGAAAAGCTGGACATGCACAAGTCCATGGGTCCAGATCTAATGCATCCAAGGGTGCTGAGGGAGTTGGCTGATGTGATTGCAGAGCCATTGGGCATTATTTTTGAAAACTTGTGGTGATCGGGAGAGGACCTGGATGTTTGGAAAAAGGCAAATATAGTGCCCATCTTTATAAAAGAGAAGGAGAACCTGGGGAACTGAAGACTGATCGGCCTCACCTCAGTCCCTGGAAAAACTATGGAACAGGTCCTCAAGGAAACCATTTTGAAGCACTTGGAGGAGAGGGAGGTGATCTGCAACAGTCAACATGGATTTACCAAGCGCAAGTCATGCCTGACCAACCTGATTGCCTTCTATGATGAGATAACTGGCTCTGTAGATATGGGGAAAGCAGTGGACATGATATATCTTGACTTTAGGAAAGCTTTTGATACCATCTCCCACAATATTCTTGCCACAAGTTAAAAAAGTATGTATTGGATGAATGAACTATAAGGTGGATAGAAAGCTGCTAGATTGTCAGACTCAATGGGTAGTGGTCAACGACTTGATGTCTAGTTGGCAGCCGGTATCAAGTGGAGGGCCCCAGGGGTTGGTCCTGGGTCTGGCTTTATTCAACATTTTAATTAATGATCTGGATGATTTGATAGATTGCATCCTCAGCAAATTTGAGTCTGACACTTAAGACGGAGGGAAGAGGTAGATATGCTGGAGGGTAGGGATAGGGTCCAGAGTGATCTAGTCAAATTAGAGGATTGGGCCACAAGAAATCTGATGAGGTTCAACAAGGACAAGTGCAGAGTCGTGCACTTAGGGCAGAAGAATCCCAGGAACCATTGCAGGCTGGCTAAGCAGCAGTTCTACAGAAAAGAACCTGGGGATTACAGTGGATGAGAAATTGGATACGAGTCACCAGCGTACCCTTGTTGCCAAGGAGGCTAATGGCATATTGGGCTGCATTAGTAGGAGCATTGCCAGCAGATCAAGGGAAGTGGCTATTCCCCTCTATTCGGCACTTGTGAGGCTTCATCTGGAGAACTGCATCCAGTTTTGGGGCCCACACTACAGAAAGGATGTGGACAAATTGGAGAGAGTCCAGAGGAGGGCAACAAAAATGATCAGGGGACTGGGGCGCATGACTTATGAGGAGAGGCTGAGGGAACTTGGCTTGTTTAGTCTGCAGAAGAGAAGAGTGAGGGGGGATTTGATAGCAGCCATCAACTGCCTGAAGGGGGGTTCCAAAGAGGATGGAGTTTGGCTGTTCTCAGTGGTGGCAGATGACAGAACAAGGGGCAATGGTCTCAAGTTGCCATGGATGTCTAGGTTGGATCCTATTGGGATCCAGCCGCCCACCCACTGCTAAAGGACCTCCCCTCAGCCTAAGGGGAGTGTCCACAGGACCTGGAAGCCAAATGATTCTGGGGGACAACTAAAGAGATAACGAGAACAAGAGTGGGGTCAAATGAAGGAACCTGACAGGGACACAGAAAACACTTTCACTAGGATGGTGATGAAGCACTGGAATGGGTTACCTAAGGTGGTGGTGGAATCTCCTTCCTTAGAGGTATTTAAGCTCAAGCTTGATAAAGCCCTGGCTGGGATGATTTAGTTGGGGATTGTTCCTGCTTTGAGCAGGGGGTTGGACTAGATGACCTCTTGAGGTCTATTCCAACCCTAATCTTCTGTGATTCCCTAGTACATTGTGGTGCTGACAGGGCTCGCATCCTGGCACATGGCAGAAGCATGGAACATGTTGACTGCTTCCCAAGGACTGATCTGCTAGGTGGTGCCCTGCCGAGGGCCTGGAAACTTGCCAGGAGCCCATAGTTGCGTTTAGTGGGCATCTAATAGAGCAATTGTAGCTGCTTTGGTCTTCAGTGCAGCGATGCCTCCTGATAGTATTTCTGGCCTCAGCACATCTGCCTCAGATGTTAATGGGGCGTTGCACTTGTCCGTGGACACAACCTCTGTATTCAGGCCGAAGATAGCTGAGGTAGTTGAGAGCTCTGGACTGTATACGCTGTTAACTGTGTGGAGCTGCCATGTCACTGCTGGGATTCCTGCTTAGTCTGATTTCAAAACTATAATACAGTAGGGGGGGAAATAGTCCAATTTACAGGTCAAATGATTCATCAACACTTGTATTAAGCGCCAGATTTGTACGTTTTGCTCACGTATGGACACTAGGTGGCATCTTCCAAAGCAGCTAAAAGTGTTAGGGGCACAGGTTCCACTGGTTTCCAACAGGACTCGTGCTCCAAACTCCTGTGGACACTTGGATGATTCCCCCACAGCCCTTATCCCAGAGAAGTGACAGTCTTGGCTGTGGAGTCCAGGAGGAGAGACAGAAGGTATTATCCAGGACACAAGCCCATAATCCTAAACTGAATTGGACAATAACACAGCCACAAAGGCATTAACTAGCTGGGTGGTAAGCTCCTGGTGGGTATTAAGCTGGTAAGTAAGCTGCCATCCTCCATGTGCTCACGAGCTTTCATTTACTTTCCTGCCCTGTGTACCTACTTCTCTTACTAGGGATCTAGAGCTGCTTTCCGTAACTGCTCGCTGAATAGCCATTAATTTACTGATAAGGATCCCACACGTGTTTACATGGCATTGGGAAATCTCTGCAGAAAGAAGCTACTGCTACCAGGCATCTGAGGCTCAGTCCATAGTAATCGGCTACTTTCCCCAGGATTGTTGTTGTCCCTGCCTTCGATGGCTTCAGTGTCTTCACTTCACTTCGTTAAGAAATGTCTCTACGGGCTGGTCTTCACTGCGGGGGGGGGGGGCATCGACTGCAGATACGCAACTTCAGGTATGTTAATAACATAGCTGAAGTCGGCGTGTCTTCAGCCAACTTACCTGCTGTCCTCACGGCAGCGGCGGTCAGCGGCGCGCTCCCCCATCGACTCCAGCGTGCGCCTTGCGACAAGCTGGAGTTACAGGAGTTGATGGGGGCGCTGTGGGCAATCGATTGCTCACATCTTAATGAGACGCGAGAAATCGGTCGCTAAAAGAGCGATCACTACCTGCCGATCTGGTGGGTAGTGAAGACCTACCCTAAGGATGATTATTTTCACCATGAAGAATGGCTTCTTTCTTCTTCGAGTGCTTGCTCATGTCCATTCCCACAGTGTGTGCGCACCGCGCATGCACGGTCCCGGAAGATTTTTCCCCAGCGGTACCCGTAGGGTCGGCAGGGGCGACCCCTGGAGTGGCGCCCTTATGGCCATGTATATATGCCCCTGCCGACCCTCCCCCGCCCAGTTCCTTCTTTCCGTTCATGACGGTCGCTGGAACAACGACGCTTCGGCTCGTTCTTGCGGTATCCTTGTATCCTAAACGTTCGGTAGTTAGGTGTAGTTTAGTTAGTTCTTATAGTTCATAGTTAATTGTATATAGTTATCATATTAGAATTAGATAGAGAAGTTGAGATTCCGGCGCTGGGGCATGCCTGGAGCGCCAGGTTTCAAAACTTGTGAAGGCTGTGCTAAGCCTATGCCCGTGAGCGATCCTCACTCCAAGTGTCTTAAGTGCTTGGGTGAGAACCATCTAGCTGATCGCTGCCCGATTTGCAAGGCTTTTAAGCCTAGAACGAAGAAGGAGAGAGATTCCCGCCTGAAGATCATCCTAATGGAATCGGCTCTTCAGCCTGAAATCCCGTCCACCTCCGTGCGCAGCGCACCGGCCTCGGTGCGGGACCAGTCGGCACCGAAGGCGGACCGGGGCAAGCACAGGCACCGTTCCTCCCAGAAAGGGAGTTCCCGAAGGCACCGCTCACAGTCACCGGTGCCTTCGAAGAAGCAGAGAGGTCGTTCCCCGGCACGTAAGAACCAGGGTGAACCCTCTAGCAAAAGGCAGACTTCGGGTCGCAAGGGCGAGCCCCGTCAAGTGCCTACGCCGCCAGCTGAGACAGAGCCACAGGGGCCCCTCAGCACCGACTCACTGCATCTGCAGATGGAGCAGCCGGACAGAGCCTCAACCCCGGACACCTTTGAGGCGGCCAGGGACTTAATTGCCCTAACTGCGGAGCCGGGCCCGGCACCAGCGCCTCAGACCCGCTTTCTGGCACCGGCACCGGTCATGGCACGACCTCCGGCACCGATCGGACTCCCGGACCCGGTGCCGCTGATTCCCGCCTACCCGGAATCAGTGCCGGCACGGGCGGCACGGGCTCCCCCGGTACCGATCATACCGGTACCGGCTATCTCTGACCCTCCGGCACCCGGGCGCGTCGAGCAGCACCCAGGGAAGCCAACCACCTTTGAGAGGTACACCGTGGCACCGTCGGGGTCTGCTCCCCCATGGTCCGGGTCAGACTATTCGTCCGAGTCCGACGCACGCTCCTCTAGATCGGGTCGTAGTCACCATACCTCCCGTTCCCACCACCATTCTCGGCACCGCAGGTCCTCCCATCACAGGACCCCCCCGACATGGCTGCCTCAGGAACAGGCTCCAGGCCCATGGCCCTTTTGGACCCCCTTTGCGATCCACCAGCAGGGGCCGCCATCGGTATCGTCCTCCTTGCCGTCGGTGCCGAGGGGACCGGTCTCGGCCACCGTCTCGGTGCCGCCCCCTGAAGTGGCCCCGGAGATTCCGGCGCCTGGTCCCTCGGGGCTACATCATCCCCAGTCAGCGCCTCAATCCGTGGTACCATCAGGGCCCACCAGTGACCGCCCTATGGAAGAACCGGCTCAAGAGACACAGTTCGTTCCTTCCTCTTCCTCCTCTCCCGATGAGGCAGTAGCTGGTTCCTCGTCCCCAAATTTACCACCAATGGACGTGAGGGGACATCAGGAACTCCTCAGAAGGGTGGCGCAGAATCTCCACCTCCCAGCTGAGGAAGTGGAGGAGGAAACAGATCCCACGGTGGATATCCTGACATCGGGGGGCCCTACCAAAATAGCACTGCCATTCATCAAGACGATCCACAAAATCTCGAACGTCATATGGCAGACACCATCCTCGATTCAACCTACTGCTAGAGGGGTTGAGAGGCGCTACTTTGCCCCCCAACAGGGGTATGAACACCTGTTTACACACCCCCAGCCGGGGACACTGGTGGCAGACGCGGTTAATCACCGCGAACGTCAGGGACAGACGGGCTCTACCCCGAAGTCCCATGACGCCAAGAAGCTGGACTTGTTTGGACGGAAGGTCTATTCCTCAGGGGCACTCCAGCTGCGTGTTGCAAACCAGCAAGCGGCTCTGGGAAGGTATGCCTACAATTCCTGGTCGGCAATGGCCAAATTCCAGAACCAGGTTCCCGCGGAGGCCCATCCAGAGTTTAAAGCCATCCTGGAAGAAGGCAGGGTTGTCTCGAGAGCAGCCCTCCAGGCCGCTCTGGACTCCGCCGATTCGGCCTCCCGCACCATGGCTACGGCCATCGCCATGAGACGTGGGGCATGGTTACAAGTCTCCGGGATCCCAACCCCGGTGCAATCGACAATTCAAGACCTGCCCTTTGACAAGCAGGGTTTATTTTCGGAGGACACCGATAAAAAACTACACTCAATGAAAGACTCGCGGGCCATGTTGAGGTCCCTGGGCCTCCATACGCCTCAGCCCCTCCGCAGACCTTTCCGACCTCCCCCTCCTACTCAACCTAGACCATACCAGTTCCCTCCTCGGAGAGACCCCCCTAGGAGGGGTGGTAGGGGTAATGGCAGGGGACGTCCTAGCTCCTCGTCTAGGAACGGGCAGCAGAATCCTGGACCCAGAAACCAGCAAGGGCCCAGACCTAACTTTTGAAGTTGCGCCCGAGGGCTTCAGACCAGTTCCCTTAGATCCAGTACGCCCTTTTGTGAGCCGCTTATCCCACTTTTACCAGGAGTGGGCCCTTCTTACCTCAGACAGATGGGTCCTCAGCCTGGTAAGGGTGGGATATTCTATCCAATTCTCCTCCCTTCCGCCCCACCATCCTCCCTCCCCATCCCTCTTCAGGGACCCATCTCACGAGCAGCTCTTAGTTCAGGAGGTCAATACCCTCTTGTCTTTGGGTGCCATAGAGGAGGTTCCTCAAGAATTTCGGGGCAAGGGTTACTACTCCCGTTATTTCCTTATCCCGAAGGCCAAAGGCGGTCTTCGTCCCATCCTAGACCTGCGGGGCCTCAACTCCTACATAAAGAAGCTGAAGTTCCGCATGATCTCCCTCGCAACCATCATTCCCTCTATGGATCGCGGAGACTGGTTTGCTGCCCTCGACCTAAAAGATGCATATTTTCACATATCAATTATTCCCAGTCACAGGAGGTTCCTGAGATTTGTTTTGGGAGACCGCCACTACCAGTTTACGGTACTGCCGTTCGGCCTATCCACTGCCCCAAGGGTCTTCACAAAGTGTATGTCTGTCGTGGCTGCATCCCTCAGAAGAAAGCAGGTGCATGTGTACCCCTACCTGGACGACTGGCTCATCAGGGCGGAGTCAGAGCAGCTAGCGACCCAGCATATAGCTCTCACCAGAGAAACTTTCACCAAGTTGGGCCTTTTGCTGAACGAACAAAAATCGACCCTAGTGCCTACTCAGAGGATAGAGTTCATAGGGGCGATATTGGACTCTCAACAGGCAAGGGCATTCCTACCTCCTACCAGGGCAGTCACCATAGCAGAATTGATCCACTCGACCCTTCGATTCCCCACCACCACAGTCAGGAACTGCATGGTTCTCTTGGGGCATATGGCAGCTTGTACTTATGTGGTGCCACACGCCAGGTTGCGGCTTCGCCCCCTGCAGACCTGGCTGGCAACGGTGTACAGACAGGGCAGGGACCCTCTAGACTTGATTGTGACTCTCCCAACCCACATACTGTGTTCTCTCCAGTGGTGGCTTCGCCACGACTCCCTCGCAGTAGGAGTACCCTTCCAGAAGCCCCAGCCTTCAGTAACCTTGGGTACAGATGCGTCCGCCCTGGGCTGGGGAGCACATCTCGGAGACGCCAGGACTCAAGGCCTCTGGTCTCGCAGCGAACTCTCCCTTCACATCAATGTCAGGGAGCTCAGAGCGGTTCGTCTAGCCTGCCAAGCGTTTCGGGAACGCATACAAGGCAAGTGTGTATTGGTGCTGACAGACAACACAGCAGCAATGTTTTACATAAACAAACAAGGGGGGGCCCGGTCGTCTCTCCTATGCAGGGAAGCCCTAGCCCTATGGGAGTTTTGTATTTCACACAATATTCACCTCCAGGCCACCTACCTCCCAGGGGTTCAGAATGTATTGGCGGACACCCTGAGTCGCTCCTTTCGGGGTCACGAGTGGTCGCTCAGGGTCGACATTGTACACTCAATCTTCCTTCAGTGGGGGTTTCCCCTCGTGGACCTGTTCGCCACAAGGTCCAACAGGAAGTGCCAGAGGTTCTGTTCCCTACTGAACCTCAGCCCGGGGTCAGAGGCAGACGCCTTTCAGATCCCTTGGAAGGGGGGTCTACTTTATGCGTTTCCTCCGTTTCCCCTGATCCACAGAGTGCTGCTCAAGGCCCGTCTAGACAGAGCCTCCATGATCCTCATAGCGCCAGCGTGGCCCCGCCAGCACTGGTACACCCTGCTAATGTCCCTCTCCGTCAGGACGCCCATAACTCTCCCACTCCTCCCGACCCTGATCTCGCAGGACCACGGCCGACTTCTACACCCCAACCTGCAATCTCTCCACCTCACGGCGTGGAGTATCCGTGGCTGAACCCTTCGGAGCTTCAGTGCTCGGCTCAGGTCAGGGAAGTCCTACTGGGTAGCAGAAAACCCTCCACTCGCGCCGTCTATGCGGCCAAGTGGAAACGCTTCTCCTTGTGGGCCCAGGAAAGGGGAGTCGCTCCCCCTTTAGCTCCTATATCCCTTATTCTAGACTACCTCCTTAGCCTCAAGCAGCAAGGTTTGGCAATCTCCACTGTCCGGGTACACCTGGCTGCCATATCAGCGTTCCACCCAGGTATAGGGGGTGTCTCTGTCTTCAGTAACCCACTAGTCGTGCGCTTTATCAGAGGATTGGACAGGTTGTACCCCACGGTGAGAACCCCAGTTCCCCCATGGGACCTGAACCTGGTCCTTTCAGCATTAATGAAGCCCCCTTTTGAACCATTAGCCTCGTGCCCTCTTTCTTACTTGTCCTGGAAAACGGCCTTTCTAGTAGCCATTACCTCGGCTAGAAGGGTCTCCGAGCTTAGAGCTCTTACCTCGGAACCACCCTATACCATCTTTCACAAAGATAAGGTCCAGTTACGCCCTCACCCGGCCTTTCTTCCTAAGGTGGTTTCTGCCTTCCATGTGAATCAGGACGTATTCCTCCCTGTTTTCTTTCCTAGACCTCATACCTCTAACAGGGAAAGAATGCTCCACTCTTTGGATGTGAGAAGGGCTTTAGCCTTTTATTTACAGCGTACAAAACCCTTCCGTAAATCACCTCAACTTTTTATTTCAGTGGCAGAGAGAATGAAGGGGTTGCCGATCGCGTCCCAACGCCTCTCGGTCTGGATAACATCATGTATCAAGCTGTGCTATAACCTCTCGAATGTGTCTCCTCCTCCGTTAACAGCACATTCAACCAGAGCTCAGGCCACGTCCACAGCATTCCTGTCGCACGTTCCCATCGCTGACATCTGTAGAGCAGCAACATGGTCGTCGATACATACCTTTTCCTCGCACTATGCAATCGTGCAACAGACAATGGAGGATGCTGCTGTCGGTCATGCAGTCCTAGCAGCTGGTACGGTCAGTACTCCTCACCCTCCTCCACGGTAACTGCTCGTAAGTCACTGTGGGAATGGACATGAGCAAGCACTCGAAGAAGAAAGAACAGTTACTTACCTCGTAACGTTGGTTCTTCGAGATGTGTTGCTCATGTCCATTCCGAATCCCACCCGCCTCCCCTCAGGTCGGAGTACCGGCAAGAAGGAACTGGGCGGGGGAGGGTCGGCAGGGGCATATATACATGGCCATAAGGGCGCCACTCCAGGGGTCGCCCCTGCCGACCCTACGGGTACCGCTGGGGAAAAATCTTCCGGGACCGTGCATGCGCGGTGCGCACACACTGTGGGAATGGACATGAGCAACACATCTCGAAGAACCAACGTTACGAGGTAAGTAACTGTTCTTTATGTCTGTCAGGCTTGTATTTTTCTCCCACTCCTGCATGCCCATATGGTGGATCATCTGCTCTGGCTAGGTGCTGAGAGGGGGCTGGCTCTGACGTTATCTCTACCATTTAAGGCTGTGTGTATTTTTACATTTAAACAAGCAGGAGGTTGGTTATCATAAGATGTGCTTTTCCCTGAGGTGCCATTAGACTATATAATGACGAGCTGATGATGGAGTCTCATCTGGCTGGAGAAGTAGAACTGTCTGTGTGTGTAATGCAAGCACGGCTTGGAAGTTGGGGGAGAAGGAAAGAATGTCAGGAGCCTCGCAGGTATTTTCAGATAAGGTCCATTTACCATTATTAATTCATTTCCATTCCCTTTCCAGACAAGGCCTGCAGCTTCACAGCATTAAGTGTGTTTAGTGCAAAAATCAATGCTAATGCAATATTAAGGGTGAGTTTAAACCCCCCCAGGTCTGGAAAATTCAACAGCATCACATCTCTAAAATACAGCCTTTCGTACCCATCAGCACAGCTGCAACACTCAGGCTCTCATCATGCATCTTGATTATTGCAATATCCCTCTCTGATTTTGACAATTGCAGGCTTTCCCCCACTCATATCCAGCCAGAATGCTGCTGCAAAGATCATTTTCCTCCTCGGTTGCTCTGACCTTGGTATCTTGCCCTTTGCATCCCTCCACTGGCCTCCTTCATCACCTCGAACAAAAGCTGTTTGTCTTCCCTTTGAAGGCCCTTCACAGTCAGTCTTATCTTCTCCCCTTTGCTGCTGGTTAGCTCTCACCTTGGATCAGCCCACGATGCTGCCTCCACTGCCCAGTGGCTACATTGTCAAACAAGGCCCTTTGTGCCCCTGCCATGCTTGCCAATACTCTCTCACTATTCACTTGTACACCCCTGCCTGTCTCCATCTATTGTCACACTTAGTCTGCAAACCCCTTGGGGCGGGGACCATCATTTTGTTCTGTATTTGTACAGCCCCTGGCACGGTACGGTCTGAGTTAATGGCCCTAAGGCAATCCAAATAATTGTTATGGTTCCCATAACATCTGTATCTCTCTCCAGTTGTGCATACGTGTTGTTTTGTCAAGTTCATAACATGCCCATGGGACCTTAGTGCGTGGCAAGCTAGGGTGTGAATCTACACCGCGCTAACTTGCCACGCAAACATGTCCTATGTGGACGCTACTACAGAAGACAAGCCCTAAATATCTCTATTCACTTTGACTGGGGTGCAGTGGCTGTTGAGGCTTTCTCCAGTGGATATCTTAATTTCTGGGAGTGTAAATTCTCCAGCTGTCATGCTGTCTCTGTCACACTCTCACCTCGGTCTTTCCTTAGCTTTTTTAAAAAATGTAGGACTAAGGAGAGGCAACCTCTGCTTGATCATACTCTAAAAAAACCTCTTTCTATTCCTGGCAGTACCGCCACCAGTCCCTGGTGGGGGGTTGCGTTGGAGGTAGCTTCCCTTGCTGGAGTTTGTTCGCCTAGTGAACTGACGCCAAGACTCGGCCTGTAATGGGAGGCTTGTCGATGTCACCCCTTCAGTTCCTGTTGTTCCGCTTGTCACTGGTGCTCCCAATTCTACTTCTTTGAAATGAAGCGATTATTGATAGTGGTGATGCTGCCTTTGGAGCTGGGTGGGGGTTGTGGAGTGTGCTGGGCCTGGCTTTGTATCCGCAGCCTTTTAACTTCACCCTAGAGGAGGAATTGGGCAACTTCTGTGTTAGGGAGATTTCTCATAACAATTTGAGACCAAAAGAGACTGCAAAGCAAGGAGGACTGTCTGTCCCATCCAATCTGAGACCATCCAGTTGGCCCAAGGACTCTCAGCCAGTGCTGCTCACTTCTGTGTAGGAGAAACAAACGTTTTGAGCTAGGCCCAGTTACAGCAGCTTCTGGAGATGGTAGCCTTGCCGAGACATGTTCCTTCCTGCTGGAGTGGCATGTTATCTGGGGCACTGTGTCCACCGTCACGCAGAGAGAAGCACATAAGAGGGAGTGTCTCCAGACAGAGGACATGATAGGGCTGGGGTGGCTGGTTGGGAAGGGTCTGTGATGTTCCAAGAGGCTGGTGGCAAAGCAGATCTATTGCAGTTAATCCTCTTACCTTGTGACCTGATAAGGGATTAGATCTGTTCTTCTGGTGAGCTCAAATGTGGTGAGTGTAGTTGAAAAGCACGAGCAGTTTGGATTGAACGGTGGACAAAAGGGGAAATGGGTGTTTTGGTGTATACAGAGAGCCTGAAAGGAATGTTTTCTGTGTGTTAGGGGACACACACACACACACACACACCCCATGAGCTGCACTGCATGGGACCCATGGGTTGAGACTACATAATGCAGCGTAAATGCTAAAGCCCCAGGCTGGGACCCAGGGTTCAACAATTCCTAATTCCCAGGGTTACACGTGAATGTAGATGCTCAAGCCTTAGCTTAACAAACCCAAGGTCTGCTAACTCAAGTTCATCTAACCCTGGGCTTACGTTGCAATGTTGATGTACCCCTAGAAGAAACAAAGGGAAGGACCTGAATTTCAAATGTGAATAAAACAAGCTGAAACAGTTTTATCAGGGGAAGGAAACAACCTTCCCGGTCTCCTTTGTGTTACCGAGAAACAAATAATGGCACAAGCCCAACTGTTTCAGCGTAGTAGCTGTGTTAGTCTGTATCTGCAAAAAGAACGAGGCGTACTTGTGGCACCTTAGAGACTTAACACATTTTTTGGGGCATAAGCTTTCATGGGCTAGAGAACCCACTTCATCAGATGCATAGAATGGAACTTACACTAGGAATATATATTGTAAGAGATCCGCTTCTCGCCCCACTCCACAAACAGGCAGGAGACTCTTCTGTGACTCACCAGTGCTCTTTATTCAGTCAGTGCAAACCCCACCACCTACTATGTACAGCTCTACAGTTTAGCTCAGTAGCCTGTAGCTCAGGGAGACAGGCCACAGCTCAGGAGGGTAACCCCATTCCTCCTGGCTCACAGGGATCCAAAGTCTAAATACTTCTCCCTGTCCTGCTTCCCTAGCCTACTTCTCTCTCTCTTTCACTCCACCACCTCCTCTACCACACCACCCTGGGCTTCCTTCCTGCCGGGCCTTATATCCCCCAGGGAGACTGCCAGGTGCAGCACATAAGGTCCTCTGTTACCCAGGGTTACCCCCAGGTGGCTAATTAGCCTTCCCTGCAAGGGGAGGCTTTCAGAGGTTTTTCCCCCCTTAAAGGGCCAGCAGAGCTGGCTCAGGCACTCCTGGCCAGCACCCTGCCACCCCCCCCCCCTCACCCCTTCCCCCCCCCACACACACCATGAAAAGGTGGAGGTTGCCATACCAACTTTAAGTGGCTAATCAATTAAGGTGAGCTATTAGCAGCAGGAGGGGGAAAAAAACTTTTGTAGTGATGTCATGGAGTGCCTGGGTGCGGTCTGGAACTTGCTCCCTATGAAGCCAGTTAGGACTCTGGGGGAAAGCTTCCTCTCTCCGTACACAGCCTGTTTTCAAGACTAGGAACTTTACAGGTTCCCGCTTACACCTCCCTGGGTCTGACCTCGGAGCATTCAGCACCTTCTGCCCCTCTGTGCGCTTCCCCTCAGCGAGCCCGCCCAGGGGGGGCTTCCTGGGGGAGCCAGAGGGTCCTGCACCCCAACTCCACAGTCATACGTGACTCTCAGCCAGGCAGTAAAACAGAGGTTTATTCGATGACAGGAACATAATCTAGGTAGAGTGAACGCGACCCCTCTGCTGGGTCCATTTTGGGGGCCACAGTGCCAGGCAGAGCTTGCCTGCAGTCCTTGCCAGCCCCCAGCCAGATCCAGACTAACTCCTCTCTCCAGCCACACCCCTGCTTCGCTGTCTTTCCTTCCCCCTTCCCCCTTCCCCCCCCTCCCCCCGGGGTCAAATTACAGCTTCAGGTATGGCCACCTTCACACAAGAGTCAGAGGAAGCTTAAAAGCATTCCTACTCCCTCACAAGTGATAATCAGGATGGCCCATTTCAAACAGTTGATAAGAAGGTGTGAGTAACAGTAGGAGGATACTTAATAAGGGACAATAGATTGCAGTTTGTGTAATGACCAGCCACTCCCAGTCTTTATTCAAGCCTAATTTAATGGTATCCAGTTTGCAAATTAATTCCAGTTCAGCAGAGGAGTCTGTTTTTGAAGTTTTTTTGTTGAAGAGTTGCCACTTCTAGGTCTGTTACTGAGTGACCAGAAAGATTAAAGTGTTCTACTGGTGTTTGAATGTTCTAATTCCTGATGTCAGATTTGTGCACATTTTATTCTTTTGTGTAGAGACTGTTTGGCCAACGTACATGGCAGAGGGGCATTGCTAGCACATGATGGCTTATATCACATTGGTAGAGGTGCCGGTGAAAGAGCCCTTGATGGTGTGGCTGATGTGATTAGGTCCTATGTTGGTATCATTTGAATAGATATGTAGACTGAGTTGGTGGACAGGGTTTGTTACAGGGTTTGGTTCCTGGTGTAGTCTTTTTGCTGTGTAGTGTGTGTGGTTACTGGTGAGTATTTGCTTAAGGTTGGGGGGCTGTCTGTAAGCAAGGACTGGTCTGTTCTCCAAGATCTGTTAGAGTGATGGATCGTCTTTCAGGATAGGTTGTAGATCTTTGATGATGCACTGGAGAGGTTTTAGTTGGGTGCTGTAGGTGACGGCTAGTGGTGTTCTGTTACTTTCTTTGTTGGGTCTGTCCTGTAGTAGGTGACTTCTGGGTACTCTTCTGGCTCTGTCAATACGTTTCTTCACTTCAACAGGTGGGTATTGTAGTTTTAAGAATGCTTAAACAAAGGGAAGGACCTGAATTTCAAATGTGAATAAAACAAGCTGAAACAGTTTTATCAGGGGAAGGAAACAACCTTCCCGGTCTCCTTTGTGTTACCGAGAAACAAATAATGGCACAAGCCCAACTGTTTCAGCGTAGTAGCTGTGTTAGTCTGTATCTGCAAAAAGAACGAGGCGTACTTGTGGCACCTTAGAGACTTAACACATTTTTTGGGGCATAAGCTTTCATGGGCTAGAGAACCCACTTCATCAGATGCATAGAATGGAACTTACACTAGGAATATATATTGTAAGAGATCCGCTTCTCGCCCCACTCCACAAACAGGCAGGAGACTCTTCTGTGACTCACCAGTGCTCTTTATTCAGTCAGTGCAAACCCCACCACCTACTATGTACAGCTCTACAGTTTAGCTCAGTAGCCTGTAGCTCAGGGAGACAGGCCACAGCTCAGGAGGGTAACCCCATTCCTCCTGGCTCACAGGGATCCAAAGTCTAAATACTTCTCCCTGTCCTGCTTCCCTAGCCTACTTCTCTCTCTCTTTCACTCCACCACCTCCTCTACCACACCACCCTGGGCTTCCTTCCTGCCGGGCCTTATATCCCCCAGGGAGACTGCCAGGTGCAGCACATAAGGTCCTCTGTTACCCAGGGTTACCCCCAGGTGGCTAATTAGCCTTCCCTGCAAGGGGAGGCTTTCAGAGGTTTTTCCCCCCTTAAAGGGCCAGCAGAGCTGGCTCAGGCACTCCTGGCCAGCACCCTGCCACCCCCCCCCCCCCCTCACCCCTTCCCCCCCACACACACACCATGAAAAGGTGGAGGTTGCCATACCAACTTTAAGTGGCTAATCAATTAAGGTGAGCTATTAGCAGCAGGAGGGGGAAAAAAACTTTTGTAGTGATGTCATGGAGTGCCTGGGTGCGGTCTGGAACTTGCTCCCTATGAAGCCAGTTAGGACTCTGGGGGAAAGCTTCCTCTCTCCGTACACAGCCTGTTTTCAAGACTAGGAACTTTACAGGTTCCCGCTTACACCTCCCTGGGTCTGACCTCGGAGCATTCAGCACCTTCTGCCCCTCTGTGCGCTTCCCCTCAGCGAGCCCGCCCAGGGGGGGCTTCCTGGGGGAGCCAGAGGGTCCTGCACCCCAACTCCACAGTCATACGTGACTCTCAGCCAGGCAGTAAAACAGAGGTTTATTCGATGACAGGAACATAATCTAGGTAGAGTGAACGCGACCCCTCTGCTGGGTCCATTTTGGGGGCCACAGTGCCAGGCAGAGCTTGCCTGCAGTCCTTGCCAGCCCCCAGCCAGATCCAGACTAACTCCTCTCTCCAGCCACACCCCTGCTTCGCTGTCTTTCCTTCCCCCTTCCCCCTTCCCCCCCCTCCCCCCGGGGTCAAATTACAGCTTCAGGTATGGCCACCTTCACACAAGAGTCAGAGGAAGCTTAAAAGCATTCCTACTCCCTCACAAGTGATAATCAGGATGGCCCATTTCAAACAGTTGATAAGAAGGTGTGAGTAACAGTAGGAGGATACTTAATAAGGGACAATAGATTGCAGTTTGTGTAATGACCAGCCACTCCCAGTCTTTATTCAAGCCTAATTTAATGGTATCCAGTTTGCAAATTAATTCCAGTTCAGCAGAGGAGTCTGTTTTTGAAGTTTTTTTGTTGAAGAGTTGCCACTTCTAGGTCTGTTACTGAGTGACCAGAAAGATTAAAGTGTTCTACTGGTGTTTGAATGTTCTAATTCCTGATGTCAGATTTGTGCACATTTTATTCTTTTGTGTAGAGACTGTTTGGCCAACGTACATGGCAGAGGGGCATTGCTAGCACATGATGGCTTATATCACATTGGTAGAGGTGCCGGTGAAAGAGCCCTTGATGGTGTGGCTGATGTGATTAGGTCCTATGTTGGTATCATTTGAATAGATATGTAGACTGAGTTGGTGGACAGGGTTTGTTACAGGGTTTGGTTCCTGGTGTAGTCTTTTTGCTGTGTAGTGTGTGTGGTTACTGGTGAGTATTTGCTTAAGGTTGGGGGGCTGTCTGTAAGCAAGGACTGGTCTGTTCTCCAAGATCTGTTAGAGTGATGGATCGTCTTTCAGGATAGGTTGTAGATCTTTGATGATGCACTGGAGAGGTTTTAGTTGGGTGCTGTAGGTGACGGCTAGTGGTGTTCTGTTACTTTCTTTGTTGGGTCTGTCCTGTAGTAGGTGACTTCTGGGTACTCTTCTGGCTCTGTCAATACGTTTCTTCACTTCAACAGGTGGGTATTGTAGTTTTAAGAATGCTTGATAGAGATCTCTTGTAGGGGCTTTTTCACATCCCTGAGTGCCATAAGGTAAATCGACTTAAGTGGTAGGGTAGACCTGTCCTGAGTAAGTTAATCTTCCTAAGGGATCCATTGACTCTGTAATTATTTGTGAAATACAGCTCAGATGCATAGCTCTCTTAACTGTGCATAGCCACCCAACATACACAGCCCTGACTTCCAAAAGCATCAGCAGATGACCCATTTTGGAATGCCCTGCTGCCTTTCTGCTCAAACCACCAGCCCAAAATGCCGTAGTCAAAAGCTGGGCCAATGTTTGCCCTCCAGATTCCAAATAGAAGAGTGAGAGTGGTAGACTGGGGGAGCAGGATTCCAGCCTTGTCTACATTAGGGTTAAGCAGTTGTTCTCAAACTTTTTGTATCGGCAGCTGCTTTTCTGGGCCCCCGGGGAAAAAGTTTGAAAACCACTGTCCTACATGGATAGAAACCATAAATTGAGAGAAGAATTCAAGCAGAGGATTTGTGACATTTTAATTTTCCCCAGTGACTTCAGGAGGCTGGCATGGTGTGTTACTGTTCTGTATTTACATAAAACATGCATCTGACTGGAGAGAAGGAAAATCCAGAAAGGCCACAGAAAATCTCAGATCCCATTAGTGACGCTTTCATCTGAAAGGAAATGGGAAGCAGAAGATATCATCCAATTTAAACACAGCCAAGACTTCCAGGCAATATTGCTGGGCTAAATTCCAACCCAGTTAGGGCAAAGCACAAGCATCGATCTCATCATGAAATCCGCTTAGTGCAAAATGGATTCATAGTGGGAGAAGCGCATTGGAATGCATCTCTAAAGAGCATCCAGATAAGTCACTTAGGGCATGTCTTCACTACGACTTAACGTCGACTTTAACGACGTTAAGTCGAAATAAACATGTACCCGGCTGCAGATATGCAAACTTCAGCTACGTGAATCAAAGTTATGTATCTGTATCTGTATCCATCATATCCCTCCTCCCTCCCCCCCCCCCCCCCCGTAGTGGAGACCAGCCCAAAGACTCCCTGGAAGGCTGTATCAAATTGTTTTTATTCTGTTTCATGTTATTTGCCTTCAGAAATCACAGTATTGAATTAAGCTCTGTGCTTTGGGCCTTAAACACATCTCTGAATATAAGGGACTGCAATCAGACATTGTTGGGGGCAGATTACTTGCTATTGTAGGGCTCTGACGCTGCAGCATCTGGTGCAGGCCCTTGACTCTGATCCACTCTTGCAATTCCTATGTCCCTATGCTTTTGCTGGAGATCTCCTTGGAGAACTTAGAACTGTGTTGGGAAAGTTACTTGGCTAGAGAGTATTAAATCTTTTCACACATAGTTGTTTCCTTCCAACTGTTTTAAATAGTCAGAAAATAAAAATCTCTTCCTCTTTCAGTTAACCAGGCTTCACTTGCTTGGTACCTGTAATGTGGTGGTACCAGTTCTCCAGTCATCCGTAGAGTCTTCCAGGAAAAAGCAGGAGGAGGAGACCTGAATTTCTATCGTAAAATACATGCAGAAGAAATAAAACATGTCTCTGAAAAAAAGCCATTCACACCGACTTTACCCATCATAAAGAAAGGGGGGCGGAAGGATATTGACCCAGCGTATCTTTTCCTTTGCAGGAGACTTTAAGGATGGACACACAGCTCAGTGGAGAGGGCATGTCCAGCAAAGAGGAGTCTGAATTCTTGCTCTGGCAGAGACACTGTGACCCTCTGTGTCTGCATTTCCACTTGTGTGAAATGAGGAGGATATTGCTCTTTTGACCGTTGTGAATGGCTTTCAGATCCATGAACTCAGGGTGTTCTGTAGGGTCTGATTATTCTGTATTTATTTATTTGACACACAATGGGTACATCAGCTCTCTGGTAGGTCAATCAAATAGTTTCTGCGAGCATCTCTGCAATCAGCCAGCCCATAAAACCAACATCATAACAATACTTAGTATTTGTCTGGCACTCAGCATGTTCAAAGTGTTGTAATTAATAGTCATATCTGAGTTGTACTAATGAGCTATTGCCTCAAGCTTCTATCTAAATAACTGTTGGGACCATCCCAGTCTTGAAACAGAAATTTAGTCCCTGATGGCTCACCCCTTCATTTAGCAGGATAAACAGTGGTAACTGCTGTGGTCTGCTGACCTGATGATATTGGTTTCCCAGCAGTGTAGGTGTAAGAGGGGGTTATCCTGATCCCTATGCTCCTGAGTACAGAGATCAGGGCTCTTATATGCCAGACCAACTAAACTTTAGCTGCTCCCCAGCTAAATTAACTGTTCTCCCCAACACCCCCACTTTACCAGTTGGGAAATTGGGCTTACCCAAAGCTGCCACCACTCAGTAACCACCCCAAGACCATGGGGTGGGGTACCTTGACAACCAACTCACCCTAATCTGTCCCTGAGAAAAGGGGATTCTTCACGCTGTATCCCCCTCCCTCCTCCCTCTCTCTGCTCCTAAGAGAGATAAAAAACCACCCTGAGGCTTTCACCTTGCGAGCCTTCCTCTTAGACCCACAGACCTGGGAACTGGGATAAATCCTCACCCCTCCCTTCTCCCTCCCATCTGTTACCAAGAGAGATAAGAACCCGCCCTGAGGCTTTTACCTTGTGAGCCTTTCTCTTAGACCCACAGACCTGGGAACTGGGATAAATCCAAGCTAGGATTTCTTTGTGAGAAAAAACCACACCTTTTTATAGCTAAAAAGATTTAATAAAGAAAAGGGAATACAACAAAGATACAGTACACTTCACAATCTGGGGTTCTCTAACTCCCTTCTGAAACGGAAAGAGACACCCCAAATGGCACAGGCTTATAAAGAATCAAAAGGTTATACTTACAGTACAGCTAATCAGGAATATAAGAAGGAAGTAAAGCCATCTTTATAGCTAAAGATGGTCCAAGACCCCTTGCCAGCTACCTTGGCAAGCAAAAACTCAAAACTGAAAACTCAAAGAACTCCTCCCTCCCTCATGGTAGTGAAGCGCTTACGTCACTGTCTCAGATAACATTAACTCTATACAGGCAGGGTATCACTCTCCAGCACTTTACACTTATGACAGTAGGTTTTTGGTTTTGCATTGTGCAGGAGGAGTCTTGAAATATTCCATGTCTCTTTATAATTCCTGATTTAACAAAGCACTCATGCACTTAAAGTGATGCACATGTTTGTGTTCCTATTGAAGGCAGTGGGTACGTAAGTACCTTGCTGAGTAAGGGCCTTGGCATAAAGGATTCTTGTCTAGATCACTCTCTGGATACTTGCTCGGACTCTTCAGGGTAGACCTAGGTGCCCTGTGTAAAGCCAGATTGAGAGCATGATGCCCTATGGGGCTAAAAATAAACCTCCTTGTTCCAAACTAACACCAAACATAGTCAAACTTGTTTTTGACATGTTCCCTCTAGTCCTGTTTTTCCATATCTGTTGGTGAGCCCAGTATCCTTAGGTTTTGTTTACTTTCAAGATTTTTTTCCTCTTTCCCAGTCTCTTCAGACATAGGCCTGTGGAACTTACTGCCACAAGATATCAGAGACCAAGACCTTCAATAAAGAGTAAATATTTGTATAAGAATACAACTGGTAATTACTGTAGCAAAAATCATTTTGATGGCCTATAAGCCCTCAGGGGCTATCCCTACATGTGTCTTAATTGCAGTTATGTATGGCTATATTCAATATTGTATATGCCCCAAAGGACTTACAATCTAAATAGACACACTATATTTTAGGAAGGAGTTCAGCTAGTGTTGCCAATGCATCATGCTGTTGGATTAGAATCAGCAAGAGGGTTATGTCACGGAACACAAAGTGAACCTTCAGACATCTGATCTCTCATGGTTTGGAGAGAATCGATCTCTTCTCAGTCCAGCCATTTGGGACTTGTGGAGCAAATGCCTGTTGGTCTGTATCCATCTGTTGTCTCCTGATTAACACTCTGGCTGCAAGTTTCTTGGGACAGGGCCCATCTTTTTGTTGTGTGTTTGTACAGCGCCTGGCACAGCGGGTATTGTTCCTAGGTGCTACGATAATACGAATAATAAATACAGTGGACCCTTGCTGGAACTTGTCTAGATAGCACAAATTCGTGTATAGTGCTGTTGCGGCCATGGATCACAAATTTAATTACAGTAAAACCTTGATATAACGGACTAATTCGGGCGAGGGGGTGTCCGTTAAAGCCGAAAGTCCGTTATTTAATAATAATAAAAAAACCCCGAGCTGTCGGAGAAGCAGCCCGCCCGAATTAGTCCGTTATATCGAGGTTTTACTGTATCATGTTAAACTATCACGGCAGCCGGGAGCCGTGAGTCAGCCCGCCCGGGTCCCGGCTGCTGGGCCTCGGCAGCCTGCCCGCTGCAGGGACTCGGGCGGGAGCCGGCAGCCTGCCCGCCCGCTGTTGGGACCCGGGCAGCAGCAGTCAACCAGCCAGCCCGCCCGGGTCCCAGCTGCTGGGACCCGGGCGGGCTGGCAGCGGGGAGCCGGCAGGCAGCCCGCCCACTGCCTGGACCCGGGTGGCAACGGGGAGCCGGCAGCCAGCCCGCCCGCTGCCTGGACCCGGGAGGCAGCGGGGAGCCGGCAGCCAGCCCGCCCGCTGCTTGGACCCGGGCGGCAGCCGGGAGCCGGCAGCCAGCCCCCGAAAAACGGATTTGGGATGCATCGGACTTGCTCATAAATTTTGTCCGTTGCATCCGAAGTCCGTTAAATCGGGGTTTTACTGTACTTTACTTGGAATCCATGGTAATGCGTTCTCCGCTATAACACGGTCCCCACGCATGGACCCCACACCCCGCGTTCTAGTGAGGGTCTGGTGTAATAGCAGCTGCATACCTGGCAGAGCTGGGCCCAAGGGGGATAGGAAGCTAAAAGCTTCAGTTTAAGGCTTGGGTTGCAAAAGGCACTAAAGGGAAGAAATGTCCATCATGCCTGCGAGGCACCAGGATAACCACAGGTGTTGGAAAGTCCAACCAACATCCTGGAATCTCAGTACCTACGTTCTGGCATGTGACATCGGTTCAGCCTCCTCTTGTATCCGTCAAGCCCTGTAGCCAGCTCACCTGCATTGAAATGTATTTGAGGCTTCACCTCCAAGACGAATGGCCAGAAGGCAAAAAAGTCAGGGATCTGAAGGGGAAATGGGGGTTCTAGCAAGAACTTGCTTAGACCAGGAGACACTGGGAGTGTCAGAAAGGGAAATATTTCAAAGTACAGCAACGACTTTTATGAGTGGAAGTACCCATAGCTGAGTTCAAGGATTCTTGTGCATTATACAAGTTCAGTTGCAGAGTTTGTTCTGTAATTTCTTGGTTTGTGTTACAGAAGAGTTCACTAGCAAAAACACAGTGTAGTATATTGGAGAGATCCGGAGAGGAAGGTTTTAGATGTGGTATTAGGTATGTCTTCAGTGACTTGGCGTAGCGCCATTTACATACATTTATTTGGGGGTAGTGCTGTTCCACACTGCTAGAGCCTCAGAATTGAATCTGTAACTGACTAGAGCAGGCAGGAACTTGGGGTCGGATCTTTTCCTCTGTTGCTATTGAGTTTAACAAGCACTTGTATGTGACGATGATGGGCAGCAGTATAAAACCCCAAGATGAAAGTATGCAAGTGATGTTTATGCAGTGTATAAAACAAAAGCCCCAGTTAGTGATATGATAGAGTAGCTCTTGGTGGTCTGCCTCCTTTGTTCTGGGAAGCTTTCAAATGGTTCATAGAATATCAGGGTTGGAAGGGACCTCAGGAGGTCATCTAATCCAACCCCCAGATCAAAGCAGGACCAATCCCCAACTAAATCATCCCTGCCAGGACTTTGTCAAGCCTGACCTTAAAAACCTCTAAGAAGGAGATTTCACTACCTCCCTAGTAACCCAATCCTCCCTAGGTAACCCACAGGCGAAGATGTGTCTAATCCAGGGGTCTGCAACCTTTACCGCTCAAAGAGCCATTTGGACCCGTTTCCCACAGTAAAGAAAACACTGGAGCCACAAAACCCTTTTGACATTTAAAATGAAATAACACTCTCTTCTTCCCTCCCCCTTCTTCCCTCCCCCACCCTCTTCCCTCCCCCTCCCCTCCAGCCGTGCTCTCGCTCTTCTTCCTCCCCCCCGCTCCGGCCGTGCTCTCGCTCTTCTTCCCTCCCCCTCCCCTCCAGCCGTGCTCTCGCTCTTCTTCCCTCCCCCTCCCCTCTAGCCATGCTCTCGCTCTTCTTCCCTCCCCCTCCCCTCCAGCCGTGCTCTCGCTCTTCTTCCCTCCCTCCCCCCCCTCCGGCCGTGCTCTCGCTCTTCTTCCCTCCCTCCCCCCCCCCCTCCGGCCGTGCTCTCGCTCTTCTTCCCTCCCTCCTCCCCCCCCCCTCCGGCCGTGCTCTCGCTCTTCTTCCCTCCCTCCCCCCCCCCTCCGGCCGTGCTCTCGCTCTTCTTCTTCCCCCCCTTCCTCCCCCCCCGCTCCCCCCCCTTCCTCCCCCCCGCTCCGGCCGTGCTCTCGCTCTTCTTCCCTCCCCCTCCCCTCCAGCCGTGCTCTCGCTCTTCTTCCTCCCCCCCCCTCCCCCAGCTTGCCTTGCCTTGCCTTGCCTTGTGCCCCGGCCCCGGCTCGCTCTTATCCGCCGGCTCCGCCGCGCTTCGCCTCCTGCCCTGGCCCCGGCCCGACTCGCACTTCTCCGCCGGCTCCGCCTCTCCTCGTGCCCCGGCCCCGGCTCCGCCTCCGTTCTTCTCCCCCCCCCCCCGCCGCTCGCCTCTTATTGACCCCGCCCCTCTCTTTCGGCTGCGGCTCCGCGCACTGGTTGGACAGTGCTGGCGGGCCGCATAGAAAACAGTCTGCGGGACGGTTAAAATTAGCACACACAGGGAGCCGCATCGGAGGGATGAAAGAGCCGCATGAGGCTCCGGAGCCGCGGGTTGCCGACCCCTGGTCTAATCAGTGACCCACAGTGATGTCTAATCAGATTTGTTCCATATCCCTTATTACTTGCACATGTGGGGTTTTCCTTAGCAGCGTTTCTGTGCTGCTCTTGGGCCTGTTAGCACAGGGCCATGAATCCAGGGACTAGCTGAATTATCAAAGGGACAGGGTTCAACCCGAAATGGAGTCCGTTCCTCTAGACCAGGGGTCGGCAACCTCTCAGAAGTGCCGAGTCTTCGTTTATTCACTCTAATTTAAGGTTTCACATGCCAATAATACATTTTAGCATTTTTAGAAAGTCTCTTTCTACAAGTCTATAATCTAGAACTAAACTATTGTTGTATGTAAAGTAAATAAGGTTTTTAAAATGTTTACGAAGCTTCATTTAAAATTAAATTAAAATACAGAGCCCCCCAGACTAGTGGCCAGTACCCGGGCAATGTGAGTGCCACCGAAAATCAGCTCGTGTGCTGCCTTTGGCACGCGTGCCATAAATTGCTGACTCCTGCTCTAAACCAGTGGTTCCCAAACTTTAACAACTTGTGAACCCCTTTCACTAAAATGTCAAGTCTTGCAAACCCCCTCCTAAAAATTAATATTTCCAGGAATTTTCTCCTTCACCTGAGTATCTATATATATAAAAGTCAAGTGGTGTATGTATGTATGACAGCGAACTCCTCCCGCACCGTTTGAGCCAGAGACTTGAAATTTGGTACAGTTCGGAGTCTTGGGGTCAGGATGGTCTTAAGGGTCGAAAAATTTTCGGATCTCACCTCTGACGCCCCCCAGGGGTGAAAGTCTTTCAGGGCCAATCACATCAGCTGGGCGGTTAGGTGGTGATGATGTCATAATACCCCCTCCAACAGACACCGCACTCGCTCAGCTCACCCCTCCCTCCTCCAACGGAACCCCGGAGATCCCTCAGTTCTCTGCCCCTCCCCCCTCCCAACGGAACCCCGGAATCCATCAGCCCTGTGCCCCCCACCCCCCACCTGCGAAGGTCCCCGGAATCCCTCGGCTCTGGGCCCCCTCCCCGCCTGCGACGGATCCGAGTTGGGTTTGGTGGGACGGTAAGTGAGGTGGGGGTGTCGGGTTCGGTCGGGGGATGAGGTGGGGGTGTCGGGTTTGCTTGGAGGGGTCAGGAGGGGGTGTCGGGTTCGGTCGGGGGGTAAGTGAGCCGGGGGGTGTCGGGGTTGGTCTCGGGGGGTGGGAAGGTGTCGGGGTGGGTGAGGGGTGAGGTGTGGGTGTTGGGTTTGGTCTGGGGGGGGGAAGGTGTCGGGGTGGGTGCCCAGACCAAACCCAACACCCCCCCGGCTCACTTACCCCACCACCAAACCCAACACCCCCACCTCACCCCCCTACCAAACCCGACACCCCCACCTCACCCCCCCACCAATCGCAACACCCCCAGACCAAACCCAACACCTCCCGGCTCACTTACCCCCCGACCGAACCCAACACCCCCACCTCACCCCCCCAAGCAAACCCGACAACCCCACCTCACCCCCCCACCAACCGCAACACCCCCTGACCAACCCCAACACCCACACCTCACCCCTCACCCACCCCAACACCTTCCCACCCCCCCCCCCCGACCAAACCCAACACCACCCGGCTCACTTCCCCCCCCGGCTCACTTCCCCCCCCCCCCCCGGCTCACTTCCCCCCCCCCCGGCTCACTTCCCCCCCCCCCCGGCTCACTTCCCCCCCCCCCCCGGCTCACTTCCCCCCCCCCCCCGGCTCACTTCCCCCCCCCCCCGGCTCACTTCCCCCCCCCCGGCTCACTTCCCCCCCCCCGGCTCACTTCCCCCCCCCCCGGCTCACTTCCCCCCCCCCGGCTCACTTCCCCCCCCCCGGCTCACTTCCCCCCCCCCCGGCTCACTTCCCCCCCCCCGGCTCACTTCCCCCCCCCCCCGGCTCACTTCCCCCCCCCCCGGCTCACTTCCCCCCCCCCCGGCTCACTTCCCCCCCCCCGGCTCACTTCCCCCCCCCCCCCGGCTCACTTCCCCCCCCCCGGCTCACTTCCCCCCCCCCGGCTCACTTCCCCCCCCCCCGGCTCACTTCCCCCCCCCCCGGCTCACTTCCCCCCCCCCGGCTCACTTCCCCCCCCCCCGGCTCACTTCCCCCCCCCCCGGCTCACTTCCCCCCCCCCGGCTCACTTCCCCCCCCCCGGCTCACTTCCCCCCCCCCGGCTCACTTCCCCCCCCCCGGCTCACTTCCCCCCCCCCCCCGGCTCACTTCCCCCCCCCCGGCTCACTTCCCCCCCCCCGGCTCACTTCCCCCCCCCCGGCTCACTTCCCCCCCCCGGCTCACTTCCCCCCCCCCCGGCTCACTTCCCCCCCCCCCGGCTCACTTCCCCCCCCCCGGCTCACTTCCCCCCCCCCCCCGGCTCACTTCCCCCCCCCCCCCGGCTCACTTCCCCCCCCCCCGGCTCACTTCCCCCCCCCCCCGGCTCACTTCCCCCCCCCCGGCTCACTCCCCCCCCCCGGCTCACTTCCCCCCCCCCGGCTCACCCCCCCCGGCTCACTCCCCCCCCCGGCTCACTCCCCCCCCCCCCGGCTCACTCCCCCCCCCCCCGGCTCACTTCCCCCCCCCCCCCCGGCTCACTTCCCCCCCCCCCCGGCTCACTTCCCCCCCCCCCCGGCTCACTTCCCCCCCCCCCCGGCTCACTTCCCCCCCCCCCCCGGCTCACTTCCCCCCCCCCCCGGCTCACTCCCCCCCCCCCCGGCTCACTTCCCCCCCCCCGGCTCACTCCCCCCCCCGGCTCACTCCCCCCCCCCGGCTCACTCCCCCCCCCCCCGGCTCACTCCCCCCCCCCCCGGCTCACTTCCCCCCCCCCCCGGCTCACTTCCCCCCCCCCCCCGGCTCACTTCCCCCCCCCCCCCGGCTCACTTCCCCCCCCCCCCCGGCTCACTTCCCCCCCCCCCCCGGCTCACTTCCCCCCCCCCCGGCTCACTTTCCCCCCCCCCGGCTCACTTCCCCCCCCCCGGCTCACTTCCCCCCCCCCGCTCACTTCCCCCCCCCCCGGCTCACTTCCCCCCCCCCCGGCTCACTTCCCCCCCCCGGCTCACTTCCCCCCCCCGGCTCACTTTCCCCCCCCCCGGCTCACTTTCCCCCCCCCCCGGGCTTACTTCCCCCCCCCCCCCGGGCTCTCCCCCCCCCGGGCTCACTCCCCCCCCGGGCTCACTTACCCCCCCCCCCCGGGCTCACTTACCCCCCCCCCCCCGGGCTCACTTACCCCCCCCCGGGCTCACTTACCCCCCCCGGCTCACTTACCCCCCGACCTCACCCGACACCCCCACCTCACCCCCCCCACCAATCGCAACACCCCCAGACCAAACCCGACACCCCCCGGCTCACTTACCCCCCGACCGAACCCGACACCCCCACCTCACCCCCCCAAGCAAACCCGACACCCCCACCTCACCCCCCCACCAACCGCAACACCCCCTGACCAACCCCAACACTCACCCCTCACCCATCCCGACACCTTCCCAC